>CM031564.1:2662130-3373556 GCA_018467065.1 Ephestia elutella
TTGATGTTGTTTTCATTTCATTCATTATCGGTGTTTTAAAGCATTCGTGAGGCAAAGACAACAATTATTCATTATTATTTTTCACTCTCTCTCTCTCAGCCGAAAGACGTCCACTGCTGGACAAAGGCCTCCCCCAAGGATTTCCACAACGACCGGTCCTGCGCTGCCCGCATCCATGCGCATCCCGCGACCTTCACCTATTTTTCACTACCAAATTTAATTTCAGAAATTTCAGGATAAAGTCCAGTATTTTTCTACCCGTGTTCTAAATTTCATCGAAATCAATCTACCGCGTGATTGATTAATAAAAAAACATCCTCATCCTCACACACAAAATTTAACATTCATAATATTAGTCATTTGATATTACAGGTTCTAGTGATAAAAGCCGTAGCTGGGACTGTCAGCGCGGTGGACGAGAACTTCGAAGTGATTCGGAACAGGGTGAAGGAGACAGCAAATCGGAACCTCTCCTCGAGTCCGACACAAAATGGCCGACCAGCGACGACAGCGACCCCGACACTAACACGGTGCTACACGAAATCATTCAGAGGCGGGATTTTAAGTAAGGATTCCCTGATCTGAACCGGCTTCGCGAATCACATGGATTTTTCTATATGTAAATGTTACTGGTCTATGTCTGTAAATAGGTGATATTTAGAAAAATGTCTATATTATCTACGGCCAATCGAAGTCAAAAGTTTTTTTTTAGATTTTTTGTCCAACTTGACGTTGAAATTACGAGTACGTATATATTTTTTAATCAACTTTTTAATAAAAAAGTTAAATAATCTTATCACGTAATAACACTTATGTTAAAAAGCTTAAATCTCTTATTCATTAAAATTTCAAGCATTTATTAGACCTATTATATTTATTTATTATAGTTGTGGTTCATTGGTGACAAACGGTTAAAATATGACCTGTCTCTCTCACTTTTCAATATTTGATACTGAAAGAACGAGACAAACATATTGTAACTAATACAGGTTAAATGAGCGCTTGAAATTGTATGAATAAGGTTAATCAATAAATATTAACAAGTAAGAATCGAGTAGCTGGTTGCGGTGTTTTTACCCACCACAGAAATTCTATGACCTGTTTTCTAACAACGATTTTGAATTGTTATCAAAAAACTCGGAAAAAAATTGAAAAACTAAGAACGCCAGTTGAGACTGCATATTATGATGAGACGCGAAGATTATCTCGTAGTAACCATTTGGGACTTCAAGTATAGACATTGGCCACTTGGTGGTCAACAGTGTCTAAGTACTTGAAGTTAGCCCACTCCAAAAACTAGTTTGTTTGTAAATTCTTTATTGCACACACACACACACACAAGAAAATTACAAAAGATACATAGACAAGAGTCAACAAGAATCGAAAAAAGAGAAAGAAAAAGATCGTAAAAAAATGAGAAATGTATCTCTCGAATCTCCACACTAATATTAAAGATGTAGTTACATCATTAATTTTAGCATGGATATAATAGGCGGACCGGACAAGGTATGAGAATTGTTAAAAATATGTAATTTTATGATAGAATACATATAATTAAACACATTCTGCGATTTTCAGCACGAGTTTATTCTCCTAATTTATTAGAGTAACTTTTTGGTAAAGTCCATTTTCTACGCGTGACGTCATATGAATGCACGTTTAGTTAGGGGGCGTTTTGGTATCGTCCAAACATCGCTTAAAAATGATGAATTGTTTTTTGCTATATCTTGGAAAAGAGGAAAGTTTATGTCATGACGATTAACACTTTACCGCCGTCAGCTATTAAGAAATAAATGAATAAAACATTTATATTCTTCATACATTCGTTAAAATATTACTTGCAGACAGACGGGCAAAACTTATTAAATGATTGAAAATAATTTTGTTAATAACATTTGAAGCCGGCTAGATCATATAGGAATTATATTATTTGTTTGTATAATGTGGTTATTTATATTTTTGCTACATAAAGGTGCATCCACGCAGCAGTTACAAAACGTTTGTTGTTTAACTTATTTTAAAAAATAAATTATTATTTATGTTGTGAAACTCGTATGTGGAGAGAAGGGAGAATTTATAACTTCCTTCTCCAACATGTTGTAGCAAAATATAACGTTATGTTATAGAATGTTTTAAAACGTTGTGTAGGTGCACCAATATAAAAAGTAGCGTACAATATTTTATAATAATAATAAGTGTCAGTATTAATGTATTAATTTACCGCATTATACTAAACAAATAAGATTAATATACGCCATCTATACAGATGACTTTTTAAGTATTTATCGAATTATTTGATATTGATGTTCCCGATATACGTAAACTGCGAACAGTGTACTTGTAAGCAAACCACGAAATTTTTACTTGATAAAAAAAGAAAAAGCTATTTCTATTTAAAATAAATCTTTAAAAAAAAGCCTGACCAGAAATATAAAAACCCTGAATTAGAGGCAGCACTTATGCGTTTTATATTGCAACATTATTGAAAAAAGTAGCGGATCTATAGGGTGGGATTGACGGGCACGTGCCCCCATTTTTAAAATTAGTTGCCAGTGTAAGAAATTAGTTCTATTGCTTCTCCGCAACATGGCGAGGGTTTTTATATTCCTGGTCAGGCTATAATTGTAAAAAAGGTTGTTTTGAATTTAGGAAACAAATAAAAACCAATCTGCGAATTGATTTTAAAAAAGGTGAATATGAAAAAGAAATTCGAATTCTGATTTCGCTTGATTTAAACATGTTTCATCTTGCTTTCCTGCAATATGTAAAGGGACGGTGGTGTGTAATAGTGAGCAGTGAGATACGTCAGATGTTATACATCATAATGCCACTACTGTAAGGCTATCATTTTTATCCTCTTTACTCAATTGTGGACTTGGACTACTGATATTCGCCATGGTCCCACCGGTTGTACCGAGGGGATGCAAGTTTACTCGTTTGGACCATACTTACCCGTGGTACAAGACGTAGTAGTTGGACCACGGGTAAACTTGCTTCCCCGTGGTACAACCGGTTGGATCATAGAGAATATTAGTTTCGAACGAATTTAGGACTCCTTTTGCGACTCACTAATAGTCCTTTCAATATAGGAAAGGCACTTTTTTTGTTAATTTTCAGATATCATAATTCACGTCAAAAATTAGAAACTTCGACCACTACTGAGAAGAAAACTGAAATAAACCCATTAATTTGTGGATTAATTTTTTTATAACTATCAGTGTTTAAAACGTAGAACAAAAGATGTCATCATATTTAATGTTTACCGTATACTATGAAATCTGAATGAATGCATTAATAATAATAATGTTCATTAATAGTAAAATTCATGATGGTTTCATTGATGCCTCTAAAATAATTAAAATAAAAAATGTCTTAAAATTTGAAGAAACTATTAGAAGGAAAATAGTATGTATATATAGATGTGGCATCGCTCTTGTTTAGAATCTTTTGATAATATTTTATTTGACTAAGTACAAGTCGTTATTTAAATTTCTATTAGATTACAGACTACTAAAGTTAATTTAGTTTTGGTATTTTTTTATTGTTGAAAATGTTTACGTGCCTATTTTTCAATTAAATAAATTACTATTCTGTGTAACTCGCTCAAGCCAATTACATTTTGTGATTTATCGAATATCACAATGTGATATCACCATAGATTTATTATAATACGTATATTATTAGATCTTTGAATATCACACACTTTCACGGACAGTAAACATATATGTATAGCTAGCCGATATAACAATAAAAATTTATAATAAATTGTTTACTGTCCAAGAAAGGGCTGTGAATTTACGATAGGTACAGCGAGCCTCATAAAAAGTATACCACATTTTATATTGGATCGTATTTCGGGTGGTATAGTTTTTTTTTGTGGCCTCTTGTGTACACAAAAAATCCCATATCACGGCGCACCTGAAAATTGGCCTTATATGTTCAGTAATGTTCACCCTCCTTTTGTAAAATCCATATAAAGGAACATTTATTAGGATTTGTACAAGTTTTATAAGTCAATCATTGTGATTGAATATTGTGGATGTAACATAATTTGTAAGTATTTGTCGTTTTTAATGTGTATATATCATAAATATATTGCCATGTTAATTAACATTCCCTTTGAATTCCATAATCTACCTAAATTATTGGAACTCGTAATTATTAGTTTGTTAGAAGAAAATAAATCTATACCTTATCTGAAGGCAAAAAAACGGAACACTTACTCCTTACTAGGTAGATAAAATAAAAATAAAATATTTTTGTAAATTGTACCTTGACTGTAATATTTAATAGTAAGTCAAAAGATCTGAAGAAACAAAAAAAGTGAAGCGAGTTGATTTATTGCACCAAGTGCCATTATTATTGTTCAATCTTGTTTTGTCCATATTTTTACCAATTAGTCGCTCGGGCTTGACCGTTCTTTTATCTGCTCCTATACTACTTATTGCCACACACACTAAACACTTTAAAAATACTTTATCCAGGTTTTTGACTATTTTCTCTAAAAAAGATATGTGTAAAGAGATAAATTTACTTTTTGTAATTTTGTCTCTAACTAGAATCAATATAAAGGTACTTTCATTTAATTTCGATTTTTGTAACCAAAATATGCATGTAAAAATAATTATCCAATTTTCCTTTTCAAATTTGTATTTGACTGCTATGATCAAATCTAGCTACAATTTACAAAAAATAGTTTTCTTATTAATTCTTATGATTCTTATACTTTGTTACGAGATTTGTTGTTTTTTGTTATTTTATGTAAATATTTAAAATTATAAGTTTTTATTTTAGTATAGTTTAGTTCATCAAGTTAGGCCTTAAAGGCCCTGTTTTTCGAAAGCACAAATCATAGGAAGGGAATCTATTATAAAATATAATTTACACCCTCATATGCACTAACTGTACATGGACCAATATTTTTTAAAATTTAAAAATTAATTCTATAATAATATAATTGTCTATTGATAATATTGCTTTGATTTGTCGACACTATGTATAGTATTTTGTTAGGAAAATTGTGAGTAAATAAATGAATAAAACCAAAGAAGAGCGACAATCTATTATTTTTGAAAACCTGAGCGAAACCGTGGTTGTAATATGTCTTACGTTGTTTTGTTGCACATTACATTACCATGGAAGTAAGTAATGGGGTACTTTGTACAAAGTACTTCATTACTTCCATGCGTACAACTGAATAGAATGCATGGAAGTAATAAGTACTTTATAGAATGAGCGATTTTCTGACACTCTCTCTCTCAGCCTAAAGACGTCCACTGCTGGACAAAGGCCTCCCCCAAGGATTTTATCCGTGGGGGGTTTTGCCGTAATCGCCACGCTTGGCAGGCGGGTTGGCGATCGCAGTGTGATGGCATAGTACGCGGAAAGATGCTGCTGCCCATCCTCCGGTGTTTTAAATCCCTTAGTCGCCTCTTACGACACCCACGGGAAGAGATGGGTTGGTGCTATTCTAGGGCCACACCACAGGCCATTTATTATTTCTGACACTAAATTAAGAAAACAAATCAGTATAAAAAAGTCGTAACAGAAAACGTTTTATTAAAGACCTATACAGCTTGTCTATAAAGTCCTGACATTAAAGTTCGAGGAAACTAACATTGATGATGTGTCTGGCAACACCAAACGTATGTACATCAGCATTGTCAATGCTGTCAACAATATTGAATCGTTTTTCGTTTGTATTTTTATTTTTTTTATTAAACTGCAATAAATTAAGACGAAACTACGCAGAAAAGTTTAAAAAAATGAGTAAAGTAAATCGAGTTGCACGCGGGGAATTGATTTTTTAAAAAGTTTTCCAGCAATGTTTTGCGGAGTGCAGGATGCAAGGATGGACGAATTTTGTGAGATTTCGATGATATTTATGTGGGAGAACATCATATATTATGGGTATGTGACCGTGTTATTGTTTGTTTTTTTTTACCAATCAACCTGAAGTTACAATAATTGACCGAGCGAGCGAAGCGAATAGCGAGTTGGAGGTCTCTAAGTCGAGTTGGGGGCGAAACACATTGTTTGTATGTATGTATGTATGTATGTTTGTATGTATGTTTGTACCGCGATAACTGCCGAACCGAACCATGGTCCGATGGCCCACATTTGATGAAATTTGGTAGGCATTGGTGGTAGGAAATAGTCAATTTCAGAATTTTCTAAGTTCGTTGGGCATCAAAATCGGTTCAGTAGTTTTTGAAATATTAATAAAAATGTCCGCGATTATGTGGCAAACGAAACCATAGCGTGTTCTAACTTTGGATAGTTGGATATCTAGATTTTATTTAGGAACTGACCATGTTAATTTAATAGTCGCGAGGTATTACGTTCGCAGCGAACGACTAGTAGTCATAATAATTTAATAATAATTTATTTACAATATACTGAATTTACGATTTTTAAAAGAAAAAAGGTATTGTTTACATCGTACACTTTTAGGTTAGACTAAAATTGTAAATAGGTCATATTATAGTATGATCATAAATTTTTGATACATTATGATGGTACATCTCAGTCTATTCGGGTTTTCTATCAATTTTGAATTTGAATTATTTGTTTCTTGTGAATAAGTTATTGTTTCTATTCTGTTACAATTTTTATTCCTTTTTTTTAGGAAAACCAAAGAGTACAGTTAGACCCATAGTCGACGAAGCAACTTGTTGAAGAGGCCTTCTACAGCATCACATCTGAATATGGAAAAACTGCTGCCATTACGTTGAGACGCTCAAAAAAGGGTACTATGAGCGAGGAAGTTACCTGTATCTAGATATAGACGAATTGATTGTTCGCTTAGGCGATGATAGCAGCAGTGGTGACAGCAGCTGTAGTGATGACAGTGCCGCTGATGAAAGCGGCAACGAAACGTTTCTTGTTGTTAAATATTTGGATTCCGATGATGAGTGAAAGTGATCAACCTTAGTATTTTAACTATAAAACATTCATCATCATCGTCAGCCTTCCATGACCCACTGCTAGGTATAAGCCTTCTTTTGTATACGCCAACATTTCTATCCTGAGCCATTGCAATAAACATTATTCAAAATATTCAAACAATTCTGGTTAAATTAAAAATGTTTAGTAAAACTGTAAATAAAACGGAAACAATATGACTGAATAATGTGTTTTATTTATTAGCTCGCTTTACCTGAACGAACTGCTAGTATCAAAGTTATTTTGGTTACACTATATAGGGTTGCTACATGCACATCAGTGGCGCCATCATTTAATTTCAGGACTTAATAGACAAATCACTGTACCTATGGTGCGTTTTTTCTTGTCAACCAGAGGCAGAAAAAACAACAGTTTGACAGTTGCACAAATCACAATATTGATACTTTTTAGATGTTTTTTTCACTAAGATTTATTTAAAAAAATGCCAATCTCGTGAATTTTTGCTTCTTATATGGAATTTTTCTCTCGCCTTTTACTTAAGCGCCATCTATGGAAGTCATCTGGAACTATTTTTTTATTTAGGTCTCGGAAATTCCCACATTATATTTTAAAAAATATTTCTGTGGTATTTTCACAGAAAGAATTTTTAGAGGAACACTCTAAAAATTAGTTATCATTTTTTTACTTACTTTCTTCGTAAGCACAGAAATAACTTTTTGTGCACAACAGAAATAAACTAAAATTTATGTTAAACTTATTTATTGATTATACCATAGATTAACAGGGCAACGCATAAAATAATATTAATATTATAATAAAATCTAAAGTTTCAACTAATACTATATAAGTTATAATAAGCTAATCTAAATTGAAATATTTAGCATGATGGAGCTTAAAAAATATTAAATTAAGATTATATATTTAAATTAATCTAAATTACCCAGATAGAATGATATTAAAAAATCGACGTGTTTCAACGTTTAATGTATTGCCGCTTAGCGTACCAAATTGCGTTTTGTTTTCTGACAATATCGCAGACGAAAGAAAACAAATGTTTAAAAAAAAAGCAACGTAAAAGTAGTGTGTTAAAGTAAGAACACAGATGGACTTTGTTCCTAGGCAGGTTTACAATACTCTATATCTATAGTGACAACCTTGAGAATCCGAAACGAGAGATTAGCGTCAAAGCCGCTCTCCACTCGCCGCGCTTGCCCCTCAACGCTGCCTGCGCTGATATCGACGATACAACAGACCATTCTCAACGTTTTCATACAATTAAGCATGTATCCGATAACGTTGAGCGCTGGTTGTCGTTCCTGGCGTCGTTATAGCCAGACCCTAGCTTATGGTAGAGCACTAATTTGTGACTTTTTCTTGGAGCGGCGTGCGGGTTGTGGCGCCGCGTACATTAGCCTGACTTGCAGCGCCCGAGTCAGCAAATCCGACAGCAGTAACAACTCCGGGCATTGCGGCGTTTCGTTCCCGTCTAGCTGCAACGCCACTAAACCCAAATCGGGAAACTTCGCCACACACGCCTGGTACCTCAACACCTCCACCAACTTCACCACGCTTTCGTAACCCACGTAATTATACGCTAAATTTAAGTAATTCAATGTCAAATTACCCTTAGAATATAGAATGTTGTCCTTGTTTACTGTCGCGTCCACGTGGAATGGTTCTGTATCTACATCGACTAGTTCCGATGTCATTTTTTCCGCCCTTGCGGCAATTACCTCTGCGGTCATAATCATGCTACTTTCTGCAATACTTTGCCGCTTTCGAATTATACCTGGATTAGTATTTCGCCGCTTGGTAGAGCGATCTTCCGAGATGTCTAACGGTGCAGCCATCAGCTGTTTGTAACATTTCTGGTAGACCTCGCTTCGTAATTTTAAATAATACAGTGTTCTTCTACGTTTGTCCAATATTTCCTCGCTACTCAGAGGAAATTCCATCAGACTTCTGAATATTTCCATAAGCGCCTGCGTCACAAATTCTATTACCTGATAGGTTGAGGTACATAAGGGTTCGATTACTCCGCAGAGCTTGTGCAATCATAGTTGCTCCTATGTTATATATGAAGTTGCTTGAGAGAATTAACGTGTTTAAAAGTTTTTCGAAGCGTGATTTGGGTATGCAAGTTTGGGGATTAGCAGGGCACAGTCTTCGTCGGTGAGGCTGCAGCGCGCGAGGGACAATACTTGCAGACGAGTTTGCTCCAGCACAAGATAATAGTTACGCTCGGGAAGGTGCGAGTCGTCCAAATACATTTCGGTGATTTGCGAAGTGCTTAACATCTTGACAGTCTCGTACATCGTGGCGCCATCGAGATGGCATCGCATGGTTAACTTGTTTAGGTATATGTTGAAGGGGATGCAGAGCGAGAGGATCTTTATGAGCAAGCGGGGATTTTTTTGTGGGGAGCGATGGAGAGTTCGATGAGATGGTTCACGGCGTCCGTCATAGCGTACAGTATGTATAGGTCGGAGGTGTCATCTTCGTCGGTTGGTACGGACACGCTCATAGAGGCTTCCTTGGTGCGTGGCGACCCTGCTACTTGCAGTCGTGAAACCGAGCGTCCCAGCGTGCTGGTCTTCTTAGAAACAGGTAAAGATTCTTTCTTAGGTTTGTTTATATAGTCTTCTGTTGAAAAAAATACAAATTAACGTAACTAGACTATCGACTGGTCGAGCCACTTATATACCTAAATGCGAAAATTTAGACGTGTTTATGTTTACGACACAATGGATTATGATAAAATTCGGCTCAAACCTTAAAGGTACTTTTTATCCCGAAGATCCCACGCGAGTGGAGCCATGTGGCGCAGCTTGTTAAGGCCAGGTAGTAGCGGCGACATTTTTTATAATGCAAGATGGGTTTACTCTTGACCATAATCTTGCAGGACAGAGATGATGTCTACGGTGTAGCGTGCTTACCACAGATTTTGATTTAAGTACTTCTAAATCTGTGGTGCTTACCCAGAAGCAGCCTATATTCACTCTGCTTTTCAAGAGAGTCAGGTTGTATGTTGAAACATAGACGTAGGCAAGGATTTCCACACCTTCGCTGTGCGCATTATGAATGTGGAACGAAAAGAACTTGGTGCGATTTGATAGAAGTTGTAATTTGTCATCACCTACCTGAGTTTTGTTATGGTTAGGTTGTGATGAAGATATAAACGCATACCTTGTAGTTTATTTAAGACATGCACTCGGAAGGGCGCGCATAACCGGCCACAAGCAAACGGCACGAAATCAGCTATCTGGTCTGGCGTGGGGTCCGCTTTCAGTTCGGTATCACTCATATTTTACTTATATTGTGAAAACGATGAAAATAAACAGTATGACAGCAAAGAAAAAATTATTGAATGTGTCATAGAGAAAAAAATCACTATATTTATATATGGATTTTTTTAGAAGATTTTAGTATGCCAGCTTGCATAGAGCAACAAGAACTGTACGCGTGCAGCACGAGTCCATGTTGCTCTATGCCAGCTTGATAAGTCTGTGGCTCTTTCACAAAGGAGAACAAAAGAACATCGTACACAAGATGTACACAAGTTACAAAATCTCAAGTGTTCCTAGAGTAGTACCTCTCTCTCTCTCAGCCAAAAGACGTCCACTGCTGGACAAAGGCCGCCCCAAAGAGTAGTACCTACAACATTAAAATTAAAAAATAAATTTCATACAATGATATATTCGTAAATGCTCTTAGACGAAGTAGATGTTAAATCGGGGAGACCTTTACCCAGCAGTAGGACAACATAACCAAAGAAAAAAATAAACCAAAATGATAAAAATGTACCTACCATCTCTCGCAAGTTTCCATTTGTTTCGATATATGTTTTGTTTATCGCAGTGTCCAAAAAATCAAATGTGAGTTAGATAAATTTAAAAAAAAGAGTTATTTTCTTAATTTACTATTTATTTAAATTTCAAGATTAAGTTTGTCCTGTCGAATTTTTAATTTTTCTGTCACCCCAATTTAAAATGACGGAAAGTTTCAGCTATTTACTTATCATGTGGTATTTTTAATTTGTTCATTTTCGGCGGATTCATTTCAGTTTTTCAAAGAGCCCATACCCAGGCTCAGTTGCGAAGGCGTTCTGGCCCCCAGCTGCCCGCTCAGACGAAACAGTTTCCCATTGATTGAAGTCGCCGCTTCCATTTTCCTCAAGAACATGTTTTTGCAAGATGTGTTCAAGTTTTTCTCCGTCAATGTTCTGTTCGATTCGGAATCCAACGAATTTATAATAGAATCTGCGTCTGCGTCAAAATTAAAAATATTGGTCTGCGACTCCTCACGCCAGAGCTTCTGGAGATTTAACGCCATCAATTCCAGTTGTACCTGCGATAGTTCCCTGATCACGTCGATCTGCACCGACATCACATTGTCGCAGGTTTTTAGCAACGAGTTCAGAGTCTCCAACACGTCGGCTCTTCGCTTCTGAATGCTGTACTGGTTGTCTATGCTTCTCTCGAAGAACGCCAGGTGCTCGTACAGCTCGGCCAGCTGCAGAGAACAAGAAATGTACTGAGCCGAATGATGCTCGAAATCGTAATAGTGCTTCGCTCTCATCAACCATTTATGGGTGAAAGCGAACAGCTTCCTAGCATCCTCAACTGAGCATACCACTTCCAGCGGTACTCTATTTTCCATTTCTTTCAAATCTAGCGAAGGAAATGTATACAACTTTTCCGGAACACAGTCGCCTTTTCCATTTTTCTCGGCGCCTTGGTCTTTTTCATTTTCTTCCTCTATTTTTTCTGAGCCCTCTTCTTGCTCCCCAAGCAAATCTACAGTTTTCCATAGATCTGAGCGTGACGTGGGCTGCGAGAAGTAACGGTTCAGAATCTTCTTTTTAGACATTTTAAGTAATGTCAATCCGTATTTCACCCAGTGATGGCTTAATTCTAGGAAATGCATTTCGAAATCTGCCTTTTGTAAGACGAACTCTTCAGGCATAAGTTTGCAATTGTCGTGGCAAGTCCTGAGCACGTGGTAAGCGGCACACAGATGATGCCGAGCATTGCCGAGCTGGTTCAGGTATGTGAAATAATTCCCGAGTCTCGCGGCTCTCAGAGCCCAGTCCTGAGGAGTGCCCTCCTTCATTTCCAGTTGTCTTCTCAACGCGGTATGGTTGTAAAGTGTATATTTCTCTGGCATATTCAATTTATTGTAAATAAAAGCCTGCATCTGCACATTGTTTGTTATTACCTTGTCAATTTTCTCAGGGTTCACCCGTTTGATTTTGTTGATTGGTTCTGAGGTGAATAGGTCTTCTGCATCAAGGAATTTGTCAGGTTGTGATTTGCTGACTTTGTCATACAGATCCTCCATGCTTTCAAGAATATCTTTAGCATTTGTGATCATGTCTAGTTGTATAAAATAGTAACAGAGGAGATTTTGTATTCTCAGTGTAATGAATAGACATTCGTCGCGTAGTGCATAAGGTTTTATCTTATCGAAGGCAGCGAGTAGAATGTTTCTTTTCTCGACTATGGACACTGGAATAGTTTTAGCAGAAAGTAGGGCTAGATAGCCCTCCATGGCTAGGGATCTTACATGGTTATCATGGTTCTCTTTCCCGAGCACTTTTAGTTCAGTGCTGATGCTTTGAATATCTTTCTTCAGGCTTTGGATTCTTTCTGTGGAATTCTTTTTCTTAATGGCTATCCTAACGTTTTCGAATGTAGATGCAATACGATATAAGGTCTCCATGTTGTTAAAACACTTACAATTTAAATTCAGTTTTGTCGGACGATTATGTTAAACAATATAGGAACAAATGTTACACAGTCATGATTCGAATTGTTCTCATTTTGACATCTAGTGATTTTGATAAGTCAGTGTCGGAAATTCTTACGTGCCAGATTAAATTGTCGAAGTTCCAGACTTTTGCACGACTTCCCACATAGATTTTTTTTTTGTTTTATTATGTGTCTGTGGACTGCCTCAAAGGAGTCAAATGTGTTCAGAGATTTTGTATGTACCTATCACAGACATATATGAAGCGGTGGTGGCTGAGTGGTAGGGCGCCCGCCTGTGGATACAAAATCCCAGGTTCGAATCCTGCCCGGGCTACATGAGTTTGTACCAATCTGACTCATGTTAATTTTCATCGACCACCACTTGCTTCCGGTGAAGGAAAACATCGTGAGGAAACCTGCACTCTGGTTGATGGTTATCAGCTAGTGTGTGAAATGGAGAAGGCAATGGCAAACCACTCCATTAAAATTGCCATGAGAGTCGTTGTGTGTGTTTCATTCCATATAATGACCACGACCCTCAGTCATGAGGAAATACGACTAAAGAGAGAGATCACAGACATAATAATAAAAAAAAAATGCTTGTAGTGGTACTTATAGATTTAGGTCTTCATAGACCACCACTTGCTTCCGGTGCAGAAAAACAAGCGTTGCGAGAGAATAGGAAACAAAGATCTCACGCTTTATTTACTAAGTATACGATAATCATACATACATATTTTCAAAGACAGATATGGCCTTGATAAAAATAACTGATAACTGACTAACCAATGCACTTATTCACGTGAGAGAAAGCTCGAGCAAAGGCTAGATCTTAGTTTAGTACAGGTTCTCAGGGATACCAGGCAATAATACTTTAAGTAAATAAAGAGACGAATAATAAAAGAGTAAAGTAGATGTTCGTTAGAAATGTTCATTAGAAAATCTAAACAAAAACATCTTTGAGCTGATATCCCATTTTTCTTGGGAAATCCATTAGTCCATTAGGATAGTAAACGATGCCATTAGGTATTAAATACGCTAGTATTTTCAATTTGAGGAATTAATTAGGAGTTAATGGACATTTCGAATTCGAGAAAAGAGTTAAACAAAACATAAATTATGCCTACTTTGAATCTACTAAATCTAAAGATTAAATTTCGAATCCAATCGAAATCTATTACCTACTATCGCACGCGGCTTCGCTCGCAAAAATTTCCCATGGGAACTGTCCTATGTCCTGCTCAGTACTTCTACCTATGTGTATGCGAAATTTCAGGAAGATTGGTTCAGTAGATAAAGCATGAAGAGGTAACAAACAGGTGTAAAACAAATGCGCGTCAAGGCACGACGCACCATGCCATTTCTGTCAGATACCTGCTCAGTGAGTAATTGCTCTGAGGATACCTGTATAGGGTTTGACAAACAGGCCTCCCCTCGCCCCCCTCCAGACAGGGGGTGCATCAAAAGGTCCTGGGAGAGATCGATAGAGCCCTGTTGCATCCCTATTGGACGTTATAAATAGCATAGCGCTTGCATAGCAACTAACAACGGCCTTTGTCCTAAACATACAAAGTCTGGTGCGAAAAGCATACATCAGAGAGAAGAAATAGATGATATACATACATACATACATATTATCACGCCTTTTTCCCGTGGGGGTAGGCAGAGACTAGCGATTTCCACTTGCTACGATCCTTACAGATCTCTCTTGCTTCCTCTACACTCATCACTCTCTTCATACATTCTCTCCGGTTATGGGTGCTCCTAATATCTCCCTTTTTAAGGAGGTCCGCAATCTGGTCGGAGTGCGTTCTACGAGGTCGACCCTGAACAACTCTTTCATTCACCTCTGCTTAACTTTTCGTCAATCTCTTTTCATCCATCCTCTCAACATGCCCAAACCATCTTAAGGCGAGATGGTGAGTCCAAATGTGTTAATGATTGTCATTTTTCATGACGAAATTTACACTACTTAGAGTTTAATTACGAACTTGAAATTAATACAGCATATAATGAAACACAATATGTGAAAGAGTCTGAAACGTATACTTTTTTAAATATATATATATATTTGGTTAAAAAAAAAATCATAAAAAGTCCCCTCTATGAAAAATCTTTCAACTCAGTGAATTCTTAAAATTTTCCAGCGACAACATATATATTTTTTTAAATTTATAGCAAATATATCTATTGTAATAAAGTCTGAATCGAACACTTTTTTTTCTTGTCTAATATTTCAAAAGATATTTAAGAAATACTATAAAAATTATAACCTCTTGAATCTCCTGAAAATAACAGCAAAATTGTGCTATGCAAAAAACAATCTTATTACTATGCGTCCACGCTTGGCTCTCGCTTCGTTCTTGCGAGTCAGTCGGCCGCCGCCCGCGTACATGTGACGTCGTCTCCGGACGCTCTTTCTTCTGAATTAAACAAATTTTTTTCGTACTTTTGTGAAAGAAAAATTGAGGGATCAGCATTTTTGTGCAGTGCTGTGAAAATGGGAAATAAGAAATCTATGAAAATAGTGAAAGAAATGACAAAAAAAGAAAAATAAATCACCACGACGGAATGTTTGGGTGAGTTTGAGTATCATATTCCATTCCAATTTCAAAAATGGCGTTTATCTGGAAAGGCTATAGAATTTGTCTCACCCAGCTTGCTTGTAGCAGCTACGTAAGCGTAGAGTAATGGAAAGTACACAGAGCCTGCATGCATAAATAAAGCCTGAATAAAGTGCAACTTACATGCATTTTCATATTGTTTATGTAAATCAATGTGTTGTATTTTTTTTTCAGCTCAAAGAAGAGATGCCAAGATTTTGGTGGTGAAAAATTGAATCATTATGATTCGTCAAGCGACAAAACGAAGGCTCGTGAATCTGTTGAGTAAGTACCTTTTTATTATTATTATAGAATTGCTTTCTCATACTTTTAAAAGTGGTGACTAGTTAAAAAGTATGATGTTTTAGATTGCAAAATATTACACAAAAATTTAAGATCAGAATCTCCATGTACACGATTTTAAGATAGTATATTTATTTCAGGCATTGCACCGTTAATCCTAAACTGACCGAGTTACAGACATTGGAACCAGCAGTTATAATAACATCAGAGGCTCGACACCTCAAAGGAAAATATAAGTAAACCGTAAACAGTTTTGCAATATTTTTATTTTTAAAAAAGCTAGTTTATATATTTGTGTGTGTATTTTTTATGAAATGCTAGCTTTTGCCCGCGGCTTCACCGCGTGAATTTCCCACGGGAACAGTGCTTTTTCCCGGGATAAAAAGTAGCCTATGTGCTATTCCAGGTCATTATCTACCTCTGTACCAAATTTCATCGAAATCCGTCCAGTAGATTTTGCGTGATTGAGTAACAAACATCCTCACAAACTCACAAACTCACAAACTCACAAATTCACAAATTCACAAACTCACAAACTCACATCCAAACTTTCGCATTTATAATATTAGTATGGATGGATAGTATCTTTTGCCCGCGGCTTCGCCAGCGTGAATTTTACAGGGAACAGTGCTTTTCCCGGGATAAAAGTAACCTATGTGCTATTCAGGTTCATTATCCTAAACCTCTGTACCTATTTCATCGAACTTACTTTGGTCCACTATAGGATTTTGCGTGATTTGACAGTAACAAACATCCTCACAACTCACAAACTCACAAACCTTTCACAAATTCACAAATTCACAAACTCACAAACTCACATCCAAACATTCGCATTTATAATATCCTCACAAACTCACAAACTCACAAACTCACAAATTCACAAATTCACAAACTCACAAACTCACATCCAAACTTTCGCATTTTATGCATATAGTATTTTGGTGTATCTTCAGTATGCGTTGGTTCAGTATCCTTAAAAATAAGTACCTATTTAGAACTTACTTTGGGACTAGAATCTGTGTGATTTGACAGTATATAATATTTTTTTAGCTGTGTGTTAGGGCCATTCAAATTATTTTTATGTTATTTTTATGGTTCACTAATATTTCGCCAAAAAACCTTTCACAAACCATCACTTTATAAACTATCACTTAAAAACCTTTTAAAAATGTTTCATTTTACAAACTAGTTATTTTAAAAACGTTTCATTTTACAAACTTTTTTTTTATATAAATGTTTTACTCTACAAATGTATCGAGTATAAAACTGTTACTTTATAAAGTTTTATTTCATCAAATAACTCTCTTGACAAAAACATCATTTTATAAACCTATACTATAGGTAAATTATTAATCAAAAGCTGGCAGCTTCTTTGGCTAAAAGCTAAGCAATGCCAATGGAAAAAATAACCTAAACCTAACGTTTTTTCCACCCTCAAAGTCTATCCAGCTAGTCATAAAAAAATAACCTAAACCTAACTTCTTCTCCGCCCTCAAACTTTCCGGGTAGTCATAAAAAAATAACCTGAACCTAACTTCTTTTCCGCCCTCAAAGTCTTTTTCAGGTGGTTATAAAAAGACTACCTAAACCTAAATTCTTCGCCCTCAAAGTCTGTCCGGGTGGTCATAAAAAAATAACCTGAACCGAACTTCTTTTACGCCCTCAGTTTTTCCGGGTGGTCATAAAAAAACTGAACCTAACTTCTTTTCCGCCCTCGAGTCTTTCTGGGTGGTCATAAAAAAAATAACCTGAACCTAACTTTTTTCCGCCTTTAAATTCTTTCCGGGTGGTCATAAAAAAATAACCTAAACCTAACTTCTTCTCCGCACTCCAAGTCTTTCCGGGTGGTCATAAAAAAAAATAACCTAAACCCAACTTATTTTCTGCCCTCATGTCTTTCCGGGTGGTCATAAAAAAATAACCTGAACCTAACTTTTTTTTCGCCTTTAAAGTCTTTCCGGGTGGTCATAAAAAAAATTACCTAAACCTAACTTCTTTTCCGCTCTCCAAGTCTTTCCGGGTGGTCATAAAAAAAAATAACTTAAATTCAACTTATTTTCTGCCCTCATGTCTTTCCGGGTGGTCATAAAAAAATAATCTGAACCTAACTTCTTTTACGCCCTCAAAGACTTTCCGGGTGGTCATAAAAAAATAACCTGAACCTAACTTCTTTTACGCCCTAAAAGTCTTTCCGGGTGGTCATAAAAAAAAAAACCTGAACCTAACTTCTTTTCCGCCCTCAAAGTCTTTCTGGGTGGTCATAAAAAAAATAACCTGAACCTAACTATTTTCCGCCGTCAAAGTCTTTCCGGGTGGTCATAAAAAAATAACCTGAACCTAACTTCTTTTCCGCCCTCAAAGTCTTTCCGGGTGGTCATAAAAAAATAACCTGAACCCAACTTATTTTCTGCCCTCAAGTCTTTCGGTCATAAAAAAAATAACCTGAACCTAACTTACAGCTCAGATCGTTTGGAGACAAACTTTCTTTTTTTTTATTAAAAAACTAAAAATTGTTTATTTACTCCACAAAAAATGGCCTTGGACTACATTACATAGGTATGTGATAAACATTAATATCAGGTTGCCATTAATGCAAAATTACCCAACATAGCAGGAAGAAATATAATAACTATATATAAGGACCATTGCTTATCCTACAACGCAATTCGAAGAAGGAAATAAACTGTTGTGAAGCAACTTTGGTGTGCTGGAGCTCTGCTACTACTTTTCTACAGCAAGATAACTGCAAGAGTAGTAGATTATTTAATTTTGCTGAAGGCTACCATTTTCTCTTTTAAACTTCTTTTTTATAATAAATTTAATAATATTAAATAGATTTTGACATCATTATCAGATATGAATTATTGACATTTTATGTTTTATTCATTATTGACATTTTATGTTTTATTCTGTTTTTTTTTTTGGATGTTTTCGACTTGAAGTTTTGTTTACTCATTATTTGTTATTATTTTTATTTTATTTGGAATCGTTATAATTGATTCGGCACTCAAATATTATTTTTTTGCGTGAATTCTGTATCGTTTTATGTTACCATTCATAATTATCTACGTAATTATGTAATTGACATGATACATTTTAATATTGTTAATTTAGATTTATTATTTTTGTCTTTGAGTACTATTTAAAGTACAATTATTTTGACTTAATGTTTTTAATAATATTAAAATAAATTATAATTTAATTAGGTATATGAAATCCATCTGCCGTGTTTCAAAATTTTATTTTCTATCATTATTATTAATTTTCTATTGTTTTTTTTTATTGTTTGTATCATATTAGGTATGTATATGCATGCAATATTATGAGTGCCCAATCAAATACTCTGACTTGCCCCCACTGCCCAGGGTCTTCGCGTGTTTTTGGCCAGCATGGTCTCAAAATTCACATAGGCCGCAAACACAAGGGGCTGGCTACTTCTCCCCGAACTATAACTGCCACCGCAGACACTGAGCAAACCAACGCTCCGGGACTAGAGCTCCTGCGGAGCCGGTGCTCTCTGGATTCGCTTGCTGCTTTGAGAGAAAGTACTCCAGTACTTCGACATGTGCCCAAAGGCGCACGGAATCAGGCGGCAGGCAAGCTAAGCAGTATTATTAATGCGTGCGTTGAATGCAACCAGGTGGGGGACTGGTTCTCGCTTCTATCTTTTGCATTCACCGCACTACGAGTGCCATTAAGGACGCTGCCTGGTAACATGACGTCAAAAGTGAAGGCGAATATTGAATCGCTTCATCTGGACGAACTCGACGGCGACTTGAGTGTGACGGCGAAAAGGAGTGGACCTGGCGGCTCTCGGAAGATCATTGAGTCCAAGGTATTTGAGGGTGATCTGAGGGGAGCTGTCAGACTCCTTGTGTCAGATGACACTTTTGCTGAGAAGGGGCCTGAAACACTGGCCGCCCTCAGGCTTAAACATCCAAGCCCATCGCGTCCGCTTGGCTCGCCGTCAGCTCCTGACACTTCCTATTCCCCTGCTTCGGTATCAGAAGATAATGTGATGCTGGCGTTGAACGCATTTTACACCGGTTCTTCGGCAGGCTTAGATGGTATTCGCGCGGGCCACCTAAAAGAATTAGTATCCAACTCTGCAGGTGACAATGGGCGACGGTTGAGGAGAGCTTAACCCGACTTTCGAATTTTATGCTTAGTGGTAGCGTTAACCCAGAGGTTTGCCCTTATCTATACGGAGCGACTCTCTGTGCTCTGTCAAAGAAGGACGGAGGCCTGAGACCAATTGCAATAGGCAGCGTCTTTAGGCGACTGACCGCAAGATTGGCGTGTCGTTCTGTGAAGGAGGAGATTGCGGATTACCTGCAGCCTCACCAACTCGGGGTCGGTACTCGCTTGGGTTGCGAAGCTGCCATCCATGCAACTCGTACATTTGTGGCGGATCCTGGCAACGCGAAGCATGTTGTGCTTAAGCTCGACATCAAAAACGCTTTTAACTCGCTGGAGAGGGATGTTTTACTGAGCGAGGTAAAAGAAAGAACCCCTTCTCTATATCCCTTTGTCCTCCAAATGTATGAGTCTCCAACTAACCTCTTTTTCAATAACAACCTTATTCTTTCTCAAGTCGGAGCGCAGCAGGGGATCCACTTGGGCCACTCGTTTTTAGTCTGGCCATACACAAAATTATCAAAGAGTTAAAATCCCCCTTGAATGTGTGGTACCTGGACGATGGTACTTTGGGCGGTAAACCAGAAACTGTCCGGCAGGACTTGGAGGTTTTAATTCCGCGATTCAGGGAGATAGGGCTGGACGTGAATCCCTCCAAATGCGAGTTTTTTCCCTGTAGTACTGAAGCTCGCTCCCACTTTTCCCTTTTATCTGATGTTTTACCTGGCATCAGGGAAATTACTCAGTCAACTTTTAACCTTTTTAGGGTCACCTATTTTCTTGGAGTCGGTCCCTGATGCCATTGCTACTCGTCGACGGCTCCTCCTTACCGCTCAGGAACGTCTCCGGAACCTCCCGGCCCACGTGGGATTAGTGCTGCTGAGGTCGTGCTTCGCGTTGCCAAAGATAAACTTCCTGTTGCGCACCACACCTACCTGGCTATGCCCCGAAGAGATTTCTGCGTTTGATGGAGTTTTGAAGTCTGCAGTGGAGTCGATTTTAAACGTCTCTCTCAATGAGACCCAGTGGAGTCAGGCTTCTCTCCCTATAAGGCTTGGGGGGCTGGGGTTGCGGCGCGCTCGGGATGTCGGCTTGCCGGCTTTTTTGGCGTCGGCGCATGGGGTTGCTGGCCTTGTTGCTGTCATTCTTTCCTCTAATGGTGACAGGGTGAGCATACCGCATGTGCCGGGCGCGGAGTCAGCTTGGTCGGCCGTCAATCCGGGTATGTCGTTCCCGCAGGCCCTCTCTAATCAGCGCGCATGGGATGATACGGGTGCCAAGAGGACTTTCGCAGCACTCTTGGGCGACGCGGCAGGAGCGGACTGCGCCAGACTTAGGGCCGCGGCGACGCCGGAATCGGGCGCGTGGTTGCACGCCCTTCCATCACCTCAACTGGGCACTTTTCTAGATAACGACTCCTTGCGAGTGGCCGTGGCGCTCCGCTTGGGCTGCAGAGTGTGAGAACCCCATAGATGCACCTGCGGGTCCATGGTGGAGGCCGACGGTTACCATGCATTGAGTTGTCGTCGCTGCGCAGGAAGGTTTCCTCGTCACCACGCGCTCAATAACATAGTCCGCCGAGCATTTGTTTCAGCTGGAGTCCCTTGCGTACTGGAGCCGCCAGGCCTTAGCAGATCAGACGGCAAGAGACCAGATGGTCTAACGCTGGTACCTTGGCAGTGCGGCAAGTGCGTGGTATGGGACGCCACATGCGTAAACACGGTGGCCACAAGTCACCTGGGCCGTACGATGGTGGCGGCTTCAGCAGCGGCCGAGGATGCAGCAGAGAGAAAGCGGGCTAAATACGCGGCTTTGGAGCCCCACTATATTTTCGTGCCCATAGCCGTCGAGACCATGGGCTGTTTGGGCATGGATGCTAAGCACTTGCTTAGAGAACTAGAGCGCAGAATAGAGCAAACTACTTGTGACCCCCGCTCCTTCTCGTTTCTGGTGAAAAGGTTCGACATTGCGATTCAACGCGGCAATGCGGCCAGCATCTTGGGCACCTTTGTACCGGAAACTCTGAAAGTGTTTATTTTTATTTAGATTATTATGTCTTGATTTATAGTCGTGACATGTTTGTAAACAACAGGTGATATAAATAAATAATATTATTATTTAAAAATTTATCTGAATTTAATTACCCAATTAATTTGATATTAGCTATCTGGGGCTGCGCATAAGCAAGCACATTCCTTGCGACTGTCGTCGTTCCGCTGCTCACCACGCCTCGCCACCGCTACCGAGTGTGGCAAGCGTTGACGTCAGCGCACACTAGGTGGCGCTAAAATCGTGGTTTAGCTGACATTTTTGTGTTATTTTTCAATTCCCATTTTTTCTTACTAGCGCTCCGCCCTGTCTTCGCTCGAGAGGTACATACATAAATTGTAGCTTATGTCCTATTGGTAAAATATTTAAAAAAATTAGTTCGGATGGGCTTTTAAAAAAATTATTACTTGTGTATGGCAAAATAGATATTATTTTCACCCATTGCACCCCAAATGCAAGTATACTGGAGCCATCAACGATCTCATTCCTGCGTTATGCATACACTGTACCGGTGTGGTGCAGGTGTACGCGTGGACTATTCTAATTGGTTAATGAGTTTCCGCGGGATCCGCCCACTATGTCTATGTGTGTCTAAGGTGTCTTTGGTTGTGTGCTTGTTAATCGTTTTGAAGTTGAGCTAGGACTCTGGTCTTAACATTCCTTTTTCAATTTTGGTCACTACATCCTCTTTCATTCCACACATTTCCAATAGATGATATGTCATAAAAATAGGAGGAAAATTAAAAATCAAAATGCTATCAAATAAGAATCTCTTTTCGAAGTTTTTAGGGTTCCGTTCCGTACCTTAAAAGGCGAAAACGGAACCCTTATGAGATCATTTTGTTGTCCGTCTGTCTGTCAAACTTTTTTTAGCTCAGGAACGCTTAAAGGTGAAATGTAGTGTATTCATGTCTATTTTACTTTTATTCTTGTCTATTTTACTATTATTACTTATTTAGCTCAAAATGTTCTTTTTTACACTTTATATTGTAAAATTTCTACGTTGCTAGGCATCGAGATATAATGTACTATGTTGCTAGGGAATATTCCTTTAAACTTACCGCTATATCTTCATTTTTGGTTGTTTTATAGTATTTATGTTTTTCCAACATATTTAATGTACCGAGATTTCAGGCAGCAATCAAAACCTATGAGGTACTTCCCGTTGACCTTAAATTATGAAATTTGGCAAAAAGTAATCAAGGTCTAACCACGTCTAACAGTACTTATACAGGAAAATAAATCTGAAAGTTGTAAATATGTTGTCGGAAGTTTAAATAAAAGTGGTAAGTATAAACTTATTTTTGCACTCGATGCAGTATGAATCCTAGGGATCGAACTACAAAGTTAAAATGTTTTGAAACTAGTTGGTCTTTTAGTTAGAGCTATAATTTTAGACTCGCACTTGGCAGGTTTTTTATTTTTTATTTTCAAACTGAAAAACTGAAACAGGCTTCTATAAACGCTTGCCATTAAGTACCGCTTTAACCTAAGCCGAGAATATGACTGGACCCGGTTAATCAACCTGTTGCGCCATCGGTCACTGGTTCAATTCTCATTGAGGGGTGTTTCTTGATATAAACCTTCATCTTATTTAGATAAGTTATGTTATGGAGATATTGTGAATTAGGTTTGAACGTTGTGTTCTGTTGTGTTGTGCGATACTATCAATAATAAATTAAAAAACAAAACAAAATGAATATTGGTACGCGGGTCGAAGCATACAGGTTACTTTTTTATCCCGAAACCAATTGGTTATTATATAATAGCCTAGCTTTTACCACCAGTGCTTTTTCCAGGATGAAAGGTACCCTATGTCCTTCTCAGTACTTCTTACTATGTGTATGCGAAATTTTAGGAAAATTAGTTCAGTAGATAAAGCGTGGCGATTACGGCAAAACCCTCCATGGATGAAATCCTTGGGGAGGCCTTTGTCCAACAGTGGACGTCTTTTTCGGCTGAGAGAAGAAGAAGAAGAAGATAAAGCGTGAAGAGACATACAAACAAACTTACTTTCGTATTTATAATATTATTAAGGATATAGTCAGAGAAAAAATTCTAGTATTTTATTAAAATGCTCTTTTCTGTTAACTATGAAATTAATGTAACAACCGATTTGCTAGCTGTAAAAAGCAAGAAAAAAATCTTTACAGATGAATCAATAATTTATTTTTGCGCTAATACTTAATGTATATTCTAATCGCATCATACCATACTACTCTCTGTTTGGTGTAATGGCTCACTAGTAGAGAATGCCATATGGCGTTAAGTCCACCATTTGCACATAATTTTAATAATTTGTGCAATAAAGTTTTAAAAAAAATAAATAAATAATACCACTACTATACAACAACAATACTACTTTTGTTCGTGATCGGATTTATCAGAAAGGGGAGGCCTTCACCCAGCAAGGCAGGGCAAATTATAGGGAAAATAGGTTTTACACGTATATTCGAAATTCACATAGTTATAGACGAGACACCTACATAGATCCAAAACTGCACACTAGATAATTTTCTTTCTCTGTCTTTTTGTTAGCCTCGCAACGCTAGCAGCGCCGCCACGCACACGCAGGCCAAATTGCGTGCATTTGCCTAGTAGGGTTGCCAGGCGTTCGGATAAAGCCGGATTATAGTAGCGCAGTAAATAGAGCGAACCTTCCCTAGGGCTTAATTACGTGCGGTCCAGTAACTATTATTTTTTTATATTATTGTTTAGGATGGTTGTAAGTATTTAAAATAAATATGGCACAATTGAATAGCTTTGCACTCGCCGCCAAATTGGAAAAATAAAAAAAAAATCACCACTTTGTTCGGTTTTTCGCTTATATTTTCTTTTAAGTGCATTTTCGCTAGAAATGTATACTACACAATGTTGTAGAAAATTAAATTTGCCGTTATTTACATTTTATATTTTGTTTCTAGGACTGACAGTTTCCGAGAAAAATAAAATCCCTTGTCTTAAAAAAATCTCATTTTTCAAACATTCGTCAATCTTTTTTTAATTTAGAACGATGTAATCCAGTCATGACCTATTCTAGGAGAAAAAGTAGCAGAACAAACATCGTAGGGAATTTAATTACCTGCAAAACGCAATTGCATATTTCTTAACCAACCCTGCAAGGTGGAGAATAAAACTAAATGATAAAACAACGGAAATTGTTTTTTGCTATAATATTTTACTTTTTACTAACTGAACCTCGCTCCCATGGAAATTTCGGGATATAAAGTACCTTATGTGCTAGTCCTGATATTTTTCTACTAGTATACCAAATTTAATCGAAATCCGTCTAGTAGATTTTGTGTGATTAAGCAACAAATATCACATCCAAACTTTCCCATTTATAGTGTGATTCATTGCAGGTGAGTAACCGGTACCTGATCGGGACACTGTAAAAGTGTCTGTGGACATTATCAAGTACAGATATTAGATAATATTTGCTTCATCAGCAATAAAGATTGGGAAAGAAACCCGATTTTAAAATGAAAAAGTTTGGATGTGATATTTCTTGCTCAATCATAAAAAATCTACTGGACGGATTTCGATAAAATTTGGTATTCTAGTAGAAAAATATCAGGGCTAGCACATAAGGTACTATTTATCTCAATATTCCTATGGGAGTAAAGCCCCCGGGTGCAGCTAGTAGACAATAAAATATGATAGCAAAAACGTAATATTTTAACTTTTACTTTTACTCCCTACTCCGTAGGGTTGGTTAAAAAAATTACATGTGTTTTGTAGGTAATTAAATTTCCTTCAAATTTTATTCCAATATATATTTTCCTAGAGTAGGCCATAAATGAATTACAGCGCTCTGAAGTAAAAAGTTTGACAAATTTCCAAATGCGATCAAAAATGCGATTTTTTTAAAGTGCACATCTCCATAACTATTAGTCCTAGAAACAAAATATAAAATGTACATTATAGGAAATTTATTTTTACAACATTGTGTAGAACTCTAATGTAGCTAAAATGCATCTAAACGAAGGTGAGAGCGCAATAATCTGAATAAAGTGGCAATTTTATTTTGTTTTTCCAACATGTGGCGGGCGTGGAAGGGGGAGAAATTGTGCCTCTTGCATTTTAAACACTTATTAACCATCCTAAATAACATATCAAAAATTTAGGACTATTGAACCATTTGTAAGTAAACCCTACCCTTAGCTCTATTTTGGTCTTTATTCAATGAACTATGAACGGATTTGTATTAAATTTGGTATACTAGTAGAAAAATACCAGAAATAGTACATAGGTTACTTTATTTCCTGAAATTCCCACGGACCGAAGACCCGAGGCGCAGTTAGCAGAAAATAAAATATTATAACAAAAAAAGCAATATTCCGTAGTTTTAATATTGAGTTTTACTCCCCATTCTGCAGGGTTGGTTAAGAAAAATGCAAATGCGTTTTGTAGGTAATTAAATTCCCTACAAATTTTGTTCCAATACTTATTCTCCTAAAATATGCCATAACTAGATTGCAGCGTTCTGGAAGTGAAAAGTTTGACAAATTTCAGAAAAAGAAGATTTTTTTAATTTTTTTTATGAGCATACATTTCGGTAACTATCAGTCCTAGATACAAAAAGGAAAGTGTTCTACAAAATCTTTTTCCTAGCAAAAATGCATCTAAACGAAAATATGAGCCTAAATCTGAAGTAAGTTTTTTTTTTTTTTTAGTTTTTTTAAGATTATTACGGACGCGGAAACTTAGCAATTGTGCCCTTTTATTTTGAATACTCACAATAATCCTACACAACATTTAAAAAAAATTCACAATTACTGGACCGTTTGTAATTTGATTCTCGTCTATTTACTGCGCTATAGGTAGGCTTTTTGATTGCGTGTCCGGTCAAAATAAATGGTGTCCGGCCTGTCCGGCTTTTGTTAGGCTTTTTACATTTCGCAAACGAGCGAGCGCCGAGCGTAGCCGAGCGCAGGCGACGAGAGTCCGCCGCCCCACTGCGCTCTGTCGGTTTTACCAAAAAACTTGATTTTACATACAAATTTTTGTCGTACCTATTAATACTGAGACAAAATCCTTAATAATGTAGGGTGTCCGGCCTTTCTACCCAAATGTCCGGCCAAACTGGCTGGTTTGTCCGGCTATTAGGTTTGGCGACCTGGCAACCCCACTGTTATGTATGTGAGGTTGCCCATGGTTACCTTGTTCTATGGTCCGGATTTCTCATGGATACAGCGAGAAGTGCATCCTAGAAAAATCAATACAGCCTTCCACTTCCGTTAATATTATCTAGATGTCTCTTTCTATACTATACCAACATCCTACTTCATTCCCAGGTCAGCTAGAATAAAAAACTAATCACTACCAGCTAGGTATATACATTTTTTACCTGTGTGCGTTACATAAGGACGTTAGGTACAGTCAAAAGCATATCAATCTACTCACATTGATGGCAAAGCCGTTATTGCTGCGGCAGAGAGGTCCATACAAGGGTCTTCAAATGCAGTTGACTGTACTTTTTGTAAAGTCCTTTGTACTAGATTGGTCTCGAGTGTGGACTAAAAGGGGAGACTAGGGGTGTATGATCTGACCCCACCTGAACATAATCAATCCAGTTTCAAAAATTCCCATCGCAAAACCCTTTGTTATTATTTGATTAGGAGCTCATTGTAATTAGAGACAAAGAGTCAAATTATTTATTGAATTTTATTATTATGCATAGTAAAAAAAAAAAAATATAGAGAATCATGGAAAAAAAATATTTTTTGAAGCTGACAATATTTTGCTAATAGCTAGAAAAATAACTGTGAGCTAGAAAAGATAGTGTACTCTTTAAAAAAATTCTGTGAGTCTACAGCACAAAGTAGTTAAAAGTCTACAGCGTGGAATCCAGGAATCTTCGAGCAACAAGAACCGCGCGCGGAACCACTTCCATGGTCTACGAGTAGAGTGATTTGATGGACTAAACTACTATTTATTCATTCCATACACGGAAAAAAACCAAAGAAAAAAATACACTACTTATACACAAACTTTCGGCAACCCATAGGTAAATCAAAAAAGTGACTACATAACTTTTAGCATTAACCAAGTCTAGCTGGCTAATAGACAAATCGCTTTAGTTAAATCAAGTTAACTTGATTAATATTTTGCCAATTGGTTATTCCTCAAATAGCGAAAGTAAAGTATTTACGTTAAATTTTGATTTTGAGTGTACATTTTAGTATGAATAGATCCATGTTTTAAGTAAGGGTTTCATCATCTTATTCGTAGGTACTTAAACAATATCAAAAAACTACGTAAGTCCTGCTCTTGTGGTTACTTTTTCGCAACGTGCTTTTCTCTCCAACCTAACAAAAGAAACGATTTTGGCAACGTTTTGTAACTTCAACTGTTATTCTCAAATCGAGCCCGAAAATTTGTGACTGACTTTTCACAAAAAAACGATTGCCGAAATTATATATTTATTATTTATTGCAAAGAATATTGATTGGTCTTATTTCATTTAAAATCATTTATTTTTGTAATTATGCGGAAAATAAATAAAACAAATTTATTTTCCGTTTCATTAATTTAATATATTATATTAAAATATATTATTTTATTATTTTCTATGTTTTATTCCCAAAACCAACATTTACCAGCCGTCAGTGGTAAAACCTAGCATGTACGAGTACAAAATTCTATTAGTAAAAGCCCGAAAAAATCGTCCCATTTTTATAAATGCTTACATTTACCAACTTACGTCGGTAAATCCTAAGACTTACTCCTAAATCTTAGAATTTACCGTATTTCGAGCTTTTACAGTAACATATATATAATCGCCTTTCTTATTTATTCTAATATCTTTTGAAACTTAAAACTTTTCAATTCTATGAGGTTTCAAAAGTGGCCAAACGGGAATAGGAATAATAAGTTATCATATTTTTTTGTGTATTTTTTGGGACAACGCTGTGTTTAGGACTAGATGTGAATAAAATAAGTAAATCAACTTCTCACGATCGCCTCTTCCAATTTAGGCATAACAAATAGTTTGCTTAAACATCTGATAGAGTAGGTATCTCTTTAAGCCTAAAAAGATTTATTTTAAAGCCTATTACGTTAATAAAAAGCCCTTTATTCAACCAATAAATTATTACATGCTTTTAAATTTGAAAATACTTATTCAACTTTTTCTTATAATTCAATTCTAATAATTGATTAAATATTTTTGATTTCTTCAACATTTATATATTTATATCCATTTATTTATATTATAAAAACATCAGTTTTTCAACAAAAACAGTTGTACTTAGTATCTACATTTTGATATTATTGGATGTCGCCTTTGCGGCGTAGGCCTCCCCCTACCTATCTAGCTTAAGTACTTATAACTTAGTATTATTTATTGCTAAATCGAGAAATATATTAACAATCAAATAAATATTTTAATAATGATAGTGCTAAATAATTGTTAAATTAACACAATTATGTATTTATTAAAGAATACATAAATATTTACATTAATTCATTTGCAATTTAGTTAAAATACTGACATTTATTATTTATCAATAAATCAAAATTTAATACATTCAAATTGTAATTAATTCATTTATTACGTACTTATGTTTCTTTATTTATTTATTTTTACATTAATTTTACTATGTTCTTCTTTATAATATTTATATTTATATCTTTATCTATATTTAATTGGTACTTTTAGAATCTGGAAGGGGGGTTGTGGTCTACTTCCCCACGGGGACCAGCCGGCTTGGGGACGGTGAAGGGGCAGCTACTTTTTGTTCTTGTGGTTTTTTGATAGGTGGTGGATTGTCCAAAGTTCCTTGACGCAAGTGGGAAGTGCTATATTTTCCTTTGTTTTTCTTTGGATTTTGTTTCATGCTGTTTTTAGCTTGTTGATTATTGATGATGGGTGATTCCGATAGGTGTCTTTTGTTTGGCCTTTTTTCTGTTAGTTCGTTTGAAGATCCCTTTTCTGCAATAGTTATTATTTTGTCATAACGCAGAACCACATTTCTTCCTGAGTCTCTTGCTTCCTTAAGCTCTTTTTGAAGCTCTTTTCTCTTTTGAAGAACAGCTGGTGGATAGTCTTCTTTAATGTAAAAAGTGGAATTCTCAAGAGATTTTTTGTTTTTCAATAGTTCAATTTTTCTACCTACTGTTGTAAGTGTCACCGCTACAGGTCTTACCTTTCCGCTTTTCTTTGCCTATTCTTTTAACGCATTCTATTTCTTCTTTCTGGCATTGTATTTTCATTGAATTCTTTATTATGTCTAAACTCATACTTTGCAGCTCTTCATAACTTTGCTCAGTTTCTTCGACTCCAAAAAATACAACATTCTTCTTTTTTTATTTCTCTTTCTAAGTAGTTTATAGTTTTTTGTTGTTGAACAATTTTTTTTCTTCTAATTCTTTTGTTTTGGCTTCCATAATTTTGAATTTTTCATCAATATTTCTATTTATTTTCTCTTTTATTCTTTCTTCCATATCTAACATATCCTGTTTTTGACTTAATATATCAACCTGTATTTGTTTCAAAACAATCATAATATTTTCCATAGTGACTGATTCAATTATGTTAGTGGTTCTTATCTAACTTGTCGCCAGATTGTTATTAAAATATGAATAAATATTTAATTTTGCCCTTCACAGATAGATGGCGTTATTGGTATATTTAATTTTTGTTTAGGTTGTGTGGGTAGATTGTGTACCTCCTTTAAATAAATCAATTGTTTATAAAATACAGGCTATAGTGATATGATAACAACAAAGGTTCTTCTCGAATCAGATTTTTTTTAAATATCATAGATAGGAGTGACCTGTCATTGCTTCGAATGCATTTATTTCTGCAATATGACTTCGAGATGTTCACAATCACAATGTTATCACTAATCGGTTTTGGATCAGGATACCTGTACACACTGGATGTTTTATACGTTGATAACGTTTCCAAGGCTGGATCACAGATGAAGTCACAAAAATATTCACAAATATAAGTCCTTCACGGTGTTTTAATATTTTTAATTTATTATTTATCACGGAGTCGAAGTTAACATGAGCACAGTAGCGCCCTCTTTTCCGTCGTTTGCGTTACCTACGTAAAAGTATATCTTTTTAAGGTATGACTTCGTGGCCTTGGTGCCCACCTAGTAGTCCATATGGAGGGATGGTTTAGCCGTCCGCCTGTGGTCGTAAGGGCCCAGGTTTGAACCCTATTCGGACTTAAGGATTTTGTAGATAAATTTGACTTTTACTTCCATCAGGTGAAGGAAATCATTGCGAGGAAACGTGATGTTTAGTTGATGATTTATTAGCTAGAGGTAATTTTAGTTAAAGGTAATTTTTATTTTATGTTTAATTATTTAAAAACACATAATAACATAATTACATTAATGTGTGAGTGTACACGCACACCAATGCGTGTAATAATACCGACCATTAATAAGCACTTACTATATACCTACTTAACATGCTTCCATGCTGGTCTGGGAGCAAAGAAAAAACATAGAATGTGCCAGCTGCTTCTCTGCCCGCGAAGATTGTAAAAGTCAATCGAGGGAATTGGCTCTTAAAACTGGGGATTTCTCCACTCATAGGCGATGGGCTAGCAACCTGTCACTATACCTGAATCTCCATTCCATCAGAGAGCCCACTATTCCGCTATGCGTGGCCTTCGAGTCTCACGACTTTTGGCTCTATCTACCCCGTAGACTTTATTCTATGTATGTATGTATGTAATATACTCAACATAGCTGAAGAGTTTGTTTGTATGTGTCAATTTCTGGAACTTACGAAACGAAAAAACCTTTCTAATTATGATAATTACAACAAGAAAAGCTTAATTCCCACGAGAGCGAAGCCGCGAGGCACAGCTATGAGGAAAACATGAACTATGTTTTTTTTCTATGGACTAAGAAATAAAAATCCATTTCTGTGACTACAAACGTGCTACAAACGGACTTGTAGTGCATGTAAACAAACCTGATGCTCTGAGTTGTAGCTTTAGTTGTAAGGCAAGGGTGGGCCATAATGATAAGGCATAAGGTCTTTTTTACACGACTGACCAAAAAAGGAGTGTTATGTTTTTAGGGTTCATGTATGTAAGTTTCTTTATTCCACCATAAGTCCAGAACGGCTTAACAGATTTTGATGTGAGAGGTATTGTTAGATTCCTTGCATTCCTCCGAGTGACATAGCTATATAAGTTGTCAGTCGTGTTTTTTATTTTTAAATAATTAGCTTGTAATATTTTATTCACTCAATTTATCCTTCAACGTATAAATGGCTGTGAGGACGAACCTCACACACCTGTTGATTAAAAATAAAAACCACAAAGGGGTAATATGACACTTAAAGTACGTATGTATCTATCTACATAGATAGGTCTATACCTACTACTTAGAGTAGATAGCTATCTATCTATTCTAAGAAGTATCTAAAACAAATGATATCTCTGAGTATAAGGGATTCCGATTCGACAACAGGAAGAAAATAAGGATAAAAGAAATAGGCACACGCAAAAATAATAGGCTAGTTAGTATTAGCCTATTATTTTTGCGCATCAAAGACTTCATTATTATTTCTTCGCATGAATGCCTTAATTTTTTTCCTGATAGACAATATATTAGATACGCGACCTAATTTGCGACCCCAATATATGTGTAATATATGTACTCAGCATTGTACCCTGGCAACTGACGAAAAGCCTCTTGGGCAGTGCACCCAAAGTATTTAATAAGTTACCTAACACATTAAAAATGCTTGACTTAAAACAGTTATAGAAGCAATTATTTAATTTTTTAATTGACAAATGCTACTATTTAATAAATGACTTTTTAAATGATAATACTACGATATTAATTAATTAAATTTTGACATGTAATTTATAATCTATTTTTTTCAATATTTATATACTGTTACCATCAAAACATAGAGACACTGTATCTTATAACATGTATACCTATGTTTTACAAATAAAGTATTTGATTGATTGATTGAGTGATTGATATAGTACCTATGTTAGAAATGTTAAAAATTGCGTCAATCATCACGAATTTTTGTCATTATTGCCACATAGTTTTGTATACGGAGGTTCCTTGTAAAGGACCCACCACCTGATGATAGTATCAAGCGCATATCCAGTTCCACCATTTAGCTTACTTGGAAATTATTGTCGAACTATTGTTAATAACGGATCCATTGCGCGCGACATAGCTTGGAGTAAAATAATTGTGGTGCAACAGCGCGCAATGTATATCTGCTAAGGTGGGAAAGTAATCATGGTACATGGCAACCGCAGGACCGCTACGTACTCCCACCACTCGTGTGTAGTTAGGATGGATGCAGCGATAATATCGATAATCGATATTATCGACATTTTCGACACAATATCTGTATTGATTTAAAAAAAGTTGTTAGAATTAGGGTTCTGAAGTAAAAAGTGAAAAGTAAAAAAAACTAAATACTAAATTATACTCTTAAAAAATTTAATTGACATACTTTTCGAGCAACCGATTACTTGTCAATGCATCTACTTATTGGATTTTTTTTTAATATTTCCTTTGGTAAAAGTAACAGTAGGTAAAATAACAGTCATCGTTAAATATCGATAAAATATCGATATTTAGTTTCAATATATCGTTACATCCCTACTGGCGCGTAGTTAAGTTAGTTAGTGACCTAGTGAGCGTCGGTGAGAATGCGTGCGCGCATACGAGTTTGACGAGACGAAACGGTAAGTACTAACAGAATTTTATTTAGTACAGTTAATTTATTATTTAATAATATTATTACAAGAGGCATGAGGAGCGTAACGTGCAATAACAGACGGAAATTTGAAAATAAGTTTCTTCACATAATGATTAAAAGTTATAAATACTTACTTATACTTAGTATTTCGTTGGGAGAATTATTTTCTCATTAACTGTAATATTTCGAAAGACTTTTATTTCTATTAGAAAGTTCACATAACGTATTTGTTTTTAAACATAAATCTACTAAAGATTCCAATAACTCAAAATAAACAATGACTAATACATGACATTATATGTCAATGAATTATTAAAATTATAAATATTTTTTTTTATAATCCTATGGGACACCGTCCGTATCTATTGTAGGGTCCTCGACAAACAGGTCTACATTTCAATTTATTATTGTGTGCGCTCTAAGGGTCTCTACCTGGCACAGAGTTTAAAAAAATATGTTCACACACAAGCAGACAGGTGTAAGGAAAAAGGAGGTACCTATGTCTGTAGCTTAGGTGTGTAGAATAATGAAAAAGAAAAATATATAAAAAAATCAATTTTACCGACATGAAAACATAATATGTAATTACACATTTAATCTTTTTCTAACAAAATTATTAATGCAAAAGTGTTTTTGTTTGTTACCTCTTCACGCTTTATCTACTGAACCAATCTTCCTGAAATTTCGCATACACATAGCTGGAAGTACGGAGAAGGACATAGGGTACCTTTCATCCCGGGAAAAAGAACTGTTCCCGTAGGAAATTCACGCGGGCGAAGCCGCGGGAGAAAGCTAGTATGAAATAAATTGGAGAAAGAAAAACTGTAATATAAGCTTTGATTGTTTTTTACATATCTCTATAGTTCATATTTAAACAGTTTACATATTAGGAAATAAAGTCCCCCGCCGCGTCTGTCTGTTTGCGATAAACTCCAAAACTTCTGAATGGTTTTTCATGAGAACTTACCGATGGACAGGGTGGGCCATAAGGAAGGTTTTGCCATATAATTTACGCGGAGAAGCCGCGGGCAAACCAGTCAAACTGTAAAATCAAGCGGTGTATCCAGTAATAACATTTATTGCCATGACTGTGAAATTTGATCACAAACGACATATTAGATTCTTATCAACACGAGCCTATACAACAAGATTTTTTTTAATTTATTGCATGTCTAGTTGATCCATATAAACCACTATGTGGCTATTGGCAATTAGTTTGATAGTAACTATAATAGCTTCCGAAACCACAGCTTAAATTATAGATAATTATAGATAATTTAAGCTGTGGTTGGGGAAGCTATTATGCTTCATTTAGGAATCTAGGGCATAACCACATGAGTTACTCTTAAAAGGGTAGCATTACAGTTACTCGCACATCAGTGGCCTAGATTTAGTTTCCATACAAATTTCGGGAATATTTTCGACGTATATACTTTTAGACTTTTTATATTTATGTTCTAATAAAAATTATATATTTCATTGGGCCATAATTTACTTTTTAATATTGTTGCCTGATGCAAATAATATAAAGTAATTACATCTTGTATTTTTATCTTGTTTGGTGCAATATAGAGTTTGTTTTACTCTCTATTACCTATTAACTTATTCAATTTACAATAAAAAAAACATTGTACTTTTTCCGCTTACACATGTTGATCGACTGATCGTGTTATATTACAATTTGTAGGTAATGAAGTCTTTTTTTTCTCTAATTGAAATGATCTCAACCTGTTTTATATTGTGGTTTTTGAATGCGCAATGAACTGGAACTGAATAATATTGAATTTTGTCGACAGCTCAAATTGACGCCAGTAAACTCAAGGTTATTTTATTTTTTATTTTCTAGTTATTTATGCCCCACTGCTGGGCTAAAGCCCCTCAAGGTTATAGGTATAAATAATAATATCCATACTAATATTATAAATGCGAAAGTTTGGATGTGAGTTTGTGAGTTTGTGAATTTTGTGAGTTTGTGAGGATGTTTGTTACTCAATCACGCAAAATCTACTGGACGGATTTCGATGAAATTTGGTACAGAGGTAGATAATGACCTGGAATAGCACATAGGCTACTTTTTATCCCGGGAAAAAGCACTGTTCCCGTGGGAAATTCACGCGAGCGAAGCCGCGGGCAAAAGCTAGTAATGACATATACGGAAAAATAACACTGAGTTAGCCCCAGAGTAAGTTCGAGACTTGTGCTTGTGTTATGGGATACTAACTCAACGATATTATATTTTATAAAAAATACATATAGATAAACATCCAAGACCTAGGTGAATCTAAAAAAGATCATTTTCCATCTTGACTTGACCCGACCGGCGATCGAGCCCGGGACCTCCGGTGTTGACCGTTGGGCCACGGAGATCGTCTTAAGAACCATGATTTTAAGTATGACTTATTAAGTACTTACTATTACTTACTCCGCTAGCTCAGTGACCCCAAAGTGGATCTTGGCATCCGATATTAGAGAGCGCCATAGACTTCAATTCTGCGCGGTGGCTCGCCAGTTGACCGCTCGCAGCTCACGCAGATTAGCCTCCACAGTGTCTCTCCAACGACGAATCTAAAAAGTCTAAACTCGATGGGTTTACTAGTAGGAATTCCAGGGTTTCGTCTCCTAGCCTCAAGCTCCATCATCAGACCAGCTCAGTGGTACCATATTATTGTATTGTCATCTAATCTATTAATATATTTTTGTAATATATGAAAGTTAATAACTGCGTATTAGTAATTCAGTTGTACTCAGAGAATATAAAAAGCCCATCTGGCATGTTAGGCCAAACTTTCGGCATTCCTTTGCAGCAGTGGTCGTTTTGAAATGCTAGTAGTATAGTAGTTTGAAGCTTTGAGATGTATAATATAATATGATTATATCAGTTTTCGACGTGAAAAAGTGCCTTCTTTGAAGTTTTATTCAATAAAGTATTTTGCCTTTTTGACTAAAATAAAATAAAAAAATATTACCAGTTTTAAGATTTTATTACATCTATCTAAGTAGTAACATATTTTTAGTTACAATTCGAGCGAAGTGCGTCTTAAATATTTAGCTATAGATACATGCTCTAGTAGCAGAATACATAATAGTACCACATCCTACCTATATGGATAGTACACTGTAGTATTATTATGAGGTAAAATTATGCAAACACCAATTAATTTGAAAATTTTCGACTAACAATGACAATATAGCGTAATTATAGTAACACACATACACTTTTTCGACTAACAATGACAATATAGCGTAAATATAGTAACACACATACACTTTTTCGACTAACAATGACAATATAGCGTAAATATAATAACACACATACACTTATAAGCATTATTAGAACCGTCAATATGGTGCAAAATTATTAGATAACAAAGGATAACCTTTTATAGTACACAATCACTAAGTATAAACCAAAACGGTAAAAATATATAACACAGATGGATAAAGACAACATATTAAATTAACAAATTACAACGTTTTAATGTCTTTTAATTATTCCACAAATTACAGAAAAGAAACTGAAAACGAAACTTCAACATCAAATAGAAATAAATAAAAACTAAAACTATTGTTTCAACCATAGAGCAAATTACTTAGAGCCATAAAAAAAATTATTTAAGAGCCTCAGACAGCTGAGGAAGCGGGATGTCAGATATGGTTATTGCCTATGTTGGTGAAGGACAAGTAATATCTTCTGTGAAGCTAATTTTTTGTCAAGTTTGACATTTTTGGTGTGTTTGGTTCCATAGAATTTTTAGGCAATCTGTAAAAAACATTGAATTTGGAACACTTTTATGAACGTTTTTGGGCTTCATTTGACAATCAAGTTTATATGTCTATTAAAGAATATTTTTTTTTTTCTATGGTTTCAACAGTAAATAGTTTAGTACATTTTGTTTAAATCGAAGCTTGTGTTTATAATAATAGTGTTAGCTTTATCGTCACGTCGGACATGGATCTTAGCAAACTTGACCCAGACGTACAAGTATCCTCGTTCCTTAGCAAGTGCTTTGGTTTCATTCAATAGTATTCTTATAGTCAGGGCACAGATGATCATTCACATATACCCTGTTGTCATTGGAGGGGAATCCAATCTCCTGAGCAATCAACATCTTTTTCGCTCTCGCTGCAGCTATAAACCCCTCTTTCTCGTATCTGTTCACGAAAGTAGCTATAATTGTTTTCTCTTTGCAGTTTCGTGTTGGTATCCGAGACACATAGCTTAGAGCATTCTTCGGAACAGCGTATCCGACGACGTCACCAATCTTTGCGATAATATCAAATAATTTTTCACGTCGTTTCACCGGTACCCTTTTATTTCAACGTTGTTGATTCTTATCCATTGTTCCTTGGATACGGCTTGCTCTTGGATATTGGCAACTTGATATGCAAAGTTCGCTGTGGTCGCTTCTAAGGCATTAAGCCTCGCCTCATAGGATTCCAGTTTCTCGCTAGTTTCTTCGCACGAGCACTTGATGTCTTTAACAATCGCCTGTACGGTTTTAAGTTGGCAACTCTGGAACGCAGACTGCTGACCCAAGCTGATAAATTTAATAATCAGGCCTTCGAGCATATTATCTTTACATAAGGAGCATTTCCAATTTTTGCGACCATCCATAGCCCTGTATGTGGTCTTCGTTATATGCGCACATTTAAAGTCGTAATAAGACTTGCATAGCTTGCATTGCGCACCATCTTCCACTGCTTTATTGCAGTTCGCACAGTCCATTGTTGAATAGTAGAAAAAGGTAGACGATGCCCGATTGTTTACCGATTGTTTCCGAACGCCTACAGCCGCCGGCGCGGTGTACTGAACGAACGTGTACGTAGTGACGGTACAGCTGTCGCGTCTGAACTGAATGAACGAACAAGGAATAAAATAACTTAATCGTCCCAGCCCTCAGTACGCCCCCTCAAAATGTACGCAGTTTTTCAAAGAGGACAAATCTGCTTTTTTTAATCCTACTAATATTATCAATACCAACGTTCGGATGTGAGCTTGTGAGTTTGTAAGGATGTTTGTAAATCACGCAAAATCTACTGGACGGATTTCGAAAATGGTATATGGGTAGAAAAATACCGGGTGTAGCACCTTTTATATCGAGATTCCCGCAGGAGCGAAGCCCCGGGGCGCGGCTAGTAAAAAGTTAATCTCAATTCAGACCCAAAGTTACTGATTGCACAGCAAATTACTTATCTCAAATTTATTTACAATCTAAAAGTGGAGCTTTTTTATAAATCTATATCTAAGAATAACTAGCACTCCAATATACTAACTACTAATATAATTTACACTCCATCTGCTTTCTTATAGTAAGATGGGCCACGACCCCCACGCGGCCCAATGCGGGTTTTAATAACTGCGAATACAAAGCACGGAGGAACTCGAAATAAACATTTGTGGTCACCCATCCCATTACCGACCATTACGAAAGTATCGTCTTTAATACCACTTAATAGCTCTTAAATGAGATGAATCTATAGATATAACTAAGTTTTCGATAATTATTGTCTGCGATCTCTTTCTTCTCTTAGCAACTCTATTATGTATATGTACAATCAGCTGGAAGACGAGCTGTCTTGTATAAAATGTTATTCGGACGGCAATAGAGGTGAATTTGCAATGAATTTGTAGGTGACTGTACTTATAGAAGCAGAGATCCTAGAGGGTCAGGCCGGGCTGGGAGCTCATATCGCATGCGTTGCATTGAACTGCATTATACATGTGGCTTCTCCTGTCGCGATGCGTTCCACCACAAATGGTGTACAGGTGTGCATACAAAGCGGGAAATTTTAGGCTGCTAATAGATGGCGGTAGTGGGCTGAATTACAATATATAAAAAAATATTTATTGCTCTCAGAACAGAGATTATAATTTTTTTTCAGTAGCAATTTTTTCTTATAGGGCTTTTTTTGGTACTTTTGCTTAGCACTCAACACCCAATACATGAAGGAGAATTCATTTCTGAACTACTGCTCGGTAAACGAACGAAATCGTTGTGGAAATCCTTGGGGAGGCCTTTGTCCAGCAGTGGACGTCTTTCGGCTGAGAGAGAGAAACGAACGAAAGAAACTCTTAAGAAAGTTTAGTAATTTCTTCTTAAAATGATGGTTTTAAACTTAAAATTTAGATGCCAGGATATCAGTTTATATATGATACCTTTAAGATCTAAACTTTGTGTCAATAACACCAACGTGTAAGGATCGATTGACAAGCCGACAGCCAACCAAACCAACCAACCAACCGAATTGTGAAGAAAAACTCAGAATATGGTGTAATTTCTAAATTTTCGATATTTTTCTGCAACATCCTCGTTCTCTTTGTAACTTATCAATTTTTTGCTCTAAATGAAAGTATGTAGAGATATTCAGTATAATCTTTTTCCATAAACATAAAGGCCTCAGGCCTTTTGGAGAAGTCTCCAAAGTTGTCCAAAGACCTGTCCTTAATACTCTCACAAATCCTGACCCGAAGAACTTAGCTGGCTCTTAGCCAAAATGCAACAATTATGTCCAGTAAGCGATGAACTAACATCACATATTGAAACAAAGGATTCGTAGCTCAGACTACGTTGGATATATGAAAACGACCGTCGACTATCGACGTGTTTTCTCAGGGATGGTCACCTTATAAACTGTAATTAATCGATGACTTTACGTCATTACCTCAAAAAAAAAAAAGGAATTCATTAAAAAAATAATCGTGGGCGAAACTAATTGAGATGCATCATTGGGCTTGCGTGGACGCCCCGTTGCATGAACGGCATATTCAATAAATTTAGATGTGTGCATCCATCACGGATGATGGGGGAGATGCGAGGGGAGGTGCGATTTCAGCGCATCCGATAACGCAGGTCTGCAATCAATAATCAGGCTTTTCCAGAATTTAAGGGTTATTAAGCAAGCGCGTCACCTGATGGTAGCGATCACCGCTGCTTATTGACGACTGCAACACCAGGGGTATCACATGAGTGTTGCCAGCCTTTCAAGAAGACGTATACTCGTTTTTTGATGGTGATTGAGAGGTCAGGTTAGAGGGCTGACACTGTCCTTGGACTGAAGTGTATTCAATGCAAATTGCCCTTTATTTGGCAGATCCCAAAAACTTGACTATTGACAGTACATATAAATGTGTACTGGGCAAAGACCTTTTCTCCTTTTTCAAGACTTTTTTGATCAATTTTTTATTATTAAAGATGGGTTTGCTCTTGACCAAAATCTTGCCCGAGGACAGTGATGAGGTCTACGATGTAGCGAGCTTACCCAGAAGCAGCCTATTCACTCTGGTTTTGAAGAGAGATCTAATGCTATATCGCGCCATCCTTTATCAAATTTGTTTAATTCGTCGCACCAGCACATCCGTGGTCGACCTGGCCGTCTCTTGCCATTAGGAGGAATATTAGGCAATAGTAAATGATACGTCGTATTTAAGCCTTTGGGCGAAAGTAGTTTTCTGTAAATGCGAAATGTGACGTTTCTTTGTTCCAAGATATGTTAAAAAAAAAATTCCTTGCTTAATGTAATAGCGACTTACCGAACACAGATAAACCCTGCGAGGTTTCCGCAGTTCGGTAGTTACCGTATGTGTATTTTCTGATATTAGGTTAAATAAATGATTAAAAAAAAGATGGTGAAGCTGTTTACAGCGCATCCGATAACGCAGGTTTGCAAATCAATAACCTAGGCATTTCCTAGAATTTCACGGAGCTTGATGGGCCAGGTCGGGGGGCTGACGGGGTGGCTATGTCTAAGGTTAATTCCAGAAAATTCTATGCGGATTTGTTCTTTGTTTAGCGGGTTCCCAAGAAAATTGGGCAATAGTAAATGATACGTCGTTACAGCCTCTTGAGAGTAAGCGGTTGTGGTCAAATTCCACACATTCCTCTAAATACATGGCGAGATTTGACACTTCTTTGTTCCAGTTATATCCAGTTAGTGATGAAATATCGTTGCATCAGTTCTGACAAAGGATTTAATAGGTCATACTAAATTTGATTTCGAAAATTCGTCATTTGTGTCCTTCCAGTATCTGGATTGTCCCATTTCAAAAATACCGGCTCTGGCCTACACCGTGACAGCAACAGGAAATAACCCTGTAATACTATAAATTGCAATAAACTGGGTGCTATGGGGACAGGGTATTAGGTTTATGTGTTTGGAGATCACTAAAACACTCGCGTATTCGGTTCTACTGTTTATTTAAACTGTTTACACACCTTTGACTTGTAGTTCTTATATTTTAAACTAATTTTACATACGAGACCGTTCGTTCGTGTACTGTCCAAAACGAAAGAGAGCGAGAGAGAGATGCGAGCGAGAACAGCAATAAACTTTTAAATTATATAAACAAATCAATAGAATACTAACTGTGTTTTTTAATAACAAACTGTATTTTAATTTTAGTTTAGTTTTAGATATTCCTTTATAACTATGGGTTTATTACCTACAATAAAATTTATTATTATTATTATACCAGAATCATAGGTTTTTTAAGACTTTTTATCAGAAATTGTGTGATCTAATGATCTTAAAATGTATGTATGTATCTTATTTAATTTTAATATTTGGAAATAGAGAAAGTGAAAATGTAGTTATTTTAATAAGATGAAATTTTGATCGAGTCATTTTATTTGAAAACAAAGGATCTCCTTTAATTTAGTTTCAGTGGCGAAGGCGTACTGGTAAATTCTTCTGAACCAAAAGGTCCGCTCAAGAAAGGGTTCAAAACCGCTCTGTTCATGGCGCAGAAAAAAAAATCTTTAAAAAAAATTTCTGGTTCATGCATGTCGTAGATATGTGATTTCATATTTTAAAATCTAGGTACTAGCGAACTTACTTAGGCACTAGCTAAGTGATTTGTTCATTTATTCCGTATTCATATTAAATTATTTTATAGCTGAACAAAGAGTTCCTAACTGCGTTGTTCGTAAGTCTTGGGGTAAACAAATCTATTTTTAATGAGAGACAATAAGAAAATTCGAGGAAACAAGACCTTTTCATACTTCATAGGGCTTTTGCTCGTTGAAAGGCACGTGTAAGGTTTCAGAGCGGTCTGGGCGCGTTCCGCGAAACGTGTGGGCGCTGAAAGCACTTTTTTATTGAATTTTAATGAATGCCCGAATCGCGACTAACTTGTTTACAATAAGTCATCGGCGCCCGAAACGCGTCAGAGGGAGTTGCAAAACTGTTCGATAAGAAATAATATGATATTATAAGTCAAAGTATTGAATTATTATTTCTATTTGCCATGATAAAGCATGCAAATTGATTTTTATGTTACTTCAATAACACAATTTAAATTTATTATTTGACGACCTCTGTGGTGTACTGGTTAACAATTTACCAATATTCGGTCTCGGGTTTGATCTCCAGTCGGTCGGGATGCAAAATGATATTTTTTTTTTTTATTGGCCTCGGTGTTGGGTATATCAATATGCATACTTATGAATACATCTATTATAAATTGATAGTATCGTCGAGTTACTTACTATATATCCTATATCTCACGGGCGTCCACTGCGATGCAACTTGGTTGAAACGTCATCCGCGACAAAATATAAAGGTTTCAGTTCTCTTACTATTAAATTAAGTGTTAATTTACTGTTGGTTAATTTAAAACAAAAACATGGCGACCCAAGCCCTGATATCATCTGTGTGGCAGTTCCATAAACGTCTAACGATTTGCCTGTGACACCTAAACTCAAGGTATAAGCGGTTAGCGATGTTGAAATTTAAAAATTTAATAACGATTACCCTATGGGTACCAGAGGGACCTAGGCCTAGGGGTAGACCGCGAATGAGATGGCGAATGACATTGAATGTTATCTGCGGAAATGGAAACGGGCATTTCTTGACAAAGAATTGTGGAAGGAGAAAGGGGAGGCCTTTGCCCAGTAGTTTGACACTTCAACAGGCTAGGAAAAAAACTTAATGTTATGCTCTAAATAAAAAATCGGCTCTACCGCATAAAGCGTTACACAGTAGAAAAAATCTTGGAGTTTTCTAACTTTATGGTTACATCTAATGGTGTATGCTCATTGGTGGAATTAAAAATAGTGAGTTGCTGCGGTTCATGTTACCCTGATACACATTTTCGTGCCTTTTCACGAAATCACTCCCACATAGGTATTGCAAAAGCGACCACAATATAAGGATAGCGATTGAATCGCAAAAAGTATTATACCTATATATAATTTAAGTTTTATTTTTATATGCGTGCTTAAAAATCTGCCTCTCGCCGCTTTATGATCGCTTCTGCTTATATCTTGGACTTGTCTTATCTACGGTCGACCTTAGTCGTCGCCATGCGGCGCCGGTACGCAAAGCATGTACTTCACTCTTTAACTTCCTAGACTGCAAGAGACACAGTGAGTCAGTGAGTGAAATAAAATAGTACAGTACTCATTCGTTAAGTCATTATTATTATACTTAAATAGCTGTGCCCTCTGGCTTCGTTCCTGTGGGATTGCGCGTTAGAATAATAATAATAACTTCATGAATGTGACTATAATCCTCTAAATCATTATCATCCACAGCCCTCCTTGACCCACTGCTGGGTATAGGCCTCATTCCGTCTACGCCAACCTTCTCTGTCCTGGGCCATCCTAACCCAGTTGTTGCCAGCAATATTCTTAACATCGTCGACCCATCTAGCTGCCGGCTAATATATACATTTTTGAGCTTTGCAAATTTATAAGAAAAAATCCCAATCTATATCGCACAAATAATGACATCGCCCGCCGTTATCAATCAAGAAGACATAATCCAAATAGAGTCAAAACTTAAACTTCAAATTGCAATGCCTAACAAGGTGCATTTTGTATTTACTTTTAGTGAAACCAAATGTAATGCAATGAATGAATAAATGAAATGAAATGGATGTTCTACGCTCAGTTTTTCCGTTTCGAGAGTACCACACAGTAACAGCTTTACAAGAACTTTTATAGTTCCTTCTAGCCAAGTGCCCAGCCTATTTCCACTTTATTTTGTTCCACTTTAGTTATCTTACTCAACTAGAGCTTTTTAGGGTCGTTGGTGTCTATGGACTGCGGTGATTGCTTACCATCAGGCAAACCCGCATTCTATAAAAAAAAACAGTTTAATGAAAATATCGTTAGGAAACGTGCAAACTGGTTGACTGTACTTACACTGTACAGTGTGTACAGTCGTGCGTAGTGCCTCTTTGCCAGATGCTAGGCGACTTGAGAGAAATCTGATACCTGTGTTTGCTATAACACAGAAGCCTTGTGTATGAAAATATATAGCTATTAAGTAGAGATGGCATTGATTACAGGCAAAACTATATATCTAACATATTTAAATACACAGACATACGAGTACGGTGCTAGCCATTTGTTGGATATAGGCCTTCTCATGGATTTTCGACTTTTGGTTTCTTTCTGAACGCATCCAGGTTTTGCTTAATTTATAGATTCATTGGCTCAGCGCATTAGTGGTTTCCCTACTTTTCTCCGCCGGTTCTCGCCGTCCTCTGCCATTTTTGTTGATCTCAATACGAAAAACCTTTGGTATCGATTTTACATAAAACAACAACGAGGGACGAATTTACAATAACCCCTTCAATCATACTTTTAAATTAACTTTAGTGCAGATTAATTTAACATCTCAGCCTCAAGATGGCTTCAGCTGTGTAGAATTGAAAATAACAATGTTTAAAAAACTAAACTTTGCAAGAGAAGTAGAAACCTTATTGAGTTTCAAACTTGCAGCAAGTTTCATAGAAACTTATTAATAACCTAAAAATAGAAATTATGCTTATTTAGTCCCCACAAACAGTAGTACAGTGTTAGGTAAATACATTCGTTTTAGTTTTTGTAGATCTGGTGCCTGAACTAGGTGTCACAGAATCTGAAGGTGAATCTTTTAGGTGCATCTTATACCTAGGTATTAACTACATAAGTTTAAATAAGGAAATAATTATGCGTTGAACATAAAATGTGTGTTTTAGTCATGGAAGTAATAAGTACTTTGTACAAAGGTACTTATTACTTCCATGATTTTAGTACATAATATTATCTCGTTGGCATTTTGTCAGACCATTCCATGGACTGACAAAATGGTATAATGGAACCCTAAAAGCAGGAAGCGCGCGCCGCAGCCATTTCTACTTCTATGGATGGACTGTTGTAAAAAGTACTTATTATTTCCATGTAACAAGATCATAACAAGATGTTCTTATTTTTACCATGTGTCAGACAGAATCGATAGATTTAAAATTAGAATTCGCCGAAAATCATATCACTTGAATTCAAAGGCTGGACACATAAAAAATAAAATGGCCATTTTATTTCTGTAACTTTACGCTTGAATTCGTCCGTCCCAATGATTTCCACAAATAGATACAATATTCTGTGGCGATTTCGAATTTTCATTCTAAGAATTCTTATAATAGTTTTCCCTTAGAAATGCGATCTTTCTCTCCGTTTACGACAGTACGTACCTGGCCACTGAGGTATGCGGGCGTAAAATCTGATTAGGAACTGGTTGGTTGGCTTTACAATATTTATGAAACTACATATTTTAACATAGCCACGGCCATAGAGCAACAAGGACTTCCGCGCGCGGCACGTACTACGGGAGTTAAGAAAAATATGTCGTACTATGACCAATTACTAATTCTAGCTATACAAAAGGAGCGTTAAATATATTAATTGCAATATACTAAAATCCAATGTTGCAACAGCTCACGCCAGTTTTATTTAACTACTAGCTTTTGGCCGCGGCGTCGGCCGCGTGAATTTCTAACGGTAACCGTGCTTTTTCCCGGGATGAATGTCCTTCTCAGTACTTCTGACTACGTGTATGGGAAATTCAGGAAGATTGGTTCAGTAGATAAAGCGTGAAGAGGTAACAAACAAACAAATAAATAAGTATATGAACAAACTCACTTTGGCATTTATAATATTAGTTAGGATTAGGATAAAGCCGGTTTTTTTCGAATGACAGATTTTATTTGTATAAAAATAAGCATCGGATCGGCACAAGACAAAGCCATGCTTAAAAGGGTTTCGGGTTTGTCCTGTGAATAATGCATTTAAGATAGATAAAAAATAAAATTTATAGTCAGCGTGCAGTCGACAAGTCCCGATTCTACTATCTATGGCTTGTGGTGCCATCAAGGTACCATCGGATTTTTTTCTATTTAATTTATAACTCAGAAAAAACTTATAATAAAGAAACTCAGATATTTAACAAATTTAAATAGGTATCTGAGATTTTCGAATCAGATTTATGAATCTGAACTTTATTGGATACTGGATAGTATAAAACTTAAGCTGGAACGAATAAGATGAAATTTGGTATGGATATAGTTATAAACTGAAGGTAAAACACAGGCTAGGTATTTTTTTTTTATATCAACCCCCAAGGTGTTATAGTTTGTAAAAAAACACATAAATGAAAAAAATTAAGACTCACTTTTGCTGGTTTAGATTTTTGTATGTTTGTCCGGGGCAATCATTGAATAGGCATTACCGATTTTAATGGCATTTTCGCCAAAGAAGTTACAGATGTACACATGCAACACAGCAGCTTTTATCCCGGGTTCTTTAGTGAAAATTAAAATAAAATCATAGAAAAATAAAATGTGATTCTAATGATTTTTTTAACAGATCACGTCTTTATCCCTTACGGGGTAGACAGAGCCGAAAATCGTGAGACTCGAAGCCACGTTTAGCTAAATATCGCGGGCTTATTCATGGAATGGAGATTCAGGTATAGTGACCGGTTACAGACCTATCTCAGCTCCCCAGTTTAAAGATGAATTTAACTTTTATTTTAAGATGATTTTTTCAACGTTATGGATAAAATGCAAACCGGAAGTTACAAGTGACGTCATTATATCTATATCTTGCTCTTTCACATGCATTCAATATTATGTCCATTCTTGTTACACCAAGCATGTCATTATCGCATTACCGTAATGATGTTTTAATATTTCGAGGCAGATATAACACAGGCAAAAAAGATATTTTAAAATTTGCAATATGCAGTTTTGAAGACAGTTCTGACTGGGTTGTCGTAAAAAGTGTTTTATACAGCTGTGATAATGGCATTTTATTCTTTTGCCGTCGTCATTATTGCAGTTAACATGATATTGGTATAAGATGTGTTTTTATGGACATTTAAGTATTTATTATCCTATAAAATTAAAAGTGTTGGAAATTTGTTGTTATGTTAAAAGTATTTTTGTGAGGCAGGTGCATTAATAAACGATGTAGTGATTTTACTAATGACTTGAAGGAGCATTGAAAAAAACAGAGTAAAAGAGTTATGTAAATTGCACCAATAATGCATTACATGAAGTGGATCAAAGTCAAAGTCAATTTTTTTTATTGAAACTTGGCCTTCAAAGAAGGCTCTTTTTCACGTCGATAACTAATTATTTAATCATAATATATATCATCATCATAACACAAACGATTGTACAAGAGGTTATTGTTATGTTATGGACTGTACATATTGTTCAGCTGCTAATCCGTCCATTTGAGAATCTGTTCAGTTGCGAATCTGTCCACTTGCTACTGCCGATTTTTTTTTATTTTTAAATGAGAGCATTATGGTACTTCAGCAAGTGAACACAGGTATTTTTTAAATGGAACTTTTACTGTGCCGTAAAATGTGTCAATAGTACCACCAATGGTACTAATCAATGAATAAAGGGATACTTTCAGAAGTGAAATCTATATTTTTTTATAACCAGGTTAAAACATCAACAATACTGTCCAGCTACACTGGCGATAATTACGGAATGTACTCAACAAAAAGGTTGGCGTATTTTTTCTCTTAGTCAGCGGTTGTGCAAGTCATTGCATAACACATCCTATTCGGGATCGGCTGATTCAGAGGCGAAGAACTGGAGAAGCGACATGATTGTCGAGTTGTTTACTCGACTGAGGCCGTAAAGAGTTATGTTTTTCGCGCGTATCATAGTCTGAATAACTGAATCTGGCTCTTGATTCTACAAATTACAAACGTATATATCGTGCCCTCAGTTGTGTCTCAAAGCCAAAGAAATCGTAATAAAACATAGAAGTCTTACAGAGACATTGTCGCTTTAGTTCAATTTCTTTGGATCATAATTATGAGACACAACTGTGACTCGACATCTACGTTTGTAATTAATAGAATCGGCCCCCTTTAATTATATTTTACTAATATTGGTAAATTGTACAACAAATTTAGTGGAAACTTTCTATGGATCAATATTTTTTGGCAATTAGTTCGGATCATGGTTAATAAATTCTATTTTTATTTGACTGAGCGAGCGAAGCGAGCGAGGGCTATAATTCAAATTGGGGCGATAATAAATTATTTGTATGTATGTATGTTTGTTCCGCGATAACTCTCGAACCGTTGAATTTATTTCGATGATATTAAGAATACGTAACGTACGTGTAGCAACGCTAGCAACTATCCATAGAATTTTTAAGTTCTTTGCGCAACAAAATCGGTTCAGCCGTTTTTGAGATAGGTATAAACATTTTTACGATTGTCATATTTTTAAAATAATAATCGCGAGGTCTAAGTTCGCGGCGAACCACCTATTTACTATGTGAATGTGAAAATGTCACCACAACGCAACGATAATTACATCAGCAGTCCGGAAGGCCTCTTTAAACCATCAATAAATTCCATCAAAATCGGATAAGCCGTTACACTGGACAGACAGACAAGAAAATTATTTCCTGCTATAACACCGTTATGATCAAATGACCCACATCACACACAAATTAAAAGTATTTAAGTGTGAAGGCCGGGGAAGGCTCAGTGTGAAGGTGGGTCTGTCGTACGGTCTGTCGGGTATTTTTGATCGCGACAAATTACTTTCTATATTTTTTTATACATTAATTTACTTGACTGTACTTATCATCAGTTGGAGCACGGGACCTTGTAAATCCCTGTGCTTCACCCAGGTGAAGAACCTAGGTGAAGCACGGGTCCGCCGGACTCATTAAATATTAAAGGAGAGGCCTATGCGACAAATGAAATTAAACGAATTTGTGTTAATGAATATTTATTCAATAGACCATAATAATATTTAAACGGTATCCAAATCAGTTAGACTATGTTGATAACTTAAATTATCAGTGTGAGCTTTCTCAAGGCTTCAGTCGATGGAGGGAGCGGGACGGCAGTAATGTTTAAACGTCGAATAATATTCTATTTCTGTCGGAGTAGGAGGAGAACGGCCTTTGGGTTTCTCTTGAGGAGGAGAAGACAAGGATTCTTCTTTTTGTTGAGTAGCACTCTCTCCCTGCGGCGCGCTTCAGAGGAAAGTTTATACGGGTGTTCGGCCTTCGTCAACGCTTCGGCTGAAATTGGAGTCGGGGAAGAGTCTAGGTCGCTTATGGGAACCTGCGCAACGTACGCATGAAAACTTGGCTTTGTAAAAGACCTTTTAGGGCCAGTAGGCGAATCGGGGTCAATGGGCTTGTCAACATCAGAGCTCATGTATCTGCTACTAAAGTGGTTACCATATCCATTGAAACGGCTACCCGATCTAGTTGCGAACGTCGCGGACATGACTGGCGGGACTACACGTCCCATGTTTTTGGACCCCGTGGAACTTACAACTGGATTCACCTTTTTAAAACCTGGTGGAGATATAGGCTTATCAAAATTGATGGAATTGACATTATATGGATGTTTTGAATTAAGGTTTTGACTAGGTTGTTGTGGAGAACGGCTACCCTGTTGTAAGTCTTTTAGTGGAGAATGGCTACGCTGTCGTCTGGCCTCAAACTCTTTCAGTGGAGAACGGCTACGCTGTTGTCTGGTCTCAATGAATTCCTTGGGTGTGGAGGTTATCTGGTTTGCCAGGAAAAATGCCAGACATATTTTCTTTTGCTAGTACAGTGGACGCGAGAGGTGGAGGAGCGGCACAACAACTAGGGCAAATACAACAGGGCCCACAGGGGCCACAGGGGCCGCAGGGGCCACCAGGGGCCGCAGGGGCCGCAGGGGCCACATCCAGGGCCACAAGGACCGCAAGGTCCACAGCCACACCCGACCGGACAACAAGTTTTTGTCACGTGGTAAGGTCCGCAGAACCAAGTACCATAGGGGTAATAATAATATCCGGTCATATATTGGATGCAGCGCGGAGGTACGTTGCAAGGAGGTGGGAGACAGCCACAAGCACATGGTCCACAGGGTCCACAGGGTCCACAGCACGGCGCAGGGCATTTGGAATATTGCCGTTTTGATGTCATACCGGTTAAATGGGAGCGAACGCAGAACAAGACGGGGAGATGATTTCTTGTAGCTGGGGTCCGTAAAAATGAGCCTAAACCTGGGAGGGCTGAGGTGCCTGACGGAGACGTGGGTCTTCGCGCGGGAGTCCGGCACGAGGTTGGGGCACGACACGCAGAACCTGATGTCCGGAGACCGGCCTGAGTCGTCGAGCTGGTCGCGCGGCCCCAGCTGGTGCTGGGCCCGGCTGACCCGGCTGCGGCCGAGTGGCACTCACCTTCTTGTCTTTCGGGCACCGGCAGGCCGCTGCTTTTGGCAATGCCGATGGATTCTACTTCGGCGCGGTGGCAAGCGGTCGGCCTCTGATACTTTTGAACAGCGACACATTTTTCGGCAGCACAGCCTTCCTCAAAACTAGAGCCATTTTTAGGTTTTGTTTGCTATTTCTATGTAATCCGCTATTTTTTAAGTTACTTGAAAATTTTGTCCATTGTGACAGGATGGAAGCGGATGGAGATGTTAGTTTTTGTTTTTGAATGTCATTCTGACGTGAGAAAATACCATAGATGTAGAAAAAAATACACTTGTAAACACAGCCAATGGAGTTTGCAATCAATTTGGGTATATTGGAACTTTTCCAGAAAACAAACCAGGCGTACGTTGCTGAGATTTCTTATGGATGGAGGTGGTCTGTGGGATGGCCGCACGCCTAACGTCTGTGGCTGCAAACTGCAAAGCTATTGTGTGAAATGGAGAAGGCAATGGCAAACCACTCCATTAAAATTGCCAAGATGGTCGTTGTGTGTATTTCATTCCATATAATGACCACGACCCTCATGAGGAATGTCATGAGGAATACGACTTAAGAGAGATAAGCAATATAAGTTGAGAGCCTCTGATATAACGGGAAATACTAGTTGAAACCCGTTGCATTGTTTGCATTCTTCAACTGGTCGCGCCACGGGTGTCACTGAACGCAATGGTCTAAAAGCCAAAATCACACAGTCCGTATTTTGTGTTTTTCATACAACCTTTCACCCCCCATTGTAGCCCCTAAGGGTTTGATTTTTTATTTTTTTATTTTAGGGTTCTCGTACCTCTACAGGCAAAAACGGAACCCTTATAGATATAAATATCACTTTGTTGTCCGTCTGTCTGTCAAACTTTTTTTTTCAAGTTGAAATTCATGTCACATACTCGAATTCACAGTCTCGTTCAGCAGTAAAATAATCAAAATATACATCAATGCGATCAGAAAATCCTAATCCGAATAATCCATACTAATATTATAAATGCGAATGTTTGGATGTGATCCTAATAATAATATTATAAATGCGAAAGTTTGGATGTGAGTTTATGAGTCTGTGAGTTTGTGAGGATGTTTGTTACTCAATCACGCAAAATTTACTGGACGGATTTCGATGAAATTTGGTATACGGGTAGAAAAATACCGGGAATAGCACATAGGGTACTTTTTATTCCGAAATTCAGTAAATAATAAATAAACAAATATATACGGACAAATCACACAGATAAAAGATATTACCGTATATGTTGCGAATTTTCGCATATTTTGCGTTTTCAGACAGGAATCAAAACCTATGAAATTTGGCATAAAGTAAGGTTTAACAGTACTTGTACAGGAATAAATCTGAAAGTTGTAATTATGTTGTTGGAAGTCTAAAAAAAAAGTGTTACCAACTTATTTTAGCGCTCGATTCAGTATGAATCCTAGGGATCGAACTGCAAAAGTTTGTTTTTGAAATTAATTGGTCTTTTAGTTAGAGCTATAGTTAGTTTTTAGTTTTAGAGATGCTTTGCATGTACGGAACCCTCGGTGCGCGAGTTTGACTCGAACTTGGCCAATTTTTAAACCCTATGCTTGAGTTTCCATATCCTTATCATATGAGTCCTTATCAAACATCAAAAATAGGTAAAACTGTTTTATTCGCAAAAAAATAAAGTAATCATAGATGTATTTTAGTGACGTCAGTATTGTAATTATATAAGATCTAAGGTTACACCTATCTTCTAACAAATGTGGATTATACCAAATTCTAGATAAAGTCTAGCGAGTTCTTTATATAGTATTTGAATAACATAATAGGTAGGTAATCATATTTTTCCTTATACTTTAATTAATTGATATTTCATACCCCATAAAACTAACACAGTATCATTCATAATTAACTAGGTTAGGTAGGTATACTTGTTATTATTATTTACTAGTGAATTACTAGTTAGATAAGAATTTTTAATTTGTATAGTCAACATGCATCTGGCTAGGATAACCAGAAGATGTTGATTCAAAAAATATATTGTTTTTGTATGTATGTAAGTAACGAGTACAGAGATTTGCGATCAACCTGGCCTTTAGTTTGCGAAACTCCATAGCGCGCTTTAAAATGGAACAAGTGCCATCTAGTGGCACGAAGGGAGCATTCAGTTTCACTGTGTTTACCCTAAACCCTAATTTAGAGAGTTGATGTTTTTTAACCGATAAAAAAACTAGGAAATTTGTGATCAGAAATCTTTTTTAGTATGTACTAAACTAACGTTCCAAAAATAAATTTAACAACGACTGTGAATTAGTTGTCAAAAGAATAGTCAGATGTTTCTGAGGATTTACAGAAATTATTTTTTTAAGAGATTTTTTTTTTCTTATGTCTGTGCAAAAATTAGCCCAAGTCACTCTCCAAATAGCTTTACACAAAAAATCACATCAATTCATTGCTTCGTTTTGGCTTGAAAAAAGACTAAACAAACAAACACACCTTTCACTTTTAAATTATAAAAATGTATGAAAAATATGGCTGTAGGCGAGCATTACTTGTTATTTCATTTTAAAAATTTTATTTAGCTAATAGGTCCCACTGCTGGACAAAAGATAATCTACTTTTCCAAAAATGTTTATTTTGTCAAATTTATATTTATGCTTTGCATCTATACTAACGTCATCTATTGCGCGATAGTGGAACCCTCTTAAACGCGGTAGAAATAAACATACAATATTTTTAATTTTGTATATCGGTAGTTCGTGAAAAGTGATCTAAGGATTGTTTTAAAAATAAACAAATAAAGGAGCCTTTTATGGTTAGCAGTGTTCTGTGTCCTGGAAATCCAGTATGTCTTAAACAGCTGGAGGTTGAAGCCGCTGAAGCGAAGGCCAGAGTTGCAGGTAATCGAGAAGCGTTTGGAACCACAGCTCGCGAATCTGAGGAAGAAGCAGAAGTCGACGACGTGGCTAGCAATGCAGCAATGAACAGCTGCACAGTCGAGTGGAAGGTTGGTTGTATCACAAATGCGACACCCCTGCACCTAGACCTGCAGCCAACCCTGGAGATGGCATGCAGCAACTGGCTCACACGCTGAAGGATCTGATGAGTAAATATTCTTCACATGAGGAACAACGCGTACAGTCATCTCGCTATTCCACGAGACCTGCCTGTTTTTAGTGGTGATTTTAGTGGTTGCATTTCAAAAAGGCTCATGAAGAGTTTACAAATGTGTGAAAATTCAGTGATTCTGAGAAAATACGAAGGAGGTTACCTAAGGTAAGGCCAAAGAAGCAGTGACCGAACTATCAAAAGAGGTACCTAAGATATTTCGGAAAAAAGTGAGCCGTATGCAACGCGCTGCCCCGGCTGGGATGGTGCATCAACGGCTGCTGCAGTCGCCTGCATTCCTCGGTCAGTGAACATATTTTCCATCTCGCTTCGTCTGATGTAAACTGTTGTGACGACATAAACATTTTAAATTAAATGATTTAGGCTTATTTTCGTATTGACTCGGTTGGTATATGTTACAAAAGCCGTGAGAATGCCTCGCATGTCCGAGCTATTCAAATTTTAGATAGTATACGTCACGGCAAAAAGGTAATCAGTGGGAGATATAGGTAGGCGTCCCGATCACGAAAGATAACTTGTGTATCGATACGTATAGCTATGCATTGAATCGCTTGCGTTTGTTGTTACGTAAGTTTACTGATAAGATGTATGCACAAATATTAGTGTTCCCCAGGGGCGGATTCAGGATTTGGGGAGGACTCTAAGGGCAGACGGGCAAAAAATATCAAATTAAATAAACTTGTTAGAAACAAGAACTGTTATTGTTTATTATTAATTAAAGATGGGTTTGCTCTTGTTAGCAGAAAAAGTTTCACTTGTGTTCATTTATCGAATACCTAATAATTTTGAGCGGGATCAATCGACTAAAGAGGCATAGTCAAAGCTTTTGCTTATGGCACGAAGTGATATTGTCAAAATTGACAAAACTCATAGATACATACCATGGAGGTAATAAGTACTTTGTACAAAGTACTTACTACTTCCATGATACATACATAGAATCACGTCTTTATCCCTTACGGGGTAGACAGAGCCAAGAGTCATGAGACTCGAAGGCCACGCTTAGCTGAATAGTGGGCTCTCTGATGGAATGGAGATTCAGGTATAGTGACAGGTTGACAAAACTCTCCTTATAACAAAGCCTTAAAAAATGCTTTAGTAATGTGCATTTTTTCTCAATAACGGTCCAAAGACCGCAAACAATGCTCGTTTTGTGAACACTGATAAGAATACTGAAACACAACACGCCAATTGGTTTTTATGTCCATTTTTGTAGTGCGTTCATATTAACTATTATTAAAGTCTTCGTTTGCAAAGTAGCTAGTTTAAACTTTAAGTACTAGACAGGCATAGAGTAACACGTAAGCGGAAGTCCTTGTTGCTCGGAATAGACCTCTTTTACATGTTCTGTGGAATAGACCATATTACATAGAGCAACACGGACTGCGCGCGGAAGTCCTTGTTGCTCGAAGGAATAGACAGGTAATAAATGTCAGGTTTTTACATGGAAGTAGTAAGTGTTGTACAAAGGTACTTATTACTTCCATGGGTTTTTATCACATTTCATTTCATTCTATGTTTGAAGTTAAGTTTATCAATAGATACACGTATCTACTGATCTACTTAGCTTCAAACAGAATATTAGCTTTATGACTTCAAAACAAAATGGGTCTTTTGAACACGAATAAAAGAAAAAATTCGAGATAAGCAGCTTTACTGAATAAAATCAAACTTGTATACATTTTTTAAATTCCTTTTTTTCATTTCAATGAATCAGATATTTATAATATTTTCTCTCTAAAATATTTAAGAAAAATATGGGTATTTATTGTATACTAGCCGCACACCGAATCTTCGCTCCCTTGGGAATTTCCGGATTAAAAGTGCCCTTTGTGCTATTGCTGGAATTTTTCTACTCGTGTACCAAATTTCATTTTGCGTGATTGAGTAACAAACATTCTCACAAACTCACAAACTCACAAACTAACATCCAAGCTTTCGCATTTATAATATTAGTAGGATTGGACCATATTATACATATACCTACGTATATAATAAGACTATTGGGCAGACAGAGGTCAAAATTATTATTTTTAATTTTTGTCTGTTTCTATTAGAAATGCTCATTTATAATGCAGTGTCGGTAAAATATAATTTAATAAATATAAATGAATTTAGAAAAAAAGTATATATCCGGTCTTGGTACTGGTTGGTACGGGTACCAAATACTCGTACGAAGTACCGGACAGTACTGGTATTATTTGTGGTAAATTTGGTAAAGTCAAAGTCAATTATTTTTATTTATATAGGCTTAAAAATAGCACTTATAAATCGTCACATTCTTGCTTTTTAGTTAGTTGACGTCATAAAATTACTTAAAGCTAAGGTTACCACCCGTAACAAGCTGGTATACGAGTAATTTTTCGAGTCGGAGTGACCGCTTCCACTTTGTACTGGCCCCTATCTTGTTTTTGGTATTGCCCGGCCTCAGTTTGTCACCTTGTGACACCTTATGGGTCGAGTGACTCATTGCTACTTGCTTGCAAGTACAGTATACAACGTGTATTGTAATTATAAACCAGTTATAAAAGTTAGCAAAAAAAAGTTTTTTTTTATTGCATCCACGGATACCAGCGTCGTGGTTCACGCCACGACACATGCTGAGGAAGACCATTTTTTTACAATTGTTGTAACTACTTGTTCTTGTGTTCATGGGATATGTATTTTTTGTATCAAATAAACATTTTTCTTTCTTTCAAAAACCGTAACTGTGAGTCGAAAAAATAGTACAATTTTTATTTATGATTTAGATTTTCTTTATTTATGAATTCACAGCGTTACAGAGTTAACTTATATATAACTTAGAATTACATTTCAAGTAAGGCCAATACCGAATTGACTGGTAAATAAATACGTAGCGGTTAAAAAACGAGACAAGTGGTACGTGTACCACCCACCCTATTATTAACTGGTTCACGTAAATTATTTGACTAAATGGAAAAAAGTATGTTCTCAGAAGATTGATTTAAATTCGTTTTTTTTTGCGTATTACACATACAAACATACACAACAAAAAAATAGCTTTTAGTGATCCTATAACGTACCACATACATTATTTTCTAAAATTTTGTCTTGTCTGTACGTACATAGGCCAGACAAAGACCATTATTTTTGGTGCGGACTGTACTTGCCCACTTGTACTTAGACGTCTCATTTATAATAGACGTAGCCTTACTTGCATAATGGAGTCTTTAAAGTTTCTTATTTCTATATTTCTCACCGAGATCTAGATTTTGTTAAGTGTACATAATATCACAGAAATAATATATTTTTAAGAAAAATGTATAAGTGGTCTTCATAAGTCTAAATGGATATCTTATAAAGACGAAGATTTTTTTCTCTCTGTATCTTGATGCGGAAATCACAGCAGGATGGCTACTTATTAGCAATAATAAATAACACGCGGACAAAGGCGCGGGAAATTTTTTTATAAATCTAAAGATGAAAAATATCATGGCAAATGATCGATTCACCTTTCTAACAGAAACTCTAGTTGTATGTCAAAATCAGGCCATCTATTACACACATCTTGTTTATGATACCCCTCTTTATGTGTCATAGGCTAAATGTCGTGAAAGTAATGTTGACTCACACCTCACATCTTTTTCTGGCAAATGGCAATCTGTGTTTTTATCATAGAGACGGACTCCTTACCACGCGCGGAAGTCCTTGTTGCTCGAAGGTTTTTATCATGGAATTAATAAGTACTTTGTACAACCTTATTACTTCCATGGTTTTTATTCATACACTTGCAGTTCATAAGATAAACATGTATATTTTGATTGTTTCAGATCAATAGTGTTCTAGTGAAAAGGCACGTGAAATAGTGAGGAAACTCGGGAAGGAAAACAAAAATGGAGCTATCTACCCAACATGTGCAATGTGAAATGGCGAAAGCGCGTAAGTTTTAATAAAGTCTGATATCAACTGTTAATTTGGGATACAAAATTAATTCGAAACTATTTTTTTAAAAGCTGAGGAATTTGTTTGTTTGAACGTTAGAATCTCTGAAACTATTTGTCCAATTGAAAAAATCCGTGTTTATGATAGCCATTTTGAAGGAAGGTTAAAGGCTATCAAACATTACAAATTATCTATGTGAGCGAAGTCGCGAACGCACAGCTAGTTAATTTATAAACTCCATTTTTTTATTATGGTTGATCTAGCAAATTTTAATTACAGAAGCAGTAAAACTTATTATGCCACTTGAAATAGAAGAGCATCTAGAAGATGCAGTTGTCATGGAAGGAAGCACAGCCGAATTAGAATGTAAAGTAACTGGGTATCAACCGACAACTGTCTGGTACAAAGATGGAAGACAGATAAACACTAGCAGTAGAATCAAAATCGTAGCTGATCGGAAATGGAGAAGAATCGAAATAGAATCTGTCACTGAAGAAGACAGTGGACTGTACATTGTGTTACTTAGAAACAGTTCTGGAACAATATTTTCTAAGGCAAATCTGCAAGTAGGACTTAAGAGGATTCAGACCATTCACACTTGTCCATGTCCTAAACAAAGCCTTTCTGTTTCCAAACAACTAACAAAATGTTACAGTGAATGTAGAAGAAAGAATAGAATTAGAAGTAGAATTTAATTCTGACGTCATCGAATTCCAATGGTTCAAAGGCAACACGGTTTTAACCCAAAATGAACGGACGATAATACTAGACAACACAGCGTCATCTGTCTTATCTATACTGTACGCTAGACTTGATGACACCGGAATTTACACTGTAGTAGCTAAAACTAAATTCGGTGTGACGTCTTCCACAGCCCACGTTGGAGTACTTGATATAGATTTAAAGTCTTACAATAATGGAATACCAGTAATAGAAGAACCTTTACCTGACGAAGTTGATGTAAATGAAGACGAAGAAGTGAGACTTATTTGCAAAGTTCGTTATGACTCGAACACAGTTATAAAATGGTTCAAAAGTGGTGCTTTAATAGGGTGCAATAAGAGATTGGTTGCAGAGGAGTACAGTGGTGATTATGTAGGTTTAAGAATACTTCAAGCGACTAGATCAGATTCCGCAGAGTACTCAGTAGTATTGGAAAATGTGTTAAGTGGACGAACTGATTCGACTGCTTGTTTTGTTACTGTCAATCGTAAGTATGTTCTATTTAAATCAATCTATCAATATATTTTTATTTCTTTGAACACATCTCTTAAACTACCAATCTAAATGGTAAAATTCTTATTGTGTTGTGAATAATAAATATATTTATAAGGCATAAGCAGTCCAAAATCCAGCCAGTGGCCAGCAGACTGGCCTGCTGCTATAAGTATTAGTAAATTTAATTTTTAGTACTGATCGTAATACATAATTATTTTTTTCCAGCTAGCCCCATGTTGAGCCCTCCCATGGTACTTCTAAAGAGACCGCTGATCTCAGCCGTGGCCTGCTGCTGCAGCCAGGTCTGCTTCGACTGCAGCTTTGAGCTCCTTGACTCCAGATACTATTACGTTGTGTGGTACGTCGGCCATTTTCGGATAGAACGGAGCAATTCTCGATTTAATGTAAGTTCCTCTTTAATCTTCCTCTAAAATTATACATTACTAGCTGCCAGGACTTTCTTTGCTAATCTTTCAGCTTACGTCGCGTCGTCCGCTTTGATGGCGCTATGCAAATGTGATATATTTTCGGAGGTATCCACTGGATGCTGAGTGCTGATGAGATGTGCAATTGGTAGTTTCACTTCTTGTCACCGCTTTGGAGTCAGGGCCATACTTTGGGTCAATAGTTAGTAAATACTAGCTGTGCCCGGGCCTTCACTCTTGTGGAAATTTTGGGATAAAAAATACCTTATGTGCTATTGTAAGGTTCATTCTACCCATGTACTAAATTTCATCAAAATCCGTTCAGTAGACTTGGCGTGAAGTAGTCACAAACATCAACGATGATTTCATTGTTGGTTTTAGTGGTGTGTTTTATAAGTAGCACTTCCCTTATATTGTTTCCATTAGAATTAGTTTTATTCAGAATAGTAATAGTTTTTTGCAGAAGATCCAGTAGCGCACACATAGATACTTTTTAGAACTTTTTTTACTTTTTTTTAGAAATGTCTTCTGGATAACTAGAAAAGTCTTTTTGTATCACTTCGCAGGTGTCAAGTGGTTTGTTGTTTGATAGATGACGTCTTAAATATAATCCTGTTTTATAGATTGTTTTATAGTTTGATACAAATTACAAACTATTTATATAATAGTTTACAAATATATGTACGTATTTTGGTGTTCGTAGTTAGTGGATACCCAAGACCAACAGAACTAACTTTTGTCGGTTGCTTCGTCCATCGTATTTCATCTCTTTCAACCCCTTAAGAGTAGAATTTTCAAATGTGCTGTCTTACGTATATAAAAACTTTGTAGTTTCTACGATCAGCGGTTTCGGCACTGCGTTGAAGTAGAAGTCTACTCTCTAATCAGCATCCTCTGAAGTCTAGTTTAAAAGCTTGCTAACTCCGTTGTACATTGCTTATATTTGCCTTTTGTCAAAACATAGTAACATTCAGACTACGTTAGACAATATTCAAATAATCCTAACTAGTATTATAAATGCGAAAGTGAGTTTGTTTGTTTGTTACCTCTTCACACTTTATCTACTGAACCAATCTTCCTGAAATTTCGCATAAACATAAGTACGGAGAAGGACATAGGGTAGCTTTCATCCCGTAAAAAGCACTGTTCCCGTGGGAAATTCACGCGGGTGAAGCCGCGGGCAAAAGCTTGTAATAAATATATTTGTCACACAATGCTTTTAGCATTAAAAGTCCACCTTTTGTACTGTACTTTTGTATGTGTGTACAATAAAGATTAAATAAATAAATAAACATTAAAACTAAACAATGTATTTAGAAATTTGTAGAGGAATTATCTACATTAACTTTTTCTAGGTAATCTGTAAAGACGGCGAGTTTCTCCTGAACATAATGAAGTTGGAACCATCAATGGCTGGGGAAGTTTTCTGCGAGCTGCGCAGGGCCCTGCCCAATCAGCGATCAGTATTTATCAACAGTGCGTCTGCGCATCTAGCCGTGGTGTCCCCGCCAGTACTGCGAGAAGTAAGGAAGGTCTACCCGGAGAGAAAACCAGCTCATCACATTCGATGTATGAAATTGGATGACTATTTATTATCAGCTCCCGGTAAGGTAAGTTTCAGATGATTTTGTGATATGCTATCAGCGAAAATATGGTATAATTGTCTGTGCAAAAGCGAAATAGTTACATATAGGATGTTTTTGTTTATCTTGTGATAGAATTGCTAGCCAGATGCTGACTTTTATCATCGCCTCGTAAAATCTACTACCATACACAAGCTGTCCGTATAAAATTGGAGTATCTAATAGATTCATCTTTACCAATAGTTGAAGATGAATCTCTCTAGGTTAATTCGAGTGATCTATGTAATTTTACCAATAATGAGGTTAATTACCTCATTATTGGTAAGAAATAGTTTATTCTGGTTTTAACGTTGTCCTTAATGTTGTACCTTAATGTAAATGACTACTCCGCTGGCTCAGTGACCCCAAAGTCGATCTTGAGCTCCGAAACAAGAGAGCGCCATAGACTTTGTACTGCGCGATATATTTCTTGCTAGTTGCCCGCTCCCATCTCGTGCATCTCAAGCAGATCAGCCTCCACAGTGTCTCTCCACCGATATTTCGATAGGCTAATTTGACGCCACGATCCTCTTTAATTCTCAGTCTCCAAAAAAAATAGTTGTTCCATACATTTTGGGCGAGTACGTAGTGTAAAATGTATGGAACAGTTGATTTCTTTTGAGATTTCAGAGGCGGTCCCATATAAAAAGTTGTTCATATTCATGAGTACTGTAATGTACCCTGTGAGCTCGTTGTAGCAGCTTGCCTGCTGATATGGAATAAAGAATATTATAGAAGATAGTGATTTTCATTAAGAATTGCACGTAACGAACATATCGTTACAGTTCTTTCACTCCTAGAGAGGTTGCAGGTGTTTACTTAAACACCTGTGTGTGTAGTTTTAGATTCTGAGTTGCCTATACTTGTCTTAACCCTTAATGAACCGGCTACATACACAGAATAGTCGGACTGATATTTATTTACAGAGATTTGCTTGTTCACAACAAACAATGCTTTCATGCTGGGTGGAAGTCTAAAAATCCACTTAGACATATCAGAATACGATCCATTTTCCATTACATAAATATTTCAATATGAACCTCGTATGTCCACTAATAAGGTCTATTCCTTTTAGACTCCCCCTGGTCTGGGAGCGAAGAAAACCCAGCTGCTCTCTCGCAGAATGTAAAAGTCTAAAAAAAAGAAGTACTACTATTTAGCTAAGTGTGGCCTTCGAGTCTCATAACTATTGACTCTGTCTACCCCATAAGGGATATAGACGTGTATCTGTACAAGAAACAAACCCTTCAGTAAAGAAAAAGAAAGTTCTTGTCGGTCTTATTTCTGAAAAATATTTTCTATGAATCAATACCTAGGTTATTTATAGAAGCAAAGAAAAGTTACGCCTTTCTTATGTAGATTGCATCACGAAGTGATCTCAGAACAGATAGTCATGAATTGTGATCGTGAGATTCTTGTCTGTTTGTTTATGAAACGTTTACACGTGAATGGTCGACATTTACCAATAAAATACAAATTCTAGGCACTTCCTAGTTAACAAGTAATAAATAATTATTTGTTAATTTTCATAAAAATCTTGCTTTTTACACCCATTTCACCTTTAGAGCGTGGAATATAAAAAATTGATACGTAAAGTTGCTTGCCTTTTTTACATGCTTTATTTTGTACCTCTCAATTAAAAAAATATAGTTTCTACGTTCAGCAGTTTTGGCTCTGCGCTGCAACCAATTTTATACAAATATGTACTAGCTTTTGCCCGCGCCTTCGCTCGCGTTAATCTTTTCGAAACGGATGCCTACGTCATAACATCTACCTGCATGCCAAATTTCAGCCTGTCCGGTGGTTTGGGCTGTGCGTTGATAGATCACTATATCAGTCAGTCAGTCACCCTTGAGTTATATATGTATATATACATAGGGCGCACTGTAAGTTTCCGGAACTGGCCACTTACATAAACAATATTTAAAAATTTATTTCAACATTTGAAATAGAACTCTTTGGCTGTAGAATGCAATTTGTTTCATCTGACTGTCTTTTGTTTTTACCTTGTGGCGCCATTTAAAATATTGTGTCTGCATCAACATGGATTTAACTCGGGAAAATTTTCGTAGTATGATTTGCTAGTCGAAAAGTGCATAGACGCCAAGGGAGATTATTTTGAAAAACCAATGACATTCTAATTTGTGAAAAACAATAAATTAATTTTGTACCTTTAATAGTATTTTTTCATATTCATTCCGGAAACTTATAGTGCGCTCCCACGTAGGTATATATCGATTTTGTACCTCTCATTAAAATTTCAAGTTTCTTCGTTCAGCGGTTTTGGCTTTGCGCTGCAACCGATTTTATACAAAGATTCAGATACAGATTGTAACACTGTATGGCACAAGCGAATTTCACATATAAGTAAAAGATAAGTATCTGTCTTGTTTACTGTTCAGGCCAACGCCTGACTATTTAGAAGAGCAACAAGTTAACAAATTTTAATGTTGCCACTACCTACAAATATTGTAACATTCTCTATTCTTTCGACATTCGAACTACCACGCATTGTATTGTGCTCCTTTGTTTAAAAATAATTAAAATACCAAATTTATTATCAAGTTTTGAGTTTTTCATCGTGTCCACTACGAGACATTTACAATTATAAATATGGTTTACTTGATTTTTGTGACGTTTTTATGATGAGCAATATCGATTTATTAATCTTTCTATTGCCAGCTCCTGAGTTTTTCACGTTTTATGTTTAAATAAATAAATATATACGGACAAAATCACACAGATTGGAGTTAGCCCCAAAGTAAGTTCGGGACTTGTGTTATGGGATGCTAACTCAACGATACTATATTTTATGACAAATACATATATAGATTAACATCCAAGACCCAGCCAATTCCGAAAAGATCATTTTCCATCTTGACCTGACAGGGGATCGAACCCGGGATCTCCATGGTTTATGTTCAGTTTATTTCACACATGGATTGAAATAAATATTATCTTCTACTGTCGCGATTGAAACACATGAATATCACACATTTTTAGGTTAATTTACTTTTCAAACTATAAATTGTAAATGTGAAAGTTCGGAATGTTTGGAAATTTGCTACTCAATGTACTGGACGGGTTTCGATAAAATTGACTCGGCTAAATCCGATGGCACACAAAGTATTTATTTATTTATTAATTCACTTACCCTACCATTACAGTTTTACCCAATTCGATAGAGTAGGTAATTCATTGCAATTAACATTCACTATTTGCTACATTATAACATAATTCATACAGCATTGCCTTTGTGAATTCATTTAATGTGCAGCTGAACAGATCTATGTTGCTTGCGACCCGTTCAGAGCTCTTAGCGCCTTAGTAGTTTATATTCCGAAATTCCCAAGGGCGCGGAACCCTCAGGGCGCAGCTAGTACAAACATTAAATAACGGACTTAAACATCACGAATATTTTATTCAAAAATTAAAGAAAAGTCGTATTTTGTTTTTTTCGGTGAAACTAAACTACGACTTAAAACGGATTTTGAAAGAAGGCGGTCTCTTTTTAGCAATTACTAGCCCTGTTTAGTAACAAAAATAAGATTATCTCAGACCATAGCTAATCAAGAATGTTACTCATAAAATGATGATAAATTGTGGCCATTGTTTTAACCTGTAGCAGGTATTGTTCTAAGTAGATAATGCCTCATTTGGTTTCAGAACAAAGAATATCCAAAAATACTGATAACGAATTGTGTTTAAACACAATAGTTGAAGTAATAATTGGTACGCGCCTTAACCCATGCCTGCATAACATTTCCTTCAGTCATTGTTGTTAGAAAATGATTGTTCTTCATTCATATCATCGATTCTATGAACTGATTTGAGATGTACCTACTCTGAAGAATGTAGGGACACCTCAAAGTTATATAATAGCATTTTAAAACTTTAATTAAGAGCTTAGTTTTTTTTTAAGTTTTAGAAAGAAAAGTGTACGAATCCTAACTGCTCTCCCTATTGTATTGTGTTTTTATTTACTGTTTTCGTCAATGACTTATCCTAACTAATATTTATAAATGCGAAAGTCAGTTTGTTACCTCTTCACGCTTTATCTACTAAACCAATCTTCCTGAAATTCCGCATACACATAGTTCGAAGCACTGAAAAGGACATAGGGTACGTTTCATCCTGGGGAAAAAGTACTTTTTACCGTGGAATTTCACGCAGGCGAGGCCACGAGCAAAAGCTAGTTAAATATATTTACAAGAATTGTAATGTTTCATTCTATGTCTGGGGTCTAAAACAGCTACACCGATGAATTGGAATAGGATTTATTTCTCATTTTCTAAATACCTTAAAAAATGAAACTTATAAGTAACGTTCTAAAGTTCATTTTTACTAGAAATGGATCGATTCATCAAAGTCGAAACTTACTTTTACTAGAAATGGATCGATTCATCAAAGTCTTAGACCCCTTTTATCTGCACCTATGTGTCGCTATGCAACAGCTTACTTCATTATTAGTTCTGATTTTGCTAGATGATTAAATTACGTTTTATCATGTTGCTAAGGGCACAGCGCCTAGTCTAAAATGTATAAGGATATTTTCGTACCCATGGGAGGTAGCAACCAATTAGGAAATTTCAATTATAAGTCGGCACGGGGCAGAAAAATTATTCTCGAAGCTTAATTTTCCTTTTTAAAGGCATAGATAGCGCTAACGATACGCCTTTTTTGTGTCTATAAAAACATGCTATATCTATATATACATATCTATATATACATATAATAAAACAGTAAAACATATTTTGTAAACAGTAAAATATTTTGTCTGTACATTTAGTATTTTTGACTGAAATGGATAGAGGGACACTCAAAAAGAATAATAGAAAGCAAAAATATTTTTTTGGAATTTTTTGTCTGTCTGTCTGTATGTATGATCACGCTAATCTCCGAAAGTACTGAACCGATTTACTTAAAACTTTCACTAATTGCTTTGTTTTAACTCAGCAAAACATTTACAGTTTGTTTCATCAAAATCGGTTCTTTAAAAAAAAGTTATCGTCATTTGAATGGCATGAGTTACGTGGAAGAAGTCGGGGGCATCAGCTAGTTTGTAATAATCTCCAATTTTTTTAATTGGCGAATCAACGTTTCGTCGAACTGAACGGAAACAGATTTTTATATTGGTTATCGAAAGATTTTAGGTCCAATTATCCAGCTCTGAGAAATTGAATAAAACTTTTTTTCCAAAAAAATGAACCGACTTCCATCATAAAACTTAAAATCATGAAATAACAAAAAAATAAAAATGTTTTAGCATTCTACCTACTGAATGAGGTGAAGTCGGTGCCAAGTGCAGGAGTAAGGGTGTTATGTAATTGTTTAGCTAGGTATTTTATATATATATAATATATACATGATTCTAATATTAACTTAGATTATTTAATATTCAATTTGGCACCGACTTCACCTCATTCAGTAGGTAGAATGCTAATACATTTTTCATTTTTGTTATTTCATGATTTTAAGTTTTATGATGGAAGTCGGTTCATTTTTTTTGGAAAAAAGTTTTATTTTATCATTTTTAGTTTAATAAAAACTTTTCTTTCACGAGCCGAAAATAAAGAATTAAGAATTAGAAACTTTTTATGTCAGTTTGATTTGAAATTTCAGAACATGTCAAATTGTCTATTATTTTGGCACATAAATAGACCGAGATCCCAGTGACGACCAAACCTTCCTTATTTTAAAAATGCTGAATGTTTCTCTGCGTGGTATATACGGGTAAAAAATATTAGCGACTAGGTATGAAGTTTGGATCTTAGTTGCTTATGCAGGTAATATGGATAGTAAGGATGATTTTTATAGGTAAAAAAAGCAACCTTGGGGCCTCCCAAAGTAATATAAAATTAAGCTTTTATGATAAAACAAATATAACTATAATTTAGTAAGGTTACAATATCTAGCAGGGGTTTATATCTGCACCAATTGCTTGGTAATGGATGGCGTGATTTCTAATATTATTAGGAAAATAAAATCTTTAAAAAACTTTACTTTGAGGAAATTGAGTTACCACTTTAAATGTTATTGCTACAAGTAATCTGTCTAAGTAATCATGCACCAACTTTTATAGTCGCTAATCGTTATTTCTATGTTGGGGACATATACAGAAAATCTTGAGTTTTAACAAAATAAGGAAGGGCATGCTATCGCGGGCTTTTGCTCTATAATGCAATGTTGGTATTTTTATATTTTGTTAGGTATCTTTAAAATTACCGAACAGATTCTGACGTGGTTAAAATGGGACCAACTTGGGAATATACCATTACGAATAAAACAACAAATTTGGAAATCAGTCCCCAATAGGCGGAGAAATCGGCGAACATACATAAAAAAAAAAAAAAACATACATACATCGAAACATATAACCTCCTCCTTTTTTGGGAAGTCGGTTGAAAATATTACGGCGTCATATTTTAGCATGTTTTATCAACATTATTTGATGTGGGCGTCCCTCCTCCCACGTCATACAATTTAATGTACTTTTTTTCGATTGTTATTTAGTTGGAAAATATTCCAATCTCCTAATAAGAGTTAGACGAGACGTCCAATTGTTCATGATTTTTTTTTTTTGTTTCGTTTTAGAAATATATCAACGGTTCAAATGGAAATGGCCTCAAAGAAAAATGTACTTCGGGTGAATTTTTGATGGAGATAAAATACTGCAGGTAACGGTTTTTTACTTCATTATTTTTGGTCGATAGCGGTAGGAAAACGGTTAGGTATGTATAATTTTATATTCCTATAAAATATATTAAAGTTTATAAAACGTTTTTGTTACTGAATATACCGATATTACCTATGGAGCGAGTTGTTGATAAGGAAAATAGGTAAAATAGCAAGGCGTCAGCAGCGCGAGCTTCGAAAGCGCCAGTTTTTTTAAATCTAAACCTTTATGGGCTTTTATCTCGACAGATATTCCAGCCCCTTATAAAAGCCAGTCATTACTGAGACGTTAAAAAACATAATTTTATACTTTTTTACTGCAATTAACTTTGGGTTAGCTAAAATAGTTTGCGCTAATCCTACATCGTTCGGATTCAGTTTAAGCTGTCTCAGTAATAAATCTCTTTTATACCTTATATTGTACACAATCTATAAGGATATATGGACTTCATCAATGACGCACTTGTCAAAGCGCCAGTTGATGTAAAAAAAATCCCATTCTGAAAATTATCAGGCGACTTGATCACAAACTCACTATATAAGAACCCAACATTTATGCATAACTTTTATAATTTTGTGCAATAAATCTACTAACTAATGTTCTCATATTATAAATGCGAAAGTTTGGATGTGAGTTTGTGAGGATATTTGTTACTCAATTACTGGATGGATTTTGATGAAATTTGGTAGACGGGTAGAAAAATACTGGGAATAGCACATAGGGCACTTTTTATCTCGAAATTCCCACGGGACCGAAGCCCCGGGCGCGGGTAGTGTTAAATAAATAAATAAGAAAAGAAAGCGAAGGCCTTTCCGAGCAGTCAGGTAAAAAGGGGAACGACAAAAACAATAGGTTTTACTTTCATTGTTTATTGCAGGTTGGAAGATGATAATTTCTACTACTTACACGTGGTGAAGTCTGAACTGATGTCGGCCGTGGGGTGACCGTCAGGAACAAAGCAGCAGACTCAACCAAGTCCAGCCAGACGCGAGTGATGCTCGTAGAATGGTGTGTATAGTTGTATAGTCAGCTCCAGTGTATTTCAAAGAATCCTATTTCAAGCGACGAGACGCGTCAATCCGAGACGCCGCTACGTATAATACTTAAATTAATAGGGTATTTGACAAGGTGTAATTTTTCAACATATTTTGAATAAATGGAAATATCTTATACAAGTTTTATAACAAACTGTTTTTTTTTTTAATTCGATCTAATTACCTAATTATTTCAAATTGAAAATTCATAGTAACGAAATATGCCGATCAGTTACCGAACACTCCCGATTACCCAGGTGACGACAAACGTGTTTTTCCTACTCGGTGCTCCCCGCTGGCGGAGCGGCGGCGGCGCGCAAGACCCGCGGGCGGGTGTGGAATCTCGGGTTGCGTTCGTGAACTGAAAAGAAATGTTCGGATTTTTTCGGGGCTTGGTATTTTTAATTTGATATAATTGATTATTAAGTCGAAATTTAAAAAATAGAAACAGTTCGTTATTAAACGTTTACATGATCTTTCCATAAAAAAACATTGTCAAATACCCTATTCTGTGACGCCGTAAAGCCACCCCTACTCGCCGCGCTTGCCCTCAACGCTGCGCTGATATTAACGATTCAAGAGACCATTCTCAACGTTTTGCATACAATTAAGTATATATCCGATATGATATGTAGCCGGTCGCAGCGGCTGGCGTCACAGGCTGACGTGGTTATTAAGAGAGCCAGGCTTCAGGGTGTTAGGTTTCTCAGCAGCTGACTGTACCTATTATCATCTATACTATATTGCAGATCAGATCATATTATAACCTCTTTGTCCCTTAAGGGGTAGACAGAGCCTAGAGTCGCCAAATTCGAAGGCCACTTTTAGATGAATAGTAAGGCTTATTGATGGAATTGTGATTCAGATTTAGAGACAGGTCGCTAGCCTATCGCCTGTGAGAAGAATCCCCAGTTCTTTTACGCTTTCACGGCTAAATGGTTTTTTATGAAATTCGGCATAGATATAGTTAAAGATCTAATGTCAAATATAGGCTACTTTATTTTTTTTAAATCTATCAATGAAAAGGGGGGGGTGGGGGAATTTGTATGAAAAACACAAGATTATACTTACGGCCTACGGGAAAGGCGGACCAACATAGATTTTAATAAAACAAACAAAAATCATATTGATGACCTATTCATATTGATTTTAGGACGGACCCCCATCTCCACATGTGGTACGCTATAGACCTTAAGCACCAAGAGTACTTAGAAGCGGGTGTGACCAGTTCTTGCTCCTTCGAGATACGGGACCCGCCTGTCGGCAAGCTTCTGGAGTTCCGCATCAGGGCTGCGGCACCAATGGGCAGCGATAGTGAAATCCTCATTAGCATCGGTGAGATTTATAAGGTTACTGATTCTACAGTCACATTTTGAGTTATAAAGCAGTGGTGGAGAAGAAGTATGGTCGAAAGATCTCAGGTTGGAACTTCTTAAATTTGATAATTCATATTCGGTAGTTTCAATAGACTAGTTAGACATTAAATTCTTAGATACTTAGATATCATTTCAAATTTTATAGGTCATCTTAGTTACATAATACAATTTCTGAATGCAGCCCCCACATCAACCAGTGAGCCGGCAGCTAAAATCCGCCCCTTGAAAGACATGAAAGATTTCGATTCCTGCTTCACGAATACCGGTGACGTCATCGGCAGCGGGGCTTTCGGTAGTGTCATGCTAGTTCACGATACAGAGGGGGAGTTCTACGCAGCCAAGTTCTTGAAAACGCGGACCCAAAAGAAGAGGGATACGGCTCAACGCGAGTATGATATGATGAAGGAGCTGAGACACCCCAAACTGGTCGAGTTGATCGATGCTTTTGTAGCTAAGGAGTCGTTTGTTCTTGTCATGGACTTGTAAGTATTATTCGTCACTTTTGAAGAACCTTTATTGGCCCATTGCTGGCTGGGCAAACGCCACCTTTCTAGCTTACATCCTACTCATATTATACATGCGATAGATTGGATGTGTGTTTGTGAGGATGTTTGTCACTCGAATCATGCAAAATCTACTGGACGGATTTCAACGAAATTTGGTATAGGTACTGAGGAAAAATACCGAGAATAACACATAGGGTATTTTTTTAACCCGAAATTCCAAGAGAGTGAAACCCCGGGGCGCTTTTAGTAAATACAAATGCGTATAAATTCAGTGTCAAAGATTAGCACGAGTAACTCTACTGACCTCTCCGTATCTGAGGGAAAAAAGATATCACAATAAATTTCGTGTTGTTTGCTGAAAATAATTTCCCACAATGAATGCAACTTTTTGGATATAAACCCTGAACTTTATTATGAAAGTTTTTATTTTAAAAATGACCCTTATGACACGTCTCATTTCAGCCTCTGGGGAGGAGAACTCTTCGACAGGATAGTCGAAGAAGAGCACATAAAAGAAATAGATGTAGTTCCATACGTGCGACAAATCTGCGAAGCCCTAGAGTACCTCCATCACCATAAAATAGCCCACCTCGACCTCAAACCAGAGAATATCATCTGTCTTAGTCCCAACTCGAGGCAGGTCAAGCTTGTGGACTTTGGACTAGCCAGGGTTTTAGAAGAAGGCAACGTGACTCGCGCTATATATGGGACCAGGGACTATGTGGCTCCTGAAGTGTTGAACTTTGAGCAGTTGACCCTCGCTTGTGATATGTGGAGTCTAGGAGTTGTCACGTATATGCTGTAAGTATTAATGTAAATGACTTCTTTAGGGAAAATACCACAGTAAAATTTGTAGCACTGCATTAGTTGTAATAGAGTCATACATAGAAATATTGCATCCTATATTGACGATAAGGATCCTGACCAAAAATCAATTCATCCACAGTAATCTAACAATGTACACAGGCTTCCTACACTGAATGTTGGCATCGATAGTAATTGAACTGCATCACTGAATCCATCATTTTTCTTTTCCCTTTCCTTTTATTGTGTGATTTTAGAATTATAATTTGATATTGCATTTTAGGTTATCAGGTGTGATGCCGTTTGCCGGAGACTCCTGGCCAGAAAGATCGGCAAATATCACCAGAGCGAACTACAACTACGACGAAACAGCTTTCAAGGATATTTCAGACCTGGCCAAGGATTTCGTGGACCACCTTCTGATTCTGTCGGCGGAGAAGCGAATGACTGCGTCGGAGGCGCTGAACCATAAGTGGATAGTTGAAGGACCTCCAAAGGGTGCCAAAGCTGGCCACATGAAGCGCGCAAGAGAGAATCTCAAGTCTTACCTGGCCAATTATAGGGCTAGGTGGCAGGTTAGTCTTCTTTTGGAGCCGTTATCCTCGTAGATCATCATTGAGGTGTTATAAGGGGAATAAACAAGCTTTCCACCCAGGTGAACTTAATTCATTTAGGGTTTTTATTAGAGCTTCTCTCTCTTTCCGTGTATAGTGTGGATAAGGTTGTAGTAGTTTATAGTTATTTTGTCAAATTTTATGAAAAACTGAATAATTTTATGAATTCTTAAATTTTAAGTTTCACATACCAATTTTCCCTGTTCCAGAGAGCTGGTAACGTGATGATAGCAGCCCACAGACTGAGGACGCAGGCCAGCAATCGCAGCAGCTTAGAGCGGGCCTCTCCTGGTACCTAACCATTCCTTGCATCCTCTCCCTTCCACCTAGGTCCTGCTTTCCAAGACCTTTCCAATCTTGGCGGTCTTTACTACTTAGATCAGCTAAGGTCTGTGAAATACCTCGAGCCCAGTTTCTCACATTCGACATTAACTATTTCATTAAAATCAAAGACTGTTTGCTTTTGTAAGTTTTAGATCAATATTTTTATGGGCTTATTCTGCGGAATATGATTTAATATGACATTGAATGCCTTTCCTAATAATATTGTCTAAATAAATAGGTATTGCATAGTGCGAGAAAGAAATAGTTTTTAAATCAATTCTATATCTAGTTAGATGTACAGGCTTGAGGTTCGTTAAAAAAGACCCTTGTAGTTTTAAACACATTAGTCACGATTTTCCTTAGAGGCTACTACATGGAGTTTTTTTCAAAAAGAGCGTGGAAAGATGGCATTCAAGATTAGGAACACCCCTGAGTCCATAGGCTGCGGGACCGCTTACCATCATGTAGGCCGCATGCCTGTTTGCCTACTAAGTAGCAAAAAAATTCAAAATGGTTAGACTTGTATGTTTTACTTGGCCTTTGAGTGGACCATTAGGTTTGGACTTCTTCTCCTCTCACATCAGAAACTCCTTTTCCAGGCGAATCAAGATGGAACTTGGCCAATAGCACAGAGTTCGGAATAATAAGGAAAATAAAGAATGCCGTTGCGCGTGTTACATCCCACGTCATGACACCGACAAGAGCATATAGCTTTAGAAAGAGAAGGCGATTAAATTTGCCTCTGCTGTCTTTTATATAAAAATATCTGCCGCTTTGATGATCACTACGTTACGTCAGTCAAAATAATGCGACTATGACACTTCTATTTTTCTTATATTATTTCCCAATTCTGTGCTAACTACTATACACCGAAGACTGGAATGGAAGATGTAGTATTATTATACTAATAGTAGTCTCCTCTTTATTGGTAGCTTGTTGGTAGATGTTACAGCTAATGGTAGGTGTGACCGTAAACATAACATTAGCCGGCTAATCTTCGCTTTAAGACCCAAGTTTAGCCGGCAACACCTACCTTTAGCCGTAACATAAATATTATAAAATCCTTTACATTATTTCCTCTATATTGTTGTAAGAAACTTTAAAAATCCCTTCATATCGCATTTTTAATTTAGACTTAGATGGAGGTTCGTCGTCTCATTGCAGTACAAAATGTTTTATAGGTATTATATTTAAAAGTAAATCGTTTATTTTATTATTTTGTTTGATTTTATTTATCTTAGAAATAAAAAACTAAAGTTGACACAACATTTTTTTATTGTCTTATTGTAAATTTTACACAAATTTTTGACAACAATAATTATAAAGTACTTAGTTATTTTTCGTGCTTTATTGATGTCGACTAACATTAAATTACAAATATTGAAGAATTAACTTAAAAAGATTTACACAATTTATTGAAACGAAATATACATTACTTTTAAATTAAGTTTCAATAGAGATTTTAAATTAGTTTATTTTAAATATACTTTTTAAAATTTGTGCGAAATTAGGTACAATTCTTACGAAAGAAAACATAAATTGATCTTTTAACGTGACATTGACACTTATATTAAATTACAATTCTAAAACATGGACGATGATAATTCACATTTAACATTTATGTATGGTTTCTTGAACATTACGAATATGTTTACCTACACCTATATATCGTTCTTTAGGTAAATAAACTAAGATAATTGAATATAGCTTGCGATTTTAAAATGGTAGTAGCTTCTAATAGTAAGAAGTTAACTTTATTAATTTTCAGTACTAAAATCAAACACCTGTTGTATTTTATATGACAATGATAGTCGCTTTGACGCTCACTAAAGCGATTTACCTGACAGACGTAATAAAAAACAATGTTAAAAAATCTCAATAGATGGCGTTTTATAAAAGCCGATCCATAAAAAAGGCTGCACCCTCTATTATACGCTTTTTCTTGCCAACCAGGGGCAGATAAAAATCACCCCACAGTTTCACAGTTGCACAAATCACAATGTTGATCTTTTTTAGATGTATTTTTTTTATTTCAAAGAAATGCCAATCCCGTGCACTGTGGCTTTCTGTATGAACTCACCTTTTACTAGGCGCCATCTATGTCAATTGGAATTATTATTTTTAAATTTAGGTCTCGGAAAATCGTCCATTAACTGAAATTGAGCAGGAGCTTCAAAGTTCAAAGAGGTAAAGAGGTTAATGCAATGGTTACAAAAGTAATCCGTTTATAGTCTCATGCACATAACTCATTTCTTAACTCGGCAACACATAATAGATACCTAAAATATTGCTGTCTACATGGAACATTTTCTATCTATTAAATATTATTTAATATACCCCCGATATTCAAAAGTAATCTCCGGCTGTATCCACTATTGTTAAAAACCACCAGTCTGCAATGGGTCAGGGTACATTTTCCTTATCCCCAGCAGTGGGGACATTAAACTAAATAAATAAATAAAATAAAATTATTTTATTTCAGGCAGAACCCACTGTTAGTAACAAAAACAACTTATAACTATGTTAGTAATTCATTTACATCAAAATTCATTTATGGTTTGGTGTCTTTGACTATTAAAACGGTTGATGATGAATAATTATGAAATGAATTTCTGTTCCCCAGATAGACAGTTACATGGAAGAGTTAGAACTTTAAAAGTGCCTTAAAATACTTTTGAGTATCAGAGCATTATCATAATTGAGTTTTATTTTGCTTATGTTTAGATTACTATTAGAAAATTAAGTTTACTCAAAGTGCGCGCGATTTTATATTTTTACATTTATAAAATGCTGCGAGCCTATTGCGACTCGCCATAGTGCGCGTTAGACCGTCTGAAAACGCGTCGTACTAGTAATCGTGCGCAGTGCAGCAAATGCCCTTGAAATTTACATGAATGTGTTTATCATGTTTGTATCATACATACATAGAATCACTTCTTTATCCCTTACGGGGTAGACAGAGTGAAGAGTCGTGAGACTCAAAGGCCACGCGCTTAGCTGAATAGTGGGCTCTCTGATGGAATGGAGATTCAGGTATAGTGACAGGTAGCCCATCGCCTTTGAGTGGAGGAATTCCCAGTTTAAAGCTCTATCCCTCGATTGACTTTTACAATCTGCGCGGGAAGAGAAGCAGCTGGCACGTTCTATGTTTTTTCATCGCTCGAAGACCAGCATGGAAGAAGTGTGTATCATTCTGAACATATTTCATGAATTATTATTTCGGTACCAATTTTCAGCCAATGTTTCTTTTAGAAAATAGTTGTTCCGTTACAGAAACGAATTTTGGAAGTTTTGTTTTTGAAGGACTGTTTTAGATTTTTCTGTTGAATGAATTAGTTTGTTGACAGTTTATAAAATCACGGAATTCCATCATTATTTATGATTTTTGTTTTAACTAAAACAAAACTTGATTTAAAATAATGCCGCCAAATAAACGCGATCTAAAATATTATGCATTTAAAATTAGGTCTATCTTTGATTATCGTATCACCTAGTGAATCTATTAATTAATACAATGTATTTGAGGTAATATTATTATTTTTCTATTTATATATGGATTTTCTAAATCAATTATTGCTACGGAATACGCGATTTCTAACAATGTTCTAATTTATACAAATATTTAATGTTAGTTTTCATTACATTTATATTTAAAATTTTAATATCCTATAAATTAATTAAAACATTAAATTAATAAAATATTTTTCACACCACTCAAAGGTTGCCATGATTAACTTAAAAAAAAACAATGTTTTAGAAACATTTTTTATCATTAAAAATTTAGACAATTTATTGTTTAAAAATAAATTAATTCTTTAGGAGAGTTAAAATATAGGTACCTCAAGATTTAATAAAAACAATATGCAGATTTAAAAAAAATAGTACATTCAACAAACGGTTAGGTAAGATTTGACTTATTCTAAATTGTTTGTAATAAAATTGTTAATGCTTACAAACTCTGTGCATTGTCGCATGGTATCTGTGCCGTGCATGGCTGGCCTTATGCACGGCCATTTTGCTTTGCCTGCTGGCAACATTGCGCGGGAGGCTTCCGCCCGGGTCGAAATCAGTATCGTTTGGATCGGGCGTGTGTGAGGTCATACCGTGTGATATATCCTCGCCGGTGCGGGTCGACCATCTTGTTGGTCAGTTTTACGACCGCGTGTGAACGGTCTGTTAACTAGTTTGACTTGTGATTGTTTAATTGTTAGTTTGAATTGTAATTGTGTATTTCATCGTTGTTAAATAACTAATAAGCTCGCGATAATTTGTGTTGTGCGAAAGAAATGTATTTAGACTGTTTGCTGTGAGACGGGAATTGTGGCTGCCTGCTCACATCCAGCCGTCGTCGAGTGGACCTTCTAGAAGAAAGACAGGTATTTGTTCTGGGGACTGGAGATCTCAAGGGGGTAGTTTGGGTGATTAGGGACCAACCCCCCCCCCTCTCCGGAAGACACTCGAAGTTGGATCAGGGAGATTCAAATTGGTGAGTTGAAGATTAGTTATTAAGTTAGGTTTAGTGTAAAGGGCCCTGTAGCTCCCGTTATAAGCTATGGTGGTAGCAGTCTGCGTATAGGTTAAGTTAGGTTTTAGTCGGACAGACGTAGTGCCGGGTCGAGGTTTTTACCGGTATTTTTTTTACCCGGTAAATTTTTCGGTACCGAACCCTCCCGCCATTTCGTTTGCCCGGATTCTCTGCGCACATAAATAAAAAATTAAGTTGATAACACCAAACGAGGAAGTAAAAATATGAGTTAAATTAAAATAAAATGTTTTAATTTTTTGAAGCAACTGTGGTTTGCAACGTAATTTTTTTTTTAGTTAGCAGAACATCTTGTAACGCGTCGACGCGTTCATCCTCTTTGGATCTATTTATGCGTGCACTGGCACATTCATACTTATTTCACCTGTCATAAATTTTAAACTGTATTCATTTATATTCGATTCTGAATTTTGATATCATTCTTGACTCAGTTTATGTAAATCACTTATCGTCTAATATTGTAAAGATAAATAATATATCTAAAATATATTTAATATATATAAAACATCATAGACCCGTCCAGGGTCTTATGTTTACCAATAAAAAAATTATATACAACGACCCTGGAGATTTATTATTATATGGAGCCCACGCTCCAATCTAATTAAAAAAACATTACTGCCACACTCTAAAACGACGAAAGTTCTTTATATATGTCGCAGCCAACGGTTTAATATGCCGTTCTTTTAATTGCCTAGCCACTTTGACTACATTTACACTTCCTGATATTCAGCCGTAGCGTTTAATATAACAATTAATAATCTGACTGGTTGAAACTAAGGCCATTTATTAAGTTAGAAAATGTAACAAAATAATATTCAATAGATTTTCGATCAAATTCTTCGTTCTACAATCAACGTACTGGGTTTTTGCATAAACGCTTTCAAACTGTGAGAAATACCAATATTGTTGATGCCATTTCGAGAGTGTCGATTTCAACGCCCGGTGGCAGAATATGGAACTAAATTCAAATTACAAGCATATGCTTGTAAAGTCCATTTTTTCATAATTTTCCTATTATGTAAACATCTTACCATGTATTTTTATGATTTTACAACAATGTAAATTCAAATAGACATTTTAGGAAATTACTTTCGCGATTAATAAATGTTTTACTTAAGAATGTTTAGGCTAAATATTTGATTTATTTTTAACAAAATCCAAAAAAAAAAGTACTGTGAAGATTGTTTACATACTCGTTATAGGACAATTAAGAAAAAACGGAGTTTAGTTTAACGTAATAATTTGCGTATAGCTGTTTAATTGAATGAATGATTTGAACGGTGTTTCAGAACGGATTGAATGGCTATGTTTGCAAGTTGGCTGCGATATTATTTTTCTCAGGAAAAATTACAGGCTATTCTTATAAAAAATCGCCAAACTGCGTAACAGTTTGTCGGCGAACGAATGCACAAATTTATCCTTACCTTAACCTATTTACCTCACCACTACGCAGGGAATCCTAATCTGAAATTCTGAATTTTCATTGGTTTTGTAAAAAAATGTCGTATAATAAATAAATTCCTCTATCCATATTTGTGCACAACGTAAAACAAAAAGTTACAACCGTGATTTTCGTTCGAGAACATATAGTTACGCCAAACTTATTACAGTGCTACGTGAACTCGATAACTTTGAATTCATACAAGTATGCGCTACCAATTGCTCTCACGTTTTTGTATTCGGTTTTTGGTAAACATTTTTTTCTAAATTTTTATTTTGACTAGCTAATTATGAAGTGGGCTTTGGCTCCAAAATCAATGAAAATTTACCGTGTGTATGATAACGGAATGACCTTTATTTTGAGTAGTGGTGTAAGTGCCTATACATTTTTGTGACCACCGCGTGACGCCTAGTCATAGTTAGTGTCAGATCTTCTGTGTCAGATGAGTTTGTAGACCAATCTGACTCAGGTATGGTACTTTTATCATAGACCACCACCTGCTTCCGGTAAAGGAAAACATCGTGAGGAAACCTGCACATTGGCTGACTGTTTAGTTTACTAGTGTGTATACGGCTACTGACACTAGATGGCGGTAATCGTAAAAGTCATGTCAGATGCCTTTAGACGACTTGAATAAAATCTGACACCAGTGTTAGTAATAACACACTCGATAAGGAGAAGATAGTCTTAGTTACAACAAATACTATATAAACTCTAGAGTTTACTATACTATATAAATCCTAGAGTTTATATAGTATTTGGTTACAAACACATGAAGTGCAACAAAAATGGTCGTCTCGTCCAACTCTTGCGCATGTGTGCGACTGAGATAGGCTGAATACGCAATACAATTATGCGTCACGCACCGGACACCATTATCCTATTTTTTTATTTTAATAAATAACACTTATATTAAATCCTTACTAATATTTTAATGCGAAAGTGAGTTTGTTTGTTTGTTACGTCTTCACGCTTTATCTACTGAACCAATCGTGTCGAAATTTCGCATACACATAGTTAGAAGTACTGTCAAGGACATATGGTACCTTTCATCCCGGAAAAAACACTGTTCCCGTGGGAAATTCACACGGGCGAAGCCGCGGGCAAAAGCTAGTAAAATATATAGTCATTATATACCTACATATACTAGACACAGAGTTTATTTTTGGGTCATTTTTTAAATTGTAATTACCTACAAAAATTTATACTTAATAAGATATTAATTATAGTTAACTATTCTACATATACCAGACACCGAGTTTTTATTTACACATCATTTTTGAGGCAGTTTTGTTGTTTACTATTGACAGATGGAGAACGTAGTTCCACCGAAATCACTAGAAGTAACTAAGTAATATATAATTTTCTCCAATAAATACCTATTTTTTTTTATTTCCCACTGCTGGGCATATAGACCCGCCTTTTCTTCTACAACTACTTCTATCGCTCGCCAGTTGTTGCTATTAAAGGCTGACAATTCGTCAGATCACCTCATTTTCAGCTTACCTCTCGCTCTTTTGCCTTAATGGCAAAAAGGGCAAAATAATATTATTAAAAATGTGTTTATTGTGTTTTTATAAATATTCTGGGCTTCTACCTGGTGATAGGTGTCGGTGTTGTTTTAATAAACTACCTAGTAGTAGATTATTAAAATTACCGGCGTCCTGTATGAACCTAATAGCAACTGCAACTGTATTAAAATTAATGTTTTAATTTTATATTTTGAGTACTTTGAAATTGCAACTGTATCGGGCAGGGACAAAGGCGCTTGATTGTGATGAATTTTTAAACTTAAACATTTCGTAAATGTTTGAACATAAAATTACTTTTTCTTTGCGTAGAATGAAAAGTGTATTTTTTTGTTCGTATTTGCAAACTTCATACAGAAAACATTAATTCTGATACTGAAAAATTTAATACTTGATACGAAACAAAATTCGATTTCAGTTGTGTGTATACGCTTACGACAAGTACAGCCTTACAGGAGTAAAAATATTCATGGCTTCTTCGAATTGTCTCTTTATTTTAATTTTCTTATTGTTGAGAAATAAATATTCTTTAAACTCGTGTTTAAAATCACGTAATAAGCAATTTACGATATCGAGGCCTGTTTAAAACTCATGGTTTAAGCAAGGTGCCCCTTCCCCGCACCTTGCAGTGAACTCGGCCCATGTTTAAGTCCTCCTCCGTGGTTTTATTTGACAAACATATCAAAAACAAACGCAGGTTATCCAATGCTATAGGTACCAAAGAGTAAATAAATTTCAGTTCAAAAATTGTCTAGTAGAAATTTTGAATTTGAACCTAATAATCAAAATTATTTTGTCATGTTTTATTTAAAATCCTTCATAAAAGCCAGGTACTTAAATAATAACGAAAACATAGAAATCAGAATTTCCTTTTGTTAGCTACCGCCTAAAAACTATATTTTATTGTATAATTACTTATATTTTTTGTATAATGTGTATTATATGATTTGTATAATTATGTTCGTTATGTATTTCAATGAATATCTCGGTGTATTTTAAAATGATAGGTAATAGACTAAACAATCGTTATATATACAAAATCCTAATTAATTGAGGGTATAACTGTTTTACCATTTGGTGGCAGAACTGGCACTACGGTGATATGTTCGGGGTAGATATGAGTTAGCTTTAGATAATATTGTAACTAAAAATGTTAGAGTGTCCGCCTTACCACACATAGCTTTAGTTTCCGTTCTGTCTCCGTCACACTTTTTGCGTATAGAAGGAGTGTAACTGAGACAGGTTAATTACGACTTTTCGTCACGCAGCGGACCTTATTAAATATACTACTCTAATAACTATACCGTATTAAATATTTTAAGTTTTATATCTAAGTAACCTTACAAGAATAGAGTAAAAGATGAGAAATATCTAATCAAAAGAGTCTAACGCTAAATGTTTCCCTAAATAGAAAGGAATAAAGAGAGCTAATTTCGTGTTCAATTCCACATTAAACTGTAATACTCATCCCAGATTATACCCGCCATCCCTCCACCGGAATATGACCGAAACTTACGGAAGACATCGCGATTCGTGATTTCGATTGTTTTTGACAACAAAATTTACTAAAGAATATTCTGAAACTACAATTTTTTTTGCGTATATCTACATTTTTCTTTATTTTCCTGCTCTATTTGAGTCCTATGCGTGACGTGTTCAAGTGTACGCAAGTGTTTCGTCAGTTGCCATTTCTGTCGCGCGAGAGACAGACTGAATACGCGATACGACTACACGTCACGCAGCGGACACGGAATACAATGTGTCCCGTCATCAGTGTCGGAGCCTTTAATGGTATGTTATATGGCATTTTTTATGAACATACCGCCACCCGAAACTTTTTTCTTCTACTGTAGTGAAATGGCAGCCATTTTGTTTTTTTCGGGCTCTTATACTAATTCAATCGTAACTACTCGTGTAAAAGTCCTATCGACATAAAATAGATCTCATTTAAAAGCTAATTGTGTCGACAACAATAAAATGAGAAAAATGTTTCAATATGAAAGGCAAAAAAAAAGATAAAACGTTTTTTTTGGGTTTTTTAAAATTATTATTAGCTTCTTGTGAATAAACTAGCCCATTTAAATGCTTGAAAAAATTAAAAAAAGTTTTGAACATTACAGGCTTCGACACTGAATGACGGGACACATTGTATATTATGACATAAATTTAAATTTACTGTTATACACTAAAATTATATTATAAATACAAGCATATTTATATATTACAATGCTTGTAATTCTTAACGGCAGTTCCATGTAGCCAGTTATGACTTTTACATTTTTTAAACTTTACTTAAAATTATTAACCAAGTCTTTTATTTTGTTTTCTTTTTTTCATTTTTAAATATCTATAAAATTTTAAATTTAATAAAATATAGCACTTAACCACAGTTTTTTAAATTTAATATTTTGTTATTATTGAGGAATAACTCAATAGTTTTGCAAAAGTATTATCGTTAATAAATATTTCTTTTAAAAGCTGCTACCATTTTAACTGCTTGATATTTTTGTCTATAGCTAACATAAAAATATTCCTACTTAGTGTATTTTTCTGAAATAGATTAGAGAATTTTCGAATAATGTATCTTGTCAAATATTTCGGGTCATGTTCATGACATGATATTAACTAAATACCTTCTTACTTAGTCGACATCAAAATTTACATCAATACATTTACCTACAATTAGAAGGACACATCGAACTTGTCCCCATCCCCTGAAATGATACAATGCACTAGTTATCTGCCCCTCCTCATCCCCTTTCACACTCGATGTGTTTTGAGCTTAAGATAATTTCAAGAGTCTGTTTCACCACGAGTTTACAGGCATTCCCCTCTGCCACATAGCATATGATCATGCTCATACTCTCTGAGAGAGTCCGCAAGTTTCACTTGTTGCCTGTAAACTTACCGATATTCAATCTTACTTGTACTAATCTGACATTTTCTGAGGATGAAACAAACCCTTATATTATAATATTAACATAAAGTTTTTTTTAGATTTTATTATTTTATATTATTTTTTTTATTTCGTAACTTTTAAATACGAATTAGTTAACACATACTTAAGTGCTAAGTAGTATAATATTTGAGGGGTAAAAATAACTATAAAAAGTAGTTGTTTGATATTTAAAATAAACAAAATGGATAGGAACACTTGTTTTGCCTTGAGCTTAGACCATGGCAATGACAATATTTGGCACAACATAACTTTTTCTGAGACAGTCAGAAAAATGAACAATCACGTAATAATTTCTCTGTATCGTTAGTAAATAAAATACCTTTTATTGGATTAAATAAAACCATAGATGTGTTAGCAAGAAATTGATTTTATCGTTTGCCGCCCTATGTTATAAAAAAAATTTAGGAGTTGCCAAGTCATCTCAGATGCCTTGAGGCTGTTTTACAATAATCTGACACCAGTGTTATCGAAACACTGTACAAAAATAACACAGATTTGACCGTTTATATCTGCGCTTACCTATACATGTTTAATGGTCGTCTTTGCGATATTCAAATCAACTTACTCGAATCACTGATCATAGATAACATATAAAATTCTAAATCATGCTTGTCCAAATGGCTTTTGTCTATATTATAAATGTGAAAGTATGGATGTTTGTTTCTCCTTCAATTGCAGCGGATTTAGATGAAATTCGGAAAATATAATGAGCGATATTTCTGACAGATAATTAAGAAAAAAAAATCAGTATAAAAAAGTCTCAACAGATGGTGTTTTATTGAAAGCCGAGTCGTAATAATGACTGTACCTATATTGTGCGCTTTTTATTGGCAGCCAGAGGCAGAAAAAAAATCACATAACAGTTTGACAGTTGCACAAATTACAATATTGATACTTTTTAGATGTTTTTTATTAGGTTTTATTTTAAAAAAAATGAAAATACCGTGCATTTTAAATGGTCTAGCCTTTTACTAAGCGCCACCTTTGAATTCATCTGGAACTTTTTTTTTTTAATTTGGGTCTCGGAAAATCCCTCATTACAGGGTTTTCGAGGCAAGAGTGAATAGGCATATTTTGAGTTTGCGTGTCCTCATTTTTGCTTCTCATCAGGGAAGATTGAGGTCAAACGCACTCAAATTTGTAATAAAAAAAAAAAATGTGGCAGGCTACAAGATTGACTAGAACATGGTACTTATTGTCTCCAGAATTTTTGAAAATAAAAATATAACATGTAAGATATCAATTCATAATTTGTCCACGTCTAAGCTTAAGAAAAACGAGGTGTTCATAGGATATAGTTTAGAACGAGGTTTTGAAATATATTAGGTTTAAATTCGTAGAGTATCACAATACCGTCAAAATAGTTTTACAGCCATTTTAGGCCATTGTAATTTGTTAAAAAACATTACCTAACTAATAAGTAATAATAAATAAGTGGCATAAATAGTATATGACTAACTAAAAACATGGATCCAAAGTGATCTCCGAAATGGTACACTTGTTAAATATATTATATACCTATTATACATAGTTATTCAATTTTACACCATAAAATGCGGTCCAACTGCACCTCACTTCTGCATGTCTCGGTAAAAATGTTTTTTTTTTGGGCTGAATTAGAAAAAAAGTGAATGTCGGGCCCAAGGTCGCTTGAGCTGTGCGCAATTTAGGGTTCCGAAGGTGCCTACCCTGTACAAATCCATGACACCCCTGTACAACCTGAACTAGGGTTCCGAAGGTGCCTACCCTGTACAAATTCATGACACCCCTGTACAACCTGAAGTAGGGTTTCGAAGGTGCCTACCCTGTACAACCTGAACTAGGGTTCCAAAGGTGCCTACCCTGTACAAATCCATGACACCCCTGTACAACCTGAACTAGGGTTCCAAAGGTGCCTTCCCTGTACAAATCCATGACACCCCTGTACAACCTGAACTAGGGTTCCGAAGGTGCCTACCCTGTACAAATCCATGACACCCCTGTACAACCTGAACTAGGGTTCCGAAGGTGCCTACCCTGTACAACCTGAACTAGGGTTCCGAAGGTGCCTACACTGTACAAATCCATGACACCCCTGTACAACCTGAATTTGGGTTCCGAAGGTGCCTACCCTGTACAAATCCGGATACCTGATCTTATTCCCAGTTAAACATAACTTATGACTTATGGTACTAGATGAAGATTGTCCCTACAAATATTTTCATACTAAAATCGATTTTGTAAGTTTCTGGTCTAGCCATAACAGTGATAATTTTCCTTTAAAATTCATTATATAATATTCTTGACTCTAACAAAATTTAAGACTTTAAAGTTAAATATTTCGCAAATGGACCCCTAGATCAAAAAACGGTCTTCACGTACTAATAATATTTTGAAAAGGCAAATGATGATACGATACGATACAATCAATAGAAAAAAAAAATCCCTACTTTAGGTGTAGGGAACGCACCCTAAAGTATTTTTTTACGATTCTATTCACTTCTCGCCGCGTACTTAATTTGTATATCTATACCAAATCACAGCTTTCAGTACCTACAATAGTCTCTGAGCTAAGCCTTGGACGGACAGACAGACAGTCATGACGAAACTATAAGGGTTCCTTGTTAACTTCGGAACCCTAAAAAGAACCAGATACGTCTGGAACTTGCATATTTTTGCATTGCCTTTATCACACAACGTAAAGGGATGCCAACCGTTATGATAAATTCTTTCTATTTTTTACTATAATCTATTTTTTGGCAGTTTTGTTAAGTGCGTATCCATTTGATTGTGTCATTAAATGATTTTTTTATACGAGAATACTATGAAAACAAAGGACGATAATAAAATATAATCAAAGTGAAAATAATATGAATAACGTTTGGCAACTGCGACAATTCACAAAAAAAAAATAGAAAATACAAAAAGACAATAAATAAATAAATAAGTACAGATTTAATGTAGTCTTAATTGTCATTACAAATTTATTTACAGTTTGTTTCGTTCCATGACGAATTTTATAATCGGTATATTTTTTATATCCGTTAGGCCTTGTTGTCGTTATATAGGTACGCAGTCATTTTAAACTCAGTTAAGCCGCGATTCTTAGAATTTGCGTATTAAGTAATAGTTTTGCCTGCACTTTAACCCACAATTTTATTTTTAAATTAACTTTGATTGGCATCCCTTTTTTACGAAGTTTCACTTTAAAAATAATCAAGATTTGGACAAGGATGCGGAATTTCAGCCGCATTTTGATGCGGACGATAGAAATGTTCCTGAATAAGCTGGGCGTTTGGAAGGAGAACCTGGTGAGGGCTCTGGTTTGCAGCAGTCTCATAGTGCCGAGGCCGACCCAGCGGTAGGACCGATCTTCGTTCCTCATGGATGCCATTTTAGAACCACGTGTATATAGTAAACTTATTCTGGACGTTTCCAAATGGCTTAAAACAGCTTTTTACAACAATAAATTACAATTCTTTTTTTCTACTGATAATTGACTCCACTCCAGTTTCTGTCCAGAAGCAATCTTTGAAGACGAATCAAGACATAAAAAGGTACTCACGTAGGATGGTCGATAGTAGGATTCTCTTTGTTGGGATTTAGAAGTTCCATTGATTCAGTGCGTCGATTGTGTAATCAAAGGGCTGATCGTTGTTGTTGTTGTCCTGGTTATTATCGGTTTTGTAGTGATTTCCTTGTCCGTGAGTTGTAAGAGTGTCAACGTAACTAGATGCTGACTGTGCCAGCCTTGTGGCAGAAAACGATGAAGTCGAAGGATCGTAGAAGCTACGAGGATCTGGAGGTTTTCTTTTCCTTAAATATGGCTCTTCAAAGAGGCTACTGCTGCTGGTAGATGGTAGATTTTTGTCTTCTGCGTAGAATGAAGATATGTATGGATTAGAAATAGGCGAAAGGGGCGAGAGAGGTGGAAGAGATGACAGAGGTGAGAGTGGTGAGAGGGGAGGAAGGGGAGGAAGGGGTGATAGTGGTGGCAGTGATATACGGGGGATAGGAGAAGCAGATAATATTGGAGTCGGAAAGTTAAAATTTGGCAGCAGTGGGAGAGGAGGTAGTGGTCCAATTGGTAGAAGTTGTCGAGTCGGTATCAATGGCGCTGATGGAGTCCTGAATGGGTCTCTGGGTGGACGTCTGACTAACGGAGAAACCCTGGGAGTCTGAATGCTTCCACTCGTGGCTGTCCTGGGTAACGATGTATTTGATCCGAGCGCTATGTAGTACTCTACCTTCAGCCTTGCTTCTGAAACAAGAAGGCATACTCATAAAAAGGAACAGTTACAACACTTACAACCCATAAAATATAAATAAATTAATATATAAGGATCAATCACACAGATTGAGTAAGCCCCAAAGTAAGTTCGAGATATGTTTTATAAGATACTAACTTAACGAATATTTTATAACAAATACATAGATAAATACGTCTCCAAGACCTAGGAAAATCTGAAAAAGGTACTTTTCATCTTGACCTGACCGGGGATCGAAACCGGGACCTTGTTGGTATGCAGGTACGCCTGCAGGTACGCTTGCAGGTACACTTGCAGGTACGCTTGCAGGTACGCTTGCAGGTACGCTTGCAGGTACGCTTGCAGGTACGCTTGCAGATACGCTTGCAGGTACGCTTGCAGATACGCTTGCAGGTACGCTTGCAGGTACGGTTACAGGTAAGCTTTCAGGTACTCTTACAGACACGCCTGCAGGCACTCTTGCAGGTACGCTTGCAGGTACGCTTGCAGGTACGCTTGCAGGTACGCTTGCAGGTACGCTTGCAGGTACGCTTGCAGGTACGCTTGCAGGAACGCTTGCAGTTACGCTTGCAGGTACGCTTGCAGGTAAGCTTTCAGGTACTCTTGTAGGTACGATTGCAGGTACGCTTGCAGGTACGCATGCAGGTACACTTGCAGGTACGCTTGCAGGTACGCTTGCAGGTACGCTTGCAGGAACGCTTGCAGGTACGCTTGCAGGTACGCTTGCAAATACGCTTGCAGGTACGCTTAATGGTATGCGGCATGCTTGCTGGCATGTTTGCTGGCATGATAGCTGGCAGATAGCTGGCATGTTTGCTGCATGCTAGTTGGCACGCTTGCTGGCATGCTAGCTGCAACGCTTGCTGGCATGCTAGCTGCAACGCTTGCTGGCATGCTAGCCGGCATTCTTGCTGGCAAGCATACTTGCTTGCTTTCTTGATTGCTCGCATGTTGACTCGCATACTAGCTTACTCAGTAAAACTAAATTTAATTAAAATAACATTAAGAGCCCGCACTAGGCCAACGAAAACTAAGATTTGCCCCCGCTACCCGCTACCCAGTTCGCCCGCACGCATCCAATCCGCGTTCTAAATAAATGCTCGCGGGGCGCGGGCGGCGCGGCGGCTCAGAGTCGGATGGTTAAAGCATGCGGGCAATTATACGTATTATTTTTTTTAAAAGCTTTATAAAAAGATATTTATAAAAGTAAGTAACATAAGCCCTGCCTTATCTATAGAGTAATTTATACAAAAATTTTCAATGTATTGCTTGAATAATAGCAGTTTAAAGTGTTAATTATAGATGATTTGGAGGCAACTTCGCAATTTTTTTCTATCGAGAAAATTTTATGCAATCGTGTTTTTGAGTAACATAATCCCTCGGGCTAATCCTGAAGTTTGCTATATCTTAATTTTACATTCAGTTTTACATTAATGTAGATATTACAGACGATCATGTGAAGCAATCTAGCCTAGTACGGGCCCGCAGCAAATTTTGAAATATATTAGGAGCATTAGCACTTTGTTATGTCGCGCGTCTTGTCGCCGTATCAAATAGAAATGAATTTATGTCCATACAATTACGACTGAAACGATCTGCGAGGATTGCAACTTCACATGTTGACATGACTGTACTAGAATATGTTTTACGCTCTCAGCAACCCCCCCCTGGAACTCCCGTGGAAAGCAACCTGGTTTCCCCCCCATAGATCCGGGCCCGAATCCCCCTCCGCCCCCACAAAAAATAGATAAAATTTAATTATATTAAAATTACCAAATGATTCAGTTTTCGCACAGCTTATATTGGCTTTAATTTAGTACAAATTGTCACCGTTATTCATCCAAATCATTATTACAGATATACACTGGAGCAGATGATAATTCACTAGCCTACCTTACAAGGTTTTGTACCCATATAAATAAACGTGTATCGGTTGAACAATGAATACTAAGTTAGAGACTGAAGTAGAGAAAAAATACCAGACGTCGAGATTTTTACACATTTACGCATTTACCATATTTATTTTTCAAATACAATGAATGATCCTTAAAAAATGACACAGATTACTCTTGTTTTATACTGATTGATAGTTTCTCCTAATTTAAACCAGCAGTACCTACTAACATATTGTTATCCCAAAAAGTTTAAAAACTTTGTTACTGTGTTCAAAAATCGTTAAGTCTTGATGAGTATGTTTATCACTTTTAATTTAAGCATCCCGGGTTTTCAGAAAAAAAGCACAACCACTCGAAGTGAATCACACCACTGAGGTGAAATTTTAAAGTTTTACATCCGATTGGAACTAGAATTTTTAATGGTAAGCAATGCGGAAGATGCATCTAGATGCATCTTCCGCTTTGCTTACTAATCTAATCCTAGGATTAGCTCCGAACAAAGGAACTCCTTACATCGAAAGATTTTTTAAACTACTCAAAGGCAATAAAATCTATAAAAACTTATTGGAAATATACGATAACACAATAATCACCTTGTAAGGCGGATCAGGTAACTTCAAGTAAATTCACTTCACTTCAGATTTGTAATTTAAAATTTATTTCAATGACCGAACACGCGGCGCGCTGGATGACGAATGCACCCCTCAACAGGTTGCATGGCTATGTAGGACAGTGCATTGCGCAAGTGCAATCCCGAATGCCTAGGACCTCCATCGATTGCATCCCCTAGATTCAGCTCCCGGGTAAACCTAATTTTAGATTATTACATAACCTACATCCAACTTTTTTAGAACACAGAGAAAAGTAGATATTGCACAGCAAATAGTAATACGCACATTTTAGTCTAATACACGTAAAATTAATTCTATGCATTTATATAGGTACAGAATATTTTACAAAGGAATATTTGACAGGTACACATAGAGCGGTTATTGGTTTTGGAAGTCGAGAAATGTAAGAAAAAACAAATACACGGAAAACAAACGAAATTTAAGGACATCGCAATAAAATAACAATCGCAGTACATTGCATTAGAACTATTTTTTAAGTATTTCTTGATCGAATGTTGTATGTAAATAATATTGGTGTTAATAAAATAATGAAAAAATACATTGCAATAATAAATCTCTTATATTGCAAATAATATTTAATGATTCATGAAACAAAGTAAATTCAAATTATGGACTTACCGATAATTTCTTTTGCTGCTTCAGAGAAGTTATCGAAGTCCGGATATATACCGTAACAGGCCTCTTTCCATTTTTCATGAGGATTGACTCTGGCAGTCCTGTTTCTTTTCCTGTACGGTAATTTATCAGATTTACTCCCATCTGCTGTCCCCGTATCGTTATTATTATCGTGATCGAAGCCAAGAGCAGAATACATTTCGTCAGCCGTGTTGGAGATGTGTAGATCAAAGATCAACTGAGTGCGATGTGACAGTTTCCGAGGATCCTGCGCGCGCAATCTTCACCCCTCCCTATTAAGCCACCTTCACACGTTTTGTCTTCTTGTGATCTTGAACCTTTTGTATCCGGTCCTTGAAGATTCTGTTTGTGATCAGCCTTAATTATTCAAGTATGCGGGGTGGGGACTACTTCTCGGACACCTGTTGATCTTCGATTGTTTACGAATAATTATTGTTTGCACTTCTTGAACGACATCCACCGGCGTAGAGGGAGTTTTAAAAAGAACTTGTTATAATTCACATAACGGGAATAGTATTTAAATATGCAGCAACAACACATAAGTCTTTTGAGTATTGCGATGATCAAGTTAGATAAACTTTAGACTTTAAATATTCTGAGTGAGGTTGGTGCAAGCGCTTCGGTTCACAATATTTATAACTGTCGACCTGGTCTGTGAGTTGTATCGATTTGGGGTGCGGATGCAACGAGCATGTCCGGCCGGTGCACACGTATTGATTGCGGCTATCACCAGGGATGCACTGAACACCGGTAATTACGAATTTTACAGGAGTGGGGAGCGTTCCCTCCCCGCCTCGTCTTAGCTCAGCGCGGACAGGGTTAATGATTTTTTATTATCGGATCTACATGACCTGCGTGTTGCTATGAGCGATTGCAAAATGGCGACTTGGACAGTCTGCTGCAGATCAACCCAACCAAATTTTCCTCAACTCCATTACAGCGGCTAGAGACTTGGCTATCAGTTGACTGCTACCAAATTGGCACCTACCTGGTCTATTCTACCTTGGAGTCACGGGTTCGAAGCCCGCAGCCACTATGCTGTGTTAGGTTAGTTAAGGATGATGTTACTCGTATACCTGTGGTCCTACCGATTTTTCCTACAGGTAGGACCACGAAGTACCAATATATGCCTGCGGTCACTGCATGTACTGGTGGGACCACCACGGGATATCATCAATATAGGCTAAATCAACTAATTGTCAATACGGCATCGCTACGGTTTCGCTGGTATTATGGCACAACTGATAGTGCTGAAGAGGATAGTAGTTCCTCATGTCACTACTAGTAGTGTCACGCGGTTGTGTTACGGGTAAGAAACGTAAAAATCGTGAAGCACGAGCGGGATTCGAATTTGGGACCTTTCGGCGTCTCTACCACTCGACCACCACCGCTCTGACATTTTTCCGACTACAGCCATCTAGCGGGAGTCGTGTAAGCTAGTTTTCATCGTTCACCGCCTACTTCTTGTGAAGTAAAACATCGAGAGGAATCATACTAACTAAGTAGCGCACTTTTAACCAGGGGTCGTTGTCGTTTTTACAGGCTTGCATTAAGTTTAATGGTATGTCTACCATTTGTAATTTAGTTTTGCAACTTCTGACAGATTTCAGAATTATAAGGCCCCCCGGTGCCTCGGGCGCAGGCAGCGATGCCAGCGCCATGCCAATGGTCAGTAGAGTGTCACCATGAGCACATTTAATTTTTTTCGAATGAAGTATTCTTTGTTTTCTTACACAAAATATCTTTTTTTTTGTTCAACCAATGATACTGATTGTGTTTGGATTAGTAATGTGCCATTTTCGAAATTTTCAAGAATTTTTGGAAACGGTCAGGAAACGTTCTCGGAAATATTTCCTAAAACGGAAATTATTGGAAAAGTACCTGAAATATTTAAAAAAAGGGAATTTTCTTTTTGCAGTTGTCTTTAAAATAAGAAGATTCGAATTTTATTCTTATTAATTTAATTCTTATTCTTTAGAATAAGAAAATTTTCAAGAAAATCGATGATGGGAAATGCATGTTTTATATCCCGGGGAAATTTTCCCAAGAAATTTCTGAGAAATTTCCAAGAAATTATTTGAGAGTTTCATTCCCGAGAAAATTTCTTGAGAGTTTCATTCCCGAGAGAATTTAATTCCTGAGAATTTTTCAGAGAAATTATTTTAGTACTAGCTGTTGCCCGCGGTTCCATTCGAGGCAAAAAGTCTTATTTTATTCATAAAAACTTTGAAACACCGTGAAATAGTGACAGACAGACTTTCGCAAAAAATTGGGAGGAAACCTTCGCGAAAATTTCTGAAAAGTTTCCGAAATTTTCCATGAAAGAAATTTTCGGAAACCGTGAAATTCTCGGCGGCACATCGCTAGTTTCAATAGATTAAAATGTGCACTGTCTTGTGCACCCTGTACTAATGGATGACATTTCTCACAGGGCGCACAGGCGCCGATAAAAGTTCTATAAATACACACTATTTATATCTTGAGATTTTTGAATTTTTCATCACGATCTTTGAAAAATACATACATACTTACACAGAATCACGTCTTTATCCCTTACGGGGTAGACAGAGCCAAGAGTCGTGAGACTCGAAGGCCACCCTTAGCTGAATAGTGGGCTCTCTGAAGGAAAAATAAAACACAATAAATACGTTTTTGAAAATTTTATCAACACCGAACATCAAACACATAACTATATACTTACAAAATAATTATTCGTATGTCGATGCGAATAATCACTTTGGCTCACATAACTACTTAGTTCTAACTGAAAAGAGATTAAATAACAACTATAACTATTTTTATGGTTAGTATTATTTTTGAGTAAATGTAAATAAGCATGTAGGTAAAGATGCTTCTCAAAAAAAGTACATTTTTCGAACCAGATAGAGACTTGTAAAGAGCCTTTAAAATATGAGTCGAAATTATCGTAAGGACCTACAGTATATAGCTCGATAATAGGACATTGTATAACATAATCGGGTAGTATATAAGTAGTATATGAAGGAACTACAAATATATAGTCTTCACTTAGATAGGCGCTATATTTATTGTAGATTTGCACTTTAAATTGACTTCTTTGTATTACAGCCGGTAACTTATGATTTTTATTATAATATTATTGTTTTTACTTTAGGAAAACTCTAAAGGCCTCACTGCCCTTAATCAGGGCCGATATCTGGAGCAGTGTTGCCAGATCCAATTTAAAAAAATCCGTAAAGATTTGCCCAGAAATCCGTAGATTGCCTCTACATAAATAGATCTACGGATTAATGTAGAGGCAATCTATGAGTTTTAACGGATTTAAAAGTTCAACTAGTTGCTCATGAGTGAGCCTTACGGCTAGATCGCACTAAAATTGAAGTTATTATAAAAATTGTGTTAGTTGCAATAACAGTAACGTTGACTTTTAACATTTATAGCCTTGATTTTAAAACTATTCATCAACTAGTGCAACTTTTCGCCTAAACTGTACTTTAACTCGATTTTCGTTTCAGTTAAAATTACTGTTACTGTCAAAGTAACACGTTGCAATCCAGCTTGTAATTTTTTAAATTATAAATATTTTCGTTACCTATAAAGAATTGGACATTTTTGTTAATTTACTTATAAAATTAAAGTGCTTATGTATAGATAGGACCTAAAATAGGTCTTAACTTAGTTAGCTTAAGGGATCACATTCGATTTTCGTGATTAAAAACCAAGAAATAAATTAAAGTAGTAAAATGTAAAATAAAATAATTGGCACATACTATGCCTTTTTGTTATGTAAGAACTCAAAAAGAAAAATTTCAGCATTCGTTGACAATGCTTATTCCTAGTTTTTAATTATTAAATACATTTTATACTTAATCTAACACGATTCGATATTATATAAGTACTTATTCTAGTTTACAATTAAAAAATTGATATAATGCTCCTAGTGCAAATATTGTCTTATTACAAAACCAAGAATACACTTGAGAACAAAATTGTCCCATACGTGAAACTCTTAATTTACGTGTTGCTGAACATTCTTTAATAGACATATAAACTTGATTGTCAAATGAAGCCCAAATACGTTCATAATAGTGTGTACCATTTTTTTTTATAGGTTGTTCACAAATTCTATGAAACCAAAACACACCAAAAATGTTAAACTTGACAAAAATGAGCTTCACAGAAAATATTACCTGTCCTTCATCAACATAGGCAAAAACCATATCTGACATCCCGCTTCCTCAGCCGTCTGTGTCTCTAAGTAAAATAAAAAAAAAATCTAGCTCTATGGTCCTGATTGTCACCGATATAGCGTTTAATGTCAAAGTCGTAAAATGATAAAGTCAGAGATTGTCAAGTTTAAAGTCTGGAAATGTCAAAGTCGAAAAATGTCAAGGTCGGAAAACGCCGAGTGAACGCGTGCGCAGCGTGTCCCGCAACATTTCGATAGTGTGGAGAAACGAAAAGGTACTTCATTTTCTTCGGGCAACATTCGTGCTAGTGTGTGATATCATTGTCCCCGAGACTATTTTGTTGTTGACGAGCGACATGCTCGGAACATGTTTGTCCCCTAATGTATCCTTGGCTAAGGAGAAAAAAGATTCTTATACATATATTAAGCATATAATAGAGAAAAAGACACTTATACATATATAAAATAAGGTTAAATAGTTAGTATCATAGTAAATAAATCCCTGTTTACTTCACAACCTGATACATTACATTAATTTAAAAGCCAAGAATAAAAATAATTTCAAATATTCTTAATATATGTTTAAGTACTCGTAATATCATCAATAAAATGACAAACAAAAAGTTGTCTTTTTATAATATAAATTATATTTTGAAGTATTAAAACAAATAACTACACAGATTAAATTAATTGTGGATGTGAAGGTTTATACACACACATCCACATTACACTAAATACTTTACACACTACACAAATTGTTATAATCTAAGTATATCTACATTTTATTGTATAACTATATAACTGTATTTTATACCTATGTTTCACATAATGTTATACCCAATCTGTGCCCAAAATTTTATGAAAATTAGTATATCTTAATTGATTGGAATATCAACGCATAGATGCAACCGCTAAACGGCCTATTTCTTTTTAGGGTTCCGTACAAAAATAAAAAAACAGAACCCATTTATAGGATCACTCGTGCGTCTGTCCGTCTGTCACCGCCAATTTTCTCTGAATTTACTGGACCAAATCAGATGAACTTTGGTAGGTAGCGAAATCATGTGACGCAAATACAGATGTGCAAAGTAAATAATGTTTTTTTTTAAAATAAGGGTAATTTTTGGGTTCAAATTAGGAATTTAAAAAAAGTTTTGCAAACCTTACTGTGTATCAAATAAAAGGGCTAGTTATGAGGATCTCAAATATATTTTAGTAATTATTGTTTAAAATAAATAGTTTTGATTTTATTCATGAAAGAAGACGAAAATTGAGCATTCCCCCTCCCTGATCTTCGAAAGTACTGAGCCTAAAATTTTGAAAAAATTACAAAATTTAGTTCATTGCTTGTGGATTACAGAAAAACCTATAAGAATAGGCATTGTATGGAACCCTCTCCAAGTCTCCACGCGAGTCAAACAATCACTTGGCCGTTTTTTTTTTATTTCATTGAGTTTTGTTCTGAACTTTTACAAGAGGTTTTTAATATAGCGTAAGTGAGTAAGAAAAGAGTTTTGGAAAAATGGCAGCAGGTATTTGTCACACATACATCAAACATTTATTTATTTGTTGACGAATTAATTTTTATGACCAATCTACAGAAACCATGGAAGTAATAAGTACTTTGTACAGAAACCCCTAGTGGGGTCTATCCATAGACATATATATTTTTTTATCTACTCTATGTGACCCAGTCAATTCGTCACATATATATGTATAATTTCCATAAATTTAAAATTAATTCGTCACACCTACTGAACACTACGAATTTTATAACTGTTTTTTTTTCTATTTTGTAGGGTCAAGAAACAGTTTTATATAAAGTATAAATTAACAAATTATTATAATAGGGGAATTAAATGTTAAACAAACAGCTTTAGCGAATGTATAGAGACCCAAATGGTCAGTGTATGCCCACTACTTTTGAAATAGTTTCTTAATTATTTTCCTTTTATTATTCACCTAAATAATTTTAAACATTAACATTACATTTCGCTGCCAGTGATCCTAAACAATTTTAGACCTGTTGTTTTTACATTACGCAATATAAGTAGGTAACATTATAATTTTGAACTAGTTTTCATTAATTTTAATTCAACAGGTAAATATTTAATGATGTACTTAGGCATGTAAGACGACCATGTCGTATAAGCTCGTAGTTTGTAATGATAGTGCTTAGCACTATCATTATTCTATTAGATATATCTTTACTTATTCCATTAAACATTATTTTGTCTAATATATACTCGTACGTTACACTTTAGTGCCAATAGAATTTTCAAATTGACAATTATAAATATTTCCTATAGTTGCACATCCCTGTTCATTTCTAAGCGACATAATACAAGTGATACTCAATCTATAGTTTCAAATTCCATACTTAATATTGTATAGTAGCATAATATAACATTATAGGTACCAAAATGCTGTCCGGTCACAGGATCGGTCAAAATTGTCCAGTTCATAGATCTATACCTATCCAAATCGTCTCGCCGTTTAGTTTTACGCTTGCCACCTGGGGGCCGATTCTCAAGTATTAGAACTTTTTCAGTGTGGTAATTTCTATTCGAAGATGTCGTTTCTACTATAAAGTTCGAACGTTTCCTATATTTCGTATTCTGGGGCACGATAGAACAATTACCACTCGAACTGTCAAATGGAACGTACCATAGACAATTTATTACGTTTCATTACGTCGTTTTTAAAAACGCTTAGAAAAAGATTATATTTTTTACCTAATAATTGGTGATTTTCACAAAATCCCGAAATTGACAAAGCTAGTAAGATTTTAAACTTAAAAAAATATTATTTAATTAATCACGGTTTCAAAACGTTTAAAAAGTTGTCTTGTGTCAATGTCAGTGATCGAAGTTTGGTCGTAATTACTATTTACCCTATTATTTTATAGTTTTGTTACGTTGAAGGGAATGGATAAGAAAAATATGCCAGTGTCGAGAAAATCTCCACTTAATCCATTTGGTGGAAAACCCAAGTTAAAAAGTGGGAAGTTTACATCTTTGTCAACCAAATTCCCGAAAAAGGCGACTTTGAACTCTTCTTAATTCATTTTCATCAAATGATTTCAAAACTTCAACAAAAAAATCGCCAAAATCAAACTAAACTTATCCCACATAACCTTAAACAAACTCATTTTAACAGCTAAAGTTCGAATACGAGTTATTTCGATTGGTCAGTACCACTCGTTGCGTTCGAGTGATGTTCGAACGAAATATTTCGATTGTGAAGTTCTGAGAATACGCAAAATGTGTTGCCTTCGAAAAAAATTTTAATTTCGAAATTTTTTACGAACGTGAACGTTTTACGATTGCGTGAGAATTGGCTCCCTGGCAAGCGTAAAACTTATTACCATTATTAAATTAAATATATTTATTTATTAAATATATTACCTCCACTTATTTGTTGGAATCCAAGAGGCCTCTTTCTTTGCCCAGAAGGAGGAGAATCTTTGACCAGGATTTGTTAGGCATTCGATCCACGTGTCCAGCAGAGTCCCGTTTCAATATAGCGACCTTCAGAGCTACATCTACAATTCCGATGAGAGCGCATTGCGCGCTCTTATTGGAATTGTAGATTGGATACAGTCCTCCAAGAAACTAATGGATAAAATCCATAACACAGAAACTATACCCAAAGGAACTTTAGACAAAGTCAGAATTTGAAAACGAAAACGAAGTTCGAAAATGCTAAAATCTATATATATATAACTCAAAGGTGACTGACTTACTGACTGACTTACTGACTGACATAGTGATCTATCAACGCACAGCTCTAACCACTGGACGGATCGGGCTGAAATTTGGAATGCAGGTAGATGTTATGACGTAGGCATCCGCTAAGAAAGGATTAACGCGAGCGAAGCCGCGGGCACCAGCTAGTGTATGTATAAGGATGATATGGCTGCGCTAAATCACGTGGTCGATCGCTATCGTCATCGGAAGTTCATAGAGAAAACGAAGCGAAACCATAGAGTAACGAATTGTTTTATCGCTTACTTCCATACATTTGACGTTCGCTTTCGCTTTGATGACGGAAGAAAATTGTTTTTGGTATCTGTAGGGTACACGATCTGTACGATTACGAATTTAGATATCGTATCGCTGAGAATCAAATGTAATTTTGGCTAAACGTGGGCTAATTTAGGGAGCAGTGTTGCCAGATCCAATTTTAAAAATCCAATCATATCAAATTCGTAGATTGCCTCTACATAAATCCGGAGATCTACTGATTTATGTAGAGGCAATCTGTGGACTTTAACGGATTAACAAGCAAAGCCTTACGGATTTTTAATTTCATCTAGCAACACTCTGCTCCCTAAATCGGCCCTGATCAAAGGGCCGTCAGTAAAGTAATAAAGAGTCAGTAAAAGACTCATAAAGAGTCCGGCCTTAAAGGACAAAATCCGTAATACGGAACTCGGTGTCCATTAATTGACGGTAATTTTGTTCATTAGCCTGATGACCAGGATGCCGCCCTCATCAAGCGCTGGTAAACCTTAAGTTTAGACTTTTGAATCAAACACCAACTCTTTACGTCACAAGATAATAAAGGAAAGTGTCCAGTAAGAGAGTCCAGTAAAAGATGGTATTCACAAAGAAATCCTAGGTATTAGGTTGTAAGTAAATGATTGGTCAACATTTAACAGTGAACAGGATATGCAATTAATTTTTGTGGTAATAAAATATTATTACCTAGGTACACTAGAATGATAATAATTTAGGAATATGTTCATATTTCAAAGATTTTTCTTGTGAATGAAGATAACTTAACTAAACTCGTTGCTCAAACATTTGGTCATAACAAGCCTTGAAAGTTTGATGTTGAGAAATTTTATATGTTTCTTTGGAAAAGAAATTTCAAAGGTGACATCATATTTTTTAATGGCTTTTAGAAAACTTTCTTTATAAGTAAGTAAACACTTATCGAGAAAATCTACGCTCGGATTCATCAATTGATTTTTTCACAAAAAACGGTACTTTGAACAATTTGCGAGATAATTGTATAATTGTGAAACAGCGCGTGAATTATTTTCTGGTACATATAAAGAGAAGTAATACATTGACAGGGTTCAACAGAAAATTATTAATATGTTGAGCAATAGTTGCATCATTGTCCAGATGCACGAATATTTGGTACGCCGGAGGTATGATGTCCGAAAGAAATGACGCATATTCATAGTGGTAATACTTTTCAATATTCGTTTGGTTTATTTCTTCCATGAAAGGGACCTGTGGAGGATCTGGTATTATCTTAGCTCCTGTTATGTTCATAGCGATTTTTTCTGGGTCAAAAAAGGGCTTGACAGGTGGCGGAGGCATCAAGTAACGAGAGGCTGAAGGTTGCTCGCTGGTTTGAGCATAACTAGTGCTTGGTTGAAAGGGGCTAGCGTTAATGGTCGATTGAAATGGCCGAGCAGCGGTGCTTGGGAAGCGATTTGAACTGGTGTTCGGCTGTGGGAGGCGAGCACGACCGTTTTTGGGCTGAGGAGAGCGAACATTCCTATTGCTTGACTGGGGGGCAAGGCCTGGACTTGTTGGCGACGCTTCAGGAATATCAGGGAGTGCACGTACGAGAGGGAATCGGTTACAGGTTTGCAATGAGGACGGACGCATGGGACGGACTTTTCCAAGCCTGACTCTCTTAGCAAAGGACATTGTGAAGTTTGTGGTACCTAGTCAAGGTCATTCTCGTGCGGCCCCAGGCCTGGAAGTCGAGAAAGGGCCCCGGAGATTTCCCAGTACTGCATCAACATCGTCCCATCTACCTTTTAGTCCGTCATCCAACATCTTTTGATCTATGTAGATAGCATAATTTGGTAAACTTTGATGTGCCTCGTAATGTGTATTGGAAACAATTCGCTTCATAGTATGGGTCTTGCAAAGGTGAAGCATCATGTTCATGCCGAAGTGTTTAACAGTGTGGAACCCTGAAAATAAAAATTTTCACATGTTATTAAAAGTACATGGTATAAATCAGAGCAATACGGTTCTTGCAGCTTTGCATCTGTGTGCACGAGAATTAGGTCACTGTTCAGTAGACTGTAGACAGTCCTCGTGACGTTACCATGTTACGAGTACGCTGGAAAGAGCTACAGTTATAGTTATCGCTTTAGCAAAAAGAATACATTATTGTATTGTAGAGGTATTGTATTGACGTGTCTGAGGTATCTGACCACCTTTTTACCTTTTGCTTTTAAATGTGTTAAGCAAGGCGTATAAAAAAACACATTTTGAATTATAATAGTAGTTTATGCAACTGATACATAATGAGAGGCATTAAAACATGAGTGTGGTTTTATGAAACGAGCCGAAAGCGAGTTTCATAATAACATCACACGAAATGCCTAATTATGTACAGTTGCATACATTACTTTATCTTCACTGATAAGAACAAAATTAAAATTAAACAAAGTAGCTAGGTAACAAAAAAAAAAAAAATATAGCGGGAAATTAAATTAAAACTACGAATGCGTGCACCACTTTTTTCTCAAGTTCAAACAGCGCATGCGTGCGCCTCTTTTTTACATTCAGCCTAAAACAATTGCCTAATTTAATAAATTAAAAAATAAAAGTGTATGTACTATAAAAATTAAAAAGTTATTTTACGATACCGCTAGCGGAGTACTTCTAGCGGTATCGTAAAATAACTTTTTAATAAATAACTCATTATAGTAATAATGAGTTTTATTTTTTAATTTTATGTATATGAGTTTATAAAGTAAGTATTTATAAAACCATCTTCAAATTCGTAATTCGAATATTTCGACATGAGTGTAGATACATTCTATTTAATATTATGAAATCTAAAATTAACAATAACATGACATTTGTTTGTTTGTTCGTATTATCTTTATTGCACAAATAACATAAATAAAATACAATTTACATAAAGACAGAAAATGGCAACGGCGGACTTATCCCATGAAGGGAACTCTTCCAGTCAACCGGTACGAAAAATATATATAATGAAACAAAGGGCCAGAGGCTGTGCAAACAATTTGACAAGAAATTTTATAGAAAATATATATATAAATTTAACTACATACTAAACTAAGATAGGTGGTAAAAGTAATGAAAGTAAAGCTCAACAATATACAAATAGACAAGATGACAAGGGAAAAAAAGAAGCAAATAAAAAGTCAGGATAAGGAAAAAGGTGAAAATCTGCTTGCCGTGCCGCTCTATTTTAATGATTAATGAGGGATTTTCCGAGACCCAAATTAAAAAAAACAAATAGTTCCATATAACTTCAAAGATGGCGCTTAAGTAAAGGCGAGAGAAAAAGTTCCATACAAAAAGCAAAAATTCACGGGATTGGCTTTTTAAAAAAAATAAAACTTAGTAAAAAAACATCTAAAAAGTATCAATATTGTGATTTGTGCAACTGACAAACTGTTAGGTGATTTTTTTTCTGCCTCTGGTTGACAGGAAAAAGCGCACCATATAGGTTCAGCCATTATTACGACTCGGCTTTCATAAAACGCTATCTGTTAAGACTTTTTAATACTATTTTTTTTTCTTAATTCTCTGTCAGAAAAATCGCTCATTAAGAAAAAAATCAGTATAAAAAAGTCTCAACAGATAGCGTTTTATGAACGCCGAGTCGTAATAATGGCTGAACCTATATGATGCGCTATTTCACAATCATATTCATTTTAGTTGCACAAATCACAATATTGATACTTTTTAGTTGTTTTTTTACAAAGTTTTATTTTTTTAAATGCCAATCCTGTCAAGTTTTTGCTTTTTGTATGGAACTTTTTCTCTCGCCTTTTACTAAGCGCCATCTATGAAGTCATCTGGTTTCTTTTTTTTTTTAATTTTTGTCTCGGAAAATCCCTCATTGCAATGCCCGACAGGGTTTACATTGTACCTAAAATTTGTAGTGACATGTCACCTTTATTTACTGTACAATGTGAAAAGCAATAAATTATTTGATTCGAATGAGCGATTTTTCTGACAGCTAATTAAGAAAAAAAAATCAGTATAAAAAAGACTCAACAGATAGCGTTTTATGAAAGCCGAGTCGTAATAATGGCTGAACCTATATGATGCGCTATTTCACAATCATATTCATTTTAGTTGCACAAATCACAATATTGATACTTTTTTGTTGTTTTTTTTACAAAGTTTAAATTTTTTTTAAATGCCTATCCTGTGAATTTTTTGCTTTTTGTATGGAACTTTTTCTCTCGCCTTTTACTAAACGCCATCTATGAAATGAAGTCATCTGGAACTAATTTTTTTTAAATTTGTGTCTCGGAAAATCCCTCTATGCAATGCCTTTGGGTTTACTTACATTGTACCTAAAATTTGTAGTGACATGTCACCTTTATTTACTGTACAATGTGAAAAGCAATAAATTATTTGATTCGAATTACCTAAATTGAATTGAATTACCTAAAATGAAAGGCCCAGCTGAAATGTCGTTGTGTCTTTCACCAATCAAAATTATCTATTATTCGGAGAAATGTATTATTTTAGAGAGCAGCTATAGTTTATATACATGTAATTTTATCACGAAATTGAGTCGTAAGATTTTGAGGTTAAGAATCAATTTCATAAAATAAACTTGTTATAACTTTCCGTATGGAATCCTTAGAAGCAAAATGTATGATGGGAACTAAATGTTTATGACAAATTCAACCTTATGTCCGAAAAGTTAACATTAAATTTCGCAAAATAAATTCGTTACGTGGCCGTGAAAATGCTTAAAAGCGAAATAAAGACAAGTGGTCAGTTATTTCAGATCGTTCACACATATGTTCTTATGGGCGTGTTGCAAGCGGGGTGGGGTGGGGGGCAACACCCCCCCCTTCCAAGTAAAAGCTTTTCTAACAATAATACTTTTGTTACCTTACCTTTTACATTGACAAAGTTACAGGTTAGTATGTAAAGTTAGAAAAAAAAGAAATGGAATGAAACACACTTTATCATAACTATAATAGTCAATAAACAATAATCAGAGAAACGTTTACAGAAAGGATTTTGCAAGTTGCATTATGATCAAAACATCGCAATGCTAAATTTTAATACAAAATCAATGCCATTCGCATTGAACGACAGTCAAAAATAAGAATAAAACTATAATTAAACTATATATAATACAAATTATACACTGAAACTAAAATAATGTACGAAACTATACATTCAAAATATTGATAAGCTTTATTTTTCATATACATAATATTCGTGATAAAAATTAAAACTACAATTGTAGTTTTAATTTAAAATAAAAATAAAATTGTCAAATAAAATATTTTTATTAAAATAAGCCGCCACATTTCTAAAAATAAAATAAAATGTTTTTCAACAACAAATACAACGACATTGCCAACTGGAAAAAATATAAAAATTGCACCCACCATACAATTCTTTAGTTTCCGATGACGTATAGTCGACGAGCATGAGCACAATTCTACGATCGTCTTGCATTTCGATGGCGATTATTTAATTCAAACTCAAACGATTTTCAATTGAGCAGTTTATTTTTAGCTTAATTGACTACCGATGCCGCCGGCTCGCGGGGTTCTACTACCGGACCTATAGGGCTGTGTAATCATAGAATTTATAAAGGAAGAATCCCATAGAGATATCTGTATACCCGTAAGGGACAGACTCATTGTAATACTACTAAATTGTAAACACACTATAACAATCGCTACCCCTCTTACTAACAACCTACATCATTTGGGTTGCTTATATCTCATACCGGGCAAACAGAAAAAATGCTTAGAAATCAAACCGGCCAAGCGGAAATAAGGAAAACTATGACAAGTACAAAAAATATTAAGTATCTCTTTATCTTTCTCACTGAGATTCGTATATAGCTGTCTCGTTCTTTCACGGTATTATTATTTCTATGGTCGGTCTAGAAATCCTTAGTCTGAGTTTATAGTATTTGTGTGCATCGGTGCGCCCCGCCATGATGCGTCCCGCTCAGTGCGCATGCACGATGCACTAAGTAACCCCTATTCTGTAAGTAGACTGCTATTATTCAATACTGTACAATTTGTTATAATGAACTTATGTAACCTATCGATGAGAAGAGCGGAGTTGCCTGGCACAAGCATTGTTTGCTTAAAGGGCGGCTCCAGCAATTAGCTTAAGTTAAGCTTAAGTTAAAAAATGTGTTACCTAATAAATATGTAATTTTTTATTAACTTACTTCACCCCGGGACGTCGCACTTTTGGGAAATGCCGGGAATGATTTTAATTAGGTACTTATTACTCTCTGATAGTCTTATTGATGAAAATACATTATTGGCAGTAAAATTGACTCAATTGCCGTAACGGAAAATGGTGTGACCGCCGTGCCACTATGCTCAGATGTTTTTACATCTGCCGGGCGTCCCGTAAAGGCTATTTTTTATTGTACGACTTGAGTTAGGACATTGTAGCTAATTTGATTTCAAGCGGTAATCAGAAGGTGAAAATACACCGTGTTATACGACTGAATATATAATTATATAGGTACTGGACTGACTTGTATACTTGCTGGAGTTTTGTTATGCCAACTCATAAAAAACTCTTGTATTAAATATTTACATCATAGGTATCTGAAAAGAAGATTCATGAGTTATTTTCCTAAATCCCAAAAATCCCATATAAATATTCCATATCTAAAGAATAAAGATGCGTTCAAACTTCCGCCACAGAATAAATTAGTACATGCAGTACAGAAAGTCCTCTGTCGAAAGAAATTGAATCTTATTGCGTGACACGAGCATTCATTATTAGAATGGCACCACATGAAATTACAACTAACATTCTTTATGTTTGTGATTAGACATGTTTCCAACCGAATCATATCACATAATACGGGCGTTCATATAACATTGGCGTTGCTGATTTAAACCGGTTTTTCTTTCTGTAATAGGATGGGAAGTCAGCGATATAACAGGACCTAAATATTTAATTCACATATACATATAAATATGAATTAAATATTTAGGCCAGCCCGATTTATTGCAATCCAATACTACGAACGAATACCACTGGTATTACTTTGAATTTTTGATTATTTTCTATTCCAAACGGATACCACTGTTTAAACTAATACCAAAACAAGTTCAAAGGTACAGTCGGTAAAAATGCTTTGTATGTGAACCATTTTTATTTGCAAAAAATCTGTTAGATCAAAATAAGCAATTTGATGACTGAGCTGACTGTACTAAATTCAAGTTTGGACATAAAATTAAATAATTTAAAGACTATTATTAGTTCGGTATAGAAAATAAATAAAAATTCAAAGTAATACCAGTGGTAAAGTACTCTCATATAGAAATTAGAATAAATTAAAAAAGAAATACTATATATACAATGCGAAATAATTGCATCTGCGATGCTCAAAAATCCAAAAATAGTAGATTTTACAACAAGTGCACAAAACGAACCATTTTTATCCGAGACTTTTAGCAGCCCGAGCCGAAGGCGAGGGCTGATAGTAATGTCGAGGATAAAAATCGTTTTGTGGACGAGTTATAAACTCTGCTTTTCACTTCGATTGCGAGGAAATAAAACAGTAAACGCACGAAATTTCACGAAAAAACAAGAGCTGTTTCCCGCCTTTTAATTTTTTTTACATGATACTACATTGATATTTGGCTTGGGCTGCAGACCTATACAGCCTACTATTAAATTAATTTTGTAATAATAATTTTCCTAAACTAATTAAATAATTTTAATATTGTTTATGTTTTAAAAAACACATAAGGCAAATAAATTAAAGTACATATTATAAAATAACAGATTCTATCTATGAACTTTTTATTGTGTTTGGCTGTATGGCTCATTTTCTTTGCCTTAATATAGATACATTTATGAGTAGATACGTTAATGCCCTTGTGCACAAAATTCGATTTTGTGCAGCCTATATCCTGCACAAATAAGCACTTTCTGAGCATGAGAAGTGAAAAAATTAATACCAGTGGTATTCGTTCGTGGTATTAGATGGGAATAAATCGCCAGCCCTACTGAGAAATACCCCTCGGGGGGTCCGGAAGCCGATCATACCATTTCGAAGTGATATCCTCTTCCCCGTCTTCTGCCACTTGTTGCATAACTGAGTGTAGGCGGAGTATATATCAGCCACTCCCCCAAAGGCACAGCCACGCCCACTCATGATAATGATTACAAATCTCCATGATTATGATTATAGTGCAAAGAAAAAAAAAAACCTTTTTGTTTCAATTTTTTTGGAATTAGCAATAAAGGAACTATATAATGCTGTCATCTTGCAAAATGTCATTTTATTTGTTACTAGCCGCGCCCCGGGGCTTCGCTTCCTTGGGAATTTCGGGATAAAAAGTACCCTATGTGCTATTCACGGTATTTTTCTACCAGTGTACCAAATTTCATCGAATTCCGACCAGTAGATTTTGCGTGAGTAACAAACATCCTCACAAACTCACATCGAAACTTTCGCATTTATAATATAAGTAGGATTAACAAGCATAGTACATAAATTAATTCTGTGCCAGCATTGTCTTTCTATAATATTTAATGACTCTAGATACATTTATTTATCTAATATTTCTAGTTCGGATAATTATATCCTCTAGATCGCTTAACATGTGTTGTAATCTAAGCAACTGTAATAAAGCTAAATGGGACTCCGACTGACAGATGCCAATGCAGAACCAAAACCTAAATTCACGCGGGTGAAGCCGAGGCCATTAGCTAGTAAAAATATAAAATTATAGTAATTGTAAATCTTACAATTACTTTTTTAACTACTTTACCTCATAAAAAGTGAGTTTTCTTACACTGGTATAACCTTTGGTTAATGTAGTGTACCTATTTATTGCCCACGGGACCGTAGAATATAAGTACTTACATCATGATCTTTTTTTCTACGCCTTCCTGGCAGCTACTTTAGGTAGATATAGGATGTACCTTTTACTCACATGAGGTTACCAAGAAAGAAAGATACGAATTCTAATTGGATGCATACAATCAATAAACTTTTACATCATGTATATAAAAACATGTACTTATTTTGTACTGTCTCGTGGCGGGGCTTGAGATTATACTATTAGTTAGACGAGATTATATTATTGACTTATTGATTGGTTTTCGCATCCAATCGTTACGATAATTTCATTCTAACTAATAGGTTAAATCTATTGCTTCTCTTACAGTCAATGAGCGTCATAAATAATGTCCAGGCAATTGTTACCACGTTGCCCTCTCATATTGGGCATTTTTAAAACAGGACGCGCATTTTTTAGAATGTCCCAATAGCAGAAAGATCGTGCATTTAACCATTGAGGAGTTCCGTCTTTGGGAGTCGATCTAGGTTACATCATCAGGTCATGCTCATCATAATAATGCATTGTCATCGAAACTGCACACATGTAAAATTTCAACTTTGTAGGACAGCCGTAAGTAAGTCAAATGTAACTTGCAAGATTTCATTACAGACAATGGGACGGTTTGAGGTGTTCCTATGGCCAACTTCCTGCACCAGCATCAGATCAGCTACATGTCATCATAATAACAAAAACAAGAATACTTTATTTGCACTCAATAAATTACATGTTATAGATAAAGTAACTTAAAAGTAAAAAAAAGCAAAATATCGCTTTGTCCCGCGACATACATATGCATTTAAGATTTCAAAGTCAAAGTCAATTTTTTTTATTGAAACTTGGCCTTCAAAGAAGGCTCTATTTCACGTCGATATCTAATTATTTAATCATAATATATTATGTCTCAAAGCTACAAACTACTAGCATTTCAGCTCAAGACAACGGGGTGTAAGTAAATAAGAGCTTGCAGGAATTATATTCGTGCAGGTGTACCCTCTTTGGACACGACTCCACTACGGAATGTCTAAGTATGAAACGTCTATGTTTGTTAGTTCTAAAGTTTGCGAGTGCGACGTACGTTAGTTCTAAAGTATCCTTGTACTACGTATTCCAGCGCTAAAGTGCCCAATGTCGAAGTATGCGAGTACGATGTATGTAAGTTCTAAAGTATCCGAGTTCTACGTATTCCAGTGCTAAAGTACCCAATATCGAAGTATGCGAGTACTATGTATGTTAGTTCTAAAGTCAAAGTCAAAATTTTTTATTGAAACTTGGTCTTCAAAGAATTTTCTTTTTCACGTCGATAAGTAATTATTTAATCATAATATATTATGTCTCAAAGCTACAAACTACTAGCATTTCGGAACGACCACTGCTGAGAAGAAATGCCGAAAGAAACTCATGAAACAGTCTTGGTCGCCTAACATGCCAGAGGGGCTATTTATTAACTTTATACATACACTAGATAGAGAAAAAAAAATATAATAAAACATGTTCTGTTTGTGATCAAGTAACCACAATGAATTGGTTGAGAACAAAAAATAAAAATAAAATTCGAATCAGGATCGAAGCAGGATGCCCCTGGCAACACCCGTTCACGAGTTGACGCGAGGTTCAGCCATCGCAAAGCTTAACTATAATAGAGGGAACCTTACGACCCGGCCCACGACTAAAGTATCCGAGTTCTACGTATTCCAGTGCTAAAGTATACGAGAGCGAAGTATGAAATGCCGATGTATGGTAGTTCTATAGTATCCAAGTACTATTAATTCCAGTGCATCTCCAAGTGATGCTTATTATTACAATGCCTTGCCATCAAAACTGAAGTAAAGTGTAAAATTTCTTATCTGTGCTGTTAACTGTTCATTGTTTGGAGCCGATCCTTTGCAAAAATCAGGTCATGCTTATCATAATAATCAGAATTGAACTCGCGTGTAAAATTTTTACTCTGTAGGATGAGCGGAAGTAGGTTAAATTTAACTTGCAAGATTTCATTACAGACAGACACCGGGAGAGTTGATGCTATAAATAGATGCGTGTTAAAAGATTGTACGTTATAAATTTGAAAACCAAAAAACCAAAAAACAATATAATTATTTGGAGCGGTGGTGGCCGAATGGTATGCCCGCCTGTGGCTGCAAAGGTCCCAGGTTCAAATCCTGCCCGTGCTACACGAGTTTGTATTCCAATCTGATTCATGTACCTATGTTAGTTTTCATCGACCACCACTTGCTTCCGGTGAAGGAAAACATCGTGAGGAAACCTGCACTCTGGTTAATGATTATCATCTAGGATGTGAAATGGATAAGGCAATGGCAAACAACTCCATTAAAATTGCCAAGATAGTCGTTGTGTGTTTCATTCCATATAGTGACTACGACCCTCAGTAATGAGGAATACGACCATAGAGAGTAAATATTTGGGTCATTATATGCCTTTTAAAATCCTTATGATAAGCTCTTTAATTTGATACCCATATTACAGAATACTATAAAAAAACACTTCCAACAATAGCACCTACAACCGTCATATTAGTATTTTTTTTTATTACTTGTTAATTTAGGCGCAAACAACTGCAACACAGTTTGAAACTATAGCAGTTGTTTACGATCCAAAACTGTTAGAAGCTAAATTTGTTAATTTTGATAAATAAATAAATCTTTAATTTACACTGAAACTCAAACTCTTTATTTGCATGATAAGCTACTCGTACATATACTATACACCTGGTCATGCGAGACGAATCTAACGACATTTTAATTATGAAAATCACCCATTTTGTTGGCGTTGAAGCCTGGGTAATGTGTATGTGGTGGACTGTATGGTAGAATGAAAAAGAAAGTTGAAGGAAAAAGAATTAATTCCCTTTTACAAGTAAAAATTATAAGTTAGATTGTATTGGCCGCGAATTGAAAAAAAAAAAAATGTAAAATGTTTTATTCAAATAGGCTTAAAAATAGCACTTTTAATTCGTCATATACTTCTCCACTTACCTATCTCCACTTGCGCTTTGGAGGCGGTAGGAACCTTACTTACTTACTACTGCGGCGTAGCGACCCGAAGTGGATCTTGGCCTCTGACACGAGATGACGCCATTTATTGTGGCCTTTCACTAACTCTCGCCAGTTTTCCGCTCTGAGGCTCTGTAGGTCTTTCAGAACCTCATCGCTCCAGCGATATCTAGGCCTACCTTAGCTAATAACCTTAGCTTTAAGTAATTTTCTGACGTCGTCTAACTAAGTATGTATATGACGTTTCCAAAGTGTTATTTTTAAGTCTATTTAAATAAAACAATTTTCATTAATTGATTAATGACTTCAGGTCAATAGAAAATGCTCATCGTAATGATTAACTTCTGCTAAAGCACCAGAAAAAAATAATATTTCTTATAGTATAGCTGGTCTATTTTGGTTCCACAACAGCTGTTCCAGTTTTTAAAATAAATTATACCCTATAAAATATGTAAATAGCTATACAAAAAAAAGTTTCATTTAAATCCGCCCAGCAATTTTGGCGATTAGCCTGTGTATTCAATAAAGAATTTATGATTTTCAAAAAAAACAAAAAATTCGAAAATCTTGTTCTATTATATTAGTAATTCTGAATCGCTCTAAAGTTTCATTTAAATCCGCCCAGCAATTTTGGCGATTAGCCTGTGTTTCAATAAAGAATTTATGATTTAAAAAAAAAACAAAAAATTCGAAAATCTTGTTCTATTATATTAGTAATTCTGAATCGCTCTAAATTTCTTTATCGTAAAACATAAATAAATATTTATGGACAAACCCCACAGATTGAGTTAGCACCAAAGTAAGTTCGGCACTTGTGTTATTGGATACTAACTCAACGATACTATATTTTATAACAAATACATATATAGATAAACATCCGTGACCCAGGCCAATTTGAAAAAGATCATTTTCCATCTTGACCCGACCGGGGAATGAAACTGTGACCTCCGGTGTGGCAGTCTGGCGTGATGACCGTTTGACCACAGAGCTCGTAAAAATTCATTGTACAGACATACTTTTTACTGTTTTATTACGAGTATATATGTCAGCTTCGCCCGGGAGAGGAGGTTACCTAGAAAAAAACCTGTAGGCTGAAGGTTAACCTACCATCGGTTTTCATTTGTAACTCGAAAGAGAGGTGAAATTTAAAGAGCATGAAAAATTTTGAAGATTCATGTAGTTTCATATAATGTGTCGGATCCTTTAATGATATGTTATATAGCATTTTTATAGATCATCACCAGCCATTTTTTTTTTTTTAATTTCCTTTTAAAATAAAAAATAAACTGTTTAATGGGCTAGTTTTTTCACAAAAAGCTAATCATTTTAATAAATATAAAAGTATTTTTTTTTGTTTTTCCTTCTTTTTTTGCCTTTTGTATTGAAACAACTTACTTATTTTAATGTTGTCCACATGTTTAGCTATTAAATGAGACCTATTTTGTGACGACAGCACTTTAACACGTTTTTGTTTAAAAAGGCTGCCATTTTACTAGGTACAAAAGAAGAAAAAATGTTAAGGGTGGTGATTTGTCTATAAAAATCCCATATAACATACCATTAAAAGCTCCGACATTGATGACGAGACACATTATATATTTTCCGCGACTTCGTCTCTGTGGAGTTCATTATTGCTGATAATTCAGCTTTTTTAAAATAAATTTCCCCTAGGTATACATACAGATTTACTTACTGGTTTTATTAAGTGTAGTGACGCGAATAAAATGGCAATTACGACACGGATTTAGATGGTTTAATACAAGGATAGGATATAACCAAAACAGCATTTAGAGTAGCAACTTTTTCTCCCGAAATTACCACGTGACCGAAGCCGCGGGGCGCAACTAGTTAGGTACAAAAGTGCTTGTAGTGTCCACTGACATTACAATATAGATATATCTATTATCTATACAGGTTTATTTTGAAACCATTGGTCAAATTTTCGCAGCAGATTTGGTTAATGAAATTGAGCAGGTTTAAAAAAAAATCTATGCCAAAACTGAAAAAAAAAATTTTTGCTTCCCATACAAATTGGTCGATCAGCTGATGGGACTTAGTATGGAAAGTTGAATTTTTTATGTCATTCTTTAACTATAAATTTCTTTCGGACGCAGTTGTATTCGAAGTACTGAGCATATTGTAAAAATTTGGCTAGTAGTTACAAAATAACCCTGTATGCTTATATATCAACATCTAGGGCACGTGCACCTCTCACGCACTTGCCTGTGTACCATAATCCAGTACACCATCCTGGTACTCCAATATGGCCTAACTAACCCGTCCGTACACCGGGACATCACTGAATTGAAAGAGAGGTGGAGCGCGAATCGTCGCTGCATCGCGCACTCCGACATGTATAATATAATTATATATTAGTTATACGTTACAGTGCTAGTGACTTGCGAATGAGTTTCCGATAGTAAGACCTCAGATTATTGATTACCTACGGTCACGACGCCATTCCAATAGTACATAATGTATCAGTAATGCGCAGTCGAAAGTGGAAGACGGGGGAAGGGGAGCTGACAAAAATAGGACCAAATAGGACCTAGACTCAAAAATCAATGAACATCTATCATGGTCTCGAGAAACAAGGAAAATGTGCCGACAGTATCTTCACAAACAGAAAGTTAACAATATACTTGATTCAATATTAAAATGAGAAATGGTATTTGTATTTAACTTAGGTACATTTATTATCACGCCTGTTTCCGCTTTATTGCACTCATCAGTGATGAGTATAGAAAGTGATGAGTCATCACTTTCTTCATTGTCATGAGTGCTCCTACATATCTCCCATTTTGAGGACTTCCTTAAAAAGGAGATATTTCAACTTTCAGTATCATCAATAATGGCGCTCCTAATTCAAATTGTCTTCTAACCTAGAAGTCAATTTTGAAAATAAAATAAAAAATTGTAAAAAAATTGGTTATTCTAAGTTATACTTCTGGTATCGATATTTTGTTATGCATGAGTAGCTCCGTCCGTAGGCGTCGGAACCAGACAGAAGAGATGGCTAGATTTGAGCGAGTGGGATAGCAAGGCTTCGAAGGAAATCTAGGCTAGACCATATTTCATTCCTGGGCTGAGTTTTGTGAAGTGAACTCGTCTACACTTAACTTTGCAGTGGCTGTTTCACTTAAGTAGAATTTCTGCCAAATTATTTAAATTTGCAGTGAGGTAACTTATTTAAAGTGTTGTTTCTAATTCAATTATCTGTCCGAAATATATGTGTAATAAATCCGTTAAATAAGAACAATTAAATATAATGAATGTTTGTAAATAAACATCTGGAGAATAAATCGGCGATCAACATGGAATGAGTAACTGAAAGGGTTGAGAAAAAGGGGGAATCAATAGACGGTACCAGAGCTTCATCTATTATCGCTGAAAAAAAGGGTCAATCAGTTCGTTTTCAAGGTAAATATATCATGTGTTTTTTTTTATTATTTTAGTTATTTTATTATTACCAGTGTTAATAATAACTAATAATACACTCGATAAGAAATAAAGATTTTAGTTATTTTATTATTTACACTGGTCTTTTATAATATGTATGTTCTTTTCTGGCGATTGAAAGAATTTCATGTTTTAGTTTTATGACTAGTACGAATTTTTTCTGCATTTGCTCTTGCGATTTTGACAATATTTTTATAATAAACAACTGTTAAAAAATAATAAAAATGAAAGAAACAGATAATGATAATAATTTTCTCAGTAACTTTTCTGCGGTCTGTCTTTTTATTATTATTTTTTATTTTTATTTAATCTAATTCGATTGCTTGTTATTATTTATAATTTTTTATTTATATTATTAAATCATATAACTTTATAATTATTTGACAGCATGCAATTATAAGAATAGTTAATACATTTGAAAAACTGTTAATGTGCTAATTGGAAATAAATGGCTTTTTATTTATTTATTTTATTATTTTATTTTTTTTAGTCTTTGACAAATTCTTAAAAAGCCATCTATGCGAAATTTAATTTCTTAGTGGTTTTCGAAGTGCATATTGTTATTTGTAAATAAACTGTATTATGATGTATATATGTGAAATTTCCGGTGAATGAAAACATCGTGAGGAAACCTGCACTCTGGTTGATGATTATCAGCTAGTGTGTGAAATGGAGAAGGCAATGGCAAACCACTCGTCGAGAATCGTTGTGTGTGTTTCATTCCATACAATGACCACGACCCTCAGTCATGAGGAAATACGACTAAAGAGAGATGATGTAATAAATGAAAAATGAATATTAGTAATACGTACTTTAAAGATAAGTTTTTGGCTGGTTTATTATTATTTCTGGATTAGCATTGTATCTCACTAATATTATAAATGCGAAAGTTTTAATGTGAGTTTGTGACTTTGTGAGTTTAGAGGATGTTTGTTACTTAATCACGCAAAATCTACGAGACGGATTTCGATGAAATTTGGTATACGGGTAGAAAAATATCGGGAATAGCACATAGAGTACTTTTTATCCCGAAATTCCCACGGGAGCGAAGCCCCGGGGCGCAGCTAGTGTTTTATAAAACGATTGTACTATTTCAATAGCGAGTACTTAAATGTGACTTTTATGACTTTTTATTATTATGAATACCTATTAGTTAGGGTTCTTAACGTGAAATATGGTCCCATTCGGACGAAAGCATGAAACTTGGCAAGATTGTAGCTTTCACATATCTATTTTAATATTGATAAAGAAACACTTCGAGAAATAAATGTTTCCCCACTTTTATGTCCTAAATCGTGGTTTTTCTCATTTTTTTATGAAAACAGTAAAAGCTACGTAAAAACTGGTAGAAGCCAATATGTTCTTCATTAAATTCTCTATAACAATGCCATTGGATATATGTTGATAGGACTTATAGTTTACAAAATATGCCCAGGTTACTAGGACGATTTTTTGAAAAATTCGATCTTTTTCTATTATTGCACGGTCATGGTAGAATTTCGTATTTAATATTTAAAATGGACATTTTTAGTATTTATATACATTCCGGCAGCAGACAGAATCGATAGAGCTCAGTTCATGGCTCAGGTTGCACTTGCGCAGTTGCATTCAGGTGTAATTATTGCATCGATAATAATTATATGCCGCGTCCGGGCCCAGCTCCTGCACGCTTCCTGCCGGAAATGGGGTAGTGTTTGTATGGGTGGCGGGTGCAATGTAACGAAAATTTGTACGATTTCCCTCCGGTTTACAAATAAACATATTTTCCGGTCCGGTCCGGTCTCCGGTCTCCGGTCTCCGGTCTCCGGTCTCCGGTCTCCGGTCTCCGGTCTCCGGTCTCCGGTCTCCGGTCTCCGGTCTCCGGTCTCCGGTCTCCGGTCTCCGGTCTCCGGTCTCCGGTCTCCGGTCTCCGGTCTCCGGTCTCCGGTCTCCGGTCTCCGGTCTCCGGTCTCCGGTCTCCGGTCTCCGGTCTCCGGTCTCCGGTCTCCGGTCTCCGGTCTCCGGTCTCCGGTCTCCGGTCTCCGGTCTCCGGTCTCCGGTCTCCGGTCTCCGGTCTCCGGTCTCCGGTCTCCGGTCTCCGGTCTCCGGTCTCCGGTCTCCGGTCTCCGGTCTCCGGTCTCCGGTCTCCGGTCTCCGGTCTCCGGTCTCCGGTCTCCGGTCTCCGGTCTCCGGTCTCCGGCCTCCGGTCTCCGGTCTCCGGTCTCCGGTCTCCGGTCCCCGGTCTCCGGTCTCCGTTCTCCGGTCTCTGGTCTCCCGTCTCCGGTCTCTGGTCTCCGGTCTTTATATATATGCATTCATTCAACTTCATTGTATTCTAAAGAGTAAATGACATCTATCTAATATATTTTCTATATCTATATATTTTCTTTGTTACAGTTGTACTCAATTTCGATTTTAATTTAAATTTTCCAATATGGCGGAAAACTCTTCGAATGGTCAGGATGCCCAAGGTAATGATGAGCAACCTCCAAACGATAACAGTCGTCCAAACACTCCGCCATCCCCTGAAGAGTCTGAAGAAATGAGGCGTGCCAATCTAGAAAGATTCGAAAGAATGCTTTCAGAGAGACTGCGGCAACTGTCAAAAGAACAAAGAATCTACGCTCAAGAAGAAATATTGAAAGTGCTTAACAGAGTGAGGCTGATGGCTGAGAGGGGGCTTAATTGCTTTAACGACGATGAAAATTCCTCTTCAAGTTCTATGGTATATTCTTTCGACAACAGAGATAACTTCCACTCAGCAAATGAAGAAGAAGAAGAAGATGATGATGATAAGGAATCAAGCAAAAACCCTTCCCCTGAGGGTTCAGCTGGTCCTTAAGTTTATACGTACGATGTATTATATAAGTATAATTTTTTTAATTCAACAACTGGTTAACAACTTCAGGAAAAGAAAAAAGGCGTATACACAGTACACAGCTCTATATAAAGTTGTCATGGGTCCACTTTGCAAATGTTTTATTAACAATTACTTACTTCTTCGTCGGTCCATAAAATCAAAAGACTTTAAACGAGATTACGATAAGATGTTCGGTATTGTTGTAATATGATAAGTAACCTTTTAATATGTTGTAATTTGATGTGAACCTAAATTATTACAAACTGCATAGAAATAATAATAAAATCGTAAATTTAATATGTTAATAATGGAGTAATGAAAATTATTTAAATCAGTTCTGAAATAATGATGGAGTTATACTTTAGTTTACAGTTATAATTCGATTTACCTGTTATTCGTTGATCATAAAAATGAAGGAATTCGTACTTAATTAAGTGAAATAATTCAGAAACTTTTAAACTATTTGAATCGTAACACTATCTACGTGAGGTATAGATTGTTGAGGATATTCACAGACTTAAATACCTACTCTTAAAAAAAATTGTGGGTAGGTATATTGCAGAAGTAGGCAGGAAGGGATTGTTGAAGGGAAGGGATGCTTCGAGCAACAAGGATTTCCGCGTGCAAAGTTTTCACTGAAAGCAAGAGAATTCTTTATTCGGCACAAAAAACATACAATTATAATTTAATGTCATGAATCTACGATAATTAACTTTCTTCTTGGAAAACAGTATTTGGTGTTTCATTTTATAGCCTTTAGGAACTTGTGTTATTGAGTCCATATCAGTAAGTATCCTTATTGAGAATTCAATTCAATTTTTATTTGGATTATCAACTTTACACATTCCTGCCGATATAAAATATATAACATATTATTTTTAAAGATTAAGGCTACATAATATCGTTTAAGTGTCTTATTTTTCAGGATCTTATAGCTATGCTGGGAAATACATAAAAAGATACATAAGTGCAATGATGATCAAATGAAACTGAACGAGCCAAATAGTTTTCAAGTGATATTGATATTCATATTCAGAAGAAGATAAAAACTGATGTTGAAATAAAAAACATTTAACCATGTATATTGTGTTTATTTTGACCTTATTTGGTGATCATATACTTGATCATATACCGGCTTATGTCACCATCTCACATCTATAATGTACTCGATATAGAATGAAAGAATAGGGGACCGGACAACTTTTTTTTTTGATGCTCCTTTGAAATATCTCACAATAATAGAATCATCCTTAAAAGAATTACATCAATAACCAAAGTATTTTCCAAGATATAGCAAAAAACAATTCACATTTTTAAGCGATATTTGGGCGATACCAAAACGCCCCTGACTAAACGTGCATTCATATGATGTCACACGTAGAAAATGGACTTTCCCAAAAAGTTTGAATTCTAATAAATTAGCTCAGGAGAATAAACTTGTGCTGAAAAGTCGCAAAATGGGTTTAATTAAATGTATTCTATCATAAAATTAGATATTTTTAACAATTCTCATACCTTGGCCGGTCCCCTTTTGACTCATACGACTCATGCTTATATAAGTAAGTTTAAAATATACTCGTACTAGTAGGTAAGTAAAGGAAATAAGATAAGTATTCATTAATGTAGTTTAAGATAATGAGAAACTTTTGTGGGTGGGAGGATTTTGTTATGTTTATCTATATGTTTACTTCTTCTTTAGTTAACAACATTAACTTTTTGTAACATTTCTATGTGTCTCTTCAACGACTGTAACATCGAGCGGGTGGGATGAAGGTTTTTTATTTTTTACTGTATTCGAATTATTTATCTGTCGATTAATTTCTAAGCATTATTTTGATTTCAATTTGTCGTACTTAACGTTTCGGCATGCGTAAAGGATGGTTGGGTTTTTTTAGGGATGTCCTATTTTTGAGAAATTACTTAAAAATCGTATTGAAACCTGAGTGTTTGTGAAGAGAGGGGGAGACCATTTGATTTATCAACGAATAAAAAAAACCACTCAGTTTGATAGATCACTTGTGTTTTGATCATAGAGGCAGAAAGGAAAATTTTTAAGCATGCGAGTATGTAATTTTATTCAACATCACTAAAGTTTTGACGGCATCAGTCCTGGAGCGAAGTGTCTTGTTCCGAATCTTGTCACTTCTGTAGACACCTGACATGCTTCGCTCCATGGCTCTCCGGTAAATCTTGAGGCCGGACTCTGACAATGACTACTTTTGTGCGCGATACAGCACGGGCAATATGCAAATATCGATGATCCTGCTCTTTAGTGATATGGCCAAGTGGCCCTTCATAGACAGCTCCTCCATGCATTGACTGGGCAGATTATTCTGTGTATCTGGCTATTGCTGAAGGTAGGGTTGCCAGGCGTCCGGATAAAGCCGGACATAGGTAGGCGTTTAGGTTGCATGTCCGGCCAAAATAAACGGTGTCCGGTCTGTCCGGCTTTTGTTAGGCTTTTGACATGTCGCAAACGAGCGAGCGCCGAGCGTGACCGAGCGCAGGCGACGAGAGTCGACTGTCGGTCGCTCACGCAGGCCAAAGTGCCATACCTATTATTACTGAGACAAAATCCTCAATAATGTAGGGTGTCCGGTCTTTTTATCCAAATGTCCGGCCAAACTGGCTGGTCTGTCCGGCTATTAGGTTTGGCGACCTGGTAACCCTAGCTGAAGGAGACTAGCGGGTCTAGAATTACGTACTTGTCGATATAGTTTATTGCCCGTCTATCTCAACTCTATTCCGTGCTGCTTTTTGTAAGTTTAACCTCAAGACTCGCACTTGAATCAGCTGAATTAGCATTTGCTGCAATTTTACACACTACTAAGACCGCACTAATATTATCGAAATTTCCTATTTTTTTAAACATTTTCATTGAAAACGACTTTAAACTTTTTATTCCCAAATTCCCACAGGAACGGTTATATATTTATACGGCTTTCGAGAGATGGGCGAAGATTTTAATGATTTATTCTTATCAACATAATTATTTTATCTTGCCTTGATTAGTAACTCTTCAATCGTTAATGGGGGTGAAGTAATGTTTTTTTTTTTAATTTCTTCCTGTACTTATATCATTTATCTATCGATTGATTTCAGTATAAATTCTAATTATTAATTTCTCGTAACTTCTTCGGTGTGAGTAAGGGATGGTTGGATTTCGCCTCATATTATTTAAAAAATCATATCAAAATTACCAGCTTTTGGAGGACCGGGGTGGTTGTAAGGGGAGTGAGGAGACCACTTATTTAATTTTCCACTTTTATTTACAACTTTTGGACTACTTATATTGAATCGGCGCAGTGTCTTCTGCGCTGTTGTTTCTAAAAGATATACTAATCTTTTGTTCCTTTAATATAGTTTATTATTTCTTCCCGCGTCGCTGTTTCGGGACAAATATAATTTAGGGGTTTTCAAGGCAAGAGTGAATAGGAATATTTTGAGTTTGCGCGTACCACCCTAGACCTTATTGTTGCTTACCATCAGACAATATTGAGGTCAAACGCACTCAAACTGTTAATTAAAAAAATATACATTTGTGATGGTTTTTTGCAAAACTGTTTTTTGCAAAACTGGTCGAAACTTAGGTATTTAGATTTTCAAATGCAATTTTATTTTAACAACTTTTCTTTTATAAGACTTCAAATGATACAATCATATTATTTATCTATCTCGTCCGATTCCTGCGGGGATAAGTAGAGACTTGGGTTGGACTACGAGTAACTATGATCATTACCATAGACATTTTTTTTTCTAACCGTGTGATCATTATAGTTCTCTCTAGCTTCATTCACACTCATCACCATCATCACTAAGAAATGATCCAAGATCTAATCATCGTTCTTGGATCGTTCCTTAGAGATAAGGTTTCAATACTTAGGTGATTTCTTCTCAAATAGGCATATAGGCTATGGCAAGATATCTACAAAATAAATTGAATGAAAACTTAGTTTAGTATTTAGGTAAGTTAATATATGATATAACTAGCTTTGCCAGCGGTTTTGCCCGCGTGAATTTCCCTCGGAAGCAGTGCTTTAACCCGGTATAAAATGTACCCTATATCCTTCTCAGTACTTCTAACTATATGTTTGCCAAATTTCAGGAAGATTGGTTCAGTAAGTAAAGCGTGAAGAGGTAGGAAACACACAAAAAAACTCACCTTCTCATTTAATATTAGTTAGGATTAGGATATGTATTGATGAGTAGTCAATGTCGTTATGTAGTATCTAATTTGTAGTGAAGGAGTTGAGTTGATTTATTAGAATGAGTTAACGATAAACCGTTCTAATGTAAGATAAAACACCATGATATTTAGTTTGTTTTAAGTGATTTTTAGTTTAATGTGTACTTAGTAGTTTAATTTTAAGATAATTTTAGTTTTTTTGTTGTTCTTAAATCACTGACTTGTCTGTGTATATTTTATAATGTATATTTTATTCACTTTCTATTGTATATTTCTATTTCACAACTCTATTGTATATTTTAAAATGATGCATTCTATGATTTAAAAATATTATTTATTTTAAAATCATGACGTTGTATTAATTAATTATTTGTCTCGTATGTTTTGGTCATATCATTTGCTTACTCTATTTTTACGAAGATGTCAATGCAAAACCAAACTACTAATTATTCAACTAGTAATGTATTTTTTAGTACGTCGTCGTTTAAAATCATTGCCACCAATAAATTGACTCGTAAATATATCACTACAAAGTATAAATTAAAGTAGCTCTCTGCTTCTATCATCGCCTATGTATAGGCTTTCAACTCCTTCCATGTTACGGATTTCGATAGCCTCCATTTAAATAGTCTGGTCAACTATCCTGATATCCAATCCCTATAGAAGTTCTCTCTCTCTGTTTATTTAAGTGCTCCATTGCTGTTCAATGGCCTCCCTCAATTCTATCTGGTCCTGTGTTAAGACCTTCTACTTGTTAATTTGTCCATATTGTAACGCCATCCAGTTCTTTGCCTGTCCCGCTTATTATATGGCATCCCATAGGGGGTGATACGTCCTCGATATGACGAAAAACTGTCGTGCGCTCCGACCATCACAGGGCGTAGAACAGTGCTGTTTAGAGCTTATGGACCATATGTCCATCAGAGGTCTACTCAGCAACGTTGGTACTAGGGTAGGGTATCAACTTAGTCTGGCAGCGAATGAACTTTAGGCCGCGTGTAGCCCACATCCCCGGATTTGTGTCGGCGCGTTTATTATGTGTTTGCAGCCTTAGGGTACCATACCACCCTAGAGCATCATACATACATAACAGTGACCTAATTCTCGTATTAAAAGTCGCATCGACATTATGGCGACTTGCAGTGTGTGAGTGGTGCGACAAAACTTAGTCAAAATTATGGCATGCTGTAGTGCTCACACACTGCTAGTCGCTACGATGTCGCAGCGACTTTGAATACGAGAATTAGGCTACTGGTCGACCGAGCCCGGCGTGCCGGTATGACGCAAAACGGGAGTGAGGACGCTCGGCCTTAGTGGAAGTCAACGGTGGCAGTCTGGGCCGAGTCAGTAGATCCACTATCCACTCATCAACTCGCAGTAGATCAGCGCGATGAGTTAACTAGACTCCCTATATTTCTGTGCATCCTTCAAGATACAATTTATTGACTGATTTATAACAAGAACCACACAGAATAAATTTACATTATTATTATTTACATTTATTTATTTGTAATTTTGTGCAATAAAGTTTTATATAAATAAATAAAAACCCGTCAAGTGCAAGTTAAACCGAGCATTCCTACACAATTTATAAGTTTTAATGTCTCTAAAATCAAGCAAACATATAAAAAACTTAACTATTAAAGAACTTCTCTGCAAAATCACTTCATTGTATAACACCTCTATATGTAAACCTATGTTCACGAAATAAATGATGTAATTTGAAAATTTTCTGTGTTCGGCGTTGATAATAATACCAATTATGTTACCTATATTTTTATCATTTTGTAATTACATAATGCTGAAAAGTATCTCATCTGTCTAGACCATATCTGAAGAAAAAAAACTATAATTGCTCAAATTACCTAAATAAAAATTTCGTGCTTAGAAATAGATCAATAAAAAATCCCAAATAAACCACAAAAAAGGAAAAGGAATCATTTACTACAATAATGATTACGACAGTAAAAAATATTTATCTCTTACATTTCTAGCTAGACGGTGTTCGTGGGGTACGCGAAGGATTTTTTTTATCTTCTAACTAATTAATTTTAGTTTAAAACTTCATTTTTGTTTTTAATTATCTCATAATGACAGAAGAGGTGTGGGTACTATATTTTTTGCCAACTTTTCTATTCATATTCTTTTTTTATCGATTGATTTAATTTTATTACTAATTTGTTTTTTCGTCATGATTATGGTAATTCATTATTTTTACATTCGTTTGAGACTGAAGAGAAGGGAATGATGCAGCATCTTATATGACTCAGACTTGTACTGATGGTTTTGTGTGAAATTTTATTCCATGAGTATCTTACATATTCAAAATATATATTTTCGTGTTTCCGCTTGCTTTGCCTTCATATAAAAATATATGTTTTTATTAAGAAAAATATTTACTTTACAGAAATAATATATAGGACTCTTAAGACATAGAAAAAGTCGAAATAGCAATAATAACTGCGCCTGTGATATGTATATAAAAGTGTAGATTTTTTACCTATCAATAATGCAAATAAATTTATTTTTTATATAAAAAACAAAAATCTCTAAAAAACTTTAAAAATAAGTACTTAAGTATATTTAATGTAAATACAAGGGATAAATTAAAAAAATACTTTATTTTATATATATATAATTGAAAAATGTAAAAAAAAAAAATTACAATGATAAGTACACTAGCCTAAACTAAGTAACATTAAATATTTTTATTAAAAAAATAAAAGGTAAAAAAATATTTAAATATTAAAAATACTAGATGTAAGTTTAAAAAATACTGCATTTTGTTTGTATATATGTATACAATTTTAAAAACATAGTTTAATAAATAAATAGCCGGTCTTAAATCAAGTAAAATAAAAAATAAAGTAGTCATAACAACTAAATTAGCAACAATAGAAATATAGTCACAATAAGTATTAAATTTAAAAAATAATTAATGGTATAGGTATGCATACTAGATATATATGTAGAGCAACACGGACTACTCGCGCCAAAGTCCTTGCTGCTTAAAGACTAGATTAGGTATTCATACTATGTATTAGCTATATATTAATTTTATAAAAAGGCTGGAATCTAACGTTAATGCTTAAGAACGAAACGCGCGTAAAGTTAATCAAAAAAATATTGTTTTGAATACATTATCGCAGAGTCGAGAAATAAAAAATAAAACACTTTCTTTTAACTTTTTTAATGTGCGATTACAATTTATTTTTGGAAAGACTTGCTTTTTTAGTGTTAAAGACAAGATATATTTTTAGAAGAGCCTACAAATCTGTAAAATTTTGGTGTATTTTATTCAGACCGTAATCAAGTCATTTTTGTATAAATATACAAGAATTTAAAATAATTTATAAATTACAAAAGCAGTACAATATATGGAGCCATAATTTTATATATTTACTATTGTTTTCTAACTTCTTTTAATTTTCTTATTTCATGTTTCGTTGTTTAAGATTCAATAGTTTAATTTCGAGTAATGTAAAGATTAGTAAATCATACATAGTGTTTCTGAGAAATCTCATCTAATTTGAACTCATATTCCTCTCTAAATCCTAAGGCGACTTTAATATAAACGACGCGTGGCACCTAACAGCGAAAGTGCTTTCAGTATAAGAAGTGTCTGTCTTAATAATTTACTACCTTATTAAATATTTAGCTCCTTTAAGGAACAAAATGGGAACTTTCCTTGGAATTCGCGCATGATACAGTTCACAAAAAAGACAGTATGCTAGACATGGGATACAGTACAAAAAATAAATAAATTGGGAAATTATTGGCTTATGTAGAATTAGCTGCTTTATTCTTCTCAGACTAGAATTCCACTGCCAAGCGATCTATTTTTTAAAGAGAAATACCTTAATTAAAATACGCCCAGACATATTATTTCACGAGATTTATGACATATCAATTGGTACTCGTAAAATATCAGTTCTATTAAGGGCATTGTCATATTTATTATTAACTTAGATTTGTTCTTCCACATATCTAATAAATTTAAATTTAACAATCACGTCCATTTTTTGATGTTAAAATTTGAGCAATAAACTCATCACTCGTTAATATCAATTAAATAAATAAATTAGCCGTTTACAGAAATAAAAAAATGTTTACCCTTCTACGTAATTAAAAAAGTTAATGTTATTAAAAAAAAATTACCATTAATCTTGGTTTATGGACTAAAATTAACTCAACATAAAAAAATTGTGGTGTATTCAGATGAGTATTTCAAGTCTTGATCATTAAAAAAATAACTGAGGCGTCCGGACCTCTGAGCAGTCAGTCAACGCCGGACAACGGTTTATGACCCTATCTCCAATGGCCTCTAGTATTCAAAGTCGCAGCGACATCGTGGCGACTTCAGAGTGTAAGCGGTGCGACAATAGTCAAAAGTATGGAGTATATAGTGTCTGACCGCTAACACACTGCGAGTCGCTACGAAGTCGCAGCGACTTTTAATACGAGGGTAGGCCCAGGGCGACCACACCCACACAGTTACACACACACACAAACTCTACCTATGTCTTCCCATAACCGGCAGGTCAGAGTCAGAGTGGAGAGGCAGAACAATTCCCGCTCAAGTTGAAGTGTAAGAACATCTTGGCACCTCACAATTTGTGTTGCTTTGCAAGTCCAAATATTGTATATCAAGCAGCAAGCCACCATTTTTCAAGCTGAAATAGAGTTTATTATGAGAGAATTTATGTCCATAACCCAGCAGCAGCTCATTACAATAGTATGTTCTTTAAGTCATTGAGTGAGCAACTATGTCACGAATAACCCATTAATTAGTAGTTTGGTTTATTGTAATAAAAGCAGATTTTTATTGTTTTTTGTAAACATCGTACCTACACTCAGTATATAATAATATATTATTGGTTATTTTTTACAAAATGTTGAGCGTAAATATGATTTTTTTGCTTTTATATCTTGATACTTAGGTATTTGCTCATTATATATTTTTTGTAATTATTTTTAACCATATTTTAGGTATGATAAATAAGATAGTGTTATAAAAATGTAGAAATACGTGAATATTAATCAAATTATCTTGTCTCTGAACTTACCGGGCCTAAAATTTTCACGAAAAATACGAACATTACCTATTCCATAACCTATACATTACAGGAAAACTTAGGAAAACCCTTAAAAACGTCTCAATAACGCACGAGGGCCATTTGGCGATTTTTTTATATTTAAAGATCAATCTCATAACAATTTTTCTACAGGTTCAGGTTTTCTTTTAAGCAAGCAAGATGCTTGTTTTAGAAAACCATTAGAAAACCTCGCTCTTTTCTAAAAATACAATAACAGGATATCAACAAGAACATATATTATTTCTACACCACCAACCCCAATTTTAATAAATAATCCGAGTGCAGATCAGCCTGCGAACAAAGTCCTGGCCCTTGATTCTACAAATTACAAACGTAGATGTCGTGCCTCAGTTGTGTCTCAAAGGCCAAAGAAATCGTAATAAAACATAGAAGTCTTACAGAGATCTTGTCACTTTATTTCAATTTCCTTGGATCTTGAGACACAATTGAAACACGATATTTACTTTTATAATTAGTGGAGTCGGCCCCCTGCTCAAAGTCAGTTTGTTAAAAAACAAACAAACTTTGTTTATTTAAATACTTGTACTTAAAATGTAGGACTAGTCAATTGTAATTTTAGTGCAGTTCGTAATAAATTAGTTTAGTAAGTAAGATTATAATATTAAACTAATTCTATGTTTTATGTCTGACTTGTCCTTGAAAGCTCTTTAAATTGTTAAGCTTTTCAATTGTGTTGTAACCTTGTAACCAACTTGTAGTACTTAAATTAACTAAAAAAATTCATTTGATTCTTATAATTGAATTGTTAATCTTTTGTCTCGCTTTCTTCCAATCTCAAGAGTGATATTAAAAAGAGATGTCAGTTTGTAACCGATATAATCTATTTCACTTTCCTAAATACTTAATAATGACCCTTAATCTAAATACATAAGGTTCATTTTTAAATATTTTGGAAATCATATTTGGATCATATTGCGATTCGGGTTGATTCGTCATTAACAGGTAATTCGTCAATAAAAATATCTATGAGCAGGTGTGACGAATTAGCTTTCAATGTATGGAACAATGGATTGTGGCAAACTGACAAAGATGGTCGCTTGTTAGGCGCGCAAAATGTCTTTCGCAAAATGTCCCCTAGCTGTAAAATGTCTCTTTCTTGTAATGTCTCTTTTTTTATAACATAGGGCGGCAAACGAGCAAGCGGGTCACCTGATGGTACGCTTACCATCAGGTGACCCGCTTGCTTGTTTGCCGCAATATGTTATAAAAAAAGAGGCATTACAAGAAAGACACATTTTACCGCTGCCCATGGACTACTGCAACACCAGGGGTATCACAAGAGTGTTGCCGGCCTTTCAAGAAGATGTAGACTCGTTTTTTTCCTCTTTCACAGAATATGTCTTTCGCAAAATGTTTCAAAGTCCCTATCGCGACATGTTGCGAAAGGGACGTTGTCCGAAAGAGCCATTCTGCGAAGGAGACATTACGAGAAAGATATTTTTTTCGACTAAGGGATACTTTGCGAAAGAGATAAGTATGTTGCGCCTGAGTCGCTAATTATCAAGATCACACATGCGACTATCGCAAAACTTATTATTTTTTCTAATTATAATAACTAAATTAAATTCATGATTGAATGGCTTTTCACCGCATAGTACTTAATAGCCTTAGTTATTTTTATGCAGTTTGTACTAATTAAATTTAACATTGATTATGTGTAGGTACTTTGCTTGCTTTAAATTAATTAAAATTATGTAAATTTCAATTGAAAACCTAAGTTTTAGTTAAGTATCGTTGTGATCAAACCTATAAAAACTGTGAATTTTGGGCTGTGTCTCTTGATAAAACTAAACTTTTTTTATTCATCTATTTATATAATCTTAATTGTATATTTTCCTTTTAAGAATAAATTGGTGTTGTGAACATATCACGTAAACTATTGTCGTTGAAATTAAGAAATTATTTTATTTTCCGGGGACAAAAAAACACTTTAATTTAACTGGCAACTGGCGTGGGGGGAATATATTATAGGAAAACATCCAAAACTATAGAAATCAATCATATAATTCGACAATTTTACGTGATAATTAAATGTTTAAGTGTTGTAAATTAATGTAAGTTATCTCGCTTAGCAAAGGAATATTATTATTATAATATTCCTTTTAATATCATATTAATTATTTATAATTTAATGAATAGCAGGAAATATAAAAATGATTTAAATTAAAAACGTGCAAGATGGCAAATCGCCGAAAATGTAGTCGGCCATTGTGTGACATAATATTAAAATTAAAAAACCTGGATAGACTGTTGATGTGAAGATACCGTACAGATTATACCAACCAAACTTTGTGATGACGTCACTTTAATATCAAATTTTCACGAAATATGTTTGTAAAAACAAAACGGTTTTTTTCTTTTGATGATATTTCATCAGTTGTTACAAATGTCTATTGATTAGTAAATAAATTTAATTAATAAGTTAATTAAATTAATTAAATTTCTTTTTTTAAATTATTAATTAGTTAGTTAATTAATCGATTTATACTTTTTTAGATTGATTTATACTATTCCTGCTTTGCGACCTAGAGTTAAGTAAAATAAGTGATATTTTCATTTTTTTATATTAACACATAAAATTAAAATAAAATTGTCTGCAAAGCATATTAAAAAAAATTTTGGACAAAATATTGTAAGGTCTAAAAACTTTTTTTTATATCAATGAAGGCCGTATGTTTCAGTGAATATGAAAATTCATATTCATACCTGTTATTAAAAATCTCCCTATTTTACAGATACATTTTGACTGTTATTAAAGTACTTATCAATGTTTTTTAAATATTTTATGTTATATTCGTTGGAACAAACTGCTTTCAAATAGTCTGATTATTTAAATTCCGCCTAAAAATCTATAACTGTGGACTATTTTAAATGACCATAAACCAAAAACTAATAAAGTCATAAGTGTTATTCCTAAAATATATTAAGTATACGTTAGACGTCTATTTATATAAATGTTTAAATGGCATGTGTGGAAAATGGGAAGAAATTTAAAAACGTTTTTGACCCAAATATCAACATATTAAACTAACTCAGTCTCATAAAAGAAGTTTCGCAGAGCGGCGCCGCCGTCTTTGTCGGAAGGTTGCAAACTTATCTGTTATTTTTTTTTATCTAGCTATTTATGTCCCACTGCTGGGCAAAAGCCTCCCCTAATTCTCTCCACTCATCTCTGTCCTTTGTCTTTTCCCTCCAGTTCTCAATTAAATCCTGTTATTATTAGTTCCACAAATTTCCGCGGGACTTCTTTCGTGAGACGGACTATACCAAGCGAATAGACCGTGGAAGCCATATTACTTGATTGAATGAAAAATAGTACAAAACGAACAGATGTGTTTTGAAAAATCAAAAATTTCCAAAATTAACTTTGAATAGGAAAGAATAGATGAAGATTTAAAGTTTTAAATGAATTGGAACTGTATTTTAGATTTAAATTTTAAATCAAATCTGGATCCATACTAGGGTAGGTCCAAGGGCCTAAACAGTGGACGAATATTTGATTGATCGTGTATGTGTATTAAAAACTTAGATTTAGTTTAATACTACGGAAGTAGTATTATTCTCAATCGAAGACAAAAAAAATATTTGTTGTGTGGATGTCAATAAAAAATACAAAACGGATTGTTAATTTTATTTCTTGCTCCATTCCTTTTTATTTTGGTATAAGGGATAAAGTACTTTTGAACACACTTATTATTTTATTTAAAGTACTTTTGAACACACTTATTAATTTATTTAAGGAGGTATTTATTTATCTTTATCTACACTCATGTCGAAATATTCGAATTACGAATTTGAAGATGGTTTTATAAAGATGTACTTTATAAACGCACATATCTACATAAAGTAAAAAATAATAGTAGTTTATGCAACTGATACATAATGAGAGGCATTAAAACATGAGTGTGGTTTTATGAAACTAGCCGAAGGCGAGTTTCATAATAATATCACACGATTGTTTTAATGCCTAATTATGTACAGTTGCATACACTACTTTATCTTCACTCATAAATTAAAATTAAACAAAGTTGGTAGCTAGGTAACGAAGAAAAATGTTATACCGGGAAATTAAATTTAAACTACGAATGCGTGCGCCACTATTTTCACAAGTTCAAACTGCGCATGCGTGCGCAACTCTTTTTTATATTTAGCCTAAAACCCTAGCCTAATTTAATAAATTAGAAAGTAAAAGTGTACTATAAAAATTAAAAAGTTATTTTATGATACTGCTGGCAGTACTTTAATGACTTTTATTTTTTAATTTATGTATGTGCGTTTATAAAGTACGTCTTTATAAAACAATCTTCAAATTCGTAATTCGAATATTTTGACATGAGTGTAGATAAAAGTCATTATAGTACTGCCAGCAGTATCATAAAAAAACTTTTTAATTTGTATAGTACACTTTTTAATTTTTTAAGTTAGGCTATGGTTTTAGTCTGAATGTAAAAAAGAGGCGCACGCATGGCATGCGCAGTTTGAACTTGTGAAAAGAGTGGCGCACGCATTCGTATTTTAAAGATAAAATAGTTGAGTGAAGATATAGTAGTGTATGCAACTGTACATAATTAGACATTAAAACACGCGTATGATGTTTTAATGCCTCTCATTATGTATCAGTTGCATAAACTACTATTTTTAAGGCACAAACACATAATTTAAATCAAAATATTAAAACTAGTAAAAGACCTACAGTGCCATGAAGTTTTTTTTTATATTTATACAATGTGTCCCGACGCATATATCTAATTTATACCTCCACACAACACTCGTGACGTCACAGACCGTGTTAGCGTCGGGTATATTTTGGAATCCAGAAATTGAAAAGTAATTCTTAGAAACCATACCTTTACCCAACACTTGTGACGTCACTGGTCGTGTTGACATCGGGTATAATTTTGGTTTTGGGATTTCGCGCGTAGGTATTTTAAAACGCACCCGACCGCAACGATATGGGATCGTTCGGTAGGTAGGTACCTATTCTTTTACACGTTGCTGTTACTATTTTATTTTACTAAACTATTTTATTTCAATTTTTTAATCGTTCGATCCCTTTCTTTTTTGAGTTTATGTTCCTATTAGTGTGAAAAGTGTATAAAACTATAGACAAAGCCAGTTTAGAGTATAACCGATCACTAAGTTTTATGTTTTAGGGTTTACATGTATGTATATTTGTATGTATGTAAGTTTCTATATTCCACCATAAGTCCAGAATGGCTTGACAGATTTTGATGTGAGAGATATTTTTGAATTTCTTGCATTCCTCTGAGTGACACAGGTTATATGGCGACATCATAAATGGCGGATTATATAAGCGACTATTAGCAGACCGAAAAAATAAAATTTGATAAATCCTATTGAGTGGGGAATCGAAAGAAAAGAGCTTAAAAAGTATTATTGTATTTTTAAAGAAGATTGGCAGCCGTGGTACCCATTGAAATATAAGATGTAAGGTGTTGATTTTTTTGTATTATATACTCCATAATTAGTCACTTATTTTTCATACATTTAAGTTTTTCTACAACTTATGAGAATAAATAAAACTTAACTTACTTTATAACTTTTGTTTTCAAGTATCTTGGCCTACATCTATTTTATGATATTATCTATTCTGGGAATAATTTTGGCGTAATCGATTTTACACGATCGGTGTAACTATTCGTGTGATCTTACCCTTATACAACTGTCAACGTCAACGTCACTTTAGAGCAAAACAAATCTGTTTGACAGTGACATACACAGACAGATGTGTCAAAAAAGTAATGTTGACGTTTTAAACGTTTTGTTTAAACTTCATTTGTAACGTTTTGTTACAGTTTTAATGTTTGGCCCATATTAAATTCAAAATAATTTATCTTTTTACTTATAAGTTGTAGAGATATAGTATGATTACTTTTTTGTTTCTTATCTAACGACAAATAAATTAGTTATATTTTTATTGTCCTACACTGCGTTTTAAGAGGGTACTACCAGTCCATATATCTCTGCCAATCTTCTTTGTAAATAATATGTACAATAAAACCCATATAGAATACCCATATAGTATGGTATCCAAATGACTTGAATGTTAAAATTAGCTTGTACTTTTTAGGTTTTTTATGTGTGAAATTTGATATATTTGACAAACACATTACCCTCCTTCGCACTTTGCGCAGTCGGGTAAAAAGAAACAGCTTTTTGTGATTTTTCGGATTCGGTCCTATACAAAAAGATTTCACCATAATCAAATACCTACTAGGGTATCCATTATATTATAGCAAAATGGAGTGTCCTAAATAAAAACCCTAGAAAAATGTTGCCGTCGGGTATACATTATAGTATAGCAAAACGGAGTGTCCTTTTCTAAAGTATATCCTAGAAAAATGTTGGGGTCGGGTGTATTTTGGAATCCATAACACGACTATATATATTTCTATTGTATACCCGAACGTAACTCTATGGAGCGTTGTGTGGAGGTATAAATTAGATATACGCTGTCCCGACATCAGTGTCGGAGCGTTTAATGGTATGTTTTATGGCATTTTTTATGAACAAATCACAACCCATTTTTTTTTTCAACTGTAGTAATTTAGCAGCCATTTTTTTTTTCGGGCTCTTGTACTAATTCAATCTTAACTACTCGTAAAAGTGCTATTGAAATAAAATAGTTCTCATTTAATAGCTAATCATGTAGACAACAATAAAATGAGAAAGATGTTCAAATATGAAAAGTAAAAAAACAAAACGTAAAAGCAAATAAAAAAACATTTTTTGTATATTTTTGAATTGTTAGCTTCTTGTGAATAAACTAGCCTTTTAAAATGTTATTTTTTTATTTTAAGACAAAAATAACAAAAGAAAAAAAAAAGTTTTAAGTGGTGATTTGTTCATTAAAAATGCCATATAACTTACCCCATGAACATACCATTAAAGGCTCCGGCATTAGTGACGGGACACATTGTATAATAATAAAAAGGGGCTTAATTAATTACGTGGCAGAAACTACCAGAATATATAATATACTTATTTCTATGGGAAGGGCAACGTTTTCCGTTCTCGAGAAAATTTCCCAGGAATTTTTAAGGAAGTTTCAGCTTGTTCTTTGGAAATTTAGAGAACGGAACATCACTAATGGATTTTTTTTGGAAATAAACTTTTAAGAAACTATTACTATTATTTTAACTATATTATTTTAACAACTCGAATCTTAATTTGATATGTACTGTTATGGAACTTGCCTCCACAGTACATATGCACACAAAATAGCAGTCGGGAATGTGGGGGGAGGAGGGGTACGTGTCCCCGTGCTCCCACCCTATACGTCCGCTACTGCCTTCAATAATCTATACATATAATAAAACAGTAAAAATATTTTGTCTGTACATTTAATATTTTTGACTGAAATGGATAGAGGGAGACCTAAAAAGAACAATAGAAAGCAAAAAAAAATTTTTTTAATTTCTTGTCTGTCTGTCTGTCTGTCTGTATGTATGTACGCGTTTCACGCAAAAACTACTGGACGGATTTGAATGAAACTTTTTTTGTTGTATAGCTATTAAGCCTGGGCAACATATAGGCTATATTTCATTTTGAAAACTGGAACACCTGATGAAGAACCATAACGGAACAGCTAAACTATAAGTAATATGGAAATGGTGCCCTAACAAAAATCGTTCAACCTGATGAGCATTTTCTGCCGACGTATAAAAATTGAAAATCTGGAACATCTGATGAAAAGCTCCAAGAGACCAGCTACACTATAACATATATGGAAATGGCGCCTTAGCAAAAATCGTTCAACCTGATGAGCATTTTCTGCTGACGTATAAAAATTGAAGATCTGGAACATCTGGTGAAAAGCTCCAAGAGAGATTTTTCATCTAAGAGAAACTCACGCGGGCGAAGCCGCGGGCGACAGCTAGTGTTGCTATATAAAACGCATAAGTGCTGCCTCTAATTCAGGGTTTGAATATTTCTGGCCAGTCTTTTTTTTTTTTTAAATAAATTGTCATAATAAGGGTATCTAATATCATTTTTCCGCTCACTAGTTTGGCACTACAGGCGAAAAGAGCTCTAACAATAGGCACTGGCACATGGAAGTAATAAGTAAGGTACTTATTACTTCCATGCACTGGCATAAGTTGTCAAATTCAAATGACAGTATTGTACCATCTGACAAACCTCACTGATCAGTAGCACCCATGGAAGTAATAAGTACCTGTACAAAGTACTTACTATTTCCATGGTAGCACCAACTAGTTGCGTAGAAAAAATATCTACTTATGGTTTGCACCATAGAGATAATGAGGGATTTTCCAAGAAACAAATAAAAAAAAAAAGTTCCAGATGACTTCATAGATGGCGCTTAGTAAAAGGCGAGAAAAAGTTCCATACATAAAGCAAAAAATTCACGGAATTGGCATTAAAAAAAATAAAACTTAGTAAAAAACAACTAAAAAGTATCAATATTGTGGTTTGTGCTATATGATGTGTTTTTTTCCGCCTCTGGTTGACAAGAAAAAGCGCACCATATAGGTTCAGCCATTATTACAACTCGGCTTTCATAAAACGCTCTCATCCTATTTGCAATATACTACCTCTTTAGTATGACAGAAAGGTTGTGCCAGCACCACCTTAGCCAGCAGGGACCGGATATATTTATTTTTTTATTAAAAATCTGAGTGCATTTTGACCTCTATCTTGCCTCCATACCCATACCTTGGTAGTTCGTATGATAAAGCAGGAAGCAAACCGAGAGGTGCGATGAGCTGAAACATCAATTCTACATAAGGATGGAATCCCTGTCCGCGCCGTATCGTCCGATTGTGGAATGGTGCACAGGGAATTAAGGCGTGCAATTTCTGAACGTACTCTTTGAAGTGTAGCCTGTAAAATACACATAGACTTGCTACTAGTCGGCAGTGATTGAGGCTCTGAAGCCATCCTGCCGTATAAAATAGTCTTATCTCTCTCTCTCAGCCTAAAGACGTCCACTGCTGGACAAAGGCCTCCCCCAAGGATTTTATCCGTGGGGGGTTTTGCCGTAATCGCCACACTTGGCAGGCGGGTTGGCGATCGCAGTGTGATGGCATAGTACGCGGAAAGATGCTGCTGCCCATCCTCCGGTGCTTTTAATCCCTTAGTCGCCTCTTACGACACCCACGGAAGAGATGGGTTGGTGCTATTCTAGGGCCACACCACAGGCCAGACTACTTTGAATAAAACCCAAAGATTTATATTATAAACCCCTTTTATAATACATGGATCATATTTCTACACTTTATACATGAAAACACAAAAGATGACATAAACATTATGTGAAGCGCACAATCAACTATCACAAACCATCGCTGATACAGTCTACCACAGACTACTTAAGGCTGAAGGGATTCATAATGCATCTTGACAGATCGTTCTTCATTCAAATCTTCAGTCAGCTAACACGGCCGTTCCTGACAGCTACACGTCCTCATCAGCTTAATCTCCATGAGACAATTCTGAGTACGAGAAGATCAATATAATCATCAATCATAGGCAAGGATCCAACAGTCCAATATTTATCATTCCATTGTCAAATTGGTCATTTCAAATCAAAAAGAAAATATTAAGAAACGTTATGACTGTAAATTGTTAAGCATTGACTTTGAATATTTGTAACTTAATTCATTTAATATCAAAAAGACAGCTCCAAATACTAATTCAGTTAGACCAAAATATTAAATGCGAAACAGACAGGAGGGATATAAAATCGCATTAACATTCTGGAAAGTAAATCATATTAGCATACTGAAAAGTAAACAGCATTAATATTCTAGACAGAAATTCGCATTAGCATGCTGAAAAGTAAATAACATTAACATCAATAAACATACAAACAAATCTGAATCGGATTTTCCAGCCCATATGCATCTTGAACATGAAACAGCGGATAACGGGCAACATATCGCAGACTTGTTCGCGAAGTTCTTCGGCTTAAATTTCACTAACGGTAATGTATCTGGTACCTCTGCTCATCTCCCTCATATCATATCTATCACTCCAAAGGAGGTTATTGTAAAGATACGTTCATTAGATAATAACAAAGGTGCTGGGCCGAATAGCATACCTCCAATTTTTCATAAAAAAATGTGCCGCAGTTTTAAATTTGCCCCTGTGTATGATATTCACATCGTCCCTTCGGACTGGACCCTCACAAGTCACCCTATCATAAGAGTACTGAGTGGACCGCCATACCGTACTTTAGGCTGCCATGCACCTATTAACCGTATGTGCAACACATACAATCTTCTTAACCGCGATATTGATGATTTAGATATATTCTGCGATAAACTGAATGCCTTTAAAGATAAAATGCGGAAGCTCACAGTTAGATCACGATTGTATTAATTTTTTTGTTTTCAAAATTAGTAGTCAATGTCGTGTATACCTGTCATTGGTGTTTACATTAGAACTTAGTAATAAGTGATTATTGTTCCGTGTATGTAGCATGTAAACACTGTTGGTGTACCTTAGTAAATAAAAAACATAAAAACATCCCAGAAATAAAATCATAAGCATAAAGAAAAGGAAATAGCACTAACATTCTAGATACAAGAACATATTAGCATGCTGAAAAGTAAATAACATTAACATACCTACCAGAAATAAAATCATTAGTATGCTACATACTGAAAAGTATAAAGCGTTAACAATGCTGAAAAGAAAATAGCATTAACATTTTAGAAAGAAAAACTTATTACCATTCTAAAAAGGAAAAATAACATCAGCAATGACGGAAATACGGATATCAACTGTCAACGACAATGTTGTATGACATTAACATAGGCAGTTAATAAATAGCTGAAAGTAACAACTTATTATTATTATTTATTAGCATTGACATTTTTATATGACAACGACAATGTTATGACATTAGAACAGGAAACGAATAGTGACACGATGTCAGGGCAGCAGCCACAAGGTCGGGGCCAATGACCACGTTGTCGGGGTCATCAAATGCCACATTGTCGGGGCAACGGCTGCGATGTCAGAACCAATAGGTGCCATAGTGTCGGGGCAATGAGCACAGTGTCGGGGTCAACGGCAACATTGTCGGGGCCAGCAACTGCTTCCGCCCTTGTGTCTTCAGCAGCTGCAGTTGCCACAGTGTCGGGGCAATGACCACATTGTCGGGATCAACGTCCACATTGTCGGGGCAATATCTGCTTCTGTACCATGTGTTCAGCAGCTGCCTCAGGTCAGTTCATCTTGTGGGAGTCAGCCAACCAATCGATCTTGTACCGATGATGTGGCGGCGCGCGCATGAACCCACTACCACGTATTCCAGAGTACATCTTCCCAGTGCTTAGGGAACCTTTACTGACCAAAACAAAACTGTCAACAAACAGAAAGAGTACAAGTTAAGGTGACCAATTAGTCATTATTGTCGACTAAACAACGACAAATAGATCGGGTGCTCTTTCTCTTCTTAAAAATCAGCGATACCTCTGTCAGGAGACACATCATCCAAATCTTAAAACGAAACAGTTTCCTCTATGCCCATCAGTAACTGCTTAATAAAATTAGAGTGAGCTTTACCAGCCTTATATAGAAAGTCCTTGTGTGGCTTACCTCAATTTCCAAGAAATTTAAAATAGGAGCCATTTTCTCGGTTTATCCCCGGCGTACGAATACGCCTTGCATTGCAATGTACTCATAAAAGTACCTCACCAGCCCCAAAACCTGGAGAACTTACCGATATTCGTTAGTTTTGTAATTTCATGGAGTGACTCCCAATGGCCCCGGCGGGGCCGTTGAAAGTCACTCATTTCATGGAAGCCTAACGGCTTTTATGTTCATATCACTCGGCCTTACTGACCTCAGCTCAAATAATAATGAAGGAGTTTACAAATCTCTTTGTGATTAGTTGTAATTGCCGTATCAAGCCATACATTATAAGACAAACAGACAAAAACGCAAATACGCTAAGACGAACAAACAGGATTGCTGATAGTTGATGCACTTTTATTCTAATTATAATGACGACCTTCGTGGCCTAACGGTTATCACGCCAGACTGCCACACCGGAGGTCCCAGGTTCGAACCCCGGTCAGGTCAAGATGGAAAATGATCTTTTTCAGATTGGCCTGGGTCTTGGATATTTATCTATATATGTATTTGTCATAAAATATAGTATCGTTGAGTTAGTATTCCATAACACAAGTCCCGAACTTACTTTGGAGCTAACTCAATCTGTGTGATTTGTCCGTATATATATTTAGCTGATAATATTAAAACTTATTGGAAAAACCAAAAACATTAGGAATATATTACAAAAATATAGCGTGAACGTCCATCTGAACAAGTTTTATTGAAGCGATTCACCTAGCGGCAATCCATTTGCCGCCAAAATCAACGTCACGGTTGTGATCTCTATGTTTGTCCATGAGCGAGCAGCGCATAGAAGACGTAGTCATTTCTTTTTTCTGTGCATAGAGGTTCATCAGCTAATTCGGCCGTTCCTGATACCGGTGCGTCCTCGCCCGCTTCAGCATCAACAGCATTAGGTGATGGCTCAGCTTGAACCTCTACGGCATACATATAATGGCCTACAAATAACATTGTCAGTATTAGGACACAGTTAAAACTTTCAGTTTAGAAATCTGAAACAACCTAGTAGTGCCGAAGGAAATAGTAGTTCCCCAAAGCACCACTGACATCGCATGGTTGTGCCATTGGGAATGTAAACGTTCCCATGGCTCAACTGGTAGTGCTGAAGGGAATAGCAGTTCCCCAAGGCACCACAACCTGTTCTCAATTTACTTTGCGGGCACTACTAAACTGGTAGTGGTACTATACTGGTAGTGTCACGCGGTTAAGTATGCTTCGGGTAAGAAACGGAAATAAGTTCATCATGAATTGACAGAGAACTCCTCGGGTTATCTTTGATTGGCATGATGATTTTATTTCAATTTTTTTTAAAGAATACCTAATAATAAATAAAAGACCTAATATATACTGCACCAGTATATAGCAAGACCATGGCACTATCAGAGCTGGTTACTAAGTTACTAAGTGCAGAGCCCTCAGCTTGCACACAACACCCAATCGATCCATATCTGTTTACTTCCTCCGCAACGATCGGTCTACTTTCCCACTAAGTGTAGAGCCCTCAGGATACACACAATTGTCCGAATCAAAACCTTCAGGTTAGTTTCGAACCAGACCTGGCAGAGCCCTCAGGTTGCTATCCACAATAATGATGCAATATGCAGCGTTACACATATCAATTCACAGCACAGAGCCCTCAGGATGTGCAACAAATCTCAATTAGCAGAGCCCTCAGGATGCTATCAACTTTCTAGCGCAGAGCCCTCAGGGTACGCATTACAATGTCGTTTACTCGAACATCCTGTTTCTTTCGGTTCTTGTCCAGCAATTCACTAGCACGCTGCTGGGCAAGTTCTCGCAGGAACTCTCGATTAGGGCCAGTTCTCTCCATCGCAACGTGGCGAACTGTTCAGTTCGGATGACAAGCTCCACATCATCACTGCCAAATTAAAGAATCATGTGTGAATATTGAGTTAATTCATGTTGGGTCCTACCCAAGGTGAGCTGTATTTTTTGCATATAATAATACACCAACATTCGCGAAGTAATAATTTGTTTCTACGCGAACCACATTCATATCATAACAATGGTACGAATACGACAATACCGCTCAACCTCCTGACCATTACTTTCTTTGATTACTTTGCTGCAGGCCCAAGCCACCCCTATGTGCGGCGCACACAGGTGACAAGCCTTTGGGGGCGCCGAATAAAGTGTCAGTGATTTTCCTCCGGATCTGTGGTCCAATCGCTGTAATTATTTTTACGTAACAACATTTAGAGTTAAGTTTGCCATACGTCCCGTATAGGGGCCATCACCGTACTTGACCATCCTGTACCGTACCGTACGCGAAGGCGTTCCGTCCGGTACCTAATACTAATAACGATAAACAATTCGTAAGTAACGCACACAGGTTGGCGCGGCCCGACATTGGTGCGTTTCTGATTTTTGATGTAAAAGTGAATATCACTTCCCAAATCTTCAATTATATATATACCTCTATCAGTTACTATTAACCGACTACGAGGTACCAATTAACGATATTGCGTTCTCAAAAAAGTTTAAATTGACAAAAGCTGTCTTGCTTGGTGATCGAATACTATCAAATTTATTAGTCTGTCAACCACTAACGTATAGGGCATTGCCTCGATTGTTAAACAATTGTTACCTAAAACACCGTGATTGACGGATTAAGAAAACAAAACACTAATTTACACTATTCTCAAATAATAAGTATTTTTTATTTATTTATTTATGCAGAAAAGATGTTTTAAAAATGCACAGTGGCGACACGGAGTTAGTTCAGGGTTGATACAGAACCATCTTATGAGTATAGGGATAGCTACCCTACATAACACATGCGTAGATACTCACATTTCTATGTACCATGTATTACACTTCTATTGTACCGAAATTGTATCGCGTATTCACATTTCTATGTTATAAATAGACTTTCTATAATTAAGACAGAACCATAGAAGAAATAGTAGTTCTATGGACACACGTTAGTACGTACTAATAGTAGCATAGCCACCACTTGCCCCCACACATAAGCAATGTATGAGCTACGCAAACAACACAGAGAAACAGATCTCTGGCTTTCTCTGTCCCAATATAAAATAAATTTGTCTCAGTCTGAGACTCTCAGACGGTGGCCCTTTGGAACAAAACGTAACAAACAAATGAGATTGTTCTCTTGTAACATTCCGTCTAGTTCACCGTCACTAAATTTCTGCAGCAGAGACTCGTCTCCTCGTCAGCGGCCTATGCGCGCCAAGTACACAATCATCTCACTGATTTATAGTACGAATTATAGATTTGGTTTGATCTCACCTGATATGGCTTTGATCGAAGATCGCAGCAATCAGCTATCTGTTACCTCACTCATAACATAACATCTTCCGTTTTCCGCACTCGAAAACGCTGTACACTTAAGCCCAAATACAGGGCACGCTGCACACGCGGCGACAGCATCATGCATCGGCAGCGTCACCAGCGAGGAAGAAGCTCCAGCCACCATCCCGCGTAGCATAGACGGCGACAACACCGCCCCTGGATTATTCTCGAGCGCATCAAGCGCGCAATTATAGTTTGGAAGTTATTGAACCAAACCAGGATCGGAAGAACGTTCACGCTAACGAGATCTACTTTCAGACTCAGATGTAGCTATTTCTAGCAGTAAAACTGAGCGCAATCAAGTACATCTAAAACTCGATGCTATTAGCAAATATTTAAGTACTTAAAAAACTGAAAATCAACAAAAACCTTAAACAGTCATGATGGCTCAGAAAGTGGTTTTGGAATCAATCCAAATCTATCCCACTTCTGAATTTAGCTGATAATATTAAAACTTATTGGAAAAACCAAAAACATTAGGAATATATTACAAAAATATAGCGTGAACGTCCATCTGAACAAGTTTTATTGAAGCGATTCACCTAGCGGCAATCCATTTGCCGCCAAAATCAACGTCACGGTTGTGATCTCTATGTTTGTCCATGAGCGAGCAGCGCATAGAAGACGTAGTCATTTTTTTTTTCTGTGCATAGAGGTTCATCAGCTAATTATATATTTACTTATTTAAAAAAAAAAAAACTGACAAAACCGCATTTAAACATATCGATTGTAATTTTACATTGGGAGATAACTATTGGACAAAATTAAAATATATGACATACGTATGTACGGGTTGTTCCCAAAGAACTCCATTCTTTTGTTCTAAAAAGATAAGAATCTCATACATGTGTTCCCAAGTTACTCCTCGAAATTATTATTATTTAAAAATTACTTACACCACTAAATGTTACGTAGTAAATTAATTTCAATTAGATACGTACACAATCATATTCGCTGACCTTAAGGTCTAACCTTAATTTATTAATTTTCCAAAACAACAAAATGAAGTTTAAAATTTGTACATGATCAGTCATTGATCATAATCGTTCAACCATAGTCTTAGCATCACAATGTAAGCCATCTACTTCTGCACAAACAAATCACATTTAAATCTTTGTTTGAAATGTACTTAATAATGTTTCGATCTTACTTGAATCAAAGAAAGTAAACCAACAATCCTGTTCGTACCGTGAACGAACAAAATCAAGTTCCTAAATAACTTTGTACATAGTCCTGTACCGACACACCATGAACGCTGATAGTGGTGGCGTGTAGCTTTCAACGCAAGGGAGTGATGGTGAATTTAAAATCAAACTCATTTTACGGGTCTCGTCATGTGGTAATTATCCGACGACAACTATTGCAAAACTTATGTGCATGCAAAAATGCATACTACGCACAAATTGATTTTCATAATAATAGAAATGTCAATCTCAACTCACTATCCAATATTCATATTTTTTTTTCGAAATAAATAACATGAAAAGTAAGCAACAAACCATGGAAAAAATAAGAACATCATACAGCGTCCTAAAACCAATTATAAAAAAACAATTGATCATCGCGATATTTAACAAAAACAAGACACGTTCCATTTTCCAAGGAAAAAATGATCCGTGATTTGGCGCGGTTTTAAGATGAATGATTCGAATCTCGATCACAAGATTCGTACTTCTGATCTTATCTACTTTGAATAAAACCCATAAAATACAATAGATGACATAAACATTATGTAAAGCTACGCGCACAATCAACGACCACAACCCATCGCTGCTACAGTCTACCACAGACTACTCTAGAGGGCCTTATACTGCATCTTGACAGTTCGTTCTTCATTCAAATCTTCAGTCAGCTATAACAATACTATAACCATGGAAGTAGTAAGTTGTACAACGTACTTATTACTTCCATGAGTATCACCAGTAGTAGATAGTGTAGATCGTTTATTTGATGCTACAAACACACACATACAAAGATAAGTAGACACGAGAAAACATGTATATATAGGTATATGTTGCCATAGTCAATAAATGTGTGTGTTGCAACAAAACAAAAAGGTCAAAACAAATATGCTCACTGGAATTATTATGTAGTATATAAGCACATTGATTTCTGGTATATATTTATATCTTGTGTATATTTATTATTAATTTCGTAATATCAATTAATTAACACAATCCTTTAAATAATAATAAGTATTTTGTTTGACTTATGAAAACATATTTGTAAAATATTCATTCCAGTCATTCATTCCGTTCATACATTCGATTGTTTTGTATTATTGTACAAACCATAGAGCTAGGTACGTCGTACAAACTTATTTATACATTCCATTCAGGCATTCATCCTGTTAGCAATTGTTTTTTAGAAAGGCGGAATCGGTTGGTATCCGTATAAAACTGAAATAAGTCGTTACGCTGTCGGGATATATTCTAAAATATTGAAAAAATAAGTTTGTTGGTAACAAAGTGTCTTTGTTGTGAAGCTGCTGCTGCCTGAAAACCTCCACGTGTAACAATTGACTGGTACATAAAACTTTTAGAATTAAGTCCGTCCATTGTTTTTTACAAATTGTATTTTGTGAAATAAAGCTAAAGTAACTAAATACTAATAGAAACCTTTTAAAGGTAATTAACAGAAAGGAGTTACTAGAATTAATTATTTTTCTTATCTTCTATCTTTTATTTGTTTAGTCAACATTAGTATTTTTTATTTGTCTCGTAATTAAAACCTTTTAGCATTGTTTACAGTAAGCAGACAGACCTAATTAAAAAAAACTCATGTTTTTATACGCTATTAGTCTCTCCTTCGGTTCGCGTATTGTATTTTTTCTTTGCCTTGGGCGAATCCTGGAATTTGTTGACACTTTCTTCCCTCGGTGTACAATGTTTCTTTATTTATTAAACCTTTTTTGACAAAATACAAAGAAGAAATACAATAAAAGGACATTATATACCACTCAACCAGTTTATGAAAATGCAGATGGGTTTATTGATTTTGGAGACTGCCTAAGTAATAGGGCGGGCTATTTTTATCAGCGCCCACTTAATCCCGGTCCCCGCTTCCCCTTTTATATGCGCAGAAAATCATTTACTCAGAATACTGCGTCTTTTCATCTGCTGAGGTACTACTTTCAGAAACTCACGTGTTTATCACAAGAAGTTGGCAATGTTGTAATATATTGAAATTTAATAATTTGCTAGTGTACTTTCGTACAGGGGTAAGTCTTTGTACTCAGTTACTTTAGAACTATCATTCATTGCCCTTGAATACTTTAGAAATGACATAAATCGAAATTTCATACTTCACTCTCGTATACATTAGCACTGGAAGACGTAGAACTTGGATATTTTAGAACTTACTTACATCGTACTCTCGCATACTACGACATTGAGTACTTTAAAACTATCTAGACCGGCATTTCATACTTAGAAATTCAGTAGCGGAGTTATATTGTAAAACTAATCGGTGCAAGTCATATTTTGCTACCGGTATGGAAAGCTACTGTTATCGTCAAAGTAATTCGTATTGTATTTTGTGTTTTTTCCTTAGTTTTAAGGGATTTTTTTTAAGAATATTGCAGCTTTTTTTCATAATATATTCGATAAATAATGCTTGTATATTATTCTTCTTCTTATTTAAGACCTGTGCTCTTGCCGGATACGTCACACCTATTTATCGGCTTTTCATTTAAGGACGCGACGACGCCTGCCTATTCTCTTTCAGTTGGCTTATATAATTCTTTCTCGGTCTCCCTCGACTCCCTAGACCGATTCAATTGATGACGACCTCTGTGGCCTAACGGTTATCACGCCAGACTGCCACACCGGAGGTCCCGGGTTCGATTCCCGGTCAGGTCAAAATGGAAAATGATCTTTTTCAGATTGGCCTGGGTCTTGGATTTTTATCTATATATGTATTTGTCATAAAATATAGTATCGTTGAGTTAGTATCCCATAACACAAGTCTCGAACTTACTTTGGGGCTAACTCAATCTGTGTGATTTGTCCGTATATATTTATATATTTAAAAAAAAATTATTTTTAAATAGGCATCATGTATCAAGTAGCCAGTCATTCTTCCTCTACCTACTTATATTATAAACTTAAACTAAAATATCTAGATTTATGCTTTTAGGTAAGTATGTTATTATTTTTCGGATTATACGTGTGAACCGATAGTAATGGCCTACTGGTATTTTTCCTTTGTAACCCTAGGCAACCTGCATTGCTCGACCCAAACTATTGATTAGGCTATTAATACTTGTTGGAATATATATAAAAAATCCAACTCCGTTCATTCATTCTTGCATCATTCATTCTATTATGTAATCATTATTTTGCTTCACTTCGTCTTTGGTATAGCTGAACTCGTTACTTATAAATTCCTTGTTGGACTGTTGACACGGATTTCAATTTTCCTGAATCCTTACTTACAATATTTTTACGTAAGCATAATACTTGAGAGTCGTTTGAGTATTCGGCCGTAGTGTAACTTAGTAAAGTGAAAATAATAAATTAATAACTAATTTAAAATAAATTGAAAATAGTTTCGTCTTATCTTTATACTGAGGCATTTAAATAGAAAATGTAGTTTTTTTAAATTGGTTGACAAACACAGTTCAACAAATTGACGGCGAAAAATATAATACCCGGACGTTTCGTATAAAACCGCTTTTTTAAAAACTATTTTTAACTCTTCTGAGTTGCAAGACTTACATGTATCTTGTATAATAGACGAAACCTGATGCAGAATGGACCAAGAATAATCAAATTGCAAAAAGAACGAGCGCGGAGTATTTGAGAGACACATTTCTGGACTTCGCTCAAGGAAATACATTAAAGCTAAGTCTGTTTTTGAAATATATGAACGAAGAAGTTTAGAAACTCATTTAGCCTTAGTTAAGCAGTGATTCAGTTAGAAATTGCATATTGAAGTCAATTTTATCCAAAATTTTACTAATATTGAGATTTGATTCCTGCCGACGCTAAACTTGATAAGATGGATAAAACCTCACATTTGATGACTCTGCTTACATCTTCCGATGGTATGATCATTGGTCAGGACAAATATAACTTAGCATTTGTTAAGACACAGTTGCTTGATGATGAAGTTAAATTAAAAATTGAAACTATGAAAGTTCTTAACGGCTCCAATGTACATATTAATAATTTTATTAATGATTATAAAAATAATGGTTTCAACAATTCTCGCCAAAATAAACATTTCTCTAGGAATTCGCAGTATAAAGTATCCAAAATATATTGTGACCATTGTGGACGACGAAATCACATCAAGAAAAACTGCAGCTTTTTAAAAAAACTACATGGGAACAAAAACAATAATAGTGCCTGTCGAAACACAGCACTAGCAGTCCAGGACCAGACAACCCAACATCACGAGGATGGTTTCGCATTTATGTTCTCACAATGTAAGTCAAATGATTCTGATCATAATACTAAGCAAATCACCTTTATTGTAGATTCTGGTGCAAGCGATCATATCGTAAATACACGGGAGATTTTCAGCTCATATTCTGAACTACCTATACCGTTAAAAATTAATGTCGCTAAGAATGGTGTCTCAATTAATGCATACGGCAAAGGTAGAATAGATGTAACTACCTGTTTAGGAACTGAGGGTGCCATCGAAGATGTTTTGTATTCACCCGAGATTTCGGATAATTTATTGTCAGTCAACCGTTTTCAGCAAGTAGGTATGGTGATTATTTTTGATAGTGGAGGTGTTCGTATGTTAAAAAATGATAAATGTATTTTTTCAGGTATTATTGTAAATAATCTTTTTAAAATGGTGTTTACAATGAAATTGCAAAGTAATTTAAATTCAAGCAATAGCTTAATTTCATATAATATTTGGCATAGGAGACTCGGTCATTTGAACATACATAAATTTTGCACATTAAAAAATGTTATTGATGATTATTCACTTATCGAAAATATTACACCCAGTAATGATGAGGTTTGCGAGTCATGCGTTCTTGGTAAGGAACCTGCCTTTGTTGGCAGACTGCCTTTTGAAAATGTAAAAGAGAGGCCCGTAAATAACAAACCACTTTTTAAAGTTCATATCGCCGTAGGCACTCTACCAATAACACCTGCTTCAGTAAACAATAAAAAATACTACATTTATTTTGTTGAAGACTATACACGTTTTACTGTAACGTACTTAACTAAGAAAAAATCTGATGTGTTAGAATGTTTAAAAGACTATGTTTCTAAAACTGAAAATGATTTACATAAAGTCGTTCATTTATACTGTCATAATGGGCGAGATTATTTCTCAGTTGAATTCAAAGATTATTGTGTTGGTAAGGGTATAATCTACCATGTGTCTTTACAATATGCTATGCCACAAAATGGTATAGCAGAACGCACTAATCGTACATTAACAGAAGTAGCAAGATCCTTGGTAACATGTGCGAAATTGGACTTATCATTTTGGGGCGAAGCCATATTGACGGCTACCTATTTAATAAATATGCTGCCCACAGCGCTCATCGCTAAAACACCTATCGAAATGTGGTCCGGGAACAAACCCAAAATAAAACATTTACGGGTATTTGGTTCCACTGTTTATGTCCAAACTAGAACGACAAAATGTGACGAAAGGTCTATTAAATTTATCTTTGTTGGTTATGCTCCAAGCGGCTATAAATTATATAATATTCAGAGTAGTCAATTTATTATTGTTAAAGATTGTATATTCAATGAGTTTGATTTTTGCCATGGTCCGACAGTAAACAGTAACATAAATGAAATTCCAACCGAAGTTAGCAGGTCTGACAATGAATCAACCAGAGGCAACCAACACAATGATCCGACAGTAAACAGTGATAACATAAATGAAATTCCAACCAAGGTTAGCAGGTCTGACAATGAACCAACCAGGGGCAACCAACACAATGATCTTTTACCTAATGAGCCTACACCATTGAGACGCAGCAATAGAATTAGAAATTTACCACCTAAAAATTATAAATAACTTACCTGTTTTGTACAACTTACTTGCTCCGCTGGCTCAGTGACCCATAAGGCACCAATCACACGAGCAGCATTTTGCTGTCGACCCAACTGCATGCTGCCGACGCTGCAAACTGCAGCAGTCGCCTAACAGCGGCAGCCGTGCGCATAGTCGACTTCAAATAGCTAGGTGCGGCTAGTAACTATCACCATTGGTCGACGCTCACGCCGACGTGAAGTTGAAGCTGCTGCTGTTAGTCGACTGCTCAGTAGTCAACAGTAAAATGCTGCTCGTGTGTTTGGTGCCTAAGTGGATCTTGGCCTCCGAAACAAGAGGGCGCCATAGCCTTCTGTTCTGCGCGATGGCTAGCAGTTGTCCGCTCCCAGCTCACGCAGATGAAGACTCTATACTATAGAGTCTGATATCGCTGGAGAGGCACTGTAGAGTCTACAGTGTCTCTCCAGCGATATCTAGGGTGCCTGACTAGGCGCTACCTGACACTTTTCCCAGGTAGGCTGATTTGTTCGAGCTTCTATGCAGAAAGACAAAGGTGCTTGTCTACAAGACAGTTATACTTAAGGCCAATATTGTCATATGGCTGTGATTATGGTCTAATTTTAAACATGTTTTTAATCGGCTAAGATACTAATAAGTGATAGCAGCTACATAGACTTGGTACCTTGTTGATAGGCTATTAGTTAACATTTTTATATTATTTGTTAATGCATTTTAACGAATTTAGTAAGCCAATTGAGTAAAAAGCTCGCTCGGTAGCTTTGCTCGCGAGGCTTTACTCAGGAATACCTTTGGGATTATGACAAAACTATTTAAGATTAATTAAGAATTTGCTAATCAAAATAAATCGCTTACACATCATTTGGATGTAAAAACGACATTTTTGAATAATTTGCTGAAAGAAAGCTCGTATGAAAAATAAAATTATTTTGATAAAGACTGCATTAAATGCAGTTACAGTTTTGCCTTCTTCCGCTCTATTTAAGTATTTTTTTAAAACATCTGTTATTTGTAATTGTCATAATAAATATAATCTGAAATTTCGTGCCTCAAGGATTTATATTTGTAGTATTTATACCTGGAAATTTATTATGTACTTTTAATTGTGTTTGTTTAATATGTGTACACTCGGGGGCAGATAAAACTGACCCCTATACCATACATTTTTATTTATTAATTAAGTTTTATATCTCAGGTTTTTTAATTTATTTCTCAGGTTTATCTGCTCCCGACTACATACCTAAATTATTGACAATAATAAAAATATCTTAGTAATTATATTAATACTGGCTTTGGCCCGCGTGAATTTCCCACGCGAACCGTGCCTTTCCCGGGATGAAAGGTACCCTATGTCCTTCTCCGTACTTCTAACTATGTGTATGCGAAATTTCAGAAAGATTGGTTCAGTAGATCAAGCGTGAAGAGGTAACAAACAAACTCACTTTCACTTTTATAATATTAGTTAGGATTAGGATTATGAAAAAAAATATACCTAATTGTAATTTGTGGCAGTGCCATTGCTGTCATATCATCACTGATGTCACTGAAATTCATCGTCACGGCCCTGCGTTATGGCACATGCTATTTTTATGTAGCATTACATTGCCCATAACCTTTTACATGAAATGTATACTTTGTACTACAAACAAATGTTTTTCTATTTCAATTAGTGTATGAAAATAATAATTAAGAATTATGGAATTGTTTAAAGCATCTGTTATTGTATTTTAAATGGACTGTGAACCTTAAATTAAGCTGTAAAATATGTAATTACAAGCGCATAATCACGGGACTCTTATTGGCAGAGGCGATGAGGTAAACATTAAAAGTATTTAATTTAATTAGACAAATAATGTATATTTTATCATAAATCAAATATTTATTAATTCTTCCGTTACTGATTGACTGACTGACAGACAACAACCAGCCGAAGCTACTGGGCTTAAAAAGATGAATTTTGGCAAGTAGGTTTAGATTCCTTGGAGAGTGTAAGAGAAGATTTTCCGAAATTCCTACGGGAACGGGAAAAACAGGATTTTTATACGCGTATGAAGTCGCGGGAATAAGCTAGCGAAATAATAAATGTAATTTTTATTAAATTGTGAAATTATTGCTCATTTTAAAATGACAAAACAAAGATTTTGGTTTATATAAGATTTTGAAGGGGACTGTTGGATATTTATAATAATAATATTTAGTTATACAAAATTGCAAGTTCCAAACAATCATTATTGTTCAATATGACTTTTCAAATTCATAATAAACTTTACTTGATTACAGATCGTTGAACTATTATCACGTTTTTCAATTTGCCTAAGTCCTAACTTCGAATATTCTAATAAAAAGTCCCTTCGGCTACTCGATAAGGGGAAGTTCTAAGCGTTGAATGTCTCCATCTTTCCATACGCCTATAATTCCTCCTTTAGCCGTATTCCTTATGACTGAGGGTCGTGGTTATTATATGGAATTAAACACACACAACGACTATCTCGGCAATGTTAATAAAGTAGTTTGCCATTGCCTTCTCCATTTCACACACTAGATGATAACCATCAACCAGAGTGCAGGTTTCCTCACGATGTTGTCCTTCACGGAAGCAAGTGGTGGTCGATGCGTGTTTCGCCCGCGGCTCCGCCCGCGTGAATTTCCCACGGGAACAGTGCTTCTCCGTACTTCCAGCTATGTGTATGCGAAATTTCAGGAAGATTGGTTCAGTAGATAAAGCATGAAGAGGTAACAAAAAAAACAAAAAACAAACTCACTTTCGCATTTATAATATTAGTTAGGATACATGAGTCCGATTGGTATACAAACTCATATAGCATGGGCAGGATTTGAATCTAGGACCTTTGCAGCCACAGGCGGGTGCCCTACCACTACTCCACCACCGATTCTACCTACGTACCTAACTATCCAAAACAAAAACCTGGTATTGGCACTTCCCTCTCACGTAGTCCAATCCCCCACTTCATAAACTTGGAGAAAATACAGCAGTGGAGTTTGTTGCGCCGCCTCTTCTCCACTTGCGCTTTGGAGGCGGTGGTTACCTTAGCTTTAAGTAATTTTATGATGTCAACTAACTAAAAAACAAAAATATGACGATTTAAAAGTGCTATTTTTAAGCCTATTTAAATAAAAACAATTGACTTTGACTTTGACATACGTGCGTGCGGGATGAGCGTAATTGATAACGATGCAATAATTACACCTGAATGCAACTGCGCAAGTGCAATTTCAGCTCGGCTAAGCTCTATTGATTCCGTCTGCAGGTTATTTATAAATCCATCAATTTATATAATGTTATTGACAAAATAGCTGCCCGTTGGAGTGGCGACATCGCCAAAGTTGGAGGCCCATTATGAAAATGGATTGCACAAGACCGAGAAGCTTGGCGTGCATTAGAGAAGGCTTATGTCCTGCAGTGGATTAATTAAGCTGTAAAAGAAGAAGAAAGAAGAATTGACATAAATGCTTACCAAAAAAGAACATAGCGACTATCAGGATCCCCTTGCCTGATCCCTTAGGAGATTCTAGTGAATTCAGTAGTTCATCAGCTAATGGTAAAAATGATTCCGTATTGCTATCACATGGAAGTAGTACCTACTTTTGAAATTAAAAAAAATTGTGCGTTTAACTCTGTCAAACTCTGTCTTATTCTATCATAAAATAAAGTGCCCAGCGTATCTACTTAAAAAGGTTCAACTTTGAAAAATAATCTAAACTTAAAATGAAAAATGTTTCGATGTAAAGGGAGCGTCAAAGAAAACCTTAGAGCAACAATTACTTTTGCACGCGGAACGGAAGAGTCCGTGTTGCTCTATGAAGAAAACCAACCTCTATAATGCTTATAATAAGTTTGGAGGTAAGTTTGCAAAATTGACGGGACAGATTTCGATGAAATTTGGTATGCAGGTAGAAAAACACCGGAAAGAGCACATACGGTACTTTTTACCCCAAAATTCTCATGGGAGCAAGCCCCAGGGCGCAGCTAGTAAATTCAATTTATGCCCCTTTGTACCTCTACGGGGTGTGCACAGCGACATCTATACATCCGTAATCAAACTATTTGGTTGAATAGGTACATCTACAACCCTGTGTTAAACCCGTACCTAACAGACTGAATACAACTTGATACAACTACGGTTGTTATACCGCGCCGTCGGCGAGCAGCACTATATGTAAACAACATCTCTCTCTCTCTCTCAGCCGAAAGACGTCCACTGCTGGACAAAGGCCTCCCCCAAGGATTTCCATAACGACCGGTCCTGCGCTGCCCGCATCCATGCGCATCCCGCGACCTTCACCAGGTCGTCGGTCCACCGGGTGGGAGGCCTGCCAACACTACGTTTTCCGGTTCGTTTTCATCGTTTTTTTTTTGTATGTTGTAAACAACATACAAAAAAAAAATTCTTTATTTCTCACAACAGTACATCATTACTAGAGGTTGAGCTTTTCTTTCAAGCAAAGAAAGATGCTTGTGTTAGAAAACCTCAGTCTTCTATAAAATCATTACTATTACATAACACAATATCAACAAGAACTTAATTAGAACTAAATGTATTTTTTTTTAATTTAAAATTTCTTTATTTTCCACAACAATTAGGTAGGTACATCAATAAAAACTAAAAACTAAAACTAACTAATTAAAAAAAAACTAAAACTAACTAAAAAAGAAAAATAAATCCTAATAAAATAAAACTATAAGTAGAAAATGTCCCGCAAGTCATTGCCCCGCGGAAGCGTGCCCAGAAGGCTGGCAGCATTGCCACGTTGGATGGCAATGCTTATTTTTTGAGAAAAGAACTCACCAGCCCTCTGGTCACGTGACACCTCGACCAGATTTTTTGCTAAAAAAACTGAAAAGTTTATGAGCAGAGGGACCCCACGGACCTAATGTTTCCACACCAAACGGCTCAAATATGTATGCCTCACCTAGGCATGCATACTTGCGCCGTTTGAGCGACTCGGCCGTAGCCGCAGCCGCTGGTGCCGCGGAGGTGGGAAGATGCCAAGGTGTCGACACATGTAAATTGATACTTGATTGTGTGTATTGATACTGTTGTTCATTGCTTCTTAAATATTATGTAACAAAATTTGTTACAGTACTTTCTTAGAGATAAGTTTTTATGTAATGTGTTACTTTTATGGGAGAAATAAACGTTTATTTATTTATTATTTATTTAAATTCATGTAAATTTAGAATTAAGAGTGACATCCGAGTACAGATCAGCCCTACGAACAAAGACTTGGGTTCAGTGGCCACTAATAAGTTAGAGGCCATCACTGATAGCAAACAATTTTTCTTAGTTATTGGACCGGTGTACCAAGTCTTCTATCTCATCATAAGTTTTAGATTTCAACCAGTCGGTAACAGTACTTTTACAGAAGTATGATTTTTGTGCAAACACAAGTAAACAAAATCATGTCTCATCATATTTCTTTGAAAAAACCCCGTCAGCATCTAGGATAATACAGATTTTGATTATATCAATGTATTATTTATTGCATACTAGCTTACATTTCCCTCGGGAACAGTGATTCTTCTCTCGGGACGAAAGTTACTCTTTGTTCATGTCAGTACTTCGAACTCTTCAAGCAAAAAGGACTTCCGCGTGGCTCTCCGTGTTGCTCTATGTTCGAACTATAGCGCAGTAAATAGACGAGAATCAAATTACAAACGGTCCAGTAATTGTGAATTTTTTTAAATGTTGTGTAGGAATATTGTGAGTATTCAAAATAAAAAGGGCACAATTGCCAAGTTTCCGCGACCGTAGTAATCTTAAAAAAACTAAAAAAAAAAAAAACTTTCTTCAGATTTAGGCTCATATTTTCGTTTAGATGCATTTTTGCTAGGAAAGTGTTCTACAAAATCTTGTAGATAATTAAATTTCCTATTATTTACATTTTACATTTTGTATCTAGGACTGATAGTTACCGAGATGTGTGCTCATAAAAAAAAATTAAAAAAATCTTCTTTTTCTGAAATTTGTCAAACTTTTCACTTCAGAACGCTGTAATCTAGTTATGGCATATTTTAGGAGAATAAGTATCGGAACAAAATTTGTAGGGAATTTAATTACCTACAAAACGCATTTGCATTTTTCTTAACCAACCCTGCAGAATGGGGAGTAAAACTCAATATTAAAACTACGGAATATTGCTTTTTTTGTTATAATATTTTATTTTCTGCTAACTGCGCCTCGGGTCTTCGCTCCCGTGGGAATTTTAGGATATAAAGTAACCTATGTACTATTTCTGGTATTTTTCTACTAGTATACCAAATTTAATACAAATCCGTCCATAGTTCATTGAATAAAGACCAAAATAGAGCTAAGGGTAGGGTTTACTTACAAATGGTTCAATAGTTCTGAATTTTTATATATATCTATATGTTATTTAGGATGGTTAGTAAGTGTTTAAAATGCAAGAGGCACAATTTCTAACCCCTTCCACGCCCGCCATATGTTGGAAAAACAAAAAAAAATTGCCACTTTATTCAGATTTGCGCTCTCACCTTCGTTTAGATGCATTTTAGCTACATAAGAGTTCTACACAATTTTGTAAAAATAAATTTCCTATAATGTACATTTTATATTTTGTTTCTAGTACTAATAGTTATGGAGATGTGCACTTTTAAAATAATCGCATTTTTGATCGCATTTGGAAATTTGACAAACTTTTTTCTTCAGAGCGCTATAATTCATTTATGGCCTACTCTAGGAAAATATATATTGGAATAAAATTTGAAGGAAATTTTATTACCTACAAAACACATGTAATTTTTTTTAACCAACCCTACGGAGTAGGGAGTAAAAGTAAAAGTTAAAATATTACGTTTTTGCTATCATATTTTATTGTCTACTAGCTGCACCCGGGGGCTTCTCTCCCATAGGAATATTGGGATAAAAAGTACCTTATGTGCTAGCCCTGATATTTTTCTACTAGCATACCAAATTTTATCGAAATCCGTCCAGTAAATTTTTTAAGATTGAGCTAGAAAACCACATCCAAACTTTTTCATTTTAAATTCGGGTTTCTTTCCCAATCTTTATTGCTGATTAAGCAAATATTATCTAATATCTGTACTTGATAATGTCCACAGACACTTTTACAGTGTCCTAATCAGTTACCGGTTACTCACCTGCAATGAATCACACTATAAATGGGAAAGTTTGGATGTGATATTTGTTGCTTAATCACACAAAATCTACTAGACGGATTTCGATTAAATTTGGTATACTAGTAGAAAAATATCAGGACTAGCACATAAGGTACTTTATATCCCGAAATATTCATGGGAGCGAGGTTCAGTTAGTTAAAAGTAAAATATTATAGCAAAAAACAATTTCCATTGTTTTATCATTTAGTTTTACTCTCCACCTTGCAGGGTTGGTTAAGAAATATGCAATTGCGTCTTGCAGGTAATTAAATTCCCTACAATGTTTGTTCTGCTACTTTTTCTCCTAGAATAGGTCATGACTGGATTACATCGTTCTAAATAAAAAAAGATTGACGAATGTTTGAAAAATGAGATTTTTTTAAGGTAAAGGATTTTTTTTCTCTCGGAAATTGTCTGTCCTAGAAACAAAATATAAAATGTAAATAACGGCAAATTTAATTTTCTACAACATTGTGTAGAACACTTTTCTAGCGAAAATGCACTTAAAAGAAAATATAAGCAAAAAACCGAACAAAGTGGTGATTTTTTTTTTTTTTCCAATTTGGCGGCGAGTGCAAAAGCTATTCAATTGTGCCATATTTATTTTAAATACTTACAACCATCCTAAACAATAATATAAAAAAAATTGAGTTACTGGACCGCACGTAATTAACCCCTAGGGAAGGTTCGCTCTATTTACTGCGCTACTATGTGTATGCGCAATTTCAGGAAGATTTGTTCAGTAGATCAAGCGTGAAGAGGTAACAAACAAACGAATAACTATACAAACAAACTCACTTTTGCATTTATGATAGGTACTAGCTTTCCCCGCGGCTTCACCCGCATCTATTTCCCCTACAGGAACAGTACTTTTTCTACATTTCGGGTGAGTAGGTATTGGAAAATAGTATGGAACAGCAGATTTTTTTTCCATCGGATTGAGTCGGTCCCATACAAAAAGTTGCTAATGTTCATGAGTACTTTCACCAGTAGAAAGGATGCCAATGATTTAAAAAACACCCTGTATACAGTATCCATAGAGCTAATTCGTAGTACCTTTTAATCGGCGCGTTCTCGCGTCGGCCGCAGAGGACAGGGAGAGCGTCACACCACAATACCGACACGCCTCTTCCCCCGTGACCCCTACCAAAGCTGTGTATGCCCCTACTCTCACAGCCAGGCCACTGACAGCGGCCTCCTCCCGGCCCGGGGTCGTCACTCCCGGGGCCGTGGGTTCCTCTTAGCTTCCCTGCGGCCGACGCAAACCGCTGGTACTGAGCCCCCCCATCGCTACAAGATGAGAACCCGTTCGGGGGGGAGCTAATTCGTACCTAGCCTAGCTCTATGGTATTATCATATTTTACGCTCACTAGTTGGCGTTACTGGTAAGTATGGTAATGACAAATCGTACAATACTGTCATTTGAATTTGACACCACGACATTTACCTTGACAGCGTGTATCGTTTGACAGTGACAGATGTTTGTCCTTACCATAGACTAGACAACCATAGATTTAAATCATAGTCTTGTCATCATGGAGGTAAAAATTTACTTGTTTACGAAGTGCTTATTACTTCCATGAAAAAAAACCGGCCAAGTGCGAGGGTTCCGTACACGCAAAGCATCTCACATTAGCTCCTACTAAAAGACCAACTAGTTTCAAAAACAAACTAAACTTTGCAGTTCGATTCCTAGACTCATACTGAATCCATATGATGTCTTTAACACAATCTACCCATCTCTTCTTTGGTCTTCTCCTATTCACATAATCCTTTAGTTAAATATTCAAAGCATGGAAGTAATAAGTACTTTGTACCACAGAAGTAATTTTTTTTTAAATATAAGCTTTGTACAAAGTACTTATTACTTCCATGATTCAAAGCCCTTTTTGTCATGTGGTTGTCTCCATATGTATCTAACTCTATGGTCCCTATATACTGATTATATCATAGAAGTAGGAAGAACTGCGCGGCGGCGTGACAATGTTTGTATGCAAACCGACCGTGTCACGAGCGGGGGTGTCGGTCTGAGGGAGGGAGGCGGGGATGCAGAAGTCAGTCTTGCAATGGCAATGGCGTTTTTGGATACGAAAAATCAGATTGACGTCTTCCAACACACTATTTTTTTAGTGTGTAGATGGTAAGAGCGGCCAGCTCGTTATTGTAGGAAACGCGCTTCCTACTTTTATGGATTTATATGTATACAGGGTGTATAATCATGTCCGACATAGCCGTTACGTATGCATAGGGTACCCTAATTAAAGTCACTTCAGAGTAAAAATTTGACTGGGAAAAATAATCAATAAATTAGATATCAAAAAAAAAATATAAATAATCACAATCAGTGTATAGCGAACTTTGACTAAAGATCGCGTCGGCCCCCCTTCCCACCCCGTACCCGTGGCGGCTAAACACGACGACGCGCTATCGCTTCGCTACGCGTGTAAGGACAAACGTATGTACCTACTATGTATGTACAACGTAATGTGTACGCATGTACAGCAAAGATTTCATGTACAGTAATCCGCAAACCAAATCTAACTAACATTGTAAGGCGAGGTATAAGGTTTTGCTAATTTTGCACACGAACTCATGTCCAAAATGATCTAAATACGGTGAACTTTGACTCACTGTACAACTAGGTACTAGGCACTCGAATCATACCCGGCAGACTTGCTGGGAAACCTAGCCTAGGCTACTAAATTTTCGTATGTTAATGCGGATATCATTTGGTATCAATGCTGGTCAGTAGCCCGTGCCTTATGTTGGAGCTAACGTTAGGTACGGTGGCTCATAATTCCATTTTTTAAATCGAAGGTACCTACGTACTTACATGCGCCGGATAAAGAGAAGCGAGGTAGATACTCGCCTACACGTGTTGCCTTCGGCTATGTCGTAACAAAAAATCATGTTGAGGTATTCCTCCGCAGAATACTGGAATAGCATTTTGTCAATAACCCAACAAACACAAAACAATACGATAAAATACAAAAGCACAGCAGCACGACAAAACACAAGTCACAAAAACCTGATCAATCCAGGAATTACTAATAAGATCACGTTAAAATATCCAGAAAGTTTCTCTAAACTTCAAGGACGCGCGCAACGCTACTAAACTAACTAGAGTAGGTACCGCATTTTCTTTCGGCGGCGGCGCCGGCGGGCTGCTTTAAAGTGTGCGCCATCTAGCCGTTTTGCAGTACAACTTTTCTCGCTTAACTTACATTTTTTAACTACTTCAGTGTCAGGTATTGTGAGATCTAAGAAGAGTTATTTACCTACCTAACTACAGGTAGAAATGAAATAAAGGAATGTCTGATCAGATCGCATCGCAGAAGCATTTACCTAATCTGCCCCTTGTAGAAGTAGTATTATTCCTCTGTGTTAGAAGGAACAAACCCTAACAGCATAGCTCCCTGTTCATTTTACGTGTTGGGTCTTCATGAAGGGTCTAGGTCTAGAAATGTTACCTGTCTCCATGAAAAAAATAAGAACTTCCCTGTATCTGAACGATTGCCTTGTGATAGAGATACGTAAAAATGCAAATTGCTATACCATTTTTACTAGGCGTTAGGCCGTGTCAATTTGCATGAAAAAATAAAGTATCATTATCATTTAAAAGATGACTCACTCAGTAGATCTGTACAATTATTTGGTTTCTTGATTCGTAAAATGTTATGAAAGTGTACTTACATGCTGTTAAACGCTAAGGTAAAGTTTATTTTTCCCAAGAAGCAATTTCCAATTCTCCTGTCAATTTATTGGATGCAAGGTTTTATTTCTTTCATTTTGCTACAAACATCATCTAGTTAAAGTTACCTATGAACCTATTATTGTATAAATGTCTGTTGGTCTTCCTAATAAATAAAATAAATAATTTAATACAAAAATAAGTGATTAAAAAAGTAGAGACCAGGAGTTCGTAGGTTAATTTCTTTAATTTTAAATAAAAAAAATATTACTACTGAACTGTAACTACAGATTTTGATTCACGTGTCATTGACCGGGGGGGCGGTGAGCGCGGGAAGCGGCAGGCGGCCCGCCCGCACGAATAATCAGCTGTGAGTGTGCGCGTATGCTGGCGATGGGCGCTATTCATTACTTGTTTTAAACTTTAGCGTTCGTTTTGATGGGGAATTCTTTAAAATTCTAATGAGGTTCCTTTGGATGAAATGACAGTTAAATGATAAATTTTACAAATCTGCAAAAAAATGAAAATTTTCAATTCAACTTTGAACCTCATTATCTCGGAAACTACTGATTACCCAGGCTTGGTTTCTTAGGGAAAAATGTTCATATTAATGGGGAGATTACGTGGGTTTCGGCTATGTCGGACATGTTCTTACACCCTGTATATTACAAACATAAGCCTGTATCATGGAAGTAATAATTACTTACGTACGTAGTACTATTACTTCCATGGCCTGTATATAATTAGTCTTTGGTTTTCTCCCCTTCTCAGGATTTGATCATACCGTCCTCACCTTTTTCGATTTATCTATTAGCTCACTAGCTGATCCCGGGGCTTCGCTCCCGTGGGAATTTCGGAATAAATAATCCCTATGTGGGGATATTTTTTTTACCAAATTTCTCACTAAACTCACTAATTCACAAACTTAAATCCAAATTTTTTCATTTATAATATTAGTGAATGAAAGAGGGGGGTTTACCGGGTTTACCATAGACTTTTGAAAAACTGCAATAGAGTAACAAGATGTGGTGGTTGTTCCGAAATGCTAGTAGTTTGTAGCTTTGAGACATAATATATTATGATTAAATAATTAGTTTTCGACGTGAAAAAGAGCCTTCTTTGATGGCCAAGTTTCAATAAAAAAATTTGACTTTGACTTTGTGTGGACGTCCCATGGAAGTAATTAGTTCTCTCAGCTGAAAGACGTCCACTGCTGGACAAAGGCCTCCTCCAAGGATTTCCACAACGACCGGTCCTGCGCTGCCCGCATCCATGAGCGTCCCGCGACCTTCACCAGGTCATTCGATTCTGCGGGTTATGTCGGTTACTTTAGTTCTTCTACGGATCTCCTCATTTCTGATTCGATCACGCAGGGAAACTCCAAACATAGCGCGCTCCATCGCCCTTTGGGTGACCTTGAGCCTTCTTATGAGGCCCATAGTAAGCGACCACGTCTCTGTTCCGTATGTCATTACTGGCAACACACACTGGTCAAAGACCTTGGTCTTTAGACACTGCGGTATTTTGGACAAGAAGATATCGCAAAGCTTCTCAAACGCTGCCCAGCCGAGTTGGATTCGACAATTAACCTCTTTTCTCAAGTTGGACTTACCTAACTGAACTGTTTGTCCCAGGTATACATTATTGTCAACAATTTCGAGTGTAGAGTCTCCAACCTTCAGAGGAGTGGGTGCGACACGGATATTAGACATAATTTTCGTCTTGTCCATGTTCATTTTTAGACCCACTTGTTGAGAGGCTCCACAGGGGCCATCAAGCATTGTGCCTAGGTCTTCCTAGGTCTCGGCCATGACTACACTATCGTCAGCGTATCGAAGGTGAGTGATGTACTCGCCGTTGATATTGATACCGAGTCCGCTCCAGTCCTTCTGGACTGGAGCGGTGGAGATGTTTTCAAGCTTCTGCTTGAAAACATCTTCCAGGGCGGCGGAGAACAGTTTCGGAGATATAACGTCTCCCTGTCTCACCCCTCGCTGCAACTGGATAGGTTTCGAGCCTTGATCCTGAAGACGGACCGACATGGTGGCGTTTTCGTACCAACACTTCAGCGCTTCGATATATCGATAGTCAATTTGGCACCGTTGGAGAGACTGTAGCACAGCCTAGGTCTCGATTGAATCGTAATCACTTTGTACAAAGTATCGTTAGTATTTATCGTAAGTATTTTGTACAAAGTACTTATTACTTTCATGGGACGTCCTTAATGGTCAGTGGTTATAGTGAAATATTTTATCTATGGATTTAAATGAAAAAAAACGACACATGAACGCGCGCAGATCACGCGCGTAGTGATTTTTTTTATTTCTGATCACGCGTAGATCATCTAAAATTGTTGAAAAAATAATAAATAAAACGAATATCACTATGTATTTTTATTGACAAAACATACCTAAAAAATGTTTTGAAAAATCATTTATGAACATTGATTACACATATTTTATAATTATATCATATAATCCAAAAAATATACTACAGTATTTATTTTTGGATTTTTAAGCATCTCAGTTGCAATTAGTACTAAAGTACTCTCATATAGAAATTAGATATGCCTAATATGTTTCAATAGAAATTGGATATGGTGAAGATTTTCTATGTGCATGATTGAAATGCGATAGCTTTGTTGGAAGAGCATGGTCGTATAAAGACCTGGGCTGTGGGTTTAAGTCCTGCTCGCATGGAATTTTTTCACCATATCTAATTTCTATATGAGAGTAATTTAATATTCTACAATATTACTAATTAGATACACACACATACTAAAATACTAGTTTTGGGTCTTAAATATAATTTTTATCTTTAGTAGGCGGAGTTTAAATCCTATACATTAAAAATGGTGAGATAAAATAGATGAAACGGAAAATTATTATCAGCTAAATATACCATGAATACATCGAAACATTATGAACTAACATAAATATCATTTTGATGATGATTTTCATAAAATAAACAAAGCTGTACTTTTTAATAATAAATGACGGTACAGACGCCATAGATTAGTCAATTAGTGGTATATATCGTAGAGCGTGCGTAGACCATAGAGTTATTTTTGGTGTATCGGCTTTAACCTATGGCCATGGAATTACTTCCATGCCTATGGCTCTAACGCTTACCGTGCGACAAGGATCTTTTTGCACGTGAGTGAGGGCGCCACCTACGTTTTAAATAAGAAATTTTAATAGTTTAGACATTAGTTCCGTTTTCTACTACGTGCAAAAAGATTTTTGTCGCACTGTATCTAATCTCTAACCACAGAAATATTTTTTTAAAGAGTATTTATGTCAGTGTCTCCAAAATAAGCCACACAATTATAAAGGTAAGAGAAAATTTAAACATTATATGTTTATGAATCATTTATATAAAAATATCATAAGTTCACTTAACTAGTACTTATGCAAAACTTGCTACTAATTAAACTCCACATGTAGGAAATGTCTTATAGTTGGTACAGATTAATAAAATAAATATCTAAATATATACAAACCAATCACACAGATTGTGATTGTTTGCCTCGAAGTTAGTTCGAGACTGTTATGGGATACTAAATTTTATAACAAATACATATATATAAACATCCAAGACCCAGGTAAATCTGGAAAATGTCATTTTCCATCTTGACGCGACCGGTGATCGAACCCGGGACCTCCGGTGTGATAGTCAGGCGTAATGGCCGTTGGCAAAGAAAAAATACGCTTCGAGAAGCAACGGAGGTCGTCAAGGGGTATAGTTCCAGTCACGCAAAAAGGTCGCTGGCGGTTAAGCTGCGCAGTAGGCGATATATCGGTCTATGCGGTGAGCGGGGGTCGGGCGGGTCACATCCGGCGCGCGCGATTGGTTCGTCAGTCGTACCCATGCGCAAGTTTCACCACCTCCTCTGTCTTCCAGCGACTTTTTACATGATGGGAACTGTACTTTTAATTACAATTTAAACTCTGGCTGAGGCTTTCCTTTTTAGGGTTCCGAAGTAAACAAGGAACCCTTATAGTTTCGTCATGTCTGTCCGTCCGTCCGTTCCATCTGTCTGCAGTTTATCTCAGAGACTACTAGTACTAGAAAACTGTAATTTAGTATAGATATACATATTTATTACGCGGAGTTAACTGTAGAATAAAATTAAAAAAAAAAAGACGGACCTGTACTTAGTTACAGATATAAGAACGCGGAAATACTCAACTTTAAACTTCCTAATACAGGCTGATTTTTCATCTGATATACATAGTGTCCTGTCATCAGTGTCGGAGCCTTTAATGGTATGTTATATCTCAAAACTTTTTTTTAAATTTCTTTTTTCTTTTTTTTTCTTTTTTAACTTTCGTTGTAAAATAAAAAATTAACATTTTTATGGGCTAGTTTATTCACAAGAAGCTAATAATTAATAAATACAAAAAAAAACATTGTTTTTTTTTTTTATTTCGCGTTTTTTCTTTTTTTGCCTTTCATATTGAAACATCTTTCTCGTTTTATTATTGTCTACGTGATGAGTTTTTAAATGAGATCTATTTTATGTCGATAGCACTTTTACACGAGTAGTTATGATTGAATTAGTACAAGAGCCAGAACAAAACAAAATGGCTGCCATTTTACTTCAGTAAAAGAAAAAAAAGTTATGGGTGGTGATTTGTCCATAAAAAATGCCACATAACATACCATTAAAAGTCCCGACACTGATGACGGGACTCATTGAATATTATTTAATCCAAAGTATAGTTAGTGCATGAATACTAAACAACAACTAAAAAAATTAAAATTAAATTTAATTATTCACAAATAACTAAGAAATGTTTTGTTGAAAGTTCATGAAAAACGTATGGGCGCCCTTATATGGACTTACTATATACCTAACTCTATGCTATAAACTTACGCCCGTCCAGTATCAATCAATCAATCAATGACTCATAAATAAAATCATTATTATAATTGATAAAAAAGTCACGCACGATACTTAAAGAGGAGCGACATGGCACGACGCATCATGCCGTTTCCGTCACGGCATTCGAATAATTTTTACTGCCAAGCTGCGCCAATAGATATTTTACATTAAAAATGTGAAAAATCACTAATGTTACACATAAACATAGAGCAAAGCGGCCCTGTATAATATATGCCTTCACTTGAAAAAGACACATACTAAAAAGAAAATTGGCAGTTGACCAAATCTCAATGGATGGTGTTTTATGAAAGCAGAGTCGTAATAAAGGCTATACCCATATTGTGCGGTATTTTTTCACAACCAGGGGCAGAAAAAAAATCACCCAACAGTTTGACAGTTGCACAAATCACAATATTGATATTTTCAGATGTTTGTTTTATTCATGGAAGTAATAAGTACTTTGTACAAAGTACTTACTACTTCCATGGTTTTATTTCAATGAAATGCCAAATATGATCATTCCGTTCCATGGAAGTAATATTATTACTTCCATGTTCCGTTCACTGTTGCTTTCTGTAGGGACTCGCCTTTTACTAAGTGCCATCGATGAACCTATCTGGAACTAAATATATATATATTTTTATTTGGGTCTTGGAAAATCGCCCATTGGTGTTTATCTTCGCTTGACATCATGTCACGCAATCACATAAAACAATGACCATTTATCTCATTGAGATATCCGGAACAGTTGTATACAATTTAATAGATGCGTAAAATCGAATTTAAACTATATATTTTTATTTGGGTCTTGGAAAATCGCCCATTGGTGTTTATCTTCGCTTGACATCATGTCACGCAATCACATAAAACAATGACCATTTATCTCATTGAGATATCCGGAACAGTTGTATACAATTTAATAGATGCGTAAAATCGAATTTAAACTCATAATACTTCATTTGCTTAAATGTAGGTGACATAAGATGTTATACAGTTTTACAGTAACAATTATATTTTAGTTTAAAAGCATGCAAACAATAACATTAAGTATATAAAAAAAAAACAATTTATTTACATTTTATGATTAAATGGCTAATGTTCAATAAAATTGAAAAATATTAAATATTGTTGCCAGATAGGAAGTCAAAAATTCGAATGTAAAAGACATCAACGAGCCCAGGCTCACATGCTAAAAATACCATGACCCAAACCACTATTAGGTATTTTGATTTGAGAGGAGTAGAATTGTTGAGAGGATGGATGTAAAGAGAGTAACGAAAGGTATTTATAAAGCACAATGGAAGAGTTGATCAGGGTCGACCTCGAAGAACGAACTCAGATTGCCTCCTCCTTAAAAAGGGAGATATTAGGAGCACCCATAACCGGAGAGCATATTTGAAGAGAGTGATGAGTGTAGAGGAAGCAAGAGAGATCTGTAAGGATTGTAGCAAATGGAAATTGCTAGTCTCTGCCTATCCCCTTGGAAAAAAGGCGTGATAATATCTATATAACATGTAATTGTACATATGATGATCATGACATAATATTTTTTCAATAGAATAGATAGAATCATCTCTCGATCAACATCACACGTGGATTTAAAAGGAAATATTAATAATATTCTTCGATACACACGTCACATGTTGACCTCGATTGTAGATCCAATTGTAAAGACTTTAAAAGCCAAAATTTCTTAATTATTTACAAAAAGACGTTTGTTTAACATACAAAAGGTGTCTATTTCAAATAAGTCGAATGTACATCGCCTTCGCCAACGACGCCGGGACCAAAATGAATGATATTAAAACCTACTCCGTTTCAGAAACAGCTCATATATGTTGACCTTTGCCAACCTTTTCAAATTGACAAATAAGGCCAATTTATCTGTGGAAAACACAGAAACCTCCAAAAGCTAAAGCTCACTAAAGGGAGTCTCAAAATGACGACGCTTAAAGACTTTAAAAAGCTTTTAAAAAGCCAAATGCGAAATAGCCGTTAATGGTAAACTACTTAAAGGCTATACAAGACTGTTTACTGAGTTTCTTTAGGCAGATTTATATTACAATATGATAATATAATTAGTTATCGATTAAAAAAGTGCCTTCTTTGAAGGCCAAGTTTCAATAAAATAATTTGACTGTGACTTTGAAAAAATATTATCTCACGATCCACTATGTTATTGATTTGAGAGGAGTCGAACCATCCCTCGATCAACATCACACGTGGATTCAAAAAGAAATATTATATCCCTCAATACACACTTTGACCTCGATTGTAGATGTAATTCTCTGAGATTCAATTGTAAAGGCTTTAAAAAAGCTTAACTTTCCTAATCTTTTACAAAAAGACGTTTGTGTAACAATCAAAAGGTGCCTCTATTAAATAAGTCGATTGTACATCTTTTTTCCCGACACGGCGGGATAAAAATGAATGAAAATAAAAAAGCTACTCCATTTTAGAAACAGCTCCAAAAATGTTTACCTTTCTTAAATTGACAAACAAGGCCAATATGTCCATGGAAAAAACAGAAACCTCGAAAAGCTAAAGCTCACTAAAGGGAGTCTCTCAAAATGACAACGCTCATAGAGTACTTTTAAAAGCCAAATGCGAAATAGCCGTTAATGGTAAACTACTCAATGGCTATCCCAGTTCTTTGGACATTTTTTCTCAGCAGTAGTGGTCGTTCAGAAATACTATTAGCATGTAGCTTTGAGATCTATAATCAAGACAAGACAGGCCAAGACTCAATAAAACATCAAAATTGAGTCGTTTGAACTGCCCTTAACAAAAAGACGTTGGTTTAACATTCACAAGGTGCCTCTATCAACTACTCGTAAGTCTACTGTAGAATGACCATTGCCTAACAGTGGGACGAAAATGAGTAAAACAATTCTCTATTAATATCAAAGACATTATTAAATGAGTCTTTCCGCATGTGTTCTCAGCAGTGGTCGTTTCGTAATGCTAGTAGATTATAGCTTTGAGATTTACAAAACGATGTGATTATATAATTAGATTTAGAAGTAAAAAGTGGCTTTGAAGGCACACAGCCTTCCGTGACTCACTGCTGGGTAAATGTTAACGCTAACCTTCCCGTTCCTGGACCATCCTACTCCAGCTGTTGCCAACTTTGAAGACCAAGTTTCAATAAAATAATTTGGCTTAAATTTGATTAAAAAATATTATCTCACGATCCACCATGTCGATCAACATCACACGTGGATTCAAAAGGAAATATTAGGTATATCCTTAGATACACACGTCACATGTTGACCTCGATTGTAGATCCAATTCTCTGAGATTCAATTGTACAGGTTTTAAAAAGCTAAACTTTCTTAATTTTTAACAAAAAGACGTTTACCTTCAAGAGGTGCCTCTACTAAATAAGTCGATTGTACATCTTCTTCCTCGACGGCGGGACAAAAATGAATGAAAATAAAAGCTACTCCGTTTCAGAAACAGCTCCAAAAATGTCTACCTTCCTTAAATTGACAAATAAGGCCAATTTGTCTGTGGAAAAAACAGAAACCTCGAAAAGCTAAAGCTCACTAAAGGGAGTCTCTCAAAATTACGACGCTCAAGGACTACTTTTAAAAAGGCAAATGTGAAATAGCCGTTAATGGTAAACTACTCAAAGGCTATCCAAGACTGACTATATAATTAGATTTAGAAGTAAAAAAGTGGCTTTGAAAGCACACAGCCTTTCGTGATTTATTGCTGGGTAAAGATCTACGCCAACCTTCTCGGTCCTGGACCATCCTACTCCAGTTGTTGCCAACTTTGAAGGCCAAGTTTCAAAAAAATAATTTGACTAAAATTTTAATAAAAAAATATTATCTCACGATCCACCATGTCGATCAACATCACACGCGGATTCAAAAGGAAATATTAGGTATATCCTTCGATACACACGTCACATGCTGACTTCGATTGTAGATCCAATTGTAAAGGCTTTAAAAAGCCAAACTTTCTTATTTTTTTACAAACAGACGTTTGTTTAATATTCAAAAGGTGCCTATTTCAAATAAGTCAAATGTACATCGCCATCGCCGACGACGACGGTGGGACAAAAATGAATAATGTTAAAAGCTACTCCATTTCAGAAACTGCTCTAAAAATATCAACCTTTGCCAACCCTTTCAAATTGACAAATAAGGCCAATACATTTGTGGAAAAAACAGAAACCTCCAAAAGCTAAAGCTCACTAAAGGGAGTCTCAAAATGACAACGCTTAAATACTGCTTTTAAAAAGCCAAATGCGAAATATCCGTTAATGGCAAACTACTTAAAGGCTCTTTGAAGGCCAAGTTTCAATAAAATAATTTGACTGTGAATTTGAAAAAATATTATCTCACGATCCACTATGTTATTGATTTGAGAGGAGTAGAACCATCCCTCGATCAACATCACACGTGGATTCAAAAAGAAATATTATATCCCTCAATACACACTTTGACCTCGATTGTAGATCTAATTCTCTGAGATTCAATTATAAAGGCTTTAAAAAAGCTTAACTTTCCTAATCTTTTACAAAAAGACGTTTGTGTAACAATCAAAAGGTGCCTCTATTAAATAAGTCGATTGTACATCTTTTTTCCCGACACGGCGGGATAAAAATAAATGAAAATAAAAAAGCTACTCCATTTTAGAAACAGCTCCAAAAATGTCTACCTTTCTTAAATTGACAAATAAGGCCAATTTGTCCGTGGAAAAAACAGAAACCTCGAAAAGCTAAAGCTCACTAAAAGGAGTCTCTCTAAATGACAACGCTCATAGACTGCTTTTAAAAGCCAAATGCGAAATAGCCGTTATTGGTAAACTACTCAATGGCTATCCCAGTACTTTGTAAATTTTTTCTCAGCAGTGGTCGTTCAGAAATACTATTAGCATGTAGCTTTGAGATCTATAATCATAGTTCTCGAAGTGAAACAGTGCCTTTTTTGAAGGCCAAGACCAAATAAAACATCAATATTGAGTCGTTTAAACTGTCCTTAACAAAAAGACGTTGGTTTAACATTCACAGGGTGCCTCTATCAACTACTCGTAAGTCTACTGTAGAATGACCATTGCTTAGAGTGGGACGAAAATGAGTAAAAAAAATTATCGATTGATATCAAAGACATTATTAAATGAGTCTTTCGGCATGTGTTCTCAGCAGTGGTCGTTTCGTAATGCTAGTAGATTATAGCTTTGAGATTTACAAAACGATGTGATTATATAATTAGATTTAGAAGTAAAAAGTGGCTTTGAAGGCACACAGCCTTCCGTGACTCACTGCTGGGTAAATGTCTACGCCAACCTTCTCGGTCCTTGACCATCCTACTCCAGCTGTTGCCAACTTTGAAGGCCAAGTTTCAATAAAATAATTTGACTTAAATTTGAATAAAAAAATATTAACTCACCTTCCACTATGTCGATCATCATCACACGTGGATTCAAAAGGAAATATTAGGTATATCCTTCGATACACACGTCACATGCTCACTTCGATTGTAGATCCAATTGTAAAGGCTTTAAAAAGCCAAACTTTCTTATTTTTTTACAAAAAGACGTATGTATTCAAAAGGTGCCTATTTTAAATAAGTCAAATGTACATCGCCTTCGCCGACGACGACGGTGGGACAAAAATGAATGAAATTAAAAGCTACTCCATTTCAGAAACTGCTCTAAAAATATCAACCTTTGCCAACCCTTTCAAATTGACAAATAAGGCCAATTCATCTGTGGAAAAAACAGAAACCTCTAAAAGCTAAAGCTCACTAAAGGAAGTCTCTCAAAATGCAAACGCTCAAAGATTACTTTTAAAAAGCCAAATGTGAAATAGCCGTTAATGGTAAACTACTCAAAGGCTATCCAAGACTGTTTACTGAGTTTCTTTAGGCAGATTTATAATACGATATGATAATATTATTAGTTATCGACTTAAAAAAGTGCCTTCTTGGAAGGCCAAGTTTCAATTAAATAATTTAACTTTGACTTTGAAAAAATATTTACTCACGATCCACTATGATATTGATTTAAGAGGAGTAGAACCATCCTGCGATCAACATCACACGTGGATTCAAAAGGAAATATTATATCCTTCAATATGCACGTCACATGTTGACCTCGATTGTAGATCCAATTATCTGAGATCTAATTGTACTAGGTAGGTATCAAAAAAAAAGAAAATTCCATATTTTCATCGTTATGTAAATATTTCATACATTAAAAATACCAATAATAAAAGACCAGCCCGTGAGAATAACTTATTTTGCTAATTATTCTCAGCAGTGGTCATTCCAAAATAATTTCAAAAAGAAAAACCTCCCAAAGAGAAAGCACACCAAAGGAAGTTTCACAAAATTACAATGTCCATCGACAGCTTTTAAACGTGAAAAAGTGAAATTCCGAAATACTACTAAATTGTAGCTTAGAAATTTATAATACGGAATGATAACATAATTAGTCTTCGAAGTACAAAAGTGCCTTCTTTGAAGGCACACAGCCTTCTGTGACTCACTGCTGGGTAAAGGTCTACGCCAACCTCCTCGGTCCTGGACTATCCTACTCCAGTTGTTGCCAACTTTTAAGGCCAAGTTTCAATAAAATAATTTGATTTAAATTTAATAAAAAAAAAAAAAATTATCTCACGATACACCATTACGATCAAGATAACACGTGGATTCATAAGGAAATATTAGGTATAATCTTAGATACACACGTCACATGTTGACCTCGATTGTAGATACAATTGTAAAGGCTTTAAAAAAGCTAAATTTTCCTAATCTTTAAAAAAAAGAGGTTTGTTTAACATTCAAAAGGTGCCTGTAACAAATAAGTCAATTGTACATCTTCTTCCCCGACGGCGGGACGAAAATGAATGAAAATAAAAGCTACTCCGTTTCAGAAACAGCTCCAAAAATGTCTGCCTTTCTTAAATTGACAAATAAGGCCAATTCGTCTATGGAAAAAACAGAAACTTCCAAAAGCTAAAGCTCAATAAAGAGAGTCTCTCAAAATAACAACGCTGAAATAGCCAAATACAAAATAACCGTTTTATGGTAAACTACTCAAAGGCTATTCCAAATCTTTGGACATTTTTTCTCAGCAGTGGTCGTTCCGAAATACTAGTAGTTTGTTGCTTTGATATTTATATTTCTTATTTATTGATTTATTATTCTCGACGTGAAAAAGTGCCTTTTTTGAAGGCCAAGACTCAATAATATATTTGACTTTATCAAAATTGAGTCGTTTGAACTGTCCTTAACAAAAAGACGTTGGTTTAACTTTTACAGGGTGCCTCCCTCAAGCTCAACTAAGTCTACTGTAGAATGACCATTGCCTAATAGTGGGACGAAAAATGAATTAAAAACTTCTCAGTTGCTATCCAAGACTGTATAATGAGTCTTTCGGCATGTGTTCTCAGCAATGGTCGTTCCGAAATGCTAGTAGATTGTAGCTTAGAGATTTATAATACGGAATGATTACATAATTAGTCTTCGAAGTACAAAAGTGCCTTCTTTGGAGGTACACAGCCTTCCATGACTCACAGCTGGGTAAAGGTCTACACCAACCTTCTCGGTCCTGGACCATCCTACTCCAGTTGTTGCCAACTTTGAAGGCCAAGTTTCAATAAAATAGTTTGACTTAAATTTGAATAAAAAAATTTTATCTCACGGTCCACCATGACGATCAACATCACACGTGGATTCAAAAGAAAATATTAGGTATATCCTTAGATACACACGTCACATGTTGACCTCGATTGTAGATCCAATTCTCTGAGATTCAATTGTAAAGGCTTTAAAAAAGCTTAACTTTCCTAATCTTTTACAAAAAGACGTTTGTGTAACAATCAAAAGTTGCCTCTATCAAATAAGTCGATTGTACATCTTCCCCGACACGGCGGGACAAAAATGAATGAAAATAAAAGCTACTCCGTTTCAGAAATAGCTTCAAAAATGTCTGACTTTCTTAAATTGACAAATAAGGCCGATATGTTCGTAGAAAAAACAGAAACCTCTAAAAGCTAGAGCTCACTAAATGACAACGCTCATAGACTGCTTTTAAAAGTCAAATGCGAAATAGCCGTTAATAATGGTAAACTACTCAAAGGCTATCCCAGTTCTTTAGACATTTTTTCTCAGCAGTGGTCGTTCTGAAATACTAGTACTATGAATATAAATCTCAAAGCTACAAACAGCTTTGAGATTTATATTCATTGTTATCGACGTGAAAATGTACCTTTTTTGAAGGCCAAGACTCAATAAAACATTTGACTTTATCAAAATTAAGTCGTTTAAACTGTCCTTAACAAAAAGATGTTGGTTTAACATTCACAGGATGCCTCTATCAAAATTGCCTAACAGTGGGACGAAAATGAGTAAAAGAACTTCTCAATTGCTATCCAAGACTGTATTTAATGAGTCTTTCGGTTTGTGTTCTCAGCAGTGGTCGTTTCGAAATCCTAATAGATTGTAGCTTTGAGATTTATTATACGATTTGATTATATAAATAGTTTTCAAAGTAAAAAAGTGCCTTCTTTGAAGGCACACAGCCTTCCGTGACTCACTGCTGGGTAAATGTCTATGCCAACCTTCTCGGTCCTGGACCATCCTACTCCAGTTGTTGCCAACATTGAAGGCCAAGTTTCAATAAAATAATTCGACTTAAATTTTAATAAAAAAATATTATCTCACGATCCACCATGTCGATCAACATCACACGTGGATTCAAAAGGAAATATTAGGTATATCCTTCGATACACACGTCACATGCTGACTTCGATTGTAGATCCAATTGTAAAGGCTTTAAAAAGCCAAACTTTCTTATTTTTTTACAAAAAGACGTTTGTTTAATATTCAAAAGGTGCCTATTTCAAATAAGTCAAATGTATATCGCCTTCGCCGACGAAGACGGTGAGACAAAAATGAATGAAATTAAAAAGCTACTCCATTTCAGAAACTGCTCTAAAAATATCAACCTTTGCACTTTCAAATGAACAAATAAGGCCAATTCATCTGTGGAAAAAACAGAAACCTCCAAAAGCTAAAGCTCACTAAAGGAAGTCTCTCAAAATGCAAACGCTCAAAGACTACTTGTAAAAAGCCAAATGTGAAATAGTCGTTAATGGTAAACTACTCAAAGGCTATCCAAGACTGTTTACTGAGTATCTTTAGGCAGATTTATAATACGATATGATAATATAATTAGTTATCGACTTAAAAAAGTGCCTTCTTTGAAGGCCAAGTTTCAATTAAATAATTTGACTTTGAAAAAATATTTACTCACGATCCACTATGTTATTGATTTGAGAGGAGTCGAACCATCCCTCGATCAACATCACACGTGGATTCAAAAAGAAATATTATATCCCTCAATACACACTTTGATCTCGATTGTAGATGTAATTCTCTGAGATTCAATTGTAAAGGCTTTAAAAAAGCTTAACTTTCCTAATCTTTTACAAAAAGACGTTTGTGTAACAATCAAAAGGTGCCTCTATTAAATAAGTCGATTGTACATCTTTTTTCCCGACACGGCGGGATAAAAATAAATGAAAATAAAAAAGCTACTCCATTTTAGAAACACCTCCAAAAATGTCTACCTTTCTTAAATTGACAAATAAGGCCAATTTGTCCGTGGAAAAAACAGAAACCTCGAAAAGCTAGAGCTCACTTAAGGGAGTCTCTCTAAATGACAATGCTCATAGACTGCTTTTAAAAGCCAAATGCGAAATAGCCGTTAATAATGGTAAACTACTCAAAGGCTATCCCAGTTCTTTGGACATTTTTTCTCAGCAGTGGTCGTTCTGAAATACTAGTACTATGAATATAAATCTCAAAGCTACAAACAGCTTTGAGATTTATATTCTGTTTTCGACGTGAAAAAGTGCCTTTATTGAAGGCCAAGACTCAATAAAACATTTGATTTTATCAAAATTAAGTCGTTTGAACTGTCCTTAACAAAAAGATGTTGGTTTAAACAGGGTGCCTCTATCAATATTGCCTAACAGTGGGACGAAAATGAGTAAAAGAACTTCTCAATTGCAATCCAAGACTGTATTTAATGAGTCTTTCGGTTTGTGTTTCCAGCAGTGGTCGTTTCGAAATCCTAGTAGATAGTAGCTTTGAGATTTATTATACGATTTGATTATATAATTAGTTTTCAAAGTAAAAACGTGCCTACTTTGAAGGCACACAGCCTTCCATGACACACGTCACATGTTTAAAAAAGCCAAACTTTATTTTTTTTTACAAAAAGACGTTTGTTTGACATTCAAAAGGTGTCTCTTTCAAATATGTCGAATATACATCACCTTCGCCAACGACACCGGGACAAAAATGAATGAAATTAGAAGCTACTCCGTTTCAGAAACAGCTCTAAAAATGTCAAAGCTAAGGCTCACTAAAAGGGTCTCTCAAAATGACAACGCTCATAGACTGCTTTTAAAAGCCAAATGCGAAATAGCCGTTAATGGTAAACTACTCAATGACTATCCCAATTCTTTGGACATTTTTTCTCAGCAGTGGTCGTTCAGAAATACTATTAGCATGTAGCTTTGAGATCTATAATCAAGACAAGACAGGCCAAGATTCAATATAACATCAAAATTGAGTCGTTTGAACTGTCCTTAACAAAAAGACGTTGGTTTAACATTCACAAGGTGCCTCTATCAACTATTCGTAAGTCTACTGTAGAATGACCATTGCCTAACAGTGGGACGAAAATGAGTAAAACAATTCTCTATTGATATCAAAGACATTATTAAATGAGTCTTTCGGCATGTGTTCTCAGCGGTAGTCGTTTCGTAATGCCAGTAGATTGTAGCTTTGAGATTTACAAAACGATATGATTATATAATTAGATTTAGAAGTAAAAAAGTGGCTTTGAAGGCACACAGCCTTCCGTGACTCACTGCTGGGTAAATGTCTACGCTAACCTTTTCGGTCCTGGACCATCCTACTCCAGCTGTTGCCAACTTTGAAGGCCAAGTTTCAATAAAATAATTTGACTTAAATTTGAATAAAAAAATATTATCTCACCTTCCACTATGTCGATCATCATCACACGTGGATTCAAAAGGAAATATTAGGTATATCCTTCGATACACACGTCACATGCTCACTTCGATTGTAGATCCAATTGTAAAGGCTTTAAAAAGCCAAACTTTCTTATTTTTTTACAAAAAGACGTATGTATTCAAAAGGTGCCTATTTTAAATAAGTCAAATGTACATCGCCTTCGCCGACGACGACGGTGGGACAAAAATGAATGAAATTAAAAGCTACTCCATTTCAGAAACTGCTCTAAAAATATCAACCTTTGCCAACCCTTTCAAATTGACAAATAAGGCCAATTCATCTGTGGAAAAAACAGAAACCTCTAAAAGCTAAGGCTCACTAAAGGAAGTCTCTCAAAATGCAAACGCTCAAAGATTACTTTTAAAAAGCCAAATGTGAAATAGCCGTTAATGGTAAACTACTCAAAGGCTATCCAAGACTGTTTACTGAGTTTCTTTAGGCAGATTTATAATACGATATGATAATATTATTAGTTATAGACTTAAAAAAGTGCCTTCTTGGAAGGCCAAGTTTCAATTAAATAATTTAACTTTGACTTTGAAAAAATATTTACTCACGATCCACTATGATATTGATTTAAGAGGAGTAGAACCATCCTGCGATCAACATCACACGTGGATTCAAAAGGAAATATTATATCCTTCAATATGCACGTCACATGTTGACCTCGATTGTAGATCCAATTATCTGAGATCTAATTGTACTAGGTATCAAAAAAAATGAAAATTCCATATTTTCATCGTTATGTAAATATTTCATACATTAAAAATACCAATAATAAAAGACCAGCCCGTGAGAATAACTTATTTTGCTAATTATTCTCAGCAGTGGTCATTCCAAAATAATTTCAAAAAGAAAAACCTCCCAAAGAGAAAGCACACCAAAGGAAGTTTCACAAAATTACAATGTCCATCGACAGCTTTTAAACGTGAAAAAGTGAAATTCCGAAATGCTAGTAAATTGTAGCTTAGAAATTTATAATACGGAATGATAACATAATTAGTCTTCGAAGTACAAAAGTGCCTTCTTTGAAGGCACACAGCCTTCTGTGACTCACTGCTGGGTAAAGGTCTACGCCAACCTCCTCGGTCCTGGACTATCCTACTCCAGTTGTTGCCAACTTTTAAGGCCAAGTTTCAATAAAATAATTTGATTTAAATTTAATAAAAAAAAAAATATTATCTCACGATACACCATTACGATCAAGATAACACGTGGATTCATAAGGAAATATTAGGTATAATCTTTGATACACACGTCACATGTTGACCTCGATTGTAGATACAATTGTAAAGGCTTTAAAAAAGCTAAATTTTCCTAATCTTTAAAAAAAAGAGGTTTGTTTAACATTCATAAGGTGCCTGTAACAAATAAGTCAATTGTACATCTTCTTCCCCGACGGCGGGACGAAAATGAATGAAAATAAAAGCTACTCCGTTTCAGAAACAGCTCCAAAAATGTCTGCCTTTCTTAAATTGACAAATAAGGCCAATTCGTCTATGGAAAAAACAGAAACTTCCAAAAGCTAAAGCTCAATAAAGAGAGTCTCTCAAAATAACAACGCTGAAATAGCCAAATACAAAATAACCGTTTTATGGTAAACTACTCAAAGGCTATTCCAAATCTTTGGACATTTTTTCTCAGCAGTGGTCGTTCCGAAATACTAGTAGTTTGTTGCTTTGATATTTATATTTCTTATTTATTGATTTATTATTCTCGACGTGAAAAAGTGCCTTTTTTGAAGGCCAAGACTCAATAATATATTTGACTTTATCAAAATTGAGTCGTTTGAACTGTCCTTAACAAAAAGACGTTGGTTTAACTTTTACAGGGTGCCTCCCTCAAGCTCAACTAAGTCTACTGTAGAATGACCATTGCCTAATAGTGGGACGAAAAATGAATTAAAAACTTCTCAGTTGCTATCCAAGACTGTATAATGAGTCTTTCGGCATGTGTTCTCAGCAATGGTCGTTCCGAAATGCTAGTAGATTGTAGCTTAGAGATTTATAATACGGAATGATTACATAATTAGTCTTTGAAGTACAAAAGTGCCTTCTTTGGAGGTACACAGCCTTCCATGACTCACAGCTGGGTAAAGGTCTACACCAACCTTCTCGGTCCTGGACCATCCTACTCCAGTTGTTGCCAACTTTGAAGGCCAAGTTTCAATAAAATAGTTTGACTTAAATTTGAATAAAAAAAATTTATCTCACGGTCCACCATGACGATCAACATCACACGTGGATTCAAAAGAAAATATTAGGTATATCCTTAGATACACACGTCACATGTTGACCTCGATTGTAGATCCAATTCTCTGAGATTCAATTGTAAAGGCTTTAAAAAAGCTTAACTTTCCTAATCTTTTACAAAAAGACGTTTGTGTAACAATCAAAAGTTGCCTCTATCAAATAAGTCGATTGTACATCTTCCCCGACACGGCGGGACAAAAATGAATGAAAATAAAAGCTACTCCGTTTCAGAAATAGCTCCAAAAATGTCTGACTTTCTTAAATTGACAAATAAGGCCAATATGTTCGTAGAAAAAACAGAAACCTCTAAAAGCTAGAGCTCACTAAAGGGAGTCTCTCTAAATGACAACGCTCATAGACTGCTTTTAAAAGTCAAATGCGAAATAGCCGTTAATAATGGTAAACTACTCAAAGGCTATCCCAGTTCTTTAGACATTTTTTCTCAGCAGTGGTCGTTCTGAAATACTAGTACTATGAATATAAATCTCAAAGCTACAAACAGCTTTGAGATTTATATTCATTGTTATCGACGTGAAAATGTACCTTTTTTGAAGGCCAAGACTCAATAAAACATTTGACTTTATCAAAATTAAGTCGTTTAAACTGTCCTTAACAAAAAGATGTTGGTTTAACATTCACAGGATGCCTCTATCAAAATTGCCTAACAGTGGGACGAAAATGAGTAAAAGAACTTCTCAATTGCTATCCAAGACTGTATTTAATGAGTCTTTCGGTTTGTGTTCTCAGCAGTGGTCGTTTCGAAATCCTAATAGATTGTAGCTTTGAGATTTATTATACGATTTGATTATATAAATAGTTTTCAAAGTAAAAAAGTGCCTTCTTTGAAGGCACACAGCCTTCCGTGACTCACTGCTGGGTAAATGTCTATGCCAACCTTCTCGGTCCTGGACCATCCTACTCCAGTTGTTGCCAACATTGAAGGCCAAGTTTCAATAAAATAATTCGACTTAAATTTTAATAAAAAAATATTATCTCACGATCCACCATGTCGATCAACATCACACGTGGATTCAAAAGGAAATATTAGGTATATCCTTCGATACACACGTCACATGCTGACTTCGATTGTAGATCCAATTGTAAAGGCTTTAAAAAGCCAAACTTTCTTATTTTTTTACAAAAAGACGTTTGTTTAATATTCAAAAGGTGCCTATTTCAAATAAGTCAAATGTATATCGCCTTCGCCGACGAAGACGGTGAGACAAAAATGAATGAAATTAAAAGCTACTCCATTTCAGAAACTGCTCTAAAAATATCAACCTTTGCACTTTCAAATGAACAAATAAGGCCAATTCATCTGTGGAAAAAACAGAAACCTCCAAAAGCTAAAGCTCACTAAAGGAAGTCTCTCAAAATGCAAACGCTCAAAGACTACTTGTAAAAAGCCAAATGTGAAATAGTCGTTAATGGTAAACTACTCAAAGGCTATCCAAGACTGTTTACTGAGTATCTTTAGGCAGATTTATAATACGATATGATAATATAATTAGTTATCGACTTAAAAAAGTGCCTTCTTTGAAGGCCAAGTTTCAATTAAATAATTTGACTTTGAAAAAATATTTACTCACGATCCACTATGTTATTGATTTGAGAGGAGTCGAACCATCCCTCGATCAACATCACACGTGGATTCAAAAAGAAATATTATATCCCTCAATACACACTTTGATCTCGATTGTAGATGTAATTCTCTGAGATTCAATTGTAAAGGTTTTAAAAAAGCTTAACTTTCCTAATCTTTTACAAAAAGACGTTTGTGTAACAATCAAAAGGTGCCTCTATTAAATAAGTCGATTGTACATCTTTTTTCCCGACACGGCGGGATAAAAATGAATGAAAATAAAAAAGCTTCTCCATTTTAGAAACAGCTCCAAAAATGTTTACCTTTCTTAAATTGGCAAATAAGGGCAATATGTCCGTGGGAAAAACAGAAACTTCGAAAAGCTAATGCTCACTAAAGGGAGTCTCTCAAAATGACAACGCTCATAGAGTGCTTTTAAAAGCCAAATGCGAAATAGCCGTTAATGGTAAACTACTCAATGGCTATCCCAGTTCTTTGGACATTTTTTCTCGGCAGTGGTCGTTCAGAAATACTATTAGCATGTAGCTTTGAGATCTATAATGATAGTTCTCGAAGTGAAACAGTGCCTTTTTTGAAGGCCAAGACTAAATAAAACATCGAAATTGAGTCGCTTAAACTGTCCTTAACAAAAAGACGTTGGTTTAACATTCACAGGGTGCCTCTATCAACTACTCGTAAGTCTACTGTAGAATGACCATTGCCTAACAGTGGGATGAAAATGAGTAAAAAAAATTATCGATTGATATCAAAGACATTATTAAATGAGTCTTTCTTTCGGCATGTGTTCTCAGCAGTGGTCGTTTCGTAATGCTAGTAGATTATAGCTTTGGGATTTAGAAAACGATATGATTATATAATTAGATTTAGAAGTAAAAAGTGGCTTTGAAGGCACACAGCCTTCCGTGACTCATTGCTGGGTAAATGTCTACGCCAACCTTCTCGGTCGTTGACCATCCTACTCCAGCTGTTGCAAACTTTGAAGGCCAAGTTTCAATAAAATAATTTGACTTAAATTTGAATAAAAAAATATTATCTCACGATCCACCATGTCGATCAACATCACACGTGGATTCAAAAGGAAATATTAGGTATATCCTTCGATACACACGTCACATGTTGACCTCGATTGTAGATCCAATTCTATGAGATTCAATTGTAAAGGTTTCAAAAAGCTGAACTTTCTTAATTTTTAACAAAATGACGTTTATTTTACATTCAATAGGTGCCTCTCTACTAAATACGTCGATTGTACATCTTCTTCCTCGACGGCGGGACAAAAATGAATGAAAATAAAACCTACTCCGTTTCAGAAACAGCTCCAAAAATGTCTACCTTTCTTAAATTGACAAATAAGGCCAATTTGTCTGTGGAAAAAACAGAAACTTCGAAAAGCTAAAGCTCACTAAAGGGAGTCTCTTAAAATTACGACGCTCAAGGACTACTTTTAAAAAGCCAAATGTGAAATAACCGTTAATGGTAAACTACTCAAAGGCTATCCAAGACTGACTATATAATTAGATTTAGAAGTAAAAAAGTGGCTTTGAAGGCACACAGCCTTCCGTGACTCACTGCTGGGTAAATGTCTACGCTAACCTTCTCGGTCCTGGACCATCCTACTCCAGCTGTTGCCAACTTTGAAGACCAAGTTTCAATTAAATAATTTGACTTAAATTTGATTAAAAAATATTATCTCACGATCCACCATGTCGATCAACATCACACGTGGATTCAAAAGGAAATATTAGGTATATCCTTCGATACACACGTCGCATGCTGACTTCGATTGTAGATCCAATTCTCTGAGATTCAATTGTAAAGGTTTTAAAAACCTAAACTTTCTTAATTTTTAACAAAAAGACGTTTGTTTTACATATACAATAGGTGCCTCTACTAAATAAGTCGATTGTACATCTTCTTCCCCGACACGGCGGGACAAAAATGAATGAAAATAAAAGCTACTCTGGAAACAGCTCCAAAAATGTCTACCTTTCTTAAATTGGCAAATAAGGGCAATATGTCCGTGGGAAAAACAGAAACTTCGAAAAGCTAAAGCTCACTAAAGGGAGTCTCTCAAAATGACAACGCTCATAGAGTGCTTTTAAAAGCCAAATGCGAAATAGCCGTTAATGGTAAACTACTCAAAGGCAATTCCAGTTCTTTGGACATTTTTTCTCAGCAGTGGTCGTTCAGAAATACTATTAGCATGTAGCTTTGAGATCTATAATCATAGTTCTCGAAGTGAAACAGTGCCTTTTTTAAAGGCCAAGACTCAATAAAACATTAAAAATTGAGTCGTTTGAACTGTCCTTAACAAAAAGACGTTGGTTTAACATTCACAAGGTGCCTCTATCAACTACTCGTAAGTCTACTGTAGAATGACCATTGCCTAACAGTGGGACGAAAATGAGTAAAAAAAATTATCGATTGATATCTAAGACATTATTAAGTGAGTCTTTCTTTCGGCATGTGTTCTCAGCAGTGGTCGTTTCGTAATGCTAGTAGATTATAGCTTTGAGATTTACAAAACGATATGATTATATAATTAAATTTCGAAGTAAAAAGTGGCTTTGAAGGCACACAGCCTTCAGTGACTCATTGCTGGGTAAATGTCTACGCCAACCTTCTCGGTCGTTGACCATCCTACTCCAGCTGTTGCAAACTTTGAAGGCCAAGTTTCAATAAAATAATTTGACTTAAATTTGAATAAAAAAATATTATCTCACGATCCACCATGTCGATCAACATCACACGTGGATTCAAAAGGAAATATTAGGTATATCCTTCGATACACACGTCACATGTTGACCTCGATTGTAGATCCAATTCTCTGAGATTCAATTGTAAAGGTTTTAAAAAGCTGAACTTTCTTAATTTTTAACAAAATGACGTTTATTTTACATTCAATAGGTGCCTCTCTACTAAATACGTCGATTGTACATCTTCTTCCTCGACGGCGGGACAAAAATGAATGAAAATAAAAGCTACTCCGGAAACAGCTCCAAAAATGTTTACCTTTCTTAAATTGGCAAATAAGGGCAATATGTCCGTGGGAAAAACAGAAACTTCGAAAAGCTAAAGCTCACTAAAGGGAGTCTCTTAAAATTACGACGCTCAAGGACTACTTTTAAAAAGCCAAATGTGAAATAGCCGTTAATGGTAAACTACTCAAAGGCTATCCAAGACTGACTATATAATTAGATTTAGAAGTAAAAAAGTGGCTTTGAAGGCACACAGCCTTCCGTGACTCACTGCTGGGTAAATGTCTACGCTAACCTTCTCGGTCCTGGACCATCCTACTCCAGCTGTTGCCAACTTTGAAGACCAAGTTTCAATTAAATAATTTGACTTAAATTTGATTAAAAAATATTATCTCACGATCCACCATGTCGATCAACATCACACGTGGATTCAAAAGGAAATATTAGGTATATCCTTCGATACACACGTCGCATGCTGACTTCGATTGTAGATCCAATTCTCTGAGATTCAATTGTAAAGGTTTTAAAAACCTAAACTTTCTTAATTTTTAACAAAAAGACGTTTGTTTTACATATACAATAGGTGCCTCTACTAAATAAGTCGATTGTACATCTTCTTCCCCGACACGGCGGGACAAAAATGAATGAAAATAAAAGCTACTCCGGAAACAGCTCCAAAAATGTTTACCTTTCTTAAATTGGCAAATAAGGGCAATATGTCCGTGGGAAAAACAGAAACTTCGAAAAGCTAAAGCTCACTAAAAGGAGTCTCTCAAAATGACAACGCTCATAGAGTGCTTTTAAAAGCCAAATGCGAAATAGCCGTTAATGGTAAACTACTCAATAGCAATTCCAGTTCTTTGGACATTTTTTCTCAGCAGTGGTCTGGTCGTTCCGAAATACTAGTAGTTTGTTGCTTTGCGATTTATATTTCTTATTTATTGATTTATTATTCTCGACGTGAAAAAGTGCCTTTTTTGAAGGCCAAGACTCAATAATATATTTGACTTTATCAAAATTGAGTCGTTTGAACTGTCCTTAACAAAAAGACGTTGGTTTAACTTTTACAGGGTGCCTCCCTCAAGCTCAACTAAGTCTACTGTAGAATGACCATTGCCTAACAGTGGGACGAAAAATGAATTAAAAACTTCTCAGTTGCTATCCAAGACTGAATAATGAGTCTTTCGGTATGTGTTCTCAGCAATGGTCGTTCCGAAATGCTATTAGATTGTAGCTTAGAGATTTATAATACAATGATAACATAATTAGTCTTCGAAGTACAAAAGAGCCTTCTTTGAAGGTACACAGCCTTCTATGACTCACTGCTGGGTAAAGGTCTACGCCAACCTTCTCGGTCCTGGACCATCCTACTCCAGTTGTTGCCAAGTTTGAAGGCCAAGTTTCAATAAAATTATTTGACTTTCACTTCGAAAAAATATTATCTCACGATCCACCATGACGATCAACATCACACGTGGATTCAAAAGGAAATATTAGGTATATCCTTAGATACACACGTCACATGTTGACTCTAAGATGCTTTAAAAAAGCAAAGTTTGGCTTTTTTATTTGTGACTTTTTTCTTTTTACAAAAAGACGTTTGTTTAACATTCAAAAGGTGCCTATTTCAAATAAGTCAAATGTACATCGCCTTTGCCGACGACGACGGTGGGACAAAAATGAATAAAATTAAAAGCTACTCCGTTTCAGAAACTGCTCTAAAAATATCAACCTTTGCCAACCCTTTCAAATTGACAAATAAGGCCCAATTCATCTGTGGAAAAAACAGAAACCTCCAAAAGCTAAAGTCACTAAAGGGAGTCTCTCACAATGACAACGCTCCAAGACTAGTTTTAAAAAGCCAAATGTTAAATAGTCGTTAATGGTAAACTACTCAAAGGCTATCCCAGTTCTGTGGACATTTTTTCTCAGCAGTGGTCGTTCTGAAATACTAGTACTATGAATATAAATCTCAAAGCTACAAACAGCTTTGAGATTTATATTCATATTTCTTGACGTGAAAAAGTGCCTTTTTTGAAGGCCAAGACTCAATAAAACATTTGACTTTATCAAAATTAAGTCGTTTGAACTGTCCTTAACAAAAAGCCGTTTGTTTAAACAGGGTGCCTCTATCAACATTGTTTAACAGTGGGACGAAAATGAGTAAAAGAACTTCTCAAATACTATCCAAGACTGCATTTAATGAGTCTTTCGATATGTGTTCTCAGCAGTGGTCGTTTCGAAATCCTAGTAGATTGTAGCTTTGAGATTTACAATACGATATGATTATATAATTAGATTTAGAAGTAAAAAAGTGGCAGGCACACAGCCTTTCGTGACTCACTGCTGGGTAAAGGACTACGCCAACCTTCTCGGTCCTGGACCATCCTACTCCAGTTGTTGCCAACTTTGAAGGCCAAGTTTCAATAAAATTATGTGACTTATATTTAAATAAAAAAATATTATCTGAAAATCGACGTGAAACAGTGCCTTTTTTGAAGGCCAAGACTCAATAAAACATCAAAATTGAGTCGTTTGAACTGTCCTTAACAAAAAGACGTTGGTTTAACATATACAGAGTGCCTTTATCAACTAAGTCTACTGTAGAATGACCATTGCCTAACAGTGGGACGAAAAATGAATTAAAAACTTCTCAGTTGCTATCCAAGACTGAATAATGAGTCTTTCGGCATGTGTTCTCAGAGCAATGGTCGTTCCGAAATGCTAGTAGATTGTAGCTTAGAGATTTATAATACGGAATGATTACATAATTAGTCTTCGAAGTACAAAAGTGCCTTTTTTGGAGAAACACAGCCTTCCATGACTCACTCCTGGGTAAAGGTCTACACCAACCTTCTTGGTCCTGGACCATCCTACTCCAGTTGTTGCCACTTTGAAGGCCAAGTTTCAATAAAATAATTTGACTTTTATTTCGAAAAAATATTATCTTACGATCCACCATGTCGATCAACATCACACGTGGATTCAACAGGAAATATTAGGTATATCCTTCGATACACACGTCACATGCTGACTTCGATTGTAGATCCAATTGTAAAGGCTTTAAAAAGCCAAACTTTTTTATTTTTTTACAAAAAGACGTTTGTTTAATATTCAAAAGGTGCCTATTTCAAATAAGTCAAATGTATATCGCCTTCGCCGACGACGACGGTGAGACAAAAATGAATGAAATTAAAAGCTACTCCATTTCAGAAACTGCTCTAAAAATATCAACCTTTGCCAACACTTTCAAATTAACAAATAAGGCCAATTCATCTGTGGAAAAAACAGAAACCTCCAAAAGCTAAAGCTCACTAAAGGAAGTCTCTCAAAATGCAAACGCTCAAAGACTACTTGTAAAAAGCCAAATGTGAAATAGTCGTTAATGGTAAACTACTCAAAGGCTATCCAAGACTGTTTACTGAGTATCTTTAGGCAGATTTATAATACGATATGATAATATAATTAGTTATCGACTTAAAAAAGTGCCTTCTTTGAAGGCCAAGTTTCAATTAAATAATTTGACTTTGAAAAAATATTTACTCACGATCCACTATGATATTGATTTGAGAGGAGTAGAACCATCCTGCGATCAACGTCACACGTGGATTCAAAAGGAAATATTATATCCTTCAATATGCACGTCACATGTTGACCTCGATTGTAGATCCAATTATCTGAGATCTAATTGTACTAGGTATCAAAAAAAAATGAAAATTCCATATTTTCATCGTTATGTAAATATTTCATACATTAAAAATACCAATAATAAAAGTCCAGCCCGTGAGAATAACTTATTTTGCTAATTATTCTCAGCAGTGGTCATTCCAAAATAATTTCAAAAAGAAAAACCTCCCAAAGAGAAAGCACACCAAAGGAAGTCTCAGAAAATTACAATGTCCATCGACAGCTTTTAAACGTGAAAAAGTGAAAAAAGTGAAATTTCGAAATGCTAGTAAATTGTAGCTTAGAAATTTATAATACGGAATGATAACATAATTAGTTTTCGAAGTAAGTACAAAAGTGCCTACTTTGAAGGCACACAGCCTTCTGTGACTCACTGCTGGGTAAAGGTCTACGCGTGGTCTACGCCAACCTCCTCGGTCCTGGACCATCCTACTCCAGTTGATGCCAACTTTGAAGGCCAAGTTTCAATAAAATAATTTGATTTAAATTTAATTAAAAAAATATATTATCTCACGATACACCATTACGATCAAGATCACACGTGGATTCATAAGGAAATATTAGGTATAATCTTTAATCTTAGATACACACGTCACATGTTGACCTCGATTGTAGATACAATTGTAAAGGCTTTAAAAAAGCTAAATTTTCCTAATCTTTTAAAAAAAGAGGTTTGTTTAACATTCAAAAGGTGCCTGTAACAAATAAGTCAATTGTACATCTTCTTCCCCGACGGCGGGACAAAAATGAATAAAAATAAAAGCTACTCCGTTTTAGAAACAGCTCCAAAAATTTCTGCCTTTCTTAAATTGGCAAATAAGGCCAATTCGTCTATGGAAAAAACAGAAACTTCCAAAAGCTAAAGCTCAATAAAGAGAGTCTCTCAAAATAACAACGCTGAAATAGCCAAATACAAAATAACCGTTTAATGGTAAACTACTCAAAGGCTATTCCAAATCTTTGGACATTTTTTCTCAGCAGTGGTCGTTCCGAAATACTAGTAGTTTGTTGCTTTGATATTTATATTTCTTATTTATTGATTTATTATTCTCGACGTGAAAAAGTGCCTTTTTTGAAGGCCAAGACTCAATAATATATTTGACTTTATCAAAATTGAGTCGTTTGAACTGTCCTTAACAAAAAGACGTTGGTTTAACTTTTACAGGGTGCCTCCCTCAAGCTCAACTAAGTCTACTGTAGAATGACCATTGCCTAATAGTGGGACGAAAAATGAATTAAAAACTTCTCAGTTGCTATCCAAGACTGTATAATGAGTCTTTCGGCATGTGTTCTCAGCAATGGTCGTTCCGAAATGATAGTAGATTGTAGCTTAGAGATTTATAATACGGAATGATTACATAATTAGTCTTCGAAGTACAAAAGTGCCTTCTTTGGAGGTACACAGCCTTCCATGACTCACAGCTGGGTAAAGGTCTACACCAACCTTCTCGGTCCTGGACCATCCTACTCCAGTTGTTGCCAACTTTGAAGGCCAAGTTTCAATAAAATAGTTTGACTTAAATTTGAATAAAAAAATTTTATCTCACGGTCCACCATGACGATCAACATCACACGTGGATTCAAAAGAAAATATTAGGTATATCCTTAGATACACACGTCACATGTTGACCTCGATTGTAGATCCAATTCTCTGAGATTCAATTGTAAAGGCTTTAAAAAAGCTTAACTTTCCTAATCTTTTACAAAAAGACGTTTGTGTAACAATCAAAAGTTGCCTCTATCAAATAAGTCGATTGTACATCTTCCCCGACACGGCGGGACAAAAATGAATGAAAATAAAAGCTACTCCGTTTCAGAAATAGCTCCAAAAATGTCTTACTTTCTTAAATTGACAAATAAGGCCAATATGTTCGTAGAAAAAACAGAAACCTCTAAAAGCTAGAGCTCACTAAAGGGAGTCTCTCTAAATGACAACGCTCATAGACTGCTTTTAAAAGTCAAATGCGAAATAGCCGTTAATAATGGTAAACTACTCAAAGGCTATCCCAGTTCTTTAGACATTTTTTCTCAGCAGTGGTCGTTCTGAAATACTAGTACTATGAATATAAATCTCAAAGCTACAAACAGCTTTGAGATTTATATTCATTGTTATCGACGTGAAAATGTACCTTTTGTGAAGGCCAAGACTCAATAAAACATTTGACTTTATCAAAATTAAGTCGTTTAAACTGTCCTTAACAAAAAGATGTTGGTTTAACATTCACAGGATGCCTCTATCAAAATTGCCTAACAGTGGGACGAAAATGAGTAAAAGAACTTCTCAATTGCTATCGAAGACTGTATTTAATGAGTCTTTCGGTTTGTGTTCTCAGCAGTGGTCGTTTCGAAATCCTAATAGATTGTAGCTTTGAGATTTATTATACGATTTGATTATATAAATAGTTTTCAAAGTAAAAAAGTGCCTTCTTTGAAGGCACACAGCCTTCCGTGACTCACTGCTGGGTAAATGTCTATGCCAACCTTCTCGGTCCTGGACCATCCTACTCCAGTTGTTGCCAACATTGAAGGCCAAGTTTCAATAAAATAATTCGACTTAAATTTTAATAAAAAAATATTATCTCACGATCCACCATGTCCATCAACATCACACGTGGATTCAAAAGGAAATATTAGGTATATCCTTCGATACACACGTCACATGCTGACTTCGATTGTAGATCCAATTGTAAAGGCTTTAAAAAGCCAAACTTTCTTATTTTTTTACAAAAAGACGTTTGTTTAATATTCAAAAGGTGCCTATTTCAAATAAGTCAAATGTATATCGCCTTCGCCGACGACGACGGTGAGACAAAAATGAATGAAATTAAAAGCTACTCCATTTCAGAAACTGCTCTAAAAATATCAACCTTTGCCAACACTTTCAAATTAACAAATAAGGCCAATTCATCTGTGGAAAAAACAGAAACCTCCAAAAGCTAAAGCTCACTAAAGGAAGTCTCTCAAAATGCAAACGCTCAAAGACTACTTGTAAAAAGCCAAATGTGAAATAGTCGTTAATGGTAAACTACTCAAAGGCTATCCAAGACTGTTTACTGAGTATCTTTAGGCAGATTTATAATACGATATGATAATATAATTAGTTATCGACTTAAAAAAGTGCCTTCTTTGAAGGCCAAGTTTCAATTAAATAATTTGACTTTGAAAAAATATTTACTCACGATCCACTATGATATTGATTTGAGAGGAGTAGAACCATCCTGCGATCAACGTCACACGTGGATTCAAAAGGAAATATTATATCCTTCAATATGCACGTCACATGTTGACCTCGATTGTAGATCCAATTATCTGAGATCTAATTGTACTAGGTATCAAAAAAAAATGAAAATTCCATATTTTCATCGTTATGTAAATATTTCATACATTAAAAATACCAATAATAAAAGTCCAGCCCGTGAGAATAACTTATTTTGCTAATTATTCTCAGCAGTGGTCATTCCAAAATAATTTCAAAAAGAAAAACCTCCCAAAGAGAAAGCACACCAAAGGAAGTCTCACAAAATTACAATGTTCATCAACAGCTTTTAAACGTGAAAAAGTGAAAAAAGTAAAATTTCGAAATGCTAGTAAATTGTAGCTTAGAAATTTATAATACGGAATGATAACATAATTAGTTTTCGAAGTAAGTACAAAAGTGCCTACTTTGAAGGCACACAGCCTTCTGTGACTCACTGCTGGGTAAAGGTCTACGCCAACCTCCTCGGTCCTGTACCATCCTACTCCAGTTGTTGCCAACTTTGAAGGCCAAGTTTCAATAAAATAATTTGATTTAAATTTAATAAAAAAAAATATTATCTCACGATACACCATTAGGATCAAGATCACACGTGGATTAAAGGCTTTTAAAAAAGCTAAATTTTCCTAATCTTTTACAAAAAGAGGTTTGTTTAACATTCAAAAGGTGCCTGTTACAAATAAGTCAATTGTACATCTTCTTCCCCGACACGGCGGCGGGACAAAAATGAATGAAAATAAAAGCTACTCCGTTTCAGAAACAGCTCCAAAAATGTCTGCCTTTCTTAAATTGTCAAATAAGGCTAATTCGTCTATGGAAAAAACAGAAACCTCCAAAAGCTAAAGCTCAACAAAGAGAGTCTCTCAAAATAACAACGCTGAAATAGCCAACTACAAAATAACCGTTAATGGTAAACTACTCAAAGGCTATCCCAAATCTTTGGACATTTTTTCTCAGCAGTGGTCTGGTCGTTCCTAAATACTAGTAGTTTGTTGCTTTGCGATTTATATTTCTTATTTATTGATTTATTATTCTCGACGTGAAAAAGTGCCTTTTTTGAAGGCCAATACTCAATAATATATTTGACTTTATCAAAATTGAGTCGTTTGAACTGTCCTTAACAAAAAGACGTTGGTTTAACTTTTACAGGGTGCCTCCCTCAAGCTCAACTAAGTCTACTATAGAATGACCATTGCCTAACAGTGGGACGAAAAATGAATTAAAAACTTCTCAGTTGCTATCCAAGACTGAATAATGAGTCTTTCGGTATGTGTTCTCAGCAATGGTCGTTCCGAAATGCTATTAGATTGTAGCTTAGAGATTTATAATACAATGATAACATAATTAGTCTTCGAAGTACAAAAGTGCCTTCTTTGAAGGTACACAGCCTTCTATGACTCACTGCTGGGTAAAGGTCTACGCCAACCTTCTCGGTCCTGGACCATCCTACTCCAGTTGTTGCCAAGTTTGAAGGCCAAGTTTCAATAAAATTATTTGACTTTCACTTCGAAAAAATATTATCTCACGATCCACCATGACGATCAACATCACACGTGGATTCAAAAGGAAATATTAGGTATATCCTTAGATACACACGTCACATGTTGACTCTAAGATGCTTTAAAAAAGCAAAGTTTGGCTTTTTTATTTGTGACTTTTTTCTTTTTACAAAAAGACGTTTGTTTAACATTCAAAAGGTGCCTATTTCAAATAAGTCAAATGTACATCGCCTTTGCCGACGACGACGGTGGGACAAAAATGAATAAAATTAAAAGCTACTCCGTTTCAGAAACTGCTCTAAAAATATCAACCTTTGCCAACCCTTTCAAATTGACAAATAAGGCCCAATTCATCTGTGGAAAAAACAGAAACCTCCAAAAGCTAAAGTCACTAAAGGGAGTCTCTCACAATGACAACGCTCCAAGACTAGTTTTAAAAAGCCAAATGTTAAATAGTCGTTAATGGTAAACTACTCAAAGGCTATCCCAGTTCTGTGGACATTTTTTCTCAGCAGTGGTCGTTCTGAAATACTAGTACTATGAATATAAATCTCAAAGCTACAAACAGCTTTGAGATTTATATTCATATTTCTTGACGTGAAAAAGTGCCTTTTTTGAAGGCCAAGACTCAATAAAACATTTGACTTTATCAAAATTAAGTCGTTTGAACTGTCCTTAACAAAAAGCCGTTTGTTTAAACAGGGTGCCTCTATCAACATTGTTTAACAGTGGGACGAAAATGAGTAAAAGAACTTCTCAAATACTATCCAAGACTGCATTTAATGAGTCTTTCGATATGTGTTCTCAGCAGTGGTCGTTTCGAAATCCTAGTAGATTGTAGCTTTAAGATTTACAATACGATATGATTATATAATTAGATTTAGAAGTAAAAAAGTGGCAGGCACACAGCCTTTCGTGACTCACTGCTGGGTAAAGGACTACGCCAACCTTCTCGGTCCTGGACCATCCTACTCCAGTTGTTGCCAACTTTGAAGGCCAAGTTTCAATAAAATTATGTGACTTATATTTAAATAAAAAAATATTATCTGAAAATCGACGTGAAACAGTGCCTTTTTTGAAGGCCAAGACTCAATAAAACATCAAAATTGAGTCGTTTGAACTGTCCTTAACAAAAAGACGTTGGTTTAACATATACAGAGTGCCTTTATCAACTAAGTCTACTGTAGAATGACCATTGCCTAACAGTGGGACGAAAAATGAATTAAAAACTTCTCAGTTGCTATCCAAGACTGAATAATGAGTCTTTCGGCATGTGTTCTCAGAGCAATGGTCGTTCCGAAATGCTAGTAGATTGTAGCTTAGAGATTTATAATACGGAATGATTACATAATTAGTCTTCGAAGTACAAAAGTGCCTTTTTTGGAGAAACACAGCCTTCCATGACTCACTCCTGGGTAAAGGTCTACACCAACCTTCTTGGTCCTGGACCATCCTACTCCAGTTGTTGCCACTTTGAAGGCCAAGTTTCAATAAAATAATTTGACTTTTACTTCGAAAAAATATTATCTTACGATCCACCATGTCGATCAACATCACACGTGGATTCAACAGGAAATATTAGGTATATCCTTAGATACACACGTCTCATGTTGACCTCGATTGTAGATCCAATTCTCTGAGATGCTTTGAAAAAGCCATAACTTTTTATTTACAAAAAGACGTTTGTTTGACATTCAAAAGGTGCCTCTTTCAAATAAGTCGAATATTCATCACCTTCGCCGACGACACCGGGACAAAACTGAATGAAATTAAAAGCTACTCCTTTTCAAAAACAGTTCTAAAAATGTCAACCTTTGCCAACCTTTTCAAATTGACAAATATGGCCAATTCGTCTGAGGAAAAACAGAAACCTCCAAAAGCTAAAGCTCACTAAAGGAAGTCTCTCAAAATGACAACGCTTTTAAACTGCTTTTAAAAGCCAAATGCGAAATAGCCGTTAATGGTAAACTAGTCAAAGGCTATCCCAGTTCTTTGGACATTTTTTCATCAAAATTAAGTGGTTTGAACTGTCCTTAACAAAAAGATGTTGGTTTAAACAGGGTGCCTCTATCAACATTGCCTAACAGTGAGACAAAAATGAGTAAAAGAACTTCTCAATTGCTATCCAAGACTGTATTTAATGAGTCTTTCGGTTTGTGTTCTCAGCAGTGGTCGTTTCGAAATCCTAGTAAATTGTAGCTTTGAGATTTACAATACGATATGATTATATATTTAGAAGTAAAAAAGTGGCAGGCACACAGCCTTTCGTGAATTACTGCTGGGTAAAGATCTACACCAACCTTCTCGGTCCTGGACCATACTACTCCAGTTGTTGGCAACTTTGAAGGCCAAGTTTCAATAAAATTATGTGACTTAAATTTGAATAAAAAATATTATCTCACGATCCACCATGTCGATAAATATCACACGTGGATTCAAAAGGAAAATTAGGTATATCCTTCGATACACACGTCACATGTTGACCTCGATTGTAGATCCAATTCTCTGAGATGCTTTAAAAAAGCCAAACTTTCTTTTTTTTTTACAAAAAGACGTTTGTTTGACATTCAAAAGGTGCCTCTTTCAAATAAGTCAAATGTACATCGCCTTCGCCGACGACGACGCGACGGTGGGACAAAAATGAATGAAATTAAAAGCTACTCCGTTTCAGAAACTGCTCTAAAAATACCAACCCTTTCAAATTGTTAAGTAAGGCCAATTTATCTGTGGAAAAAACAGAAACCTCCAAAAGCTAAAGCTCACTAAAGGAAGTCTCTCAAAATGCAAACGCTCAAATACTACCTTTAAAAAGCCAAATGTGAAATAGCCGGTAATGGTAAACTACTCAAAGGCTATTCAAGACTGATTATATAATTAGATTTAGAAGTAAAAAAGTGGCTTTGAAGGCACACAGCCTTTCGTGATTCACTGCTGGGTAAAGGTCTACGCCAACCTCCTCGGTACTGGATCATCCTACTCCAGTTGTTGCCAACTTTGAAGGCCAAGTTTCAATAAAATAATTTGATTAAAATTTAATAAAAAAAAAAAAATATTATCTCACGATACACCATTACGATCAAGATCACACGTGGATTCATAAGGAAATATTAGGTATAATCTTAGATACACACGTCACATGTTGACCTCGATTGTAGATACAATTCTAAAGGCTTTAAAAAAGCTAAATTTTTCTAATCTTTTACAAAATGAGGTTTGTTTAACATTCAAAAGGTGCCTGTTACAAATAAGTCGATTGTACATCTTCTTCCCCGACACGGCGGGACAATAATGAATGAAAATAAAAATTTCTCCGTTTCAGAAACAGCTCCAAAAATGTCTGCCTTTCTTCAATTGACAAATAAGGCAGGCCAATTCGTCTATGGAATAAACAGAAACCTCCAAAAGCTCAATAAAGGGAGTCTCTCAAAATAATGACGCTCAAATGCTTTTGAAAACCAAATGCGTACTAAAAGGCTATCCAAGACTGTGAGTTTCTTTGGCATTTTTTCTCAGCAGTGGTCGTATCGAAATGCTTGAATTTTGTAGCTTTGAGATTTATAATACGATATGATTTAGTAGATTTAGTCGTCAAAAAGTGCCTTCTATAAAGGTCCAGTTTCAATAAAATGATTTGACTATCAAAATTGATTCGATTGATCAGTCCATTAAAAAGACGTGGGTTAAAGATTTACAGGATACCTCTTTCATCTAACTCGACTGTATGGTCCATTTATTCATAATTGTCCTATTATGTAAACAACCTTCACAGTACTTTTTGTTGAATTTTGTTGAAAATAAATTATCTCATTCATTATTATGTTAGTTCAAATCTAAACATCCTAAAGTAAAACATTTATTAACAAGGAAAGTAATTTTCTCAAAAGTCTATTTTAATTTATATTGTTGTAAAATCGACTTTAGAATGACCCTTGCTCAACAGTGGGACGAAAATGAATAAAAATTAAAAACTTCACAATTGCTACTCCTTTTCAAAAGCAGTTTCAGAAATGTCCTTCATAAATTGGCAAATAAGGCCAATTCGTCTGTAAAAAGAGAAACTTCGTAATCCTATTTGAAGTCTCTCATAACTGTAACACCCAAAGACGGCTTTAAAAAGCCAAACTAACACTCTTAAATTTTAACGTAACATTCACAAAGTGCCTCTTTCGAATAAGTCAACTTTAGTATTACCCTTGCCCAACAGCAGGACAAAAAAAAAACTTCTAAAAGCTATTCCGTTTCAGAAGCAGCTTCAAAAATGGCTAACTTTCTTAAATTGACAAGTAACTGCAAAAAAAAGAAACCTTCTAAACTTAATAGAAGTTTCTCAAAATTGTAACGCCCATAGACGGCTTTCAAAAAGCCAAATGTGACATTTCACATTTGGCTTTTTGAAAAACCGATGACCGAAAAGGAAAATTCTAAAAATGCTAATACTTACTGGGCAGCTTCAAAAGTGTCTAACTTTCTTAATTAACTATTTAGTCAATTCATCAAGGGAAAAAAGAGAGACCTACAGAAGTTAAAGCACACTAAAGGAAATGGACGAAAGGGAAAATTCTTAAAAAGCCATCACTTACTGTCAACTTTCTTAATTGACTATTTAGTCAATTCATCAAGGGAAAAAAGAGAAACCTTCAGAAGCTAAAGCACACCAAAGAAAGTCTCTCGAAATGACAATGTCCAAATGTAGCCTTAAAAATACCAAATTTGAAATGGACAAAAAGGAAAACTCGTAAAAGGCCAACCCTTACTGGGCAGCTCCCAAAATGTCAATTCCTGCGTCTAGAAAGTAGAAGCAAAAATATTTATGAAATTTATAAGTATTGCTTACCTTAAAATAAATACCACCAAAGACCAGCCGGTAAAAATTAATTATTTTTAGCAGTGGGCATTCAAAAATGATGTTCAATACATACATCAAAGGTTGTAACGCCCATAGACAGCTTTCAAAAAGCCAAATGTGATATTGACCGAAAGGGAAAATTCTTAGAATGCCAATACTTACTAGGCAACTCGAAATATGTCTAACTTTGTAAAAGAAGTTAAGAAAGTCAGGAGAAAAAATGACAACAAAAATAAACTTCACTTGAGAAAAATATATATATACTCAAGTTACCACTGCTTCATCTGAAAAGCCTAAAGCCATTAAAAATCCTCATTTGATTGAAGAAAAATAAAAACCCCTACAAGGACCTCATAAAATACAGTTGAATATAAAGATCTTTATAAGTAATAGTCTTTATGTAAATGTGTTACATATCAAAGTTGTGTAACCCCGGATAACGTAACACCTTGCGCTTCAATAATTCTCGACAGTGGCCAAACCAAAATGTTTTTCAAATTGGTCGAAATGTGCCCAACAGTGGGACGAAGAATTAATTTGGGTTCACAAGCAATTTTCAGCAGTAGCGGAATTTTCTTCAAAAATGAACCTTGAAGAATACCTTTCACCATCGAGATATTTTACTAACTTATTACTCTGTAAATATATGTGAAAATGTTCCAACCAATAAAAATAAATTATTATTAGCAGTGGGCGGGCATTCCCAAATGATTATCAAAACATCATAAGATGTCTCTCAAAATTGTAACGCCCATAGACGGTTTTTAAAAAGCCAAATGTGAAATGAACTGAAAGGGAAAATTCTTAAAAAGCCATCACTTACTGGGCAGCTCCAAAAATGTCTAACTTTCTTAATTGACTATTTAGTCAATTCATCAAGGGAAAAAAGAGAAACCTCTAGAAGCTAAAGCACAACAAAGGAAGTCTCTCGAAATGACAATGCCCAAATTTAGCCTTTAAAAAGCCAAATGTGAAATGGACGAAAAGGAAAAACTTATAAAAGGCCAACCCTTTCTAGGTAGCTCGATAAATGTCAATAGGGGACCGGACAACTTTTTTTTAATTTTTTTTTTTAAATATCTCACAATAATAAAATCATCCGTAAAAGAATCACCTCTACAACCAAAGTATTTCCCAAGATATAGCAAAAAATAATTCACATTTTTAAGCGAATTTTGGACGATACCAAAACGCCTCTAACTAAACGTACATTCATATGACGTCACGCGTATAAAATGGACTTTCCCTAAAAGTTTGAACTCTAATATATTAGCTCTGTAGAATAAACTCGTACTGAAAAGTCGCAATTGTATTCTATCATAAAATTACATATTTTTAACTATAGAATAAAGAAGAGGTAAAACACTTATCGTGTTTGTTGTTTAATACGCGTTATAATAAATTATTCTCAGCAGTGGGCATTCCAAAGTTATTTTCAAAACATCAAAGGAAGTCAAAATTGTATCTCAAAATTGTAAAGCCCATTGACGGCTTTCCGAAAGCCAAATGTGTAATGAACCGAAAGGGAAAATTCTTAAGGCCAATACTTACTAGGCAGCTTCAAAAATGTCTAACTTTCTTATTTAACTATTTGGTGAAAGAAGTCAAGAAAGACGGGAAAAAGGGGAAACCTCCCGATTGTGAAGCACACTAAAGGGAATCTCACAAATTGACAATGCCAATAAACTTCACAAAAAGATATTATGTCCAAAAGTTACCACTGCTTCATCTGAAAACCCTACTTAAATCCATTAAAAACCCTCATTTGACAGAGGAAAAGTGAAATTTCCTACAAGGACCACCTTCATAAATAACATATGAAGACCGATATAAAAATAGTTGAATATAAAGATCATATAAGTAATACCTAATCTTTATGTAAATGTGTTACATATCAAAGTTGTGTAACCCCGGATAACGTAACACCTTGCTCTTCAATGATTCTCGACAGTGGCCAAACCAAAATGTTTTTTTAAATTGGTCAAAATTTGCAAGTGGGAAACAGTGGGATGAAAGAAGTTAATTTGGGTTTACAAGCAATTTTCAGCAGTAGCGGAATTTTCTTCAAAAATGTACCTTGAAGAATACCTTTCATCTTCGAGATATTATTTACTAACACACCCACATCACTTTATGTAAAAAGTGAAAATGTTGGAGATCAACCAATAAAAATAAATTATTATTAGCAGTGGGCATTCCCAAATGAATATGAAAACATCATAAGGTGTCTCTCAAAATTGTAACGCCCATAGTCGGCTTTCAAAAAGCAAAATGTGAAATGGACCGAAAGGGAAATTCTTAGAAGGCCAATCCTTGCTGGGCAGCTCGAAAAATGTCAAACTTTCTTAATTTACTATTTGGAAAAAAGGGAAACTTCCCGATGGTGAAGCACACTAAAGGAAGTCTGTAATGACAACGCCAATAAACTTCACTTGAGAAAAATATACATATACTTAAGTTACCACTGCTTCATCTGAAAAGCCTAAAGCCATTAAAAATCCTCATATTTATTTATTTTTATTTAAGTGTAATTTCAAGTTAAGTTTTTTTTTATTTACCTAAATTCACTGTTTTTTTAAGTAGAATGCGGACGCTGAAACTTTAAATTTCTAAAAAATAAATAAATAGAGTGGTCTCCCTACTCCCCTTACAACCACCCCGTTCCACCACATATTGGTTATTTTGATGTTCCGTAAATTAAAACAATATTTCATAAACTTGTTTTCGAATGGTGAGTTGAATTACTTTTATAATTTGTTGATCATCAAGTCGCCCCCGACTAACTGGTACTTAATATTATACAAGAGAAGAACATTCTTTTTAAAAATCCAACCATCCTCTGCTAACACCGAAGAAGGTACAAAAATAATAAACAAAACTTTAAAAATTTAATATGAATAATAAGAATAACTTAAATTTGAATAAGGAATAAGGCACATATTCGTACAAGAGACAAAACTAACAATTATCCCGTCCGTTATTTTTTTTTTTGTTAACTCAATAACGTTGCAGTTAAATGTTTGATTTTCTAATCAAACATTTAAACGAAACCTCTACCTAAGGAAAAACTTGCAAAAGGACAGCTCCTCATTAATTGAAAGGGGAAATTCCTGTAAGTACTGGCGAAATATGTCATTCGTATCGTATCCCAAAGTAAATAACTCCTAATAATCTACAAAAAAAAACCTTTAGATATTTTCTAAATGCACATAAATGTACCTACTACTACATCCAAGGATCGAAACTCCTAAATAAATAGGGGGGGGGATAAATAAGAGGGGGGGGATTGGGTCAGCATTGAATTGGCCATATCCTGAATGAAGTAAAAATGATAATAAGGTTAGATTTAGATATTTAAAGATAAAAGATTTTTGGTGTAGACCACCATACATAAAATCGCAAGTCGAAAAATGTAAACAAATGTATCTAGACTAAAAGGGAAAGATGAACATAAAAAAATTCCAATCATCCCTTTCTTACACCGAAAAAGTTACCAGAAATACTGAAATCGAAAATAAGTGTGAAAAGTGCCTGTCGATGTCTTGTTTCTGTTAAAACATCTGATTACACAAATCGACAAATAAATCAAGTGGTCTCCCGACTGTACAAAAAAGATTCTGAGGTCATTTTTAACATGGAAAATAGAATAAATTCCGACCACCATTTAAGTACACATACAGCATTAGATGCGAAAACCCGAGAATAATTACTCTGCTGACCCAAAGAGGAAGAGGAGAAATACGAATTGAAATAAATATAATATCTCGATGATTTAAGTAAATTAAATTAAAATGTGAATCAAACCAGTGGATTTCGCTGGAAGAAGGGAACAAAAGTAACACAAATACAGGTTAAAAAAAGAATTAATGAAGTAGTTAAGAATAATTAAACCTTTCCTTACGAAAGCCGCAGTCGTACACATCCAAATATCCATGATCATCAGCGGTGCGTCCACATAAGCAAAATTGCAGCAAATGCTAAATCATTTGCTGATCCGAGCGCGGCGAGTCTTGAGATTAAACTTACAATGAGCAGCACAGGAATACAGTTGAGGTAGACGGGCAACAAACTATATCGATGAGTACATCTAGACCCGCTAGTCTCCTTCAGCAATAGCCAGATGTAGGGAATAAACTGTAATGCACGGAGGAGCTGCTGGTCTATGAAGGGCCACTTGACTATATCACTAAAGCGCAGGATCATTGATATTTTCATATTGCCCGTGCTGACCTACCGCGCCCAAAAGTACTCATTGACAGAGTCCGACTTCAAGATTTACCGGAGAGCCATGGAGCGAAGCATGTCAGGTGTCTACAGAAGTGACAAAATTCGGAACAAGACACTTCGCTCCAGGACTGATGTTAGTTGGACGCAAAACCACCAAATTGAAAAATGTAGAAAAACACTCTCCCAAAAGAAACAACTCCCAAATAGACAACTCCATCTGTAATCTCAGTATTAGCAACCTCAAAGTAAAGAAGCAATCTCAATATATAATTACAACACCCAAAAAAACGGCTTTCGCGCACATGTGAAGAGGGGTACGGTAAATAAATTTGGAATATCTTCTCAAGTAATATTTCATTTTTTATCAAGTTTTGCAATTTGACCAGACATGTTATGGTTGAGGTGAGTAACTGTATCAAATTCATCAGTGACTCTCAGATTTGGCATTTGTTTTTGTGGTTACCGGACATCAACCCTTCTCAGGAATAAGCAGTAGCCCATCTTACCAGGGCTATGGGTGCCATAGTAACCACCACCCTAGAATGTCGCCCTGCCTCCGACAACATCCAGCCCGAGCTCGCCCTCCTCCAATGAGGCACCGGAGTACTGCCTCGCTCAGACTACCGCGAAACGCGGTATTTTTTGCTAGTTTCGGTCGCCTCTTACGACCCGCCTTTCTACTAGCTTGCGGTGGGGAAATTTTGTATTCTTGCTCCGTCCCCACACGGACCAGTGAGCCTAAAACCGTTAAAAATAAAAATAATAAAGTGTTACTTTTTGTGCTAGTTTTCGGACCAGTCGGACCCACAGATGATAATCTGGCCTAAAAAAAGTAAAAATCCAACCATCCTCTACTCACACCGAAGAAGTTGCATGAAATAAAAATAAAAATAACGCGTTTAAATTCACACACATCGCCACAATTAGGCAACACTTTGGGCAAAATTTGAGAAAAATTGGCCAAAAATATATCCACGGTAGATCGATGGGACAACTCAATAGGGAATGACATAAGTCATTCGGGACCAGTGTGCTGTAAAGAGTTGTAGATTTGACATTAAATTATACCATTTATGCCATGTGACAATAAACAGCAATTTATAGAGTTTATTTATTGTCTGCAAGCTATTGAGCAACACGGTCCGCACCATTGCTCGTCTGTAGTATTATAAGAAAATTAAACGTGTTCACATGGCCCGAAATTCGGGTAAATGAGGACTTCGTATGGGGTAAATAAGGACGTCGCTACGTAAGCAAACACAATCTTCATAGAAAAACGTTCTTTATTTTAACTTCATATTAAAGGTAATAAAAAATATTATCACATTTGTCTCTCTTTTTATTATCATAATTGTGGCTTTTACTAATTCAATAGTTCCTTAGCCGCACCAGATTATCCAATCCAGGTTTCAGTTCCTTCATCATTATTAGACATTTTAATCTCATTAGTGAAAAGATGCAAATTACATTCTTTCAAAATTGAATGTTAAACATACTTATTAGGAAACATTTCTATTTTTGTTCATTCTTTTTTATTAGTTTACATTCTGAAAATAAATATCAAACGCGTCTTTTTCTTTGTATATAACGAGCTGCTGTTGTATTGTAATAGGTACCCAAGCGTACACACTGGAACAAATAAAGTATTAGTTAGCAAAAAACATAGTTATACTTATAGTCGAGAATAGAGTGCATCATTTCTAAGAAAAATATGAAAAAAAAGCAATTCTGTTTTTTATTTAAGTTTACGAACTTACCGTTAGTTTAATGACAAGGTCCAACACTGATTTAAATAAAGCAAAAAATATTTACAATAATTATTATGAAAACAACAAAATATTGCCCGTTTGACCTTGTTTCTGAATCAAGGGGTCCGTCCCCCTGTCAGGTCAAGATGGAAAATGATCTTTTTCAAATTAATCTGGGTCTTGAATGTTTATAGATAGTATTGTTAAGTAAATATCCCATGATATTAGTCTCGATCTTATTTTAGCACTATTTATCATTATATTAGTTACCATTAACCTATATCTAAGTAGTACCTATTAAAATTAACATTAAAGTTCTATCTCCACAAATAATATTTTACAACATTAATTTCAAGCCACCTATTTAAACTGTAGCTAGTATAAAATTCAATACTGCATAAAGTTAAAACATACAATCATTTCATAATAAAATTGTTTTCTCGTGTTGGACTTAAAAATACAATGAAAATTATATTATTAAATTTAATTAAATTTTGCATTATAATGAAATGTAAAATTAATATATACATTCGAATTAAAAGCTATATATTTCTCACAAATAAAACTGTACACTGAAGAGTTTTTTTTACATTTGTTTATCTCCTTAATTTAGATTATTTCTTAAAAAGTAATTAACTGTAGAAAAATTTGGATTAACCTAGGCCACTGAGCTACTTACGGGCCTGCAGTGTCCTCGGTCAGAAAGCCCCACTCTAGGTCTGCACTGTCATCATCAGCAGCCCTATTACCTTCAGGCAAATTATCATCACGGCGTTCATTCGTGTTACTTGCTTGTCCTGACGCTCCAGCCTCATTGTCTTGAGTATTATTCCTATCCTCGACAAACCTCGCCCGACTTAACACTCCTAATATTTCTGTTTGCGCGTATAACACTTGTTGGTTTGGCAAGTCTCTGAGAGTCTCCACGACTACGGAAGCAAACCCGTCTCGCAAGTCAGGTGCCTCTTCACGGTTAACACTACCAGCTTGGGGGACCATCGCCGCGTCGACATTATGGCCCGGTTGATTATGATGGTCATCGTGGTTGTCGGCGCGACCACCGTGGACAACTGGGATTACTTGGGGGGAGTTGTCAGTCGGTACAAAAGCCATTTTTAGTGCTTTATTGTATATTGCGCGTTGCGATTTTATAGGTATGTATGTAAACCTGGAACAAGGAAAAATTAGTTAAAACCATGTCAAAGCCACGAAGTCCGATATCTGCAGTCCAAAGTTAAAAGTAGAAAGTCGAAAATCGAAAGTAGAAAGTCGAAAGTCCAAAGTCGAAAGTCCGACATCCAACGTCCTACGTTCGACGTACAACGACCGACGTCGTCCAAAGGTTAACTGCGGACTGAGGGACGTAGTTCGTGGTTCGTGTCGTCAAAATCATTAATATTCGCCGCTATTTCCGACAATAGAGTTCAATTCAGGATAATTTGTTTATATACACTTCGAAAACGCACAAATAGTTGTTATACTATCCTCTATTCTAATAATAATATTAAACAACTAAACAATTAAATTTAAATATTTTGGGCGGAATCAAGTCATGTTATTGCCATCAAGTTTTGTTACACTTCACATAGTAGGGTAGGGTGTGGAGACAGGTAAGAATACCTCCCACCCACTCCCATCCCTCCCATTTCGGATGCCTTACCAGCACAGCAGTAAGGCGCGTCCACACTGCGGACATTAAATTGTAATGTAACATTACAGTACACTAGTGTGGGATGCGTACCGCGCATTGCAGTGCGAAACCTGTAATATTACAACTAAATGATACATCCAGTGTGGGAGGCTTTGTAATGTAATGCACGCAATCGTTTGTTTGTCCGTTTGCCCGTTTGTTTGTTACATCATTACGCTTTATCTACCTGATCGCTTTATCTCTATCTTGCTGAAATTTCGCATAGACATACACATAGTTAGTAGTACTACTCCCGTGGGAACGCGGGCGAAGCCGTGGGCAAAAGCTAGTAAGACTTAATTTATATATTAATTAGACCTAAGAAATTAAGAATGGATAAATTTAATTATGAGGCAGCTATTAACAATTACTTTATTACAATTTAAATACCAAATGGAAATTACGTGAATGCATTACATATAAGTTTTTGTTTTTTTTTCATCTTTACAATCACACGTTCAGTAAATTTCAAGTCAGTCACAGTCAAGTTTTTAGACGATTTTGAAAAAAAATTTAAGTCGTAAGGAAGCAAAGTCAATAAATTGAATTGAATAATAAACGAGCCAGCCAAATATTATCTCGCAATAGTAAAAAATATCGCTTAGCTTTAAAATTTTGTAAATTCATCCCAACAGAAAAATAAAACATAAATCCTCTAAATTTTACAAAAAGATAAAACGCAGAAAAATAGCACCAAAATATAAATATATTTTATTTCTACCTTGGTATTACACTTTATATTTTTTAAATTAAGTTTTAATCCTTTGGCAGTTTTGGCACCCTAAAATATCGCAAGTACAAAATTCGAAAAAATACACACGAAGATGTAAGATAAAAGCAAAAAATTATTGTTTTTATTACAAAGGAACACATTTTACGAACATAGTATATAGGACAGAATTCGCAGATATGGTCGAGTATTAGTAAAATAAATAATTTTTATTTTTATAACATTAAAAAAATATATAAATAAGGTTAAATTATAAATTATCAGTTTAAAATTATAAGTTCTCGTTAGTAACACAAACATAAAACGTGCTGATAGCCAAAATATTTTTCTTAAAAATAATATGACTATGTTAAAAAAGTAAAAATAAATAAAATTATAACAGTCAAAATATTTACCTCTTGAAAATTTGAATACACATAAACTTGCACCACAAAATTTATCACTTTACTTTCAAGATATATCCAAAATTAGGGCATTTGAAAAATTTTATACAAAATGTGAGCAAAATCTAACTTTAGGAGAAAAAGTGGAAACGTGCGCTCAGCTCGGCGTTCTGCCACGGTATGAGTTATTTCCAATCCGCGATCCTAGATATCCTTCCAGACTTGCTATCTCATTCCGCCAAATCTAGCCATCTCATCTGTCTGTGCGTGGATTCCGACGGCTATGGACCTGCATTTGCTTATTATTTATACCTACTACTATTTTAAACATTATTTAGAGCGAATTCATGCCTTATTCAATTCTCTTCTTCTTAATAATGCGATATTAAAAATCTTACTCACTTGACAAAAAGAAGAGTACAAGTAATCGATTTTGTAGAAACAATAAATTATAGAAATGATATGTAAGTAAGTAACAACAGATTTCATTTCATGATATCGTTTATGAATGAATAGAACAAAAACAGAACGCGTGGTCTCCATGGCGCAACAGGTTTGCATTACCCCACTGACCTTCAACACTTCTCCCTAACTTTCCAAAGTCAAAGTCAAAATCAATTGTTTTTATCGAAATAGGCTTAAAAATAGCACTTTTAAATCGTCATATTCTTGTTTTTTAGTTAGTTGATGTCATAAAACTACTTAAAGCTAAGGTTACCACCGCCTTCCATTTAAGACTTTCTTTAAGTGTAAATTTATGCAATAAGCTGCTCCATGCCATTTTAGAGTTGAAATTAACCTCCAATGAGAATGCAACAGGGCTCTATTCTATCGATCTCTCCTAGGACCTTTGATGCACCCCCTGTCTGGAGGGGCGCGGGGGAAGCTTGTAATTATATGATTTTAAACAGGTAAAAAATTTAAGTTCTCTACAAATAAAATTAATTGTTTAGTAAGCTTTAATTTATTGTCAATTTGCTGCGGAGAGGACACGTTACGTACTCTTCTAACATAAAATACACAAAAATATTTTTCAGCTGATATATGTAGAACGAAGCACAATAATTACCTTAATGTTCTGCATGAAAATATATTTTGCATCTATTAAAATTTATAATAAAAAAATTGGACAAATACTTTTCGTGTATACTTTTTGTGTGTGGTAACTAACATATTTTCGATATGTTATTATAGTTAAAATAATGTACGTAATGAAACTATTCAACATTTTAAATTACATATTACTCTTTCAAGTGCGCAACAGGGTGACTTGTAATTCATGCAATTTGGGGCTAATCTCCTGACAAATCGTCATCAAACTAGACATAGGTACCACCTGGCACTAGTGGTACTTATCTTTAGTCTTAATAATGGTGGTACATTACAGCGAGAAATGGCTATCATTAGTACCATTTGAAGCGGTAGTGGCCGAGTGGTAGGCCCGCCTGTGGATGCAAAATCCCAGGTTCGAATCCTGCCTGGGCTACATGAGTTTGTATATCAATCTGACTCATGTTAGTTTTCATCGACCACCACTTGCTTCCGGTGAAGGAAAACATCGTGAGGAAACCTGCACTCTGGTTGATGATTATCAGCTAGTGTGTGAAATGGAGAAGGCAATGGCAAACTACTCCATTAAAATTGCCAAGAGAGTCGTTGTGTGTGTTTCATTCCATATAATGACCACGACCCTCAGTCATGAGGAAATGAGGAACGACTAAAGAGAGAGTACCATTGGCTAGGTACTTATGTATGGTAATGGCAGACAGGCGTGGGTAGTGTGACTAAAATCACGTGTTTATTGCGATTGATGATATTGATTTTATCCCAGGCCCTTGGGGTTGCCTGGATACCAATAAAAGTACCTGTCTGGAGGTCCTACCATCGGTCTTCATTTATAACTCGAAATGTTTTTGATATTGATTGATCTATATCAATCAATATCATATAGCATTGAATATCATTCAGGCCGTTAGCTAAATGCATCTATTTAATTAAATGGCAAGGCAGTTAATTGAACGGCTACTTACAGTTGGCTGCGATACTGAAAATTGACTTACTGAAAATTGTACGTACACTAGTCATCAATACTTTTGTCTAGGTTGAGTAAACTAGACTATTGTTTTGTACATTTAAGTACAAGTATTCCTTGGTTATCATTATCATAATATTTTTTTAAGTTTATTATTTTATTATTATTTTAAATATATTTTTTAAATATGGTAATATTGAAAATAAACTTTTATTGTTAATAGAAGCAAATTTTACTTACTACTGCGGCGCAGCGACCCGAAGTGGATCTTGGCCTCCGACACGAGATGACGCCATTTTTTGCGCTTTCCGCTCTGAGGCTCTATAGGTCTTTTAGAACCTCATCGCTCCAGCGGTACCTAGGGCGCCCAACTGGTCGACGGCCCCGCGGTCGACCCTCGTATGCTCTTTTGACGGCACGATCCTCTTCCATTCTCTCCACATGTCCGAGCCAGCGAAGTCTGGCTGCTTTGACCTCTCCGATGATGTTTGGTTCGGACACTAGATCTTCAATTTCAAATTTTAATATATTAAAATTAAAAACTAAGGAATACAAAAATAAAAAAATATTACAAGTTGTAAAGCCCCTCAAGAGCGTAGCCGCGCGGCAATGTTCCCTAAATGCTGGCTGCATTGCCAAGTTTTTTTAATATAGAACTAGCTTTTGCCCGCGGCTTCGCCCGCGTGCATTTTCCACGGAAACAGTGCTTTTTCCGGGGATGAAAGGTACCCTATGTCCTTCTCCGTACTTCTATGTGTATGCAAAATTTCAGGAAGATTGGTTCAGTAGATGAAGCGTAAAGAGGTAAAAAACAAACTCACTTTCGCATTTATAATATTAGTTAGGATAGTAGGCAAACGAGCATGTGGGTTGCTTGATGGTAAGCAATCACCGCTGTCCATAGACACCAACGACCCTAAAAGGTCACTGATGCATTGCCGACACTTTGAGAAAGCTATATGCTTGAAGGCCCCAATGTCGAACCTGTTCGGGAACACCGCTGAGAGGTTATTCCACAGTTTCGTTTCAAGTTGTATAGCAATACTTAGCCTTTGGCCAAAGTACAAGTATATTTTATTGCGTTTATGTAGGTTAAATAATGATATATGGACAAAAAGAGTGACCTAGAGATGGTAAAAGAAAACAGGGTAGACCAAAAGTTAGGTGGAGTAATTTATTTAAGAAAAGGTGTGGATCTGACTGGATGCGACAGGCAAGAATAAGGGAAAAGTGGAAGAAACTGGGGGAGGCCTACGCCAGAGAGGCGACTACCAAACGTAAAATATAAAATCAAAATTTAATGTATATTCTAAACTGTTAAATTGTTTTTTTTTTGGAAGAATAAAAGCTTTTTTACTTATTTCCCCTTTATTTTGAGACAAAAAATATCATTTTCAAAACTAAATATAAATTGCTGCACTTTATTACACTTATGTTACTATCAGTAGAACATTTGTTCTAATAAGGGCAAATTTTTCAATCATCGAATAAATGTTATCAACTAGTTAAATTATAGAATGACTAAAATAAGTTGACGGCACTGCGTCAGTTGCACTGTAGGCATGACATGACCCTACAATTTAGTCGCTTTACACATTATCCGTCAGATAACATTTATTTGTTGATTGAAAAATTTGCCCCAAGACACGCTAACACACACACTGACACTAGTGTGTAGGTCACACTAATCATCATCAAACGTTTCCTGATTATTCTACTAATAGAACAAAAAGTTTTTATTTTTGTTAATTTAATAATTTCAATTTGTCATACCGTGCAGTAGAGCCGATGTGATTTTTTTTCCTGTCAGTTCTGTAAGTATAACAAACAGAAGTACCTACTTTAACATTATACCAAAAGTACTTCAAATATTACGTAGGTAATCATAATCATCAATCATGTATTCACCAAAAGATATTTACATAGATAGGTACTGGAGCCCTGTGCTAAGTAAGAATTTGTGTTACAGGGACTCCATTCTTGCAAGTGACATAATTTAATAACCAAGTTAAAATGAAACCGGATTTTTTAACATCAATACATTTGAAAATAATGCTACCAAAATATTTTATTGTTTTGGTGTGCGTGCTCCTTCTAACAGGTACATGTGCATTTAAATATATGTATACTTTAATTATTTACGTATATTTTTATTATAGCATATAATAACTTAAATATAAATTACCCTTTAAAATATTGAGATTAAGATACCTTGCCTAGGCGGACTCTATTATAAATTATGGCCTCAGTAGTTAAGGAAGAACTTACCAGACTTATATAGAATCTATTTATAACTTGCAACTAAAAATATTAAAAATAATTATTCCTAAAAATATCTCTAAAAAGTTAGCTAAGGATGAGAAGGAGTTATTTAAATACTGCAATATAATGAGTGTCTATGATAAAATTCAATACCAAATTTTAAATATTTCATGTCAAAAATTGTGTTTAGTAGAAAGAATACGACCTGCGCACTTAAGAAAACTTTGTTATTTAAATAAATACAATCTTCCAGAATATAATAATCTGTATGGGACAAGATTACCTAATTACATGATACCAAATTATCTTAATAAACTTCCATCTGATCTACAGGACTTGTAATAAACTTAACTTTAAAAAATTTAAACTTAAATTAAAAAAATACTTTGTTCCCAAGTGTAATAGCGACTCACCGAACACAGATAAACCCTGCGAGGTTTCCGCAGTTCGGTAAATGTTTGTATGAGTGTTTTTTTTGTGTTATGTTGAATAAATGATTTAAAAAAAAACTGCAATCAAGTTAAAATTCAAAACTAATACTTTATTAACGCGAAAGTGAGTTTTTTGTAACCTCTTTGCGCATTATCTATTGCACCAATCGTTCGAAAATATCGCATACACATAGTAAGAAGTACTCGTACCTGAGAAGGACATAGGGTACCTACCTATCATCCCGGGAAAAAGCACTGTTCGCGTGGAAAATTCACGTGGGCGAAGCTGCGGGCAAAAGCAAGTATTGCATAGATACGTAATAAGTTACAATATTATAATCATCAATACGTATTTATATTTCAATTCGGTCAAAGAAAAAATACACTATGTAAGTAATATGACGATCCTTAAGATACAATAGATTGTTTACTTCTATAATGTGTCAAAAAATAGGCACCTATTTTCACCTATGACATGACTCAACTGACCTACCTAATTAATTAATTTTGTTTTTCTGTAGTCATTACCTCTCCCATTCTTGTGAAGCTTGGACTGGTATTATGCAATATAAAATCAATATTGTTTTCATAATAATAAAATGACCTGAAGCTTCGCTTTGACCGTAAACATCTTTAAAAATACTGGTGAGAAAATAATAATAATAATTTATACAGACACAAGTTTTAATATTGCATTTCCTAATATGTAATTAAAAAGTAAATATCCTTACCAATGCATAAAATGTAATTTAAAAGTGGATTCTTAGTACGAGAAAGTGAATTTATTCATATTATAGTGAGAATACTTTGAAATGACCTGATCATTAAATAATAATGAATAAAAAATTCGAAATAGTTTTACCCGTGCTGCGCCAAGTAACAAAGGACTTTTGTGCACGCCACAATGTACAGTATTACTACACGATGATTGTGAATTTCGTGGGACATGACCGAATCGTCTACAAATCGTGCATTGATGCACCTAGTGGACATCCCTTTTTATGCCCAAATAGTGAAATAGATATAGACAGTTTTGTACAAATGATATATGAGTTACAAGTTACCTTGCCCACTGGAGTCCAGCTTAGTGTGGACATAAAAAAAGCGCCAAGTGGATTATATTGGTTTTTGGTGTGGGAAGAACTGACTTTTGAACAGGAGTTTCCCGATTTTATGGACTGTATTTAGTTGAGTATGGAATACTTTTATTTTAGTGTACAATGTTATACTTATTTTCAATTTTTTTATTCGTGTAGCGGTCTTCAAGTACTGGATACGGTCTTGAATATACCTATGTTTTCCTCTGTTAAACATTGTTCAGTTTAGTCGTTAAAACTTTACAGACGCTAGTCTGTTAAAGTTTTAAATACTATAAATACGGATGCTTAGACATCCGTATTTATAGTATTTAAAACTTTTTGCCAAAACAAGAGCTCAAAGTTAGAAGAGCAAGAACAACTTGCAAGCTCAATAGAGGAAAACAATTTTGATGAATCTTAATCAAAAATCAAAATCGTTAAGTAATATGTTAACAATATTATAAAAGATCCGAGGAATATAGGCTGAAATCAGCGTATGTAAAGTATGAAAAAGGATATAGTATTGTGCCTACCTCTTAACGATTTTGATTTTTGATTTTGACTTATCAAAATTGTTCTTAGGTTTCTCTGCATTCGACTGTATCTATGTTTCTTATCGTTCTCCGAAATCTATCGGAACAATTTATTAAAATGGAATTTAAGTTGGTAACAAAAGCTGGGACAGGCGAGCTATTTGACCAATAACAGTGGTGGCTTATTACAAAGATTTGAAACGATGGTAGCCAAGTGGTAATGACACTCGCCTGAGGTCAACCCGGGTACAAATCCTGCATGTGTCACATGATTTTGTAGTCCAATCTGACTCAAAGTATGGTAGTTTTCTGATAGACCACCGCCTGCTGCCGGTGTAGGAAAACATCGTGAGGAAACCTGCACATTGGCTGACTGTTTAGTTTACTTTAGCGTAAACCCATCTCAGCAAAGGTCAGATGTAATAACATACATAATTTAAGTACTGTAAGGTCTTGTACAACCTTTTGTTATGCTTACATAACATGTTTTTGTAATAGGATAGGTTTTGGTTAGATATTAGCCGAAATTTCGCATAGGTACTAAATTATAAATGTGACAGGGTAGAGTGGTTTCCACACACTCTTATATTATTATGAGTATAGTTTGTGTACCTACCTTAAATATAATTATTAATATGTATAAAATAAAGTGATTATTACATAATTAAAATTGTTTGATAGTTGAAATTGTTTGAAATTGATAATTAAAATTGTTTAATTTGTAGTGATTATTACATAATTAAAATTGTGTTTTGGTTTTGTTGTTGATTTGTATACTTCTAGATTATAAATTTTCAATGTACACTTTGGTAGATTGTTATAATATGTCACTAAAGCTGTGCTGATGCAGTTAAATAGTGAAATTTCGTATATACAAATGTAAAATTGATGTTACCTAATAAACTTTTTTTTATTTATTTGTATTATTCAGTTTTTAGTTGATTAGTTATTTTTTGAAAGCTAGTGCCAAGAACTGCATAAAAGGCAAGATGCCTTTGTGACACGTCTATAACGCACGATATATCAGATTTATATTTGAAGGCAAGTGCGTAGGGGTGCCATGATTCAGGGAAAACCGTCTGACTTTCTACCTCAATAAATAATAAATTCGCATTGTATTCTCGACGAATTCTGCGTATTATCTGCGTGGGCGATTGATCAGACGGTGATTTTCTATAGAATTTAGAGGGGAGATGACACCCACGCGCGCTCTACACGTGCCTTGTTTGCTCATCCCTTATCCTAGGTGATTGACAAAAGCTGCAAGGCAACGCGGTAAAATGAAATGAAAATTATTTTCTTTAAAAAGGCTAAAAAATTGTACTTTTAAATCGTCATATTCTTGTTTTTTAGTTAATTGACGTCATAAAATTACTTAAAGCTAAGGTTACCACCGCCTTCAAAGCGCAAGTGGAGAAGAGGCGGCGCAACAAACTCCACAGCTGCATTTTCTCCAAGGACGTCACTTTACAATATATGTCGGTGCGGCGCCTATATGTATGTACGATATACTTGATAACATGACATTTCAATGTATATTCGTCCGCATAGATAGTTACTTTAATTGTATACACATATTTTGTTAAAATTGATGTCTTTAGAGAAAATGCAGCAGTGGAGGTTTTTGCGCCGCCTGTCTCCGCTTGCGCTTTGGAGGCGGTAGTATCCTTAGCTTTAAGTAATTTTTGACGTCAACTTACTAATCGATTTGAAAAGTGCTATTTTTATGCCTATTTAAATGAAAACAATTACCTTTGCCTCGTTGCACAGCATCGTAAGTATTTTATTTTTACTGTATTTACTTTTTTTTAAACTAGCTTTTAAGTATTGTGTCATACTTCTGAACGACATCCAGCAGTGGGACTTTACGTTACTTACGTAATCTATGTATATAAATAAATAAATATATACGGACAAATCACACAGATTGAGTTAGCCCCAAAGTAAGTTCGGGACTTGTGTTATGGGATACTAACTCAACGATACTATATTTTATGACAAATACATATATAGATAAACATCCAAGACCCAGGCCAATCTGAAAAAGATCATTTTCCATCTTGACCTGACCGGGGATCGAACCCGGGACCTCCGGTGTGGTAGTCTGGCGTGATAACCGTTAGGCCACGGAGGTTGTCAATATATACTTTTTGTAAGTAATAAAATATATATGAGAATATAAAAAAGCCCCAAGCATGCTATCATCATCATCATCATATCATTTATTGCGTTTCATATCATACACTCAGTTATAAATACAGTAACTGGTTTTAGGTAGGTACAATATGAACCCTGTCGGGTATTAGCAAATGTAGAAGGATGGAACGGCAGGCGGATTTATAATAAGAAATTGTATTAGGTTTCAATTTTAATTATTACAGTTTATGATGTAGTCAAAATAGATAATAGTATAGTTTTAATGGTCAAAACTTAGGTAGTCCTGGATTCCATCATATATAGTGAAATATCCGATTTCGATTTATTTGGGAATGTCAATATCTTTATCGTTGAAAAACTCGTCCAATGAATAATAGCTTTTGTCTTTCAATATAAGTTTAAATTTTCTAAGAAAAATAATGTCTTTTTCTTCATTTCGTAGGTGGTCGGGTAAAGTGTTATAAATTTTTATAGTCATACATAGTGGGCCGGACTTAAAAAGACCTAAGTTGGAGATGGGCACCACTAGCATATTTTTCCCTCTTGTAGGATATCGTTAGGTTTGTAGGTTATTGTTAGGTGACCAAGTCTGTATAAAGAGTTTCTTTCGGCATTTCTTCTCTTCAAGGTTAAAAATTACCAGCAATTAGAAACGACCGTTTCGAATTCCTGGTAATTTTTAACCTTGAGGTATATAATCATATTATATATCTCAAAGGTAAAAACTACCAGCATTTCAATTATTTATTAGTACATATTTGACGTGAAACAGTGTGTGTGAAAGCCAAGTTTCAATAAAATATTTCAACTGACTTCGACTTCTACTTCAAATCGCAAGAAAATCGTTGCTTAGTTATAAGAAGGTGGCAGACAGGCGTGGGCAACTATTATCACATGTTTATTGTGATAGATATTGATTTTATCTCCCTGACGCGATAGGTTGCCTAGATACCAATATTACCTGTCTGGAGGGATGCGTACTGCGTATTACATTATCTAAAATTTAAAAGTCTACTCTTAAAACGCCTACGCTGAAACGCTTACGCTAAATATTGTGATTTAATGAAATGAAAATGATTTAATTTAAATAGGCTTGAAAATAGCACTTTTAAATCTTCTTATACTCGTTTTTAGTTAGTTGACTTCAGAAAATTTTAGAATGGGTTTTGAGAAAAGAAAAATGCATGTAAGTACCCCTTTAGCTTTATTATATGAGTATAGATAGTTTAGATAGCTGCGAGTACCGATCATTCAAAACCCAGGGCCTATCTGTATATTAGATGCTTTTCCATCTTGAACAACAAAATTCCCAAGGGAGCGAAGCTCCGGAGCGTAGCTAGTATAGTGTAGACGTTGAGATGTTTATATATGTGCTCAGCATAACTTGAAGCTGGGACTCGAACTCAAGACCTCTGGTGGACAGTGCTAGTAGCCACTACACCATGGGGGGCGCTGACGCACTGCTGCTGCTTGGTCACCTTCGAACAACAAGGACTTCTGCGCTCGGACGGAAGAGTCCGTGTTGCTCTACGTTCATGACATTCTTCTCTGCCATAGGAATACTGATTCTGTTTATCCTTGGGGGAGGCCTTTGTCCAGCAGTGGACGTCTTTTGGCTGAGAGAGAGAGGTACTATTTTTGTAAAAATCATTTTTTTTCCGTAATACGATTATTTGGGCTCCATTACGGGATGTGTAAGTACGAAATGTCAATGTACGTTGGTTGTAAAGTAGGCGAGTGCGATGTACGTTAGTTCTAAATTATCCTAGTTCTACGTATTACAGTGCTTAAGTACCCAATGTCGAAGTATTCCCACAAGTAGTGTCCCACTGCTGGACAAAGGCCTCTCCTGTGGTTCACCGTTCCTGTCTAGTGCATTAGCTCTAATCTCTATCCGTCGCATCCAGATTATCCGTTACGTCACACCCTTCATACAATTTTGGTGACGCGACGGATCGATTTTTGCGAATGACGAATCTAAAATTATTTCATTTCCTTTCCTGAAACGTTACACTTCACTATCAGCGATTGCAGACGATTGCGTCTTAGACGTCTTAGTCTTGTACTGTACGATACCACTAATTTTAATCAAAGAAAAATATTTTTTACATTTATATGTCTTGCCCGCGCTTTCGCCCGCGTTAATTTCCCACGGAAACAGTGCTTTTTCCCGGGATTACAAGTACCCTATGTCCTTCTCAGTACTTCATGTACGTATGCAAAATTTCAGGAGGCAACAAACAAACTCACTTTTGCATTTATAATATTAGTTAGGATAAAATTAGATTTAAAAGTATGTACTATGATGTACTACGACGACGCCATCATCGTCGGCTATCGCCGATGATGTAGAGCTTGTGTAGACCCTTCGAGCAACAAGGACTACCGCGCACGGAACGGTGTTGCTCTATCAGCACTACACACAGCAGCAATATCATACGCCACCATTTAAAGTAAATAAGTGGTGGCCAGTACACTGTTTGGCAGTTGGTAGTTTACTTCACTAGTGTAATACTGCCGCCGCAAGATGGTACCTAGCCGTTGAGTTATATATATATAAGATGCTTTTCTGCGACTTGATTAAAATCTGACATAGTGGAATATGGGGGTGCCCTTTTCGAACCCCCCATCTACCCCCTTTTAGTCTTCAGGAATCGTCTTAAGGCGGGCGTCAACAGCCAGAAGCGACAGGGCGGATGTCAATTTTTAACCCCCACGGACGATATACAAAAGAGGACACAGTGTAGGTATTGAATGGTGCCCTGCCCATAGAAATATAATGGCCCTGCCTGTTAGCCAACGGTGCACCGATGTCACGTAAATGGGCAGAGCTTAAGTCATTTCCATGGAAGTAATAAGTACTTCTTATTACTTCCATGGTCATTTTTCGCTCATCCTGCGTTCTCTTTTTTAATTTATTTTGTTGTTTAAGGCTTTAAAGCCTGACCAGAAATGTAAAAACCCTGAATTAGAGGCAGCACTTATGCGTTTCATATTGCAACATTATTAAAAGAAGTAGCGGGTTTATAGGGTGAAAGCACGGGGGCACGTGCCCCGACATCCCCGACTGCTATTTTCTGTTGACAGCAGAAATGACAGATGGGTTTTTAAATTAGATGCCAGTAAAATAAATTAGTTCTATTGCTTTTCCGCAACATGGCGAGGGTTTTTATATTCCTAGTCAGGCTGTAAATGTTTTATTTTTTTTTATAAAGAAGTATTGTCGAGGGTTATAATGTTTGAAATATCTGTAATTTCAACTATTTTAAAGATATTTTTATCATTTAAAACTAGCGACATCTATTGGCAAGTAGGTGAACTTTTAGAATTCCGGCAATTCGGTGCTTCATGACGGTCTGCTTTTTAGTAGGGGCGGAGCCAAGTGCCCAGCGCCGCCGTCTGCCTTCCATCCCGCGTATCGTCACCATAGAGCAACTTTACATGGACTCCTGCGCGCGCGGAAGTACTGGCTGCTCGAAGATCGTCACACCATGAGCGATTTTCCGAGACCCAAATTAAAAAAACAAATAGTTACTTACAGATAACTTCATAGATGGCGCTTAGTAAAAGGCGAGTCCATACAAAAAAACACAAATGCACGGAATTGGCTTTTTTTAAAATAAAACCTAATACATAAAAAGGTCTAAAATTATCAATGGTGTGATGTGTGCAACTGTCAAACTGTTAGGTGATTTTTTTCTGCCTTTGGTTGACAAGAAAAAGAGCACAATAAAGGTACAGCCATTACTACGACTCGGCTTTCATAAAACGCCATCTATTGAGATTTTATATATTACATTGATATTTTTTTCTTAATTCGACCTGTCAGAAAATCGCCCATTTTCTTAGAGAAATGTCATAAGGGTAGATCCTCTTTGTATATCATCCAAGGTCCGCCCTAGGCTGCCAATACGCAGGCTACGCCACTGATCTCACACCTGTGTTTTTTCAAAGACATAGAAAAAAAAATCATTCTTTATAGCCTCATAGAAGATATATGTGTGGTAGGGTGCCCACCTGTGGCTGCTAAAGTCCCAGGTTCGAATCCTGTCCGTGCTAAATGAGTTTGTATAGCAATCTGACTCATGTACCTATGTTAGTTTTCATCGACCATCACTTGTTTCTGCTGAAGGAAAACATCGTGAGAAAACCTGCACTCTGATTGATGATTATCAGCTAGTGTGTGAAATATAGAAGGCAATGGCAAACCACTCCATTAAAATTGCCAAGAGAGTCGTTGTGTGTGTTTCATTCCATATAATGACCACGAACCTCAGTCATGAGGAAATACGACTAAAGAGAGAGAGCGAGAAAGACATCTATAGTGGTATGGGTGTCTTCACGCAAAAACTACTGGATGAATTCCTATGAAATTTCATGTACGAGTAGAGTAAGACTTGAAAGAAATAACACAAAGTATCGAGAGTAGGATCTTTATATACTTACTAGCTGTTTCCCGGGGCTCTGCTCACGAGGGAATTTTTCGATAAAAAGTACCCCATGTCCTTCTCAGTCTATGTGTGTGCGAAATTTTAGGACGATTGCTTCAGTAGATAAAGCGTTAATATAGGTAACAAGCCAACAAAAAATAGACTCATTTTAACATTTAGTTGGGATTAAGATACTAGCTATTTCCCGTGGCTTCTCTTCCTAGACTGACTGGTCGACATTACCATAGACATTTCCATTTTAGTAGGTATTGTATCTACTGAAGTGCTGTATACTGTACGACAAGCAAAATCTGTTAAGCTATTCAGGACTTATAGTGGAATAAAGAAACTTATATACATACATACTTACATTCATGAACCCTGAAAACATAACACTCTTTTTTTGGTCAGTCGTGTAAAAAGTAAATTATAGGACAGGTTCGGATACGAAAACAAATTATATGATTATTTAATTCGTTTTCGATGTGAAAAAGTGATTGAAGGCTAGTTTAAAAAAATACTTTGACTTAGTATAGTTGGGATAAATCGTTTATCTCTTCAGCTTTATCAAATGAGTACTTACAAGTTACCACACGAGCAAAGTCCCGAACGCAACTAGTTGGTAAATAAAACAGCAAACACAATTCATACATAGACGTTTAATTGATCACAACATTTATTTAAAACTAATGAAACGTTTCACAAAAGTTGATGCTTAAAAAGAAAACAATTTTTTTTTGGTACATGTATTTATACTAAATATAATGTTAAATTAATTTGTTAAAACAAATGTACGTACTCTTATTACAACCATTTATTCTATCGATTTCGTTTTTTTTTCATTTCATTAAAACGTAGTGATTACATTCTCTTTGCTGACATAAATTCTTATATGACATATTTTTCATTTTAAATATGATTAAGTGTACAGAAATAATATAAAGTATAAGAAATAATATAAGAAATAATATATGTATAAGTGGGCAGCGGTGTTCACTACCATCTTTGTTAAAAAAAACACACACACACAATTTTTAGGCTATTAATGATGCCGTTAAATATATTATTATGCAAACATTAAAATTGTATTACCTATTTCTTTTTATGAATCTAGGTATCTAGTCTTTTTTTTTAATAATTATTATTATTATGCATGAATGTGAATTATATGTTTAAAATAAAAACAAAGTTCTAAAAAGATTGTTTTTATTTCATATTACAATATTTCCAGATTATTAAAGGTGTTTAAATGTCCGTGATATTAAGAGCAACCAATAAAATATTTAAAAAAATGTATAATAATTAGACAACATCCATTTCTTATATACTAAGTAAATCTTATAAATATTAGTTGTAGGTAAGCATATGTAATATAAGATCAAGGATATTAAATTATTCTTAGGAAGTAAATATAAAATTATGTTCGAAGATACAACAAATACAAAGTTTAGGAGATTTAAGTCTTTTAGAAAGGGACACAGCCAAAAATTCACAGATAGAACAAATTTTACCACAAAAATTAAATTTGTGTAAAATTGTAAACTAGGTGCTTTTAAAGCAGTATAATATACATTATCATATGTTTATATAGCATAAATAAGCATTATCGTTGTCTCGCTTACTATGGTTGGAGCTACTGACAGTGGTCTGTCAGATAGTACAATAATGTTATCAGTTGTTAAATTCAAATGATAGTATTGTACCTACCATCTGATCTGACAGACCTTATTACAATGTGAATCCACAGCGTGACAACAGCCATGCGAGTGCAGCCCGCACCTACGTGCCTCTCGCAGCTTGTTACACACGCCGAGCTGAACTCTTATGGACGCGTGCCCTTCAGGAGGACTGCTTTCCTTCTGAGCTGCGTGACATCACCGGCGGGAGGAGATTATCCAAAGACAGTCGCCTTCGACACCTATCCTTGACTACAGATCAATATGGCGTATTGAGGTTACGCTCTAGAACGGCCGTCGCTACTGATATCAACGAGGAAACTCTGTCCCCAGCAGTATTAGATGGAAACCACGCCTATAGCCGACTGTATATCAACTGGATCCACCGACAGTTACATCATAGCGGGGTCGAATGTGTCACCAACGAGATACGCCAAAGGTATTGGATACTACGCATTAGACCAACAGTAAGAACAGTCATCAGACGATGCCAGCCATGCAGACTACGTCGTGCCACGCCTACTGAGCCGTTGACGGGGAACCTGCCACCATGTCGCCTCGCCCATCATCAGCGGCCATTCACACAAACGGGACTGGATTATTTCGGGCCATTAACAGTCACTATCGCGAGACACCACGAGAAACGCTACGTTGCCCTATTCACCTGCTTGACGACAAGGGCAGTTCATCTGGAAATAGCGTCGTCACTCTCTGCTGATGCTGCCGTGCTCGCATTACGTCGCATGATGGCTAGACGTGGTTGCCCCGACGCTATATGGAGTGACAATGGCTCTAACTTTCATGGAGCTGATGCTGAACTTCGAAAGGCGGCTCTAACCTCTATGCTACAGGAAGCAGACGTTCGACAAATAAACTGGCACTACATACCACCGGGGGCGCCGTTCATGGGCGGAGCATGGGAGCGGTTGGTGCGCTCAGTTAAAACCGCACTGACAACTACATTGCACGAACGTCACCCTCACGAAGACGTCCTTCACACTTTACTTACGGAAGTCGAACATACAGTCAATTCTCGACCGCTGTCACATGTGTCGGTCGCACCAGAAGACGACACCGCCTTAACCCCTAACCACTTCTTATTAGGCGGACCTTCGAAGGTCCCATTGCCAGGGACATTCTCCAAGGTGGATGAGCTAGGACGGTCACATTGGAAGGCAGCTCAACGACTGGCTGATCTATTCTGGCAGCGCTGGGTGCGAGAAGTCCTACCTCTACTTCATCATCGACGAGAGCCGCATGGGCGCGGCGAGGCGATAAAAGTGGGTGATGTAGTCGTCATAGTGGACTCGACGTTACCACGAAATGTATGGCCGAAGGGCAGAGTGGAGCAGGTCTATCCAGGCACGGACGGAGTGATACGGGTCGTAGACGTCAAAACAAAGAATGGCCTGATGCGTCGTCCGACTAAACGTTTAGTTATACTACCAGTAGAATGTTAAACTGATTTGTTTATGTTTGTCATTTTTCTTATGCATATTTTGTTGGCGTTGTTATGGAAGGTATTGCTGACTTTTGTGGTGTAATTATTTTTGCAGAATACTGACCATAACAACTACCCTTAGAGTCAGATTTGTTTATGTTTGTCGTTGTTTTATGTATTTGTGTTGGCGTTGTTATGATGGAGGTATTGCCGGCCTTTACGGTGTAATTATTTCGCAGAGTACCGACAACATAACAACTACCCTTAAAGTATTATTTATTTCTTGGCCTCTCCGCAAGTAAATAGCACAGTCGTTTGTTTACTTGTGGAAAGAGTTTAGTTTAATTTAACTAATATTGTATGCTAATGTTCATAGAATCAAACTATACTTCTCTATTTAATATGGTTATTTGCTTTATATAGAGATCGGAATTAGCTAAATCTTATTACATATTTTCTCTAAAATGTAGAGTCCATAGATTTAGTAGTAATTGTCGATAAGTACTTTAAGTCAGAGGTGGCAAGTGTTCAACAGTTTAGTAATGACATTGTAACCGATTCTATAATTTGTTTATATTTCATTTAGTCAGCCGATAACTTAAGTTATTTACTTGTCACCAACAAGGCGCATGTGTCGGTAGCGGAATACTGCCTATATGTTTACTGCGTTCACACGGCGGGAGAGATGTTACCGACACATCAACCTTTATTCTATCTGTTATATTTATACTCTATGCGCAATCTATCTGTTGTATGTATACTCTATGGCGGGCAAAAGCGTGTAAGTACTTCTAAACGCCGAGCGAATTTGTAACCATATTTGGTAATGTTTGAGACTCTCTGCTGTGATTGGTACAGTTTTAACGAACAAGCGACAGGCGCCCCGCGCCCCCTGCAGAGCATATAAGTATTTCCACGCCTCACCGCCCGTGCTCATTCTCTGTCTACAATTTATCAAGCGATGTAGTAGTGTTTAAGTGTCGCTGTGTTAGTTTATAAACGGCTAATCCTCCTAAAAGTTTCCTTGTATTTGTATTTATGAGTTTACTGACAAATAAAACGCAATTACGCGGTTGGACAATCTTTCATTTCTAACATTAAGAACAAACGGAGTTTAGGTGACAATATTCTATTACGAGTATATTACATTATGCACAAAAGTAGTAAGTCATGCACGGAAAGAAATGATTTAGCTATGGTATCTAAACTCGCTTTGCTGATATTTCCTTTGCTGCGGCTTACAATATCTTAGCAACTGTAACAAAGTCTTCTCTATAGCAACTAAAACCCGTTAGCTACCTTTACTAACGATATTTAGCTAAAAGAGTTTCAAATAATTAGCTTCCGCTGCTAATTGATTAGCAACTTAAGCTAATTTGTTTACCCGTATCAACAAAATTTTATTAGTCATTGCTGTTAGCTGTAACTGCTAATAATTCTTAGCTCTAGTGGACAAAAACTTTGTCACTATTGCTAATTGTACATGTATCAGGCAGCAAAATCATGTCTTTGTTGCATTTGATAAAAACATTGTGCAAACACGGACAACAGTTTTGCACCAATTGTTAACTTCATTATTACATTTATCTACTCCGCAACTAATAAAAAAAAAAATCGATGTTGCTAAAAACCTTAGTTATACTACCGCATTTTTTATGCAATGAACAACAATAATATATTAGCAGTAGTAACAAATCAAACTTATGTAAGGCTGCTAAGAATATTATGTAGCTGTGACTAACTTCTTAAAAAACTTTAGCAAATATTCTTTGGTGCAATTACCAAGCAATCTTTTGTTAATGTTGCAAAAAACCTTAGTCATACCATCGATTTTTTTATGCAACACACAGCAATAATATATTAGAAGTAGTAGTAAATCAGACTTCTGTGAAGCTGCTAAAAATATTTAGTAGCTGTGACTAACTTTTTGAAAAACTTTAGCAAATATTCTTTGTTGCAATTACCAAGCAATGTTTTGTTAATGTTGCAAAAAACCTTAGTCATACCATCGAATTTTCTATGCAACAAACAGCAATAATATATTAGAAGTAGTAGTAAATCAAACTTATGTGAAGCTGCTAAAAATGTTTAGTAGCTGTGACTAACTTTTTGAAAAACTTTAGCAAATATTCTTTGTTGCAATTACCAAGCAATGTTTTGTTAATGTTACAAAAAACCTTAGTCATACCATCGATTTTTTTATGCAACACACAGGAATAATATATTAGAAGTAGTAGTAAATCAGACTTCTCTGAAGCTGCTAAAAATATTTAGTAGCTGTGACTAACTTTTGAAAAACTTTAGCAAATATTCTTTGTTGCAATTACCAAGCAATGTTTTGTTAATGTTGCAAAAAACCTTAGTCATACCATCGAATTTTCTATGCAACAAACAGCAATAATATATTAGAAGTAGTAGTAAATCAAACTTATGTGAAGCTGCTAAAAATGTTTAGTAGCTGTGACTAACTTTTGAAAAACTTTAGCAAATATTCTTTGTTGCAATTACCAAGCAATGTTTTGTTAATGTTACAAAAAACCTTAGTCATACCATCGATTTTTTTATGCAACACACAGGAATAATATATTAGAAGTAGTAGTAAATCAGACTTCTCTGAAGCTGCTAAAAATATTTAGTAGCTGTGACTAACTTTTTGAAAAACTTTAGCAAATATTCTTTGTTGCAATTACAAAGCAATCTTTTGTTAATTTTGCAAAAAGCCTTAGTCATACCATCGAATTTTCTATGCAACAAACAGCAATAATATATTAGAAGTAGTAGTAAATCAGACTTCTGTGAAGCTGCTAAAAATATTTAGTAGCTGTGACTAACGTTTTGAAAAACTTTAGCAAATATTCTTTGTTGCAATTACTTACCAAGCAATCATTTGCTAATGTTGAAGAAAACCTTAAGTCATAAAACGTAATTTCCTATGCAACAAACAGCAATAATATATTAGAAGTAGTAGTAAATCAGGCTTTTGTGAAACTACTAAGAACATTTTGTAGCTGTGCCTAATTTACTTGCTCATTCCCAACTCACTCGAATGAGTAGTATCTCAATACCTGTTCCCTTCTCTCAAAATCTATTAGGTATAATATAATAGCATATAGTATATAACTCATAGCACAACAATATTGCGCACCATACACACGTTCACACTGTACTTACTGTGCGATATATTATTGGCTTACTAAAAGCTATAAATTGGTACGATACGCTCAATGCGCTGTGCTATATCGCTGTGCCCTCTCCCCGCCCGTCCCGCAAGCGACACGAGCCCGCGCAAGCGACACGTTTGGACATGATTCTGTTGTTTTCTTTTGATTTGAGCCCCGCCATTACTTTTAAATGCTTGCGATAATATCGCGATGTGAACGCCATGCTATATAGAATAGCATTGCGTCATTCTTTGCTATACTATAGAGCACAATATAAAAGCTAAGTAGTCTGAACTCAGCTTTAAAGTTTCGGAGATGCCGTCAAAATATTGTAGGTAGGTACCTATTGCAAAAGGATGTAACCAAATCGATTTTCATAACAAGACCAAAAAATACACTTTTTTATGCTGCGAGCGGCTTAGCGATCATTGTTGTACATAGGTACCTACCTACTAGCGTTGCAGGACTTCAATAGTATTGCAAACTATTGGCTATCGATAGTATGACTATTTTTCAAGGTCAACTATCGATAGTCAAACTATTGATAGGCCTATCGATAGTATTGATACTATCAATATTATCGATAGTATCGATAGCCAATAGTTTGCAATACTATTGATGATAACCAAAACTATCGATACTATACGATTTTCGATTTCTAATCAATACTATCGATAGTATTGATTAGAAAACATCAATAGTATTGCAAACTATTGGCTATCGATACTATTGGCAGTATCAATACTATCGATAGGCCTATCGATAGTGTTACTATTTTTCAAGGTCACAATACTATTGACAATACTATTGATATTCAACACTATTGCTGCAACACTACTACCACCTACTACACACAATTCAATTATATTAGGTAGGTACTCGACTAGGTGCCTATGTTGGTTCAATTCAACATACACCAAGTAGGGTTATACCCCCGGTAGTCAGCCCCGCTCCAGTGCTCAGCCTTTAGAGGCTTTATTATAGTATAAATAGTGTTAAAACTTATTTACATCATTGAAATAACGTTTGACTGAATCTATGCCCCCTTATTGGTTAATATTGAACCTACGAACCAATAGAATGATAGGTTTTTGAGCTGTATTCGTTAATTTTCACTGCCACCAACGACAAGACAGGACGCGTCCATTTTGCTATTTTTTCCCCGAGGATACGCGTTCGAGTGTTCGGTCAGTTTTTCAATGAATCTGTTGTAACTTCTATTAAATTCTTATGTTATGATGTTATATAATGTATATTCTATGATAAAATTAAGCATTAGAGGCATTTGTTTATAGCGTTTATATTTAGGGGGCCGACTAGTGGGTTCTGATTTTTTGGGGTTTCTCCCAGCCGTATGGGGCTGACTACTGGTTTTTTAACGATTGAAAATTAAATAAACAAGCTTTATGATAAAAGCATTTGTTTTTATTTAAAGCTTTTATTTTTTGAAATATGGTTGAATCAAATTCAGATTTTCACTAAAAGGCTGGCTACTGGGTGCTTTACCCTACCTACCTACATTTTTATTTCAACCCGTAGGTACCTACCTATGCAGAGTAGATATCTAATATCGTCAGAATTGTACATGTTTTGTACATGATGTCATTCTATACCAGCTTCTAAACGTGTGCAGTCGTTAATACATACCTAGTTACCTTACCTTGAATTTTCCCATATTTTTGATGCCAAGCATGCATCGAATGATTTTAGTCTAATCTAGATGTCATGTCATTGATTGATGCCACGCCACGGTTCAAAAGTTATCAGTTTACCTATCTAGAGTGCGTTTCGTCCTCAGGTTTCGTCAAATAGTTCATTTCCGTCATGTTGGCAGTAAAACTGATAATATAGTAACTAGCTGTTACAGTGGCTTTTTACGAGTTTTGGCTTAGGACGTTCACATAGTCATCTTTCACGACAATCCTGGCTATTAAAAGTATCTACCTTTAGGTTAATCCCTGAGGTTAATCCACAATAATACCTATAAAAAGTTTTACCACCAACATGACGCCAGAGGACGCCAAAAGAGACGAACGAAGTACGAATGAAACGCACTCATATATCAACAACCGCCAGTCGCTAGCACAAAAAATGTTTAAAGTAGATATTTGAATGGATTAAACCCGAATGTTTTAGTTACGCCAACGAATATCATATTCGTCACAGTAGCTAAAATGCATTTTGCTGTTACGACAAATATTTTCGCGTTTTACGCGGGAAAAGCAACGTAGCAAGTGTTGCCAAATATAAAAGCCGGTACCTTTTTCCATAAAGGACGGGGTTTTAAATTTTATTTTACTCTGTCGGCATGTTAAGGTAAAATACAACCTATAAAAAATAAATTTTAAAGTACCTACCTACGTAGTTATCCGACTTTAAAAAAGTAAACAAAATAAGCTCTTTTTAGGGTTTCGTAGTACAACAAGGAACCCTTATAGTTTCGTCATGTCTGTCCGTCTGTCTGTACGCGGCCAAGCTCCGAGTTTTAGTAGTTAAGAGCTGTTTTTTTTTTTTAATGTTCCTTTCTTTCTAAGGGGCCCGACACGCATTGGGCCGGTTTTCTTATACATATATATTTTTAGCCAAATTGAAAGCCAGGATTTTATATGACGTAGAGATGGGTTTTCAACCCAGTAAATACTTAAAATGTATAAATACGTTTTCAACCAAGTATTATCGTGAACCACGGTTTAAAATTTTTGCCATAAATAATTAACATTATTTGTTTCTTTTCTTCCTATTATTATTTCTGGTGGGGAATAAGTTCTTTCGAATTTGTATAAAGACTTTATCCGTTTATAGTGTCACGACTTTATGTGTTAAATTTCTTTGTGAGACTGCTTCATTATAACTGACAGAAATATATTAAATTGTATCACGCATATGCATTTATCACGGCAATTCAAAAAGCTAAGCTAGCAACACTAGCCCCATACCATCATTCGTTCGTATGCCGCCCGCCGCGCTTCGCCCGCCAACCAATTCCAAACTCAATCAACTCAATGTGACTTGAATCTTGATTAAATAAAATCAAATTGATTTAGTTACCTGGTGCGGGCAGTGAGTAGTGCATAGAGCAGTTTTGTGTAAAAAAGTAAGTAGGAAGTACCTACCTATTGATAGTGTGTATTTACAATAAATAAAGATGGACCAACCAAGTGATATTTCAAAGCTCCTCGAGAGTTGGGGCTACAATCAACAAATAATTGAAAAATTCAAAGGTTAGTAACTACCTACTTGTACCGTAAGCTAGTTAATGTACTTTTTTCTATTTCCCCGTATTATGGCGACCACAAGCAAGCCTTATGCCTGTTTAGGTACCTACACGATACCTATAAGCACATATAGGTACTCAGGGCAAAAAACTAGTCCAAAATTATAGCAAAATGTATGAGATAAAAACCATACCAATTATTGTAATTTTCTTCCGCTTATGCATAGCTTGAGTGTCTGCCAGAGAATCACTCGTCACTTGTTATTGTCACTATTAAAAACCAATTAAATGACAAACTCTGTGGCCTAGTGGTCATGATTAGAGGCTACCACACCGAGGTACTGGGTTCGATCCCTGGTCAGTCTAGATGGAAAATGATCTTTTTACCGGTATGTTTATCCATACTTATGTCATCATCATTAGAGTGTATCTCTATCTATCTATTGGGGCCCTGGGTTCCAAAGCAGGATCCCAGGTGAGAATGTAACCTGAAACATGCTGAGATGACAGAAACGTAAACAGTTTTCACAGTACTTGCAAAATAAGTACCTAGATTTTGTGTTTATCTGCTGTATTGTTGAAGTTCCTAACAAACAGACACAAAAATTTCCTCTTTATATTATAGTCTAAATATAATTACTTACAATTATCTTTTTTTTAGATGAAGGGATAGAAGTTTCCCACTTGCATATAATAACAGAATATTCACTTGAAAAACTATTTCCCAAGATTGGGGAGCGAATTACTTTCATGCAAAAAATTAAATCTTTGGAACACCAGGTAAAACTTTGTTCACTAATACATAAATAATATTTTCTTCCTCCTAGTATCTAGGTACCTATATACTTATACTTATGTACTTAAGATATTATAAAGCTGAAGAGCTTGTTTGTTTGTTTGAACCGCTAATCTCAGAAACTACTAGACTAAATTTTAAGAAAAAAATCACTGTTGGATAGGTACGTTATCCCTGAGTTCTATAGACTATATTTCCATACAGTTTTGCCCATTTTCCTTTGGATACAGGATTTTTTTTTAATATAAGACATTTTTTTTTCCAAAACCAACCAAAATTCATTGTGTATACTGTACTTACCTAATGTGTTTTTGAATAGGAAACACCAGCTAAAAGGAGAAAAATGTCATGTGATTCAGAAACTACCAGTAAGGCGTCAACATTGTCAGTCATGACCAATTTTTCATCTAACAATATGTTGGTAAGTATGTCATAGCATATTTGTAAATGTATTTATGTTACGGGCAACTTGAGAAGTCCAGTCCCTATGAATAGTGATCAGCCTGTATAATGCCCATGTCACATGGGCAATTTAATTATAATTTAATGGACCGATCTAAGTAATTAAAGTAATAAAATTTATCAAATAGCCCGATGCTCTTGACCTTTCATAATCTCTCTCTCAGCCTAAAGACGTCCACTGCTGGACAAAGGCCTCCCCCGCAAGGATTTTATCCATGGGGGGTTTTGCCGTAATCGCCACGCTTGGCAGGCGGGTTGGCGATCGCAGTGTGATGGCATAGTACGCGGAAAGATGCTGCTGCCCATCCTCCGGTGTTGGCCTTATACTTAATACGGCCTTGTTAATCACGTTGCCCGTAACATATACAAGTTATGTTTCCTATTTTTTTAAGTTTCAGAGTCAATGGAAAATAGAATCCTACTATCCCACTTATATTATAAACGCGAAAGTTGTGAAAGGATGTGACTTTGTGAATTTGTAAGGATGTTTGATACTCAATCAAGCAAAATCTACTGGACGGATTATGATGAAATTTGGTATTCGGGTAGAAAAATGCTGGGAATGGCACAAAGGGTACTTTTTATCCCGAAATTCCCACGGGAGCGAAGCCCGAAGGCGCAGCTAGTATGATAATAAAACAATGTACACATATACTTAATTTTTTTTTTCAGACACTTGAAGAAATATTTAATGGGCCAGATGGCAAGATGATTTTATCGTATTATACAACAGAAAAAAAACTAAATGACTATTACAGACAAAAGCTGGCAGATGAAATTATAAAAGCAGAGTTAAAACATGATATTGAAAAAAGGTTTGTAGATTTATTTATATACTAACTAGCTTTTGCCCGCGGCTTCGCTCGCGTGAACTATAGGTAGGTAGGTAGGTATTTTCCCTGGTTTATAATGTCGCATAATGTCAAGGCAATTAAGCGAGCTACCACATGCAAGCAATTTATATCATCTTAAATTCATTAAAAGAAAGTTGTGTAACTACGATTGAGAAGATACCCACCATGTGTTACAAACTAAAGAATTGGTATTTTTTTACAGTTTTGCAAATAGTATTATTGAATACTGGTCTGACCATATAATCAACTACTTCAAAGAAGAATCTTATGTAAGAGCAAAATGATATAAAGAGTTGTATGCTTCTTTATTAAATAGCAGTAAATTAGCTTTAAAATAAATAAATAAAATAAAATATCGTATCAGACAGTCCCGGTATACCTTCATTGTATGATGCAACAAATCGTAATCTATCTCACTCAGACAAGTTTATTTCGCATTTGTAATATTAGTAGGGCTCTTTAGTCGATTCAGGCTGCTCTAAATTAATCGTGTGGGATGATTTGCATAAATCATTAAATTTATTATTTTTGATCTTTAGACGATTTATTCCACTTCAGAAAAAAAAAATGTTTTTTAATTCATCCCACGGGATGAATTAGAGCGGCTTGAATCGACTTAAGAGCCATTTATAGGCAACAACTAGGTATACTTACATAATAATCATGACTTTATCCCCTACCGGAGTAGACAGAGCAATAGCAGATTCATCATTTAAAAATTAAAATTAGTTTTATTTTATCCTTTTGAATATAATTTGAATATAATTTAACGGTTTGTAAAGACTGCGCTAAGCTACCTTACCTAATTTCCTATACCTAGACCAGATAAAGTCAGCGGCCTCTCAGGCCGCTCGTCACCAATTACATTACAAAAAGACCATGTCACCAGTTAAAGGCTAGGGAATATAAGAAAATTAAAATTTATCATCTGAAGTTGCCTTATTTACAAACTTCGTAGTTTATGTAGTTTTTAAATTCGAAAAAGTATTGCGTTGTAGAATGTAATATAAACATTGTAGAAGTTGTAGTTTAGAGTACTACCTAACTTATGATTTTCAAATGAATACTTAAGCAGGAAATTTTGATTTTAGGAGGTTTGGGCAGGATGTACGAAGGGCAGAAACAGAGACTCTGCAGCTGGTCGTGGCATTCTTTTAAATAGATATTACAACTTAAGGAGAAAGCTCTTGAAAGTGGGAGCAATCTCAAAAAAAAGTATTACAGTAGTTCAAGACGGAATCGAAAAACTCACCGATGACGAGACAGGTATCATCATCAATGTTATGTGTAGTTAAATGATAATGAATGTTACATAATTAAACCATGATATAACCTCCAAACTTTGTCTTTATATAACACATTATTTGTGTGTTTGTCTGTAGAAGAGGAGCATGACGACTTGATACGCTGGCTACAAAATACCAGAACAGTAAATCTTGTCATTGAAAACTGGGAACGCACAACATCAAAAAGGTTGTTAATGTTGAAAGGATCAATGGAAATCCACAAATACATGGACAATTTTCCAGCTCTCAAATGTTCTGACGGCTATAGATTGGTAATTAACAACTATTTACTTATTAACTCTATTCGACATTACTTAGATGTTGGGCCGAACGCAAAGCAGAGCATGCTTAAGATTTTTTTTTGTTTAAGTATGGAAGTTGGTACTCCATATCTACTTCTCCCATGCTCGGGGACAAAATTCAAAATACAAGATGGATGATACAAATTACATAGGTAGTTTTAATTACAGGATGTTTATGAAGCATAATTATTCTTCTTATAGCACTTTTCTCATTTTGTTCCTGACTATTAGTAGTGTAGTTTTACTGAATGCTTAATGTCTATTACATCTCTATTACATTTCCCACAGCTAGAAATGGATTTTGGTAATCTGTATCCTGACGCTGCAATGCAAATATATAGCGAGTGGCCGACGTTGTCGTCTTTTATAATAAGTAAAGTTCCAGTAAAAGAACAGAATGCAATAAACGACTGCTGTACATCAGGTTAGTTATAAATTGTGAAACCGCACTAGAGGAACACTAGAATTTTGAAGTAAATGCATCAGGTGATTTTGTTCTTTTTATTTGCAGATGGGAAAAAAATCAAAACTCTGATATTTTTAATTGGAAATAACAATGGAAGGGCTCCATTGTTATTTCCAATTAAAAATATTGTAATGAAGAAAAAAACACAATGGAGGCCATCAAGATTGGAAACAAAAGATAGCTTTATTCAATATGTTAAAGTAAGTAGTTTAACAAAATAAATTCATTAATACCTAATTATTCTGAGGTTTTCATCAGGCATGTCTTACAAATGTTTTTAAATTTTTCAGTCTGCCACTGAAGTCCTGCCAACCAACCTGCATAATAAGGAAAACTGTTTTCAACGGGGCCTTCCGCTTGGTCCCCAATTGTTTGCAGTATCACCGGACGAAGACAACATCACTGAGTGTTTCTTGATCATAAATGATACAATGTATAATATAGACAGCCCTCTTAAAGCCTTCGACATCTTCTTTAAACTATTTCATGCTTTAAATTGTTGTTATCCCAAACAAACTGAAAGGGAATTGTATTTTCTGCAAAGGGCCGTCTACAATATACAATGTCATTCAGATAAACAAATACGTGACTCTAAAACCGAAGGATTAATCAACGAATATAATAGATATAAGCCTGTCTAAAGTGTCTAATAACTAATAATATGTATAATTGGGAATAGCCGCGCCATGGACAGGAATAATCCCTCAATTATATTGTTTTATATACAGTTATATGAGTATTAAATAGAATAGCGAATAATAAATTTTAAAAATATTTTTGAGTTACCTACAACAAGTGTATTTGTTTGTTTACAGATGAGTAATGTTTCTGTGAAATGTTTTGTTCGCGACTGTCAGGATTCTTTTGTGAGTATTGCTGCTTTACGTGTGCATGCTTCTATTAAACATCCAGTCTGTAACATATACTGTTGCAATGTCAATGCTAACTGTGCTAGAAAATTTGATAAATGGGATTCTTACTTAAAACATCTGTTAAGGCAGCATAATGTTCCAAATCATTTTCAATCGCCAAATACTAAAATTCTTTGTGAGAACAATGTTATTAATGTTCCGTCATTTGAAAGCCCACATCATGTTATTCAAATAGATTCTAGAGATGATTTCGATGTAAGTAAATTTAACTGCAACTTAAAAAAAAATGCTACCAATTTTGTTGCTAAATTGTATAGCAAACCTGGTTTACCTCGGAACCACGTAGATGACGTTATAAAAGATGTAACATCATTTCTTTCCGAGACTTTCGCTCCAAGTAATTGGTCTAAAATTATAAAAGCATTACAACTGTCTCAATTAAAGCCCGATGTTGTCGACGCCGTTGAAAATATATTTAGAGCTATAGCAAATCCATTTTCAGAATTGTCAAGTGAATATCTAAGAATGAAACATTTTCAATCTACTGGTGATTACATTCCTCCTGAAACTTATATTATTGATAGTAGGATCGAACGAACAGTTACTGGCGGTGTTGTCAAAGGTAAAATGCAAAATGTTACTGGTCAATTTATACCTCTTAGGAAAACATTAAAAAAATTTTTTGAATTACCGGACGCCTTATGTGCCACATTAAAATATATTAGTGAATTACAGTCATCTGATGTTATATCCAATATAATTCAGTGTCAAAAGTGGAAAACGACAATAACCCAATTTTACAGCCAAAGTGATATAGTTATGCCCATTATCTTATATTATGATGATTGGGAACCAAATAATGCCCTTGGACCCCACAGTGAAAAAATTGGTTGTGTCTATGCTAACTTGCCCGCACTTCCAGAAGAATGTCAATCTAAGCTTGAAAACATATTTGAAGTCTTAATTTTCAATGCCGATGACAGAAAAGCTTATGGAAACAAAAAAACATTTCGTCCTCTTGTCGAAGAACTTAAATACTTGGAAACAGAGGGAATACTTATAAATACACCACAGGGGAATAAAAAGGTATATTTTCCAACAGTCTTGCTTATTGGCGACAACCTTGGAGTCAATGGTATGTGCGGTTTTGTGGAATGTTTTTCCGCGACATATATGTGTCGTTTCTGTAAAGCCACTAAACAGATGACGGAAAGTATGATTGTTGAAGACTCGGCGTGTCTTCGCGATTCGGTCAATTATGCTAATGATGTCGCCTTAAATGATTTTAGAAAAACTGGTATTAAGGAGGAATTTGTATTCAAGGATGTTAAAAGTTTGGGCTTTGATATTCCCAATGCTTTTGCAGTTGACTGTATGCATGATGGTCCTGAAGGCGTAGCCCACTATACGATGATTCCTATATTAAATCATTTACTTGATTTAGACCCTCTTATACTGGAAACACTTAATTGTCGTATGTACATGTTTGATTATGGCCAAGATGTCAATAATAAGCCACCCTCTATCACACGCGAAAACTTGAACAAGAAGAAATTAAAGATGACTGCTTCTGAGATGACTGTATTTGTCAGATATTTTGGATTGTTCGTAGGTGATATGATATCTGAAAATGATGAATATTGGCATTTGTACTTACATCTTCATGATATGTTCAGTATTTTTCAATGTAGACACCTTACAGTTGATATTGTCCCGATTCTACAAAATATTGTCTCCGAACATAATCGTCTGTACATGAAACTCACTGGCGAGCCCTTGAAACCAAAACATCACTTTCTGTTGCACTACCCTCGTCTTTTTCTTATAAATGGACCATTTGCACCAATATCTTCAATGCGTAATGAAGGAAAACACAAAGAATTAAAAAGTTATACAAACGTTTGTATGTCTCGAAGGAATGTACTTTATTCATTAGCAGTCAAAAGACAGATTGCACATTGTTACAGATTTATTTTAGGAGAGACTATACTTCCTAAGATTGTTATTGGATCCGGCAATTTTCTAGACGTCAGAGATACCGAATTCGTATCAACTTTTAAAGAGAATTTTCCAGAAATACTTGAAAATAGTACACCTTGCTTTTGTGCAAAGTGGGTAGAAGTGAAAGGCTCTTTATACAAAATCGGAATGGCTCTTACATATGGCGTTGACGCATCCAAGTGTTGGCTTTTTGCAGAGATTAAAACAATTTTTATCACTGAAAGTAATGATGTTATATTTATTTGCTTGCCCATGACCAATTTAGGTTTAAATGCACATGTCCGTGGGTTTGAAGTAAAGTGTGGAAACCCACATGATAAATTATTATGTTTATCATTGAATTTGCTTAATAATCCGTTTCCTCAATGTGTTGTCACATCACCAGACAGTGACAGATATATTATGCCTAAACGGATCCTGTAAATATTGTATGTGTTGTAGGCGTAAAAGTATCAACACTTGTTAATTATGTCGATACGATAGATGTTTTATGATTTACTGTTTTGTTTGATGATTTTATAAATCTGGTGTTTTGTATAACATAATTTGTAAGAACTATCTATATTACTTACTAATATTTTTAGCTATTTTCTTTATAAATTTTGCAACATGGGATTTGTTACCGATGAGTCATACCAAGATTTGTAACACTGACACTCAAAGGTATAAAAAGTATCGATGAGTATTACTTATTGCAACTGATGATTTTCCCAATGAATTTAATTAATTTTTTTTAATTAATATTTTCAATTGTTATATTTAATTTCTGATATTCAACGGAAACTCAGCTGTGTTGTAATAGTGTTACACAACGGGAATACAGAGAACCGATGTGTAACAGTGTGACTCATTGGAAAAAAACATCAGTTGCAATAAGTAACACTGTGACTCATCGATACTTTTTTCCTTTGAGTCTCAGTGTTACAAATCTTGGTATGAATCATCGGGAACAAATGGTTTCGGGTTTTGGGCGTATTACTGCATTACTCGAACCGAAAAGCGTCTCCTTTTGAAAATTAATAAATGTAAGCCACCAAACACATGAGCAGCATTTTGCTGTCGACAGCAGTCGACTAACAGCGGCAGCTTCAACTTCACGTCGGCGTGAGCGTTGACCAATGGTGACAGCTAGCCGCACCTAGCTATTTGTAGTAGACTGACTAAACTGCGTGCGGCTAGCTGTCACCATTGGTCGACGCTTACGCCGACGTGAAGTTGAAGCTGCCGCTGTTAATTTGCTGCATCGGCAGCATGCAGTTGGGTGGTCGACAGCAAAATGCTGCTCGTGTAAATGTTTAGAGAATAAAAAACTGCCTGTTAGTCTTACTTATGTGCCGACTGCCGAGGTATCCGTAAAAATATTTTTTTACAATAAAGTAATGACAATAATTTCAGCATTTGAATTTATTCATCTAATGAAAGTTGCGTGATGTAAATTCTTTGTAACTAAGTATGTTATTTTTAGCAGCAATGGCATAAGTTTATTTTAACTATTTCATAATTGCGGCATATCGTACTAAGTGCAGCTACAGTACGACACGATAGCGTATCAAATTGACTTACGTGCCACAACTGAAACTGACATCTTGACATGCCACAGCCAACTGACTTACTTTAAGATTTTCCATCTCGCTCGTTACAGGCGAATGTGAACGAGAGAGAAATATTACATTTGACATATGTTTAGCTGTAGCTGCTAATTTGGTTTTTTAAGCAAATTAAAGGGTTTAATTGCGTGTTCTAATTATTTAATCGAAATGACTAAAATAATTGCGTGAGAGAGTGTTAGCTGCAGTAACTAAGTTGATATCCTATCACAGCTAACATTATCTTCCATGCGAGGAATCGTTTTAGTCATTTCAACTAAATAATTACAACACGCAACTAAACCCTTTGGTTTAAGTAACAAACCTAATTAGCAGCTACAGCTAAACATATGTCGACTACTGCTAAGTTTTATTCGATAGAGTATCAAATTTACTTAGTTATTGCAGCTAACCGTATCTTCATTGCGACGAATCATTTTAGTCATATCAACTAAAAAATTGCATCACGCAACTAAACCCCTTGGTTAAAGTAGCAAACTTAATTAGCAGCTACAGCTAAACATATGTCGACTACTGCTAAGTTTTATTCGATAGAGTATCAAATTTACTTAGTTATTGCAGCTAACCTTATCTTCATTGCGACGAATCATTTTAGTCATATCAACTAAACAATTGCATCACGCAACTAAACCCCTTGGTTAAAGTAACAAACTTAATTAGCAGCTACAGCTAAAGATATGTCGACTACCGCTAAGTTTTATTCGATAGAGTATCAAATTTACTTAGTTATTGCAGCTAACCTTATCTTCATTGCGACGAATCATTTTAGTCATATCAACTAAACAATTGCATCACGCAACTAAACCCCTTGGTTAAAGTAACAAACTTAATTAGCAGCTACAGCTAAAGATATGTCGACTACCGCTAAGTTTTATTCGATTGAGTATCAAATTTACTTAGTTATTGCAGCTAACCTTATCTTCATTGCGACGAATCATTTTAGTCATATTATGAGTTGTGGACTGTTTAACTTGAGATACTTTGCCGATCTGACTGAGTAAGGCGCTGGTGGACTTGGAATAAAATACTTGATGAGCTTCAAAGACTAGCATCTGGCTGCGTGCTTGACCATAGTGGAGACTTCTTGGTAACTTGGAGGAGATAACTGAGTGGGAACGCTAAACTTCCCGTATTATATGATCTAATTGTATGTCTCACTACGTATAGCTATGGCCGAGCAGACGTGAAATGTAGTCATGTAATTGGTTAATAATTTCTCACATAACATTATATTTTTACATATGTGCGATATTAAGCTTTTACATAACAGCGTTTGGAGTGAAAGGTACATATTTTGTCTCATTCGACATTTAACGGTTATTACCGTGTTGCGCTATTGTGCGCTTACATGTATTGAACATAAGGTTTATATTTTATTAACAATAAGATCATTTCGTATACATAGCAAAATGTAGGATATGATTATACATTATTAACTATGGATATATGATAGTGTGTACATAACTAATGTAGGATATTATAACTTTACAAACAAAATGATTATACAAACTGATTAACTAGCCTAAGTATATTATTAAAATTATTAAAATTAATCCTACATGCGACAGTCTCCCCCACGTGCGCTAGCACTACTTAACAGAGGAGCATATAACTATTAAACGTGCACTGGGACGCCGAATGGAGCCTGCGACGGTGTCGATGTCTGCTATTCGTACTCGTCCATCCGGGCCGGGGTATGTCTTTCGTACTATTCCTCGTGGCCAGGTTCCTCGTGGCATCGTATTGTCTGCAATTATCACGACGTCGCCAACTTGAAGTTTTGGGGATTCGTGTTTAGCCGTTCGAGGGGCTAGTTGGGGGCGGTATTCTGTTACCCAACGTTTCCAAAACTTGTCAGCTAGGGATTGACAGGTTTTCCATGAACTGAGAGATAGTTTATGGTCATTAAAGATACCAAGAGGGGATATGGCGTTGGACCGACCAATCAGGAGATGATTGGGGGTCAGGGCTTCTATGCCCAGATCGGGGTTAACGGGAGTGAGAGGGCGCGAGTTAATGATATGCTCGGCCTCTAGAAGCAATGTATGGAGAACCTCTTCATGAGGTGACGTTTCTTTGAGGGTGGTTTTGAGGGCGGTCTTGACGCTGCCCACCAATCTTTCCCACGCTCCTCCTGCTGATGGGTTGCCAGGAGGGATTTTTTTCCATGTGATGCCTCGAGATGTAGTGAATGGTAACATCTCTTCTGGGAGGGTTGTTATTGCTTCTTTCAGTTCTCGTTCAGCGCCGATGAAATTGGTGCCGTTGTCTGAATAGAGCACTGTGGGAGTGCCCCTGCGGGCTGACATACGTCGGAGGGCGAGGATCATTGATGCGGATGACAATGATGCTGCTAGTTCCAAATGGACGGCTCTGGTAGTGAGGCAGGTGAACAACACGCCCCATCGCTTTTCACGTCTTCGGCCAATAGTAATGTTCATGGGACCAAACAGGTCGACCCCGGTGGCAGTGAAGGGCGGCTGGTATGACTGTAGCCTTTCTTTAGGTATGTCGCCTTCTGGAACCTTCATTGGTGGCCCTCTGTATGTACGACACCACTGGCATTTGTTCGATATGTATCGTATTACACCCCTTAGGCCAACGATGTAGAATCTCTGCTTAAGTTCGTTAATTACAGTCGCGTGATTGCCATGGTTCATTTTCTCATGGTAGTGTTGTATGAGAAGTGCAGCGAACTCTTCCTTAGCATGTAAAACAGGGATGGACGCTTCGTTTCTGTCAATGCGTGAGTCCAATACAATTATCCCATTCTTATCAAGTACAACAGCGACTTTATATAACGGAGATTTTTTATGTAATCGTTTATTCTTTTTAGGTCTTCCATTTCTTCGTGAAATGATACATTTTGACTTCGTCTAATTAATAAGAGCTCGGCGAGCCTAATATGCCCCAGATTCATTTCTGTTTCTGTATTCTTTATTAGCAAATGGGCCTTGAATGCCTCGGCCGCAACCAGGACGCAAGCCGTAGCCCTAACAAGCCTAGTGTATTTAGAAAACCTACTTACTAAAGGGAGATAATCGAATTGATTTTGATTTTGATTCTTATTCCTAACTGTACAAATTAATTTATTATTATTACGTTCTTCGCCCGTTGGCGCTACCTGTGGGGAGTTATCGCCCTGTACGGGCCAAAAATCTGTTGAACGTTTAATAAATTCTGGGCCGCGAAACCAACGGTGGTTTGCGCCGAATTGCGCCGGCACGCCCTTTGTCGCGTCGTCCGCAACGTTCTGGGCGCTAGGTACCCACCGCCAGTCAGCTGGCGTGGTACTGTCTTCGATCTCCGCTAACCTATGCGCGACAAAACTCTTAAACTTGCGCGGATCAGCTTTAATCCATGCTAAGACAGTACGTGAATCCGACCAAAAATATCTATTTTCTATCTCATAGTCAGATTCTTTAACAATTGATTTAGCTAGTCTAGTACCTAAGACACAGCTTTGAAGCTCCAAACGTGGTATAGATATCGTTTTTAATGGAGCTACGCGAGCCTTCGCGGTAACGAGAGTGGCGGCTTTCCCCCACTCTCCGCTTTCGCTCGCGGTGACAAAGTATACGACTGCAGCGTAAATCTTTTCACTCGCGTCGCAAAACACGTGCATATTGACTTTCCTATTCGCCGCAGGTACGTATCGTGGGATTTCAAGATTGTCGAGTTGTTTTACGTTTTTAATAAATGCCATCCATGATTCCCTGCATTCCGGTGGAATTTCATCATCCCAGCCAATACCAGTGCGCCATATCTCTTGCATCAGAGCCTTTCCTAGCACGGATATTGGCGAGATATATCCCACGGGATCAAAGATTGACATAACACAACTCGTTACCTGACGCTTGGTGGGTAGCACTTCGTTATTTAGGACCTCAAGTGGTGTTTTTCGCATATTAACTTGAAAACCTAACGTATCTCTACCGTGGTTCCATTTGAGACCTAATGTGCGTTCCACATTATTTTTTGCAATAATAGCGGAGTCCGTATTACCCGCTGTGACGTCACTGATCACGCTCTGTACATTGCTAGCGAATCCTGTTAACTCGAATGAGGCCTTTTTATTTAATTCGTACAATTGGTTTATGATTTGTTTGACCTCACATTCGCTTGCATCTGTGGCGATCAGCATGTCATCCATATATGTATTACGGACAGTTATTTCCGCGGCTTTAGGGTAATCGATCGCGTGACATTCTGCGTTTTTGTTTTTGACATATAGCGCGGTTGTGGGCGACGATGCGGCCCCGAAAATGAGACGAGTCATACGGTACTCGTTAGGCGGCATATTTCGCTCTTCCCCCCTCCACAAAAAACGCAGACTATCACGGTCTGAATCAATTACTTCGACTTGCAAAAACATTTCGCGGATATCGGCTATTACTGCAATTTTACCTTCTCGAAATCTAATTAGAACACCGAATAGCGATTCTAGGAGGTCTGGGCCGGCTAAAAGCGCGTCGTTCAAGCATTTGCCATAAGCTTTAGCGGCTGCGTCGAATACAAGCCGCATTTTCTTTTTTTGAGGATGAATTGTAGGAAAATGTGGCAAATACCATGACCGAGGCGCGTCCTCCGGTGGGCCAGAGTCCATTTTTTCCGCATATCCTTTGTCTAAAAGATTTTGTATTTGCGCGGTATAGTTAACTTTTAACTGCGCGTCCTTATCGAGTCGTTTCTCTAAATTATAGAGGCGACGGAGAGCGTGGTCTTTATTGTGGGGCAACGTTTCGTTTTCGTTGCGCCACAAGAGGCCAGCTTGGTACCTATTGACGTTGGGTAGTTTTTTGCACGTTTTATCGAGAATATCTAACGCACGTTTTTCTGGGTCTGCCCTGGGTACCTTTTGTTCCACCCCTAAAGACTCGATGCTAAAATGAGCCTTCATTAATTCCAGAATTTCAGATTCTGAACTCACTGGTTTTATATGGTTAATGAAGGCTGTATTGGATTTTGATGAAAAATACTGGCCATGTAATACCCAACCTAAGCGAGTTAGTGAGGCGACGGGTTGATTCTGATTTCCACTCAGAATTTGTCGCGACACTATTAAATGCCAGTTATCTTGGCCTATTAAAACAGTTGGTATGGCTTGTTCATATGAAATCTCATCGATTATTTCTTGAAGATGGGCGCATTTCGCTACCATGTCCCGCGGCACCTCTTGAGGAGAGATATTAAGCCGCGAGATGGTGCATGCTCTCATCTTTTCGTAATTGCGACTGCAATGACCGCGAACTGAAACTTGTATGTGACACGAGTCGTAGTCTTTCATCATGTTACCACCTATGCCTGTGATAGTTAACGGCTCACCACTTTCCCTCGGGGCTATTAAATCTGCCGTTTCTCTTTCTACGAGGCTCATAGTAGAGCCCTCGTCTAACAAGGCGAAAGTACAAACGGTACCCAGGGGACCAGACATTTCGATAGGTACGACTTTAAGAAACGTGTTGACTGAATTTAAGTGATTGACATTTGTCACGTTAGCGCGCGTAATATTTACTGTTTGTTGCGTGAGCCCATGTAACAGTTTGTGGTGGCCAGCCTCACACTGGTTTACACCACAAGGTACATACTTACACTTAAAGGGCCTTTTATGGGACGCGGCTAAACACCTAAAACACAGTTTGTTATTTTTCGCGATCTCCCAACGCTTACTTACTGAGGATTTCAAAAATTCGTTACACTTCGCTAATAAATGGGTATTGCCACATAATATGCATTTATTATCTTGCGCTAAAGGCGCTGACTGCTTCTTATTATTATGAGACGTGCCCGATTTCCTGAAATCCTTAGTTTTACTGACTTTAGCGTTGGCTTGAAACGAGGAATGTTGCGGCGTCGTATCGCACTCGTAGTCCGAGCTACTACTACTGACGTCGCGTGGTGGGGGTGGCCGGTGATCTAGTGATCGCATAGACGACCGCTCGTTATGTGCGACGTTAATATGAGCTCTACCTTTGCGATGTTGTGATTTACGCGCATAACTACTTATTTCGTTTAAAAAGGTGGCCATGGCTACTAAGCCAGGCACACTGGAGTTCGCTGCTTTATACTTACTCCACTCGTAGCGAACAATTAAATTTAATTTGTCCACTATTTTATTCACTAACTCGGGTGAATGTAAATAATTTTCCTGGCGCAGCGACTTAATGGTTGCCACCACATTGGCAACATGGCTCGCGAATGACACAATATTGCTATTGTCTTCAGATAATCGCGGCATACGTTTTGCGTTATGAATTTCAGTGAGGACTATTTCCTCAGGATCCCCGAAGTGCCTCTCTAAGGCTTCCATTATTTCGAAAGGATCTTGGACCGTGTACATAATGGATTTCACGGCCGTGCGAGCTTCTCCTCTTAAGGCCTTACGGATTCGACTTACATTAATGACAGGGCTGAAAAATGGCGCGCTGTCTTCGAACTCGGCCCGGAACGCTATCCACTCTGTAATATTGCCATCGAAGTGAGGCAGTTCGGGGATCGACCTGTGAATTACAGGCGTCGCGACGTCGTTAGTGTATGTGCGGGCGTTACGATCGCGCCTACCACTAGGACCCGGGTCCTCGTTGGTGTGTCTAATGGCTGGTCTCGAAACCTGCTGATTAGTGACCCAGTTAGAAACACGCGACTCTTCTATAATACCGTGCTGCGCATCGCCGTTGGAAGACCGCGCAGCGTCAATGCGCGCGATCTCCAACCTACACTTGGCGGCTGCGGCAGCCCGTTGAGCCTCTTCTAACTTTGCCTGCTGCATTTCGAGCTCAGCCATCATAACACTGAGGTTACTACTTACCGGGGGTGTGCGGAACGTCTACAACAGTGCCGTTGCACTTCTATTATTTAACGCGTCTTCATATAACCCGTCTCGCGACACAGGTCGCGGAGGCGGATTCGCGACTTCCTTACTACCTACATTACTACCTATATTTTGGCTATGGGTTGCGTCCGTGGTTGGGCTGGTGCCTTTGCTCCACGTGTTGGTTTCACCAGTGGTGGTGTCACCTGGGGGCGGTGTATTTTCTCCGACCAGATGGTCCGGAGAGGGCAGAGGGCCCTTAGAGCGTAATGACCTGTCTGTCATTTTTAAGCGCACGTGGGGGTCCCTAACCAATTTACCTTAATACTACCTATCCCTAAATTTATCACTGCACTACAAAAGTCTTTTTACTCAATTGGTGTACTCGGCGAAGGGATGCTAAGCTTTCGCTCCAACAATCCCCTGTGGCTCGTGGAAGGGTTGCCGTGAGGTGATTTTGTAGGCGGGTTGCCTATACCACGAGTAGCAAGCGTTAGCTCAAACTGACTCGGGCCAGATACCACGGAGAACGAGCGTGTGATGCTCAACTTTCTCCGGGCCTTATACCACGAATAGCGAACAGCTGTTCAAGCTATTTGAGGCTAGATACCACAGGGTAGCGAGCTTGCTCAAGCTGCCCTGGGCCGAATACCGACGTAATACAGCTAAAGCTGTCGGCCAGGGTTTTAAACCTGGCGTTTTTTCTTGATTATCCGATGCTCGTAGGACAATATGAGTTGTGGACTGTTTAACTTGAGATACTTTGCCGATCTGACTGAGTAAGGCGCTGGTGGACTTGGAATAAAATACTTGATGAGCTTCAAAGACTAGCATCTGGCTGCGTGCTTGACCATAGTGGAGACTTCTTGGTAACTTGGAGGAGATAACTGAGTGGGAACGCTAAACTTCCCGTATTATATGATCTAATTGTATGTCTCACTACGTATAGCTATGGCCGAGCAGACGTGAAATGTAGTCATGTAATTGGTTAATAATTTTCACATAACATTATATTTTTACATATGTGCGATATTAAGCTTTTACATAACAGCGTTTGGAGTGAAAGGTACATATTTTGTCTCATTCGACATTTAACGGTTATTACCGTGTTGCGCTATTGTGCGCTTACATGTATTGAACATAAGGTTTATATTTTATTAACAATAAGATCATTTCGTATACATAGCAAAATGTAGGATATGATTATACATTATTAACTATGGATATATGATAGTGTGTACATAACTAATGTAGGATATTATAACTTTACAAACAAAATGATTATACAAACTGATTAACTAGCCTAAGTATATTATTAAAATTATTAAAATTAATCCTACATGCGACACATATCAACTAAAAAATTGCATCACGCAACTAAACCCCTTGGTTAAAGTAACAAACTTAATTAGCAGCTACAGCTAAAGATATGTCTACTACTGCTAAGTATTATTCGATTGAGTATCAAATTTACTTAGTTATTGCAGCTAACGTTATCTTCATTGCGACGAATCATTTTAGTCATTGCACCAAAAAAGTTGCATCACGTAGCTAAACCCCTTTGTTAAAGTAACAAACCTAATTAGCAGCTACAGCTAAACATATGTCAACTACCGCTAGGGTTTATCCGATAGAGTTTCAAATTTACTTAGTTATTATAGCTAACATTATCTTTCATGCGACGAATAATTTTAGCTGTCGCAGCTTAAGCGATTCCAACTCACAGCTAAAACTCTTAGTTATAGTAGCAAATCTTATTTAAACCTACAGCTAAGATCATTGTTAAATTCCGCTAAAGTAATTCGATAGAGTATCAGACTGATTTAGTTGCTATAGCCAATACTGTATTCGATGGCTACTAAAACTCTTATCTACAATAACAAACTCAATTTACAGCGACAGTTAAGATCATTGTCACCCGCTGCTAAAATTATTTGATAGTCCATCAAACTAATTTAGTCGACAAAGCTAGTACTAGCTTCTATGGCGACGAATCATTTTAGCCGTCGCAGCTAAAGTGATTGCACAGCGCAACCAACTTACTGCTAAATATGGATTAAACGGTTAGCAGTGTCAGCAAAATTTAGCTAATATAATTAGCTGCCACTCCTAAGTTTTCTACGATTTTGAGTTATTATAGCAAAAAAATATTAGTTATCACAGGTAAGTTTTGGTAGCTAAAAACACTTTGATATGGTTGCTAAAAACTTCGCTGTCCCTATATTTTCGAAGGAATTTAGCTACCACCCCTAAATTTTAGTAACCACAGCTAAGTTTTTCTCTCCGTGTGGACAGGGGGAGTACTTTGGGACTAGGTAAGTACTTTATTGAGAGGCAGCGACCAATTACTGGTTGGATTCTTTGTGAATTTGTAACAAATGAGTGAATATTTGTTTTTTGAAAGATTTTTTTTAGTTTGTAACAGTTTTTTTTTAGAATTCTAACAACATTTTTACAATTTTCAGTTTTATCCTGTAAAATTACGATAGACCTTGCTTTTTGCCAAATTTCATAATTTTAGGTAAACGGGAAGTACGGGTTTTGATTTCCGTCTGAAAAAAGGACAGCCGCGAAAATATTATTAGCGAAATTCGCAACATTTGCGATAATAATCTCCTGATCGCGTTAACGCATAATTTTGATTATTTTACTGATGATAGAGACCTAAAGTCTTAACACAATGTTCAAACATCCGCAGCAAAATCCGAGGGAAAAAGATGGAAACGTTGACTATATACTTTTTTTTATTAAAGGTTTGCCCTTGACCACAATCTTGCCCGTGGACAGAGATGAGGTCTACGGTGTAGCGAGCTTACCAAGAAGCAGCCTATTCACTCTGGTTTTGAAGAGAGTCAGATTAACGTACGTTTCGGTAACTGTGCGTAATAAATGACATTATACCCCACTTGAAAATCATGAAACACAGTGTCAAGTCAGTACCAACCAGTACTATCAAAAAACTGCCAAAAGAATTAAGAAATACATGGGAACTTACGTCTTTAAAATCGTATCTTTTAGACTAATTCTTATATTCAATTGATAAATAAATAAATAAATAAATATAAATATATACGGACAAATCACACAGATTGAGTTAGCCCCAAAGTAAGTTCGAGACTTGTGTTATGGGATACTAACTCAACGATACTATATGACTGTTGAAATTATAATTCTAGAGTGGAAATTACTTATTAATTAATGTGTTTGTTGTAATTTATGTAATAATTTAAATAAATAAATAATAATAGCGTATAAATGTTAGAAATGTTGATGTGTGGTTAATGTTAATGGGTAAATTGTTAATTTTATTAGATTGTAAATATTGATTTTTGAATTATGACTTTGTTAATAAAATCTGGGGTAATAAGACCCATTTTACGAACAAGTGTGTTGAAATAAGTAGTACATTGTTACCGCATAAGAATAAAAACATGAATTAGCTAAATAAAAAAATGAATTTTTGTGTCATTACAAATCTCTGCTATATACGGAAGCATAAACAAAACTCTACAACTCAAAAAAAATAGATCAGGCTATTACTTTTTATTTCCATAAAATCCGTAAAATGGAATCTTACTTCAAGTTTCGGTCGTACGTTACGATGTATTCATCATTACATACATAATGAAACTGTAACTGGTAACAGTGTCTGTACATAGAAGATATTGAAGAAAAAATTATGGAGGGATCTTTATACGGCATACAAAACCATTTTTTTAAATAAAGTTTTAAAATAAGCAGAGATTCAGAAAAAAATTGTCTACTATACCCAATTCGTGTTATGGCCCTTATGAAAACGCTCGCAACACAATGCCTTTGTGTGATTGCCACAACGCGTTGCGAGCGTTTTCATAAGAGCCACGACATGAAGTTCGCGTCGCCGTTTTGCAATGACTACAACTATATCACTTTATGAGCGTTTTTCGCTCAATGACCGTTCTCGGTCTTTGAGCGTAACAGATAATAATATGCTTTAAGTAGAAATTTAAATACTAACTAATAAATGCGAAAGTGTGTTTTTTTATTTATTTGTTTGTTGGTTACCTCTTCACGCTTATCTTCCAAGCCAAACTTCCTGAAATTTCGCATACACCTAGCTATAAGTAAGAGAAAGACATATGGTACCTTTCATCGTAAAAAAGCACTATTCCCGTCGAAAATTCACGCGGCCGAAGCTGCGAGCAAAAGCTAGTACTTACATAAAAAAAAATAAAAAAAAATATGGAATGTGAGTATCTTAAATTAAATAAATTGATGAGTAATTTTATAAATTACAATTATAAGTGAGAAAACACAAAATAAATTTATATAAGAAATAAAAAAAATAGGAATGGTGGTGACAATATATTCGTAGGTTAAAAAAAGTATATCGTTAGTAGTACTTATTTAGTCTTGATTAAACAGTATAGCATTGAGTCACAAATTATCACTTCAGATAAAGTAGAATTTCAAATAGGCAAGTCACAAAAAAATAAACCAAAAAAAAAATAAAAAATAAATGTTTAGAGGAAAAACACAAAACGCGGACGGAATCTTGGATACTCAAAAGCAGCGGGAACTTTTAAACACAATAGAAAAATATGATAGTACAACATTTAAATATATTTTACCAAAATTCGATCAAAAATAGTTAAAACCCGTCTCTCTCTCTCTCTCAGCCGAAAGACGTCCACTGCTGGACAAAGGCCTCCCCCAAGGATTTCCATAACGACCGGTCCTGCGCTGCCCGCATCCAGGAATATAAAACATAAATAATAACATTAAACATATATTGTTAAAACCCGTAGATAGTCTTAAATCAAAAACTAAAGGATATTGGAAAATAAATTGGTCACCCATATTGGTGTGACAAGCCCAGAAAACACTTAAAATGATGAAACCTATATCCTTAGGAAAGTCAACGAAACAATGAACTATTACTCATACCACAGCCGCAGAATCAAATCCCTTTATCACAGAAAAACAGCGGGAAATATTGACCACAATAAAAAATATGGATAGCCTGTAACACGTCTTAGAAATATTTTATCAAATTCAATCAAAAGAATAATCTTATGTAACGGGCACTTTGATTTAATGTACTACTAATATAATTTAAAATTTGCATACCTAATTTTAAGGTTGAATACATGTACCCAGTGCCGAGAAAAACTTAATTTAAGTTTTATATATGTAAAGTTGTTTTTATTGTTATATTTAAATAAAATTAATAAAATAAAAGAAAAAGATAATTAATTAGTATGAATTCAAAGTAATTTATTAAAAACTAATCAATTACCTTTGTATCATTTGTTAACAGAATAAAATTAGTTTCTTCAGTAAAATAAAGGCAATATCAAAAATGTATATGTAAAAATCTCTTGGTTAATTATACATATTTTTTTAGAAATCAAAGACCACGTCAACTAGCCTATTCAGGACATATCTTTCCCACAATTCGAAACTTTTTCTTATAAATGAATTTGTAATATATTAAAAAGTAGGTAGGCATACTTAAACGAATGTGTATAATAATAGCGAGCTTCTTGTACCTTATAACGATAAGATAAGATAGATAGATTGTTACAACTAATTTTAAAATTAAAGATGGTGACTAGACTACGGTCCTTTGTTTATAATATTGGGTTAGGTTTTTTTACCGTTTTTTTTAAAGAAAATTTAATTAATACGTACGTAGTTCAGACTATTTAAGTAATTGCATATCCTTAATTAAGTGGACTAGACAATAATAAACTACAAAGAGAGTAAAGAGTGGAGAAAATTGCGGGAGGCTTTTGCCAATTAGTGTCACATCGAAAAGAAGATATACTTATTTTTTTCTTTTTCTAAGTAAAAGAAAAATATATATCAGCTTTGAATTTTTCACAACTCAATAATATTATCCTTATTTTGCAGTTTGGTCTGCTGTATTGAATTTATCAAATAATTTCCAAATTGTGTAAATCTTATTTTACGTGCCTAGTAATTGTAATGAATCTCGCCTTTGTCAAATTTTGCTGACCATTTCATAAAATGGGCAATTCTAGGACCACGCCACGGCCACGACATTTGTATATATATTAGTAATTAGCAATATGCCTATAGTAATGATCATAGGCACAACGGAATCATGTATGTTGTTTGTTTCTTTAATTTTAAAATAAAAATAAAATAACCATGCGATAAAATAAATAAGTAATATATTAATCACACTAACAAGTAGTATGTAGTAGTAGTTAGCATTTTGCCAGTAGTCAAGAGATCAAAATAATCAATTTCTTCATATATTTATTTGATTTAAAAAATAAAATGGATATTGAAGAAGAAAATATTTTGTCGCGTAGATTTTTCTCGGATTTTAGGAATGAGTATATCTTTGGCTACAGTTTAAATCCTGTAGAGGTTAAAAACTCAATTTATCCGGCTTACATTCAATATAAACACGGTCTTTACGAGCCATAGAAGTGGATTAAAATAAAGTGAATAAATACCCTGAAACCACCCCACCCCGTTCATTGTTAAAAACTGCATGAAAGGCCGTTCAACAGTTTTTGAATTTGTCACAAACAGATAGACATTCAGATGCGGAGGGGGACTTAATAATATCTAATTATAAAACACCTAGTACGTAGTAGTAGTTGGAATTTTGCCAGTAGAACACTCATGATAAAAGGAACCATTCATATCGTGTGATTATTTAATTTAAATAACCACACGTAAAAAAATATTTAGGGTACCCCTAAATAAACTCCTACCTAAGGTAGGGATGATTTTTTTTACCATTTTTCATTTGATACATTTTAAAATTGTATGATTGTGAGAAGATCATTTTTAGGGTTTCGTACCTCAAAAGGCAAAACCTTTACAAGATCACTTTACCTCTTATCTTTACAAGATTACTCTACCCCTTATAAGATCACTTTGTCTTTGGCCGCCTGTCTGCCAAACTTTTTTTTCGCAAGAACGCTTAAAGGTATCAATTTGAAATTCATGTCAAATACTCGGATCTACGGGCTCTTTCTGCTGTAAAATAATTAAAAGTATAGGTCAACGCGATCAGGAGAACTATCGCCTGTATAAATACCGTAAAAGTTGCGTGTACGGTTTCACCGCACATACAAATTGCCCGATAAGCATTATTACACTTAAGCATATTTTTGTCTATCTATCAATCAGTTCACGATTCACCTTCGCACATCATCGCCGCGCATCGCGTTCGAATACATTTGCTTTTAAAATACATTGCAAATTTTCGCATAATTTGCGATTTCAGACGGGAATCAAAACCTATGGGGTACTTCCCGTTGACCTAGAATTATGAAATTTGGCAAAAAGAAACGACTAACAGTACTTGTGCAGGAATAAATCTAAAAACTGCAAATATGTAATGGGAATTTTAAAAATGTGTTACAAATTTATTTTTGCGCTCGATGCAGTATGAATCTGTAGAGCACGTCGAAGGGATCGAACTGCAAAGTTAAGTTTGTAACAGCAGTTACAAGTTCACAAATTGTATAGTATACGGCAAAATTAGATGAGAAGGAGTCGTTACAGCGCTCGGTTTTTATTTTTAGGGTTACGTAATTCAAAAGGTAAAAAAAGGAACCCTTATAGGTCTGTCGAGCTCAGCAAATCAGCTGTTCCATACATGGTTAGATATTTAAAATTTAACTGTAATATTTTTGGTAACTTTTAGTTTATTTTTATATAAATACTCTGATTTTAGTTAATTATAACTAGTGTTCGTTGCTATTATTATCGGAAGGCGTCATGGCGCCACAGATGTGATATTTTATAACTTCCTGTTTAATTCAAATTGAAAAATGATAAATGTATTTAATTAAAGCTTTGATAACTACTTTTAATTTGTAAATACAAAATTAATAATTTACTAAGTTTTGCATAATATAATACTTTGACTAAATGTTAATAGTAGGTAGTTGTATTGATGATTTTGAAAAATCGATACTTTGTGGTGCGGTAGCCAGTTTATAAAGCATTGACGGTTAATTTTCCGGTTCACTTTGGATTCGGAGCTGGTGGTGTTCAGATATAAAGATAAGTACTAGATATAGTTGAAATTTATACCTATTGTTATACTGTTGCTTTGTCATATGAATATTTCTTTGTGTTTAAATGATATTTCATGTTTTATGTTGTGTGGATTTCTATGAAATACTAGTGGCCCATCTGGCGGGTTTTTATAGATAATGAATATAGCCCATGTCACGATAGGGACCAATACTGTTATGAGTTTCTTTCGGGATTTCTTCTCAGCAGTGGTCGTTCCGAAGTCCTAGTAGAATGTAGCTTAGAAATCTAAAGAAATTGGGGCTCAATTTTATAAAATAAACCATTGAGTCTGATTTTATCGTTTCTTTTATTTGAACTACCTCTACCTACATTATGAATTTTTGAGTAATAAGTAAAAGTACAATATATTCATAAAATCATAGTTATTTATTCCTGACAGTAAAAAATATATGTAAATATATACATATTTATATTAACTTAATCTATCAAGCGAGTAGGTATTTAAAAATAGTAGTAGGTACAGTAGACTCTGCCTACCTCCACCGGAAAAAGACGTGATAATTGTATGTATGTAGTATGGAATAACTGTAATTTTTTATGGATTGAGTCACTCCCATAAAAAGTCGCTCTTATTCATGAGTACTTCCACCAGTAGAAAGAATGCCAATGTTTCTGATTTCTTCCTAACCATAAAACTTAAAATCGATTTTGTAAGTTTATCGTATATAACTCGTTAACGTATTCCTTGTAGGTAGGTATTTGGTATAATGATTTATTTCACGTGTCCATCCACCATCATTTTCCTATTCGAAGGGAGGAGACTCTAATCTAACAAAATTTTGCACTTTAAAGTTAACCCTATCACGACTACGACTACCTGGATATATTTGTTCCCGCCAAAAAAAAATATCTACGAGAGTAAAATTTGTATTTTTGTAATAAGTTTTTAAAAGTATCTTTTATTAATTTGTAGCTGGAAATACTGTTCAGGAAACTTCTTTTTTGTCTATGATTATTAAAAAATGTCAGTGTAATTGATATAAACATTTTGTAAAGAAAATTCGAGGGTGTCAAGCGTCTACAAACTTTTTATGTGTAATTTTTTTTTTGCCTGTTAAAGTAAATTATCATTTTATATATGTGTAAATCCTTTATTTATATTGTTATCATCTATATGTCCCAATGGTCGTGAAGAGCCATTATTTATGAGGGATAATTGCTTTCTTGCGAACTTTGATTTAATTGAATAATACATTGTACTTATTCATATTGTTACAGATTATGATTCGTAAAGGTTATGAAGTTTTCGAACTCAAGGATAGTGCAGGTATTAATACAGCAGATCCTGATGTGCAACATTGTAGAACTCTACATACTATAGTGCCAATGATAGTGCCACACTACCTTCCTCTTTTGGCACACTGTAAGCATTTCTGACATTTGTTTGTTTGTTTGTAAACTCTTTATTGCACATACACACAAGAAAAATACAAAACATAGTGAAATAAAAAGAGAGGCGTACAATGGCGGACTTATCCCAAAAAGGGATTTCTTCCAGTCAACCAAGTGTTTGAAAGGAATTTTTGAATGAAATAAGAAGGAAAGCGTAAGGCAAAAATCAGAAAAAGAATAGAAGAACACGAACATACATACACCAAAGTATACATAAATACATACAAAATATATATATATATATATATATTACATATACATAAATACATACACACTCAAATGTCTAAAGAATCTTTATAGAAACTTTTGAGTTGAGATTCTTGCATTGGGTGATAAGGCAACTGCCCAATGGACGGGGTGAGCTTCGAGCAACAAGGACTTCCGCGCGCGGCCCGGAAGGGAGGCGCCATAGATGTCTTCCCCTCTGGCAAAGCTTAGGTCCAGGTGGACTTGAGCGTTTATAAAAACTGTTTGCATTCGGACTTTTCGCTAGACAGAATCAATCAGTCAGTGTGAATGACACATAGACCGCAATACAAAAAATTCCGAATTGTTCAATTTTGTGCTGCAAAAAGAGGTCTGGGACATCTATTTTACAGAAAGATGGTGTTACATTTCTCTAGTAAGTAAATTCTTATCATATGATTATAAATTAAACAAAAATTCATACATTTTATTATAATGTCATTGTTGGATTTGTTTACCAACATCAGTCCGGTCGCCTATAGAAACACGGATTTGTCGAGTGATAATTCCGTTCAACATCTAGATTTAGTGATGTTACTTTGCTTACATTGTGTGTTGTAGTCCTGTATCGATAAACTGCGATAAATATGCGGTATAGTTTTAAATTGTTGTATGTTGTAACGTGTATTTTCTTATTTTTTTACAGCTTTCCTAAAAATACCTACTTAGAGATGTGTGTATGGAAAAACTAGTGCAACAACTAGCAAACCTGGGATGCCAAAAAGACCTGTCCCGTTTGTTAAGCTCATTATAAGGCATCTGATTTCCACGAATGGTGTAAGTCAGTTCGGATTAACAAGACTAAATTGAACAAGAGAAAATTATTAGAAATAGTTAAGTTATATTTAGATAATTTAAATTTTATAAGTATTCCTTTCTTGTCTTTGTGGTACTTAACTAATAAACGTGATAACTTTGCAACTGTGATTTTATTTATTACTAGCTTTCGCCCGCGTGGATTTTCCACGGGAACAGTGCTTTTTCCCGGGATGAAAGGTACCCTATGTCCTTCTCCGTATTTCCAGCTATGTGTATGCGAAAATTCAAGAAGATTGTTTCAGTAGATAAAGTGTCAAAAGGAACAAACAAACAAACTCAATAGAAACTTTCGCATTTATAATATATAGTTAGGATTATGCTAATTCTGCGAAGTGCACACTCTGCGAAGTGCACCAATTGCGAAAACCACCTTTTGTTCGAGTGTACGTTTTGCGAAGTGCACATTCTACGTCAGACCCACAGATAGAATCACTAGTGTATAAAAAATGCAAATTACTGCTAGAGCCCCGGGTATGTCATTCATAAGAACGTATCCATATTTCCATACCTCCTTAGCAATAAATATTATAAATGCGAAGTAATACTGTTATACTCACGGCTAAACCACTCCACAGATTTTATTAAAGCTATTGATTTTAACAAATAAATATTTCTATATCTATTGATTATATAGTTTAAGGCCCGAGAAATTCGATAATTTATAATTCATCGATAATGCAGAATTACATTTTTGCCATTCACTATTGAAAACAAAGTCAAAAATATGTTAATGTGTGTTCTGTCTTATATTCGTACACAAAAATCTGACGGGTGGTGACAGATTTGTCAATGTATTGTTTTATTTTTCATATGTGGTGTCGTAATTTGTCGTAATTACAGATTTTCATTATGTATGTGTGTACCGAACAGCGCTTGCGTGAATTTCCCTCCCCCCGCAAAAAATGCCAGAAAGATTTGAATTTAAACATGTCGCTATGGCTTCTCCCTCCGTAAGGAGTCCGTGTTGCTCTATGGGGGTGAGTCATGAGGAAGATTTTGGTGTGTAATTTACGCGGGAGAAGCAGCGGGCAAATGCTTATTGAGATACAATTGAAGTTCTGTTTTATGACCAAAAAGTAACCCTTACCTAATGACACATTTGTCTACAAAAAAATAATATTTACGTTGATTTTTTTTCGTCTTAGAATATGCTTTTAAAATGCTTAAAAAATGATCTTCATATACTAATAATATTTTTAAAAGAACTATCAAGTGATACCCACATGAATCGAGACAAAAAACATCCACTTAAGGTGTATGGGAGGCAGTCAATTTTATTTCGTGATTTTTCAGTACAGATCTTTTTTAGTAGTTAATAAGTATATCTTTAGCAAATTACAGCTATATAATACAGACAGAGCCAAAAGTCGTGAGACTCGAAGGCCACACTTAGCTGAATAGTGGGCTTATTGATCGAATGGTTAGTTCTAGTATGAGGAGAGGAATCCCTAGTTTAGAGCCGTTTCCCTCAATTGACTTTTACAATCTGCGCGGGAAGAGAAGTAACTAGCAGATAGCATAGCGCCGACATTTTCTTTGAAATTCCAGTGATGGAATAAGGGCGTTTAGAAATAGATTAGATAATATCTATTTCTACATACTACATTATACAAGTATTAGATCTAAGATAAAAGGAGACCCTAACCATTACATTTTTAACAAGATACTTGATGTATCTTTTTTTATTTTCATTTTTTACCCGTACTTAACAGTACATATTTTTCGTGTGGATATTTAATTTTATAACTTAAAATTAAATAATCCCACGACATGATTGGTTCCTTATAACATGAGCGTTCTACTGACAGAATTCCAATTACTACTACATACTAATTGTTTCATTCTTAAATATTATTAAGTCCCCCTCCATATCTGTATATTTGTCTGTTTGCGACAAACTCAAAAATTGCTGAACGGATTTTCGTGCTGTTTTCACCAAGAAACGGGGTGGGATATCTTCAGGTTATTTATTCAATTCATTTTTTTCCACTTCTTTGGCTCATAAAGTTCGTGTTTATGTTGTATGTAGGGCGGATAAATTGAGTTTTGACCTCTATGGGATTAAAACCGAAGCCGAAGATAAACTCATTCGTAAAATTCGAGAAAAATCTAGGCAACAAAATAATTTTTTCTTCAACATCCATTTTATCTTTCAAATTAAATAAATAAATGAAGAAATTGATTATTTTGACCTCTTGACTATTGGCAAAATGCTAACTACTACTACATACTAATTGTTAGTGTGATTAATACTTTACTTATTTATTTTTTCGTATGGTTATTTTATTTTTATTTTAAAATTAAAAAAACAAACAACATAGATGATTCCGTTATGCTTATGGTCATTACTATAGGCATATTACCATCTACTAGTATAAATACATATGTCGTGGCCGAGGTGTGGTCCTAGAATTGCTCATTTCATGAAATGTCCAACAAAATTTGACCATAGCGAAATTCACTACATTTACTAGGCACATAAAATAAGATTTACACAACTTGGAAATTATTTTATAAATTCAGTTCAGCAGACTAAACAACAAAATAAGGATAATATTATTGAGTTGTGAAAAATTCAAAGCTGATATATCTTCTTTTCGATGTGACACTAATTGGCAAAAGCCTCCCGCAATTTTATTCACTCTTTACCCTCTTTCTAGTTTATTATTGTCTAGTCAACTTAATTAAAAATATGCAATTTCTTAAATAGTCGGAACTAGGTACATTTTAATTAAATTTTCTTTAAAAAACGGTAAATAAAACTTAACCCGATATTGTAAACCAAGGCCCAAAGTTTAGTCAAGATCATTAATTTTAAAATTAGTTGTAACAACCTATCTATCTTATCTTGTCGTTATAAGGTTCAATAAGCTCGCTGTTATTATACACATTCGTTTAAGTAGGTATGCCTATCTACTTTCTAATAAATTACAAATTTATTTATAAGAAAACGTTTTGAATTATAGAAAAGATATGTCCTGAATTGGCTAGTTGACATGGTTTTATAATTGTAAAAATATATGTATAATTAATCAAGATAAGTGAATGAAAGAAGATGAATAGGGACTCCGCTACGGAATGTCTAAGTACGAAACGTCTATGTACGTTAGTTCTAAAGTTCGCGAGTGCGATGTACGTTAGTTCTAAAGTATCCTAACCCAGTGCCGAGAAAAGCTAAATTATGTAAGTTTATAGTACACTGTAAATATGTAAAATTGTTTTTATTGTTATATTTAAATAAAATAGATAAAACAAAATAATAGAATAATTATTTATTACAAACTAGCTTTTGCCCGCGGCTTCGCCCGCGTGAATTTCCCACGGGAACAGTGCTTTTTCCCGGGATAAAAAGTAGCCTATGTGCTATTCCAGGTCATTATCTACCTCTGTACCAAATTTCATCGAAATCCGTCCAGTAGATTTTGCGTGATTGAGTAACAAACATCCTCACAAACTCACAAATTCACAAACTCACAAACTCACAAACTCACATCCAAACTTTCGCATTTATAATATTAGTATGGATTCAAAGTAATTTATTAATAATTAAATAATTGCCTTTATATATTTTTTTAACAAAATAAAAAATAAAATAAAATTAGTTTATTCAGTAAAATAAAGGCAATTTCAAAAATTTATAAGCTGAAACTATGTGGCTGAATTTTTGGCACGCATATTCACCTTGACGTTATCAAGCCATCTCTTCATCTAGATCCACTGAATAGAACTTATTTACCAAAAAAACAGCAATAGTAAAAAGCACTTAAATGCAACAATTGTTATTAGTAGGAATTCATTTCCACAACTACATTATTACAGATACTCGTTCTCTGATAAACATAGCTCTTGTAATGAGACGTCACGGGTTGGTCCTATTTAGTAAGGAGCATTTGAACGAGTCCAAAATTAAATGATTGTAATTAAGTCACTCTTTGGAAGCTTTGCCATTATCAAAGTTATTATTTCCCACATGTTTCATTGCTGCGAGACCCTTCAGATAGTTTTAAATATAATCGTTATCAATTTTAGTTATCAAAAATAAAATTCTTTGCCTCCGCTTTAGAACGTTATTAGATGTTCTACTTTCTTCTTAATATAGGTATTACCGATTGCCATGTTATGACTTACGTAAAATTTCAGTATGCGAATCCAAACCTTATTATCCTTGCCATATCCAAACTAACTCTGAATGGCTCTATACCACTCTGTTAAGGTGAAAGCCAAGCTTTGGCTGTCCATACATTTTGTTCTACAGCAATGCTCTAAACTTCGTTAATGATTCTCATAATAAAATCGAATTTCCAATTCTTATGAAGTAATTGTGCTCTCATGTTGAATTTAACATAATAATGTATAATAATTTACGAGAAAAACGGCATTTAAAATACGACAAAAATTGAGATTCTTGTTGATGTGTGCGTAATATTTTGTGACATTTAGGGGCGACGTCTAGCAGATTTATTACAAACTACTGACTACTACTATTTATATAAAAGCACTTTGAGACCTAAATGCATGCTACCTCGATGTTGCTTGCCTTGACAGCGCCATCGGCTGTACGTGAAAAACAAAAGAAAATCATGAAATGCTAAAAAATTATAAAATAGCAAGTTTCAATATTAAATACAATTTAGGGTTCAATATACTTATTTTTATAAAAGATTTTTTATGGTGAAATTTAAATTTGATTACTGGGACTTTTGGATATCAAGACAGGCTATCTAAATATGACATCTGGACATCACCTGTACATCTGGATGTGATGTCCTGGACTTTATGTCCTGCTGTCCAGGTTTGCGTATCCACATGACCAGACTCCCACGTCTTCAAATTTATATGTGCAGGTGATGTCCAGATGTCCAGGTCTTCAGCTCCACATTTTCAGATCTTCATTTCCAGATGTTCAGGTGATCATCTCCTGAAGCTTTGGTCTTCATATTCAGCTGTCCAGCATTTCATATGCACATGATCAGACACCCAGGTCTTCACATCCAGATGTCAAGAGATCATATTCAGATATCCCTGCCTTCATATTCAAAAGTCCCAGTTATCAAATTTAAATTTCACCATAAAAAAATCTTTTATAAAAATACGTACTGAACCCTTGATTTAATATATTATTACAAGCTTGCCATTACGTATATGACTGGACTGGAATATTTGTGCGAATTCATCTCAGGCATTCATCGATACGTTGTTGCCGATCTGTGCGAGGTGTAAGATGGCAACGTTGCTTTTTTTTACCCAAAAAGATAATTCTTTTTACAATCATAAGTTTCGTCCTGAAACTTAAACAATTTAATTTTGAAAATACTTTTATCAAAAGACATTATAGTAGGTAGATATTATACACGTAGGTATTCATTTACAAAAAATAAACTATAGGAATATGTGCATACATTTATATTTAGTTTCAAAGAAAACAAATATTACTGATTTAATTATTATTTTTTAGTTTGCATTTCACAACATGTTTTCTGAACGTCTAATTTAATCCTAGAACTTCTAGGGCACGTAGTATCGATATTTTGAATTATCGATAAAGTCGAGGTGGGCTCGACCTCTGTGATTTATATTAATTATTTATTTTCCGATTTTATTTAAATACATTTCATTGAAAGTGTTATTATGTATTGACCGTTGACAGTGCTGAATCTAATCGATCAGATTCGGATAAGTATTAACAAATTATCAATTAAAATGTAAATAAGGTACCTGTGTATTACTTTTTCACTTTATGCATATAATACGCATTTATTATTTGTAGATTTATTTTTACACGACTGACCATAAAAGGAGTGTTATGTTTTCAGGGTTCATGTATGTATGGAAGTATGTATGTAAGTTTCTTTATTCCACCATAAGTCCTGAATGGCTTAACAGATTTTGATGTGAGAGGTATTTTTAGATTCCTTGCATTCCTCCGAGTGACATAGGCTATATGACGTCATCATAAAAACAAAATGGCGGATTATATATGCGATAAATAGCAGACCAAAAAACAATAAAATTTGATCAATCTTATCGAGTGGGGTATAAAAATAAAAAAAAATAAAAATAAAAAATCATTTATTGCCATACTACAATTTTCAAGCTCAATATTATGTCTTATAACTAATTGTACAGAAGTAGACAAAGGAGTGCCTCAGCTTGTGTTGTCCCCAACTATGAGTTGGAGACAACGCTGATTTTCAGGCACCCCCTCCCTGAGATCTAATGCGGGAGTTGGTAAACAGAGGGCTAAAACATTTAAAAAATAAAAAAATTATCGGTATCAAATTGAAGGGCTTTAAAAGGCGATTTGAAAAATGTATATTACTTATATGTTTGTATATAGGTATACTTTTTGAGTAAAAACTTGTCAGTCGTGTTTTTTATTTTTAATAATTAGCTTGTTGCATATTTAAAAACGATATTAATTTATATCAACAATAAAAGATATCGATATTCGTCGTGGTATCGATGTAAGTCTACACTAGACTATCGATAGTATTGACACGTGTCAAATGTCAATACTGTGGCAGAAAATGCACAGCACAAGTGTTTCTTTATACACTAATTCTGTAATACAAAAACAAAAACTGTAACACAGGTTTGTCGTGATGAAGAATTTATCATCACCATCCATCATTCCAAGCTATGAAGGAGTCATCATGAATAATGACTGCAATATTTAACAATTTATGTTGGAAAGGAATAACTATACCTAATCTTTTGTTTTCTTTAATAAAAAAGGTCGGAAAATAAATTTCCACTTCATTACCTACTAAAAATAAAAGTCAACAATATGTACTATTTAGTTTTATTTAAAAAAATATAATTCTAGTCATACAATTCAATAGAACATTATGACCATAACGTCTGCGGTGCTGCTTGCTGATTGACTTTTGAAAATGGATGTTCGAACTATTGCTAGATTGTGTTGGGAATCTAAGAGGTGGTGAAATCCAAACTGCTGAAACTATTGGTAGATAGGTATTTAAATTACAGTTTCTTATTACTAATTATGATTTTGCACTACTGAACTAGTGCCTCTCCATTACTGAAGGTTGGCCGTCAGATTCGCAAACTCTTCTCTGTTCGTCGCTAAGCGAAACAGCTCCTCAACCGTGGTGACTCTGTTCCACTCACATATGTTTCTCAGCCATGATTTTTTGCGTCTTCCAACACATCTCTTGCCTTCTATTTTTCCCATAAGTTGAAGCAGCTGATATCTGTTGTGTCGCAAAACGGGTCCCAAATATTCAACTTTGCGCTTTTTGACAGTTTGCAACAAAAGTCTAGACACTGCAACGCGCTGGAGGACTTTTTCGTTGCTGAGTCCAATTGAAAACTTGAACTACATAGGTACCTATATTAATTCTCATAAATATATTTTTTTGCTTTCTTACAAAATATGACAATGACAAGAAGAAATTATAGGTTATTTTTCGCTCTTTGTATTTTTTAAATTTCTTTTTCTTTTTTCTTATGCTGCCAGCCAGTCCGATTGGCATTATTGTAGTAAGACACTCTTTTGAAATAAGTGCCATCTAGTAGCGTATTTTTAAATTTATAACAATGCTTTGCGCTATATTTAATGTCATTTTGAAAGCTCTCGTCGTAGTGTGAGTGAGTGTAGAGATACGAAGATTCATGGCAGATTCTATTCTAAAGCTTTTTTTTCATTATGTTGACTGAAATATAATCGTAGGCCATAAAATAAATAAAATAGTATGTTTACCGCTCGCCAATTCAAAATGTTTGCCTATAAGTACTGCAACAACGCAACAAAAAAAAATAAAACGGAAAATGTTGCTATCAACGCCATCCAGCGGAAATTGTTTAATGAACAGCCCTTCGCTTTATCCTTAAGAAAGTACCGGGAAAAGATCAATGATACACAAAATATTAATTATTCATCCAATTTTATTTTATCACCTTCAGAGTATGCTCCTTCAGAAGCGATACATTTACGCCAAAGAATAATCCATTCATCAAAACATTTTTAAACGCTTTTTCCGGAGTTGAGTACAATCGCCGCGAATTCTCCTTTATGTCTTCTACCGAATGGAAACGGGTGCCACGAAGTGGTAATTTGAGTTTAGGAAAAAAAGAAGTAGCACGGAGCCATATCTGGTGAATAAGGTGGTTGCTCGATCAATGATGGCCTTGTGAGAAGGCGCATTATCGTGATGCAAAATCCAAGACTTTTCTTTCCACAAATCTGGCCTTTTTCGTCTAATTTGCTCCCTTAAACACCGCATAACGCTCAAATAATATTCGTCATTTATAGTTTTACCTTTCGGCAAGAACTCGGAGTGCACAACACCGCGAAAGTCAAAGAAAACAGTCAACATCACTTTGACTTTTGATCGACTTTGGCCTGGTTTTTCCGGTTTCTGTTCAGTTGAAAGACGCCACTCTGAAGCTTGTTGGCTAGTTTGCATATCAAACTCGTAAACCCACGTCTCTTTACCAATAACAATGCGTTTTATTAATTTTGGGTCGGAATCGACTCGTTCTAGCATGTCCTCAGCGACTCTTATGTGATTGAGTTTTTGGAAAAAAATCAGGTCTTTTGGGACAAGCAGAGCGGCAACATGTTTCATACCCAACTGATTATTTTAAATGATACGGATCGATTCGTGAGATACTGAAAGTTCGACGGCTATCTTTCGCAAAGTTGAATGAGGATTTGCAGCTACTATTTCCTTCACTTTTGCGATGTTTATTTCAGTTGCAGACGTTGATGTCCTACCAGAGCGAGGCAAATCTTCCATCACATCTCGACAGCTTTTGAACGCTTTGTACCACTCATAAGCACGTGTTTTTGATAAAGTCGATTCACCGTAAGCATTCTGTAACATTTTCAGTGATTCCGAACACGAAATTCCATTGGCGATGCAAAATTTAAGACAAACTCTTTGTTCGATGTTTTTGTCCATTATGAAAATCGCAATGTACAATAGATATGGTATAACTAAAAACAGCACTGTATTAAATAAAAATAACAGATGCAACTCAAACTCCGCGCCAAAATGGAAAAAAGTAGTAACAATCCAACAACAAAAACTAAAAATTTGAATTTGGAACCATAAACATTTTTTTTTTTGGTTTCTTTATCCGTGAGGAAAGGCAAAGGGATCTAAAGTCCATACAGCCAAAAGAAACCATAAACAATATACAATTTTTTTTTTAAATTCAACCTGCTATTATATCAATGTGCATGCTGTGTTCGCTCCTAGAAGGCTGACAATTTTGTTGATCGTAAATATATTCCTATAAACATGTGTGTTGCACAAAAAAACAAATCATCCCATTCCTGATATTTTTTTGACAGACAAGTTATTCTCTCCCACATGCCTATTTAAATTACTTCCAATATACATTATTTCTCCGGGGGCTAAGGAGTGTGGTTTAGAGCAACTTTATTGCACAAATGATATTAAAACAACATACAATTTACATAACAGAAGAAATGGCAATGTCGGACTTGTCCGATGAAGGGATCTCTTCCAGTCAACCGGTAAGAAATATAAATATATTAACAAAGGGTTAATTTGACCCGCCGCCGAGTCGACACGCTAAGAAGAAGAAGAACAAAGGGTTGAGAGGCTGTGCAAACAATATGACTATTAATATTTAAAGAAACTAATATATGTATAGATTTAGAGATATTTTTTATTTAGAGTATATCGTTGTCTTCGTCCGAACATCCACTATGTGGTGTGTATGGATATGATGTTCTTCGGTGGTTGTCTTTCTAAGGCTTATTTCACAAAGTGTCCAGTTAAAACGATTCCAGTACAATTGACACTCTATTGTCGGTGTTAATATTTCGGGCCTCTCTTGGCTTCTACTGGTAAGCGAGTCTAAGTTCCACGTGGCTAATCTAGTAGATATTGGTTAAGGTTTACCTACGCGATTTCATATACTCATCATTATTTCCGTTGATTCTGGGGGACACCCCAGCATGTTTATTCGCATATTACTAACGCCCTAGCTGATATCACTCTCTTTGGTCTTATTTTATCCATTTTCTACGAGGTGGAAGTTATTGACTGACGACTGTACCTTATACTAAGGTTGGGCGCTGCCGTTGGCCGCTTAGAAGTGGCTCATCCGCCACCATCCCTACTGAGTCCTCCAGCCTGAGTACTCAGTTCCACACAAGACCTCGCCTTCAGAATATGTCCGAGAAGCTCTGTGTACTATCAATTACATTAACATTCATATCATTATGGATATTATTCGTTTTAATTGAATTTTGATATAATATATCTAAGTCGTGTTAAGGACTTCCATATTTTCTTGTGTTCAATATTTCCTGTTGCTTTTCAGTGATCTCTCTTTAGTCGTATTTCCTCATGACTGCGGGTCGTGGTCATTATATGGAATGAAACACACACAACGACTCTCATGGCAATTTTTAATGGAGTGGTTTGCCATTGCCTTCTCCATTTCACACACTAGCTGATAATCATCAACCAGAGTGCAGGTTTCCTCACGATGTTTTCCTTCACCGGAAGCAAATGGTGGTCGATGAAAACTAACATGAGTCAGATTGGTATACTAACTCATGTAGCCCGGGCAGGATTCGAACCTGGGATTTTGTATCCACAGGCGGGCGACCTACCACTCGTCCACCACCGCTTCAGTGATAAAAGGACTTTATTCTGCGGTTGTGGTATGCGTTGATTGTTTAAATGTTTCGTTGACTTGCCTGGGGATATAGATACCAACTTTTGAATTGTTTTATAGGCTTATCACATAAATATGGGTGTCCAATATATTTTCCATATGTTCTTCAGTATTCGATTGAGGACCATCTACCGGTTTTAACTTGTTTTGATCGAACCTTGATAAAATGTATTTAGAAGTCGTGTACATATATTTATATGCATATTTTTCCAATGTGTTCAATATTTCGCGCTGCTTTTCAGTAACAACGAATATAAAGAATAGAAAATGATGTCTGCATTTTGTGTTTTTTTTTTCTATACATTCTAATATGATTTTTCTTTAATTTTATTTTATTTTTAGTTGTTTTCTTTTTTGTGACTAGCATTCGAAATTCTACTTTATCTAAAGTTATCGTGTGTGACTTAAGGCTATACTGTTTGATTCAGACTAAATAACTACTTCTAACGATATACTTTAATATAATTATATCCTACTATGAATTTTGTTCTAGTTTTTAATATTTTATGTAAGTTTGTTTGTTTGTAAACTCTTTATTGCACATACACACAAGAAAAATACAAAACATAGTGAAACAGGCTAGGCATAGGCTGCTTCTGGGTAAGCTCGCTACATCGTAGACCTCATCTCTGTCCTCGGCAAGATTGTGGTCAAGCGCAAACCCATATTAAATTAAAAAAAAAAAAAACAAAAAGAGAGGCTTACAATGGCGGACTTATCCCAAATATAAAGTAGGTATTAAAAATTCTACTTTTAGTATGTCGAAGAAACGCTCATACGTGTTGTAGTTATTGCAAAACGACGACGCGAATTGATTTGGCTCTTATAAAAACGCTCACAACGCGTTGTGGCAATCACGCAAAGGCATTGTGCTGTGAGCGTTTTTATAAGAGCCATAACACGAATTGGGACCTAAGATGGTGACAATTTTGTTCAAATTTTATTTTATTTGGTTATCTTTTCTAAAGGGTTGCTGATTACGAAGAAATATTTTCAACAAGCCTGTGGATGTTTGAGCATTGTGTTCAGACATTCACTTTCACTGTGATTCATTAAAGTGAATCGCCTTAATAGTACAAAATAAGCGTACGTTGTGATTGTGAAGAAGTGAACGTTTTTGACTTTTGAGGTACATACCTCAAAAGGCAAAAACAGAAAACTTATAAGATTATGTTGTTTGTATAAAAATTTAATATCTTGTTGTTGTACCTAAAAGTAGTTGTAGGTCGTAGAAAAAAATTCATTTATCAAACGAGTCAACAAATAAAATGTTTATACAACCAATTCACGTAATACTCAATGGCACAGTAGGTTTATTAATATCGAATAATATCGTATTATTTGTCTCTACAAATCACTTCTTATTAAAAATTAGTCATCTCATAAATAAAAATTAATTACATGACTGACCAAAAAAGGAGTGTTATGTTTTCAGGGTTCATGTATGTAAGTTTCTTTATTCCACCATAAGTCCTGAACGGATTAACAGATTTTTATGGGAGAGGTATTTTTAGATTGCATTCCTCCGAGTGGTATAGGCTTTATAAGTCGTCAGTCGTGTTTTTTTTTATTTTTTAATAATTTATTTGTGTCGATCTCAGTACGTATTCATTGGTTAGAAGAAGAGAAAATATTTTTAATGTTTTGTTAAACAGAGATACGTTTGGGGCATATGATGATTATAATAATATCGGTTGGATAACGTGAAATTTGTAAGAATTGCGAATATTCAATATTTTGGTAGAGAATTAATATTTATGAACGAATTCACTTCAGTACATGATTTAATTTACTAACACTGATATTAAAATAAATTGAAAGTAAAATATATTGGTTATATTCTACTCCAATGACGATACAACTTTGAAAAAAAAAATTATCGGTTATAATGGTTATTTTTCTTTTTCTTTTTAATTATTTGGAAGAATCATGATGGTTGTTTCTTTAAAAAAAACAGTAATTTTTAATTCGTAAATATGGCCAACTAGCTGGCGCCCGCGGCTTCGCTCGCGTTAATCCTTTCTTAGCAGATGCCTACGTCATAACATCTACCTGCACGCCAAATTTCAGCCCCATCCGCCCAGTGGTTTGGGCTGTGCGTTGATAGATCACTATGTCAGTCAGTCAGTCATCTTTGAGTTATATATATTTCATAATTGGCCATATTTACGAGTTAAAAATTGTTGATTTTTTAAAGAAACAACCATCATGATTCTTCCAAAGTAATTAAAGCAAGTTGAAGAATGTGCGAATAAAATAAAAGGTATTTTAAAAATGATAAGTGAAATTATATTAATTAATATTGTGGTTATACGAGTAGATCAATAAATTGATTATATATAAAAGCTACTAAGTGAGTAAATACAAACACAAAATATAATAGTATTATATAACTATATTATAAATTAAATTTACAAAACCCTGACTTAAAGTTATTAATGCTGACTACTCCTAGACGGCTAAACTGATTTCCAGATCAAAAGTGTCCTTAGCCAGGATTCACCTGGATGAGAACACTCAAAATCAAATTAAAAAAAAATAGATAAAAATGGGTTCATCCGTTTGAAAGCTACGATACCACAGACAGACATACAGATACACAGACACGTCAAACTTCAGGTCGAGGGTAAATAAATAAATAAAAAAATAGTGATAAAGAATCCATTTTACTTATTAAAGTAGTTAATCTCAAATAGATTAACTACTTGACAAAATTATCATTAACTTACATATTGACCAAATATTTGATAAATCTAAAATATTATAAAAAAAATATAAACGTAAGAAGTTCGAACAAAACACATCTAAATTTTAAATAATTTTTGTAAACACTCGTCTAAAAATATATAATTTGTTTTGAAACACCGAAATCCCTCAAAATATCTCAAAAATAGATTTTTATAACCTTAAATTATAAAAAATAATTACACGACACTACTATAAATAATGTTTATATATATTTAAATAAATTTTAATAGTCATAAACTATATACAAACGTTACATTTCCTATATATGTTCTATTTTTTTTTTGTTTTTTTATATAAGTTTTTTAGAAACGTACGTAAAATACAATAATTTAAGAATAATAAAATCTATTAAACTATTTTAAAATGAAAAAAAAATCGAGACAGTTCATATTGCAATCTACCAAATTATATGGCAAACTAAAATAAAACCAAGAACTATATTAGGATATTATCATTGATATTGATTTTTCTAAATATTTAGAAAAATAAATATTTTTGAAATCTTAAATAAAAAAATGAATAAAAAATAAATGAAAAATAATATCCAAGTAATATTAGTTACTTTTATCGAATTTGATGAAATCATATATATTGACGAATCGGTTAAATAAAAAGGTAATAAATTGCATTATATTTTAGACTAATCAGTTGTGTAAAATGGAAATAAAAGTGCCTTGGGTACGGAAAATATGAGAAGGGGAGTAAAATTAAAGGGGAAAAAATGGGATAACCTTCCTCAGACATGTAGCTAAAATACAAATAAATTATACCTACAACAAAACATTCCCCGTCCATTTGTGAAAACCGCATAAAATCCGTTTAGTAGTTTTTGAGTTTGTCGCAAACAGAAAGACGCGATGGGGAACTTTATCTATACATATAATAAAACAGTAAAAATATTTTGTCTGTACATTTAATATTTTTGACCGAAATGGATAGAGGGAGACCTAAAAAGAACAATAGAAAGCAAAAAAATTTTTTTGGAATTTCTTGTCTGTCTGTCTGTCTGTCTGTCTGTCTGTCTGTATGTATGTACGCGTTTCACGCAAAAACTACTGGACGGATTTGAATGAAACTTTTTTTGTTGTATAGCTATTAAGCCTGGGCAACATATAGGCTATAATTCATTTTGAAAACTGGAACACCTGATGAAGAACCATAATGGAACAGCCAAACCATAAGTAATATGGAAATGGTGCCTTAACAAAAATCGTTCAACCTGATGAGCATTTTCTGCCGACGTATAAAAATTGAAGATCTGGAACATCTGATGAAAAGCTCCAAGAGACCAACTACACTATAACATATATGGAAATGGCGCCTTAGCAAAAATCGTTCAACCTGATGAGCATTTTCTGCTGACGTAAAAAAATTGAAGATCTGGAACATGTGATGAAAAACTCCAAGAGAGATTTTTCATCTAAGCGAAACTCACGCGGGCGAAGCCGCGGGCGACAGCTAGTTTTATTATATGTACGGATGTGAGGATTGTAAATAAAAACATTACAACATTAATAAAAATGATTTTAAATAGAAAATTAAAATAGGCATGCACCTTGGATTGGCAAAGTAATGAGCAAATAGGCTATGAACTTGAGTCTAGTACATCTTCAAAATATCGGATGACCAGACTTACTCTTTGTTTGTTCATCATCATCATCATGACCCACAGCCTTCCGTGACCTACTGCTGGGTATACTATAGGCCTTCTTCTGTCTACGCCAACCTTCTCGGTCCTGGGTTATCCTACTCCAGTTGTTGCCAGCAATATTCTTAACATCGTCGACCCATCTAGCTGCCGGATTGTTGCCTGGATGTTTCATTGACCACCCCCTCGGTGAAGGAAAACATCGTGAGGGAACCTAAATAATTTAGTTCCCTACTGTGTATTACTACCACTGAAATAAGTCATGTCAGATGCATTGAATTACTTGGATAGATCTAACACTAGTGTAGTATGTCGCTCTCAGGATTAGACTCGACCTTAGCCACGCACCCCTCGGCACGAAAGACTTATCATAATCAATCAATACATATAATAAAACTGTAACTGGTCTGTGTCTGTACATAGGAGATATTTAAGAAAAAAACTAAGAGGGGTCTTTATAGGGCCAATAGAAGCTAAAACATTTTTTTAAGAATTTTTGTATGTCTGTCCGTTTGTCTTTCTGTCTGTATGTTTGTTCGCTCATCACGCAAAAACTACTGGGCCGAATTTGATGTGGTTTTCACTGTTGTGTTGTTGAAGGTTTAACTTAGAATCTGGTGTAGGTTCGCAGGCACAAACAAGTTATAACTAATATTAAAAATGCGAAAGTGAGTTTGTTTGTTACCTCTTCACGCTTTATCTTCTAAACCAATCTTCATGAAATTTCGCATACACTTAGTTAGAAGTACTGAGAAGAACATAGGGTACCTTTTATCCCGGGAAAAAGTACTGTTCCCGTGGGAACGTGGGCGAAGCCGCAGGCAAAAGTTAGTTAGTTTATATAGTACTAGAGTGCTTCTTCCAGGGATGAAATGTACCCAATGTCCTTCTCAGTACTTCTAACTATGTGTACCTATGCAAAATTTCAGGAGGATTGGTTCAGAAGATAAAGCGTAAAGAGGTAACAAACAAACTCACTTTCGCGTTTATAATATTAGTTAAGATTTGCTATTAAGTGGGTGTTATGGAGTGGTTAAGTGATATTGCAATTAAAAAAAAACAAGGGAAGGCGGAAACAGGGGAATAGGACAACAAATATGTATAAGTATTTAATCTTTAATGAAAATAAATTAAAAAAATAAAGTAAAAATATGTAATGTACGAGTATAATAGATGCGATGTAGTGGGACTGTTAAATTTAAATAAATAAATAAAAAATTGTAGGCTGGGCCCCGCCTCTGATCGATTGCAATATAGTTGTTGGCCCTGAGTTCCTCTTGGCTTCACCACAGTGTTCACACACCGTGGTTACTGAGCCCCCCCATCGCAACAAGATGGGAACCCTCGGGGGGGTGCGATAAAATAAGCCTAGTGAAATTCTCATTAAATTACAAATAGTGCCACCACTGTATACTCATTCAAAGAGCAATAGAATAGTTCTAAATCAACAGCCTAAAGGTTGTTAGAACACAATGAATGCGTTAGCGTCGCATCATGAACCTGGTTAGTTTTCCCTTATAATACAAAATGTATAAATGAATATAAAATGTGTAGACGCTAAATAGAAGTTCAGCCGTCCATAAGAGAGCAGTTGGTTAGGATAGCAGAGTAACAATCCCAGTAGGATAGTAGAATAGTAACAGGAACGAAAGATATTTCATCTTCCACAGTCAGATTTATAAGTAAGTTAGTCTGTACATACGTTGACTCAAATGATTTGATTGATTAAATCCAGTAGATTAGTAATAGTTCTTGATATCATGCTAGCTGTCACGCTAATTCAAGAATTGAAACTAGAAAAACGTAGTAACTTTATTTGGAAATATTATAAATTATATAAACATCGGACATTACCACTTTTAATGACTATATGTCCACTAGCATAGGAGACATGCAGACCCAAGCAGTCAATAAAATCAAATAATATCGTATGTTTAGTTAATTTTAAGTATGTCCGTGCAGCCATTCTAATATAACAATGGCTGCAAGGACATCTATAACTGCACATACAGTTGTTAGGTTCATGTCTACTGTAACCATTGTAGATCATACAAATAGCCATTTGAACCGGAACCAAAGGTGCCGATGACTATAGGAGCATCTAACAATGTCTACTGTGACAATTGCCTGACTACTTTGTCTACCGTAACCATTGTCATATAGTCATCGGCACTGGAACCAAATGTCCCGATGACTATGGAAGCATCTAACAATGTCTACTGTGACAATTGCCTGACTACTTTGTCAACCGTAACCATTGTCAGATAGTCATCGGTACCGGAACCAAATGTCCCGATGACTATGGGGGCATCTAACAATGGCTAATGTGACAATTGCCTGACTACTTTGTCTACCGTAACCATTGTCATATAGTCATCGGCACCGGAACTAAATGTCCCGATGACTATGGAAGCATCTAACAATGTTTACTGTGACAATTGCCTGACTACTTTGTCTACCGTAACCATTGTCAGATAGTCATCGGTACCGGAACCAAAGTCCCGATAACTATGGGGGCATCTAACAATGGCTAATGTGATAATTGCCTGACTACTTTGTCTACTGTAACCATTGTCAGATAGTCATCGGTACCGGAACCAAATGTCCCGATGACTATGGGGGCATCTAACAATGGCTAATATGACAATTGCCTGACTAATATGACCATACAGTTATTGGAACATCTTTAAAAATGTTCCAATTACTGTATAGGCATCTATTAACTGCACATACAGTTTTTATCAGACCACGGATATATAAAAGTTATATCCATGTCTACTGTTGTCATTGTCCGATTAAGGCATACAAATAGTCATCAGGACCAGAACCAAACGTCCTGATGATTATAGGAGCATCTAACAATGACTACTGTATCAACTGTCTGACTATTATAACCATACAATCATTTGAACTGCAACTAGTGATGTTCTAATGACTGTATGAGCATTCTTAACCCTTAACGTAAGATATTATTGATTCCACTGGTACAGAATACTGCATGTCTTCCATTGGCATGCAGTCATAAAAGCAGTAATGCCATATGTTTATATAATATTGGAATATTTCAAAATTAATTACCGTACGTGTTTACGAGTTTTAATTAAGTATAGCGTGGATGAGCTTGAGACCAATTATTACTTATCTACTAGAAATAATAAATCAAGTATTTATTTGAGTCATGTTATGTACAAACAAACTGACAGATTCAACTCCAGTAGAATACGAAAGCTTTGGTTCGCGGTACTAATCTATGTCTCTTCATCATCATCATCCACAGACTTCCGTGACCCACTGCTGGGTATAGGCCTCCTTCTGTCTACGCCAACCTTCTCGGTCCTGGGCTATCCTACTCCAGTTGTTGCCAGCAATATTCTTAACATCGTGGACCCATCTAGCTGCTACACTCCGTTTTCCATTTTGGGGGTACCACATTTATGTCTCTACTGGCGTAATCATCTGCACTGTTATGGCCATCTGGACTTCAGTGACTACGTACTTCTTATTCATTGTGTATATTGTGTATTTTGTGGGAGAAGTAACTAGGTTAAAGAGGTACCGCTGACTCAGATATTGCGTGCCCTTAACCTTTTGGCTGATGATTTGGATTCAATTTTATTACTCTTTGAATAAGTCTACGGGGTTGGCTCTATTCGTAATGCACCATGGATTGCACTGGACTTATCTTATCGCATTGGTCTATAAAAAAAAAATGATTTTTGATTCGAAACTACATCAACATCGTTATATAAAAATATATTTGGGCTAAATATAATATCAACTATTATTACAATTGAACTAAAATAAAAGCTTAACTCAAAAATAAAACTTAATTAAAAAAAAATTACTAAAATTAAACAAAAAAAAACTTAAATTCAAAAAAATTCTTTTAAAAAGTTTGTATCCAGCGAAAGCTGGTAGCATTGCCACGATGTACGGCAAGCTTATTCTCTGTGGAATCACCAGCTCTCTGGTATAAAAAAAAGGTAGGAGAAGCCAGCTGGTCGGAATGCCGAAACCAAATCCCTCCTTATACCTGGAATCCCCCTCCTCCTCGTCCCTCCCACAGAAAATTTACCATCAACATCCTTTTTTAAAATTATCATTTAATCGATTGAAACATATAAAATTTAATTTAAAAAAATGGTATTTTCTTAAGCCTCAAGTAACTTGAATCCAAACCCTTGCGACTTTTGTAGGCCCGATGAAGGTCTAAGGTAATGGAAAATATAAAATGATTTTAAAGTTTTGTAATAAAACTGCGCTACTTTCATCACCTTATTACGTAACGCAACACGCAAGTGAATTAAGTAGGGAAGAAAAAGAAGTTCTAATATTTAGGAAGATAAGCAAAGAGCAACACGGACTCACCTTCAAAAGTCCGTGTTGCTCAAAGCCTATAAGCGACGAAAATGGAATACTGGAGTATATAGTACAGTGGGCCACATAAACCGCATAAAATGCGTCCCACTGTACTCCGTTGAAACCAAAATTTACCAACCAAAAAAACACGCCCAAGTGGCGTTATGAAGTGGGTTTGGATCTCAAGAACTTGGAGCTTAACAGAATCGCATTCCTTTGAAATGGTTTTATACATTTCAATCAAATATTAATAATTTATAAAATGGGTGTTGATGTTATGTAAAATCTCTGCAGGGGGTGTTTCCATGCATCTTAACCGGGGACATGGCTTCGTCTACTCTGACTGCTGACTCTTCCCTGTTCAATGAGGGTTTATCGTGCTGCTCACTATAGCTGGAACCGCAGACCTTACTCGCCTGTAGCTCCAACTAGTAAGCGGAGAAATGATAACCCTTATTCCATCAGAATGAGGCTCTGGACAAACCGAGGCGAATACCGCGCAAGCCCATCTGACTATCCCGCTCACTCCTACTACTAATCCTACTACAAGAGAGAATTATGAGCTGCTCTTAAGAGTAGCTCATAATTCTATCTTGCTCATTTCTGATGCTCACGAGTAATTCGCCTCGTCTGAACTAGGAAAGTGGATGTAGATAGCTGTGAATGGCATTTTGCGATATCTCTCGCTCTTAGCGGTGACAAAAGCCAAAGGCGACGATACCGGAACACGTTAATCATGTTCTTTATGTACTTATACCTATATATATATTTGGCCCTGTTGCTTTTGAGGCTAGTAAAAAAACAACAGGGTCAAAGCGTCCATATGTAACTTAAAATATATTTACAACACATGGAACGCAATAAAGAACAAGTTCGTCACGTCTATCTACACCGTAATAACAAAAATAGACCGAAAACGTAAAGCGGAATATAAATAAAACAAAAAACGTGAATGAACGGAAACAGGGTGTAAGGATAAAAATGAATGAAGAGGGGAGTCACAGCAGCCTCGGGTTCCTCGCCCCAAGCCGAGAAATATCTACCCCTCCCCCCCTGTTTGATATCGTTACACCCCATCTACATAATATACATCATTTTATAACAATAAACAAATGTATAAATAGATTTGTATAAGACACATATGGAATAAAATTTTAAGTCTAAAGATAACATGATCCGACCAAATATTTGTTATCTTCATAAGGCTGCGTGACACTGAAGATGAGCTGCGCGGTGCTGTGCACTGCAGACACGTGAAAAAATTGACCAATCATATTGCTCAAAATAATATATTAGCATTATAATTAGTCAATTTTACACATCTCAGTGGGTTTAAAAAGGGCACTTTGACGAATCAGAATATGTTCCATTTTGAAAAAATGGATAATATTCAAATTCATCAAAGTGGCCTTTTAGACCCACTACACAGCACCGCGCAAATCACCGTCGTCAGTGGAAACGCAGCCTAACGGCCCGACCACGAGTACGCGCGTCAGCGGCAGCGGTGAGCGAATTTACTCATCATTGCGTGCGCTACTAACTGACCGCTATGCAGTGAACGTGTCGACCGCGCAATGGTGAGAGAAATCGCTCACTGCTGCCGCGTGACGCGCGTACTCGTGGTCGGGCCGTAAAGGTGGGCCTTCAATGATACATACCGGTCGCAACGCACGCACCTCACGCAGCTGATTTTGGTTTGCTCATGGATTCGTAGAGCATTGCGTCCACGTCACAAATCGATACAGACCGTAACAACACGGACTTTTCTTCTCCGCATGCGAAAACGCGAAAGTCCTTGTTGCTCGAAGGGGCCGGTATCGATAATGGACTTAATGCTGTACGAATAATTAACCAAACCAAAATGCGTTGCGTGCCGTGCGTGCGTGTGACCGGGGATCTAAAAAGGTAGGTCCCTGGTACGGATCGGTGGATGCTCACCTTCTAATCACATTGCCACCTGAATATCAACCATCCATTACTCACTCCGAAGAAGATAAGAGAAATACAAAGTAAAATAATGCGTTTAAAATAATTCATAGACAAATAATTAGAATACAGATATAAAATAAAATAATGCCTTCATCCCACCCACTTATTATCACGCGTGTTTTTATTATCCCGCATGTTATATAGATTTACATGAAAATGTAACACAAATTTAATGTTTAAACTAAATGTAGAGTCAAATAAAGAATGACAGAGATAAAAATAAAAGCCTACCCCACCCACTAATACCGACAATTTCAAATTACACATCCTATTTAATAAATACGATTTCTAGTAGTATACAGGCTGATTTTTTATTCGAAGAACACATTTAATCGTATGGTTGTTAGTGCTTGCATTAACTAAATAAAGTATCCTAACTGATATTATAAATGCGAAAGTGAATTTGTTGCTTGGTTTTTTACATCTTCACGCTTTATCTACTGAATCAATCTTCCTGAAATTTCGCATACACATAGTTAGAAGTACTGAGAAAGACATGTGGAATGAAAGGTATTTCATCTCGTGAAAAAGCACAGTTCATATGGGAAATTCACGCGGGCAAAGTCTTGGAAAAAGCTGGTTAACTAATAAATACATATCACACTACGCTAGTACGGCTTCGTTTTGCGGAAACCGGCAAGCCACATAGCGAACAAATGTCTGGCCATGCCACCATCGCCCGGGCCTGGCAGAAAGGGAAAACCCAAGAGGTGGCTTGATGTTGTCAAGAAGGATATGAGTGCCAATTTTGATGCCAATGGTCTCACAACTAAGGATGTCGCAGACCATGCGAAGGGGAGAAGAAGAAGCAGGAAAGCGCTCAGAAGAGAGAGAGAGAGAGATACTTGAATATAATGAGAAACCTTTGTTAAAAGTTCATGAAAAATCTCGTAATGTTTGGGCGCTCTTGCGCTACCGCTTGTCAATTATCTTGATAAGTATTCGATTTAGAGTGTTTCTTACGCGCGCTCAGTGTTCACTATACCTTTTTTTTTTTAGATAAATAGAAAAAAAAATAGTATATATTTTTTTCGCGGTTGGATCGGGAATCGAAAACCATATTCGTTGAATGAGTCCTTCCATTAAAAAATCACCCTGTATATATAATACGGCTATAGGTAGGTATGAATCAAAACTTATGATCACATTCACACCTATCGTTAGCAGTAACATATACACAAAATTAACCTACTTAATTTGATAGAACTTTTTTTTGTATTTTTTTTTTTTATTAAAAAATATTATTTCTATAAAACTATTTATTTATCACTATTGTAGCAGATGGTAGGTGATACTGATGCTACTGAGAATCGACTTGTCTGTACTGTATTATAACTTGTCTGTAATATTTAATTTTAGTTAAACCTTTTTATTTCTTGAGCTCCATGAAATGTTTGCATATTTTCAGTAATAAATTATATATTTTTATTCTTTAATTGCACAACTGCCAAAAAAAAGTGTTATGTTTATTTATTTATTTATTTAATTCTTACATACACATATCATTACAGGTACACCCAATGCGATAGTGTAGAAATTACAATTGTTACCATGCACTTAATCCGAATAACTTATAACATATAAAGCTACTTTTGTAAATTCACTCAAAAGACATGAAAAAATATCTATTTGCTCGTGGACTCTATTTAAAAATGCAATGACTCGTGTCATGAGCATTTTCGCTAGCAATTTGGTTCTAGTAGCCGGCACCACAAGCAGCTGCGGGCGCCTTCTCCGTCGCACATATCCATTCGGAACATGAAAATATAAGACCTGCAGTAACCCTGGATCCTGAACCACGCCACGAAGAATTCAATGAAGAAGAATGTTATCAGGGTTCGTGTATGTATATTATATGAGTAACCTTATTCCACCACTAGCAAAATGTGCATTACAGGCCGAGTCGCTCGGAACATAAATTGTCTCTATTTTTTATAAACCTACCAAGTGCGAGTCAAGCTCGCGCACCGAGGGTTCCGTACATACAAAGCATCTCACATTATAGCTCTAACTAAAAGACTAACTAGTTTCAAAAACAAACTTAACTTTGCAGTCCGATCCATACTGTACTGATAGGATTCATACATATTCAACATAAGTTTGTAACACTTTTTTTAGATTTCCAACAACATATTTACAACTTTCAGATTTATTCCTGTATAAGTATTGTTAGCCCTTGCTGTTTGCCAAATTTCATAATTTTAGGTCAACGGAAAGTACCGAATAGGTTTTAATTGCTTGCAAAAAATCGCAACATTTATGGTAATATCCCCTGATCGCGTTGACCTATAATTTTGATTATTTTTTGCTGAAAGAGAAATTAATCCGAATTGATCCGAATATTCAGTATTAATTTCAACTTGATACCTTTAAGCGTTCCTTAAAAAAAAATGTTTGACAGACAGACGGACAGATGGACAACAAAGTGATCTTACGAAACCCTAAAAACGAAACCCTTATAAGATAACTTTGTTGTCCAACTGTCTGTCAAACTTATTTTTTCTAAGGAACGCTTAGGTATCAAGTATCGAATACTCGGATCCATGGTTCAGCAAAAAAACAATCAAAATTATACGTCAATACCATCAGAAGATATTACCGTAAATGTTGCAAATTTTCACATATTTTGCGATGTCAGACGGGTTTCAAAACCGGGTACTTCCCGTTGACCTAAAATTACGAAATTTGGCAAAAAGCAAGATCTAACTTGTACAGGAATAAATCTGAAAATTGTAAATATATTGTTGTAAGTCTAAAAAAAAATGGGTTACAATTTTATTTTTGCGCTCACTGCATTGAGTTCTAAGAAAATGAATTCTAGGGAAAGAATTCCATAGTTAAGTCTGTTTTTTAAACTAGTTGTCTTTTAAGTTAGAGCTATAACGAGTTTGACTCGCATTTGGCCGGTTTATTTTGGGTTTTTACCGTCTAGCTATCACTAGTTTCTCTTTTATTGGTAAAAATACATTACTAGTATGGATCAATAAATGCTCACATTGAGCTTAAATCATATTATCACCTGGATATCGTCCATCCATTACTAACTCCGAAGAAGATAAGATAAATTCAAAGTAAAATAATGCGTTTAAATTTAATCATAGATAAATAATTAGAATACAGATATAAAATAAAATAATGCCTTCATCCCACCCACTTATTATCACGCGTGTTTTTATTATCCCGCATGTTATATAGATTTACATGAAAATGTAACACAAATTTAATGTTTAAACTAAATGTAGAGTCAAATAAAGAATGACAGAGATAAAAATAATATAAGCCTACCCCACCCACTAATACCGACAATTTCAAATTGCTTATCCTATTTAATAAATACGATTTCTACAGGCTGATTTTTTATTCGAAGAACACATTTAATCGTATGGTTGTTAGTGCTTGCATTAACTAAATAAAGTATCCTAACTGATATTATAAATGCGAAAGTGAAATTGTTTGTTTGTTTTTTACCTCTTCACGCTTTATCTACTAAATCAATCTTCCTGAAATTTCGCATACACGTAGTTAGAAGTACTGAGTAAGAAGGACATGTGATACCGTTTCATCCCGTGAAAAAGCAGTGTTTCCATGGAAAATTCACGCTGGCAAAGCCGCGAGCAAAACCTAGTTAACTGATAAATACATAACTGACTACGCTGTTACGGCCACGTTTTCCTGGCAGAAAGAGGAAACCCAAAAGAAGAGCTGGCTTGATGTTGTGAAGGATATGAGTGCCAATATGGTGCCAATCTTGATGCCAAAGATCTCACAACTTAAGATGCCGCAGACCGTGCGAAGTGGAGAAGCAAAAGTAGGAATGCGGACGTTAGGCTCCAAAGCGAATGCTGTAGATGCAATGGGGAAGCGCTCAGATAAGAAAGAGAGACACTGCTCAGATGAGAGAAAGAGTCACTGGATAAATCAGAAAACCTTTGATAAAAGTATGTACATGAAAATTCTCATGATTTTTGGACGCCCTTGCGCTCCTAGCTAGATTGCGCGTGTCGATGACCTTAGTATCTATTCGATGTTGCGCGTTCTTTTCGCGCGCTTAGTGTCCATTATTCATTATTTAATTGGATGAATAGATAAAAAATTAAGGATATAATTTTTCGATGGTTGGATCGAGAATCGAAGACCGTATTAAATAAGTCCTTCCGATAAAAAAATCAACCTGTATATGATACGGCTAAAGGTAGGTATGAATAGACACTGAAATCTTAATTTATGATCACATTCGCACCTACCGTAACCGTAACATATATAGAAAATACTATTTAACCTACTTAATTAGACAAACTTTTTTTAGTTTTTCTTTTTTAAATAAAAAAATACTATTCCTTTAAAAGTAAACTCCGTCTTTTTCTACTTGTCCTATTATGTAAACAATCTTACCATGTCTTTTTATAATTTTACTACAATATAAATTAAAATACACTTTTTAGGAAATTACTTTCGTGGTTAATAAATGTTTTATTTTTGAATATTTTGGTTTAAACTAGTATTTGATTTATTTTCAACAAAATTCAACAAATAGTACTGTGAAGATTGTTTACATAATAGGACAAATAAGAAAAAACGGAGTTTATATATTTATCACTATGTTAGCAGATAGTATTTGATACTTATACTACGAGAATCGATTTGTCTGTAATTTAATTGTATTATAACTGTCTGTAATATTTTATTTTAGTTAAACCTTTTTTATTTTTGATCTCCATGAAATATTTATTTATTTTCAGAAAAAAATTATATGTTTACATTAATTACACGACTGCAAAAAAAAATATGTTTTAAAATATAACTACTATATGGATCTTAGGTATCTGATAATAATAGATTTTTTTTTTAAAACAAAAGCCTTAAAAAAACATAGATTAAAAAAAAAAAGATTTTTGTTTAATGTATTTATTCAGGGTTCATTGTATGTATGTGAGTTTCTTTAATCACCCACTAGTACTCCGCCCAGCTTCTCTAGGGCGGTACAGACATTATATTGTAACCTATGTCACTCGTTGGCGAAAATTTTATATTTGTGTTTTTTTTTAGGTATTTTTCATCTAGATTCTCTTTTAATGGTAAAAATACATAACTAGTATGGATCAGTAGTGCTCACCTTGAGCTCTAATCATATTATCACACGAATATCAACCATCCACTACTCACTCCGAAGAAGATAAGAGAAATACAAAGTAATTTAATGCGTTTAAATTAATTCATAGAGAAATAATACGAATACAGATAAAAAATAAAATAATGCCTTCATCCCACCCACTTATTATCACGCGTGTAAGAATTAAACATGAAAATGTAACACAAATTGAATGTTTAAACTAAAGCTAGATTTAAATTAAGAATGAAAGAGATAAGAATAATAAAAGCCTACACCACCCCACTAACGCCGTCAATTATGAATTAAACATCCTAGTATAAACTTAAAATATGACTTATCCTACTTAATTTTACAGATTTTTTTTGTTTTTTTTTACTATATAAAATACTATTTCTACAGGGTTACTGGTAATTAGATGCGAATCTCTTAAGGGGTTGTAGGTAGTGTTATTAGGATTGATTACGTATATGATATGGTATCATGTCAATGATTTTGACATGATACCATATTCTCTCTTTGTTATTTACGATTTTCCTACCAATGTCCAATTAAATTAAGTTTTTTATATCACGTTAGAAAGCTGATAAAATGTAGATATTTTTCTAATAATCTGCACAATTAAACACAAACAAAATTTGCTTTTAAAAAGGCATTTGTTGCAAAAAAACACACATTTTCGTTATGTTTTATACTCCTGTTCCGAACTGGTTAAGAATTTCTATGATGTTATGATTGATAATAAGTGCTCCATTATCATCCTTTATAAACTGTGAAAACAAATTGATTCTGACGAATACTTTTTCTTAAAAAAAGATTGAAACTTAATGGGAAAAAAACATTAAAATATCAAATATCTCGAAAACGGTAAACTTTTGGATAACCTTTTATAGGTTTAAATCAATTCAAATAACACTACCTACAACCCCCTGAGAGATTCGCATCTAATTACCAGTAACCCTGTATATAACTGTGTGTAACTCTTACAGATGGTAGTTCGGACACCGTGACGTCGCATAATCAAAATACTTATACAAAACATCAATACTTATACTAGTTAGAATGCACTTAACTGTATTGTATTATACCTTGACTGTAATATTTTATTTTAGTTAGACCGTTACATTTATTGATCTCCTTGAAATGTATGCGTATTTCCAGCAATTATATATTTTCTTTCTTTTTATGGGGTCTATTCAAATGAGAATTGTCAGTATTTTATAATATTATATTGTAAAATTGTTGCCTTTTTTTTTTGTTTTTATTTTTACCGTCTGCCTATCGGTCGGTTCGTTTTGTTGGTAAAAATACGCTAGTATGCCATTGAGTATGATTTTTAAAATGTCAACTCTTTTATAAATTAAATACTGTGTACCTGTGTTCAAAGGCTCTCCAGTAGGAATTTTGATATAAATATTATATTCTTCCCATGTAGGTACCAAACATCGGAATCAGAAAAATCTAGAATACTAGATTTATCGTGATTGAGTTTCGTGGGATATTAGGGAGAAATACCGGGAATGGTACGTAGGGAACTTTGTGGCCTGAAATTCCCACCATAATAAAATATTGGTATGAACATAAAATGGGTCAAAATACAATTCAGTACGTAATAAGATACTACGTTGAAGAAAATGTCTAATTTTGTAATTTAACTACTTTCAGGTAATATTTTATATATTTCTGTTTAAAGTCTTAAGTAAATATTGAGTAATAATGCAAAATAAAATATCTGAAATATTAATTAACACAAATCATCGTCATTTTCACATAAAACTTTCTGTAAATATAGAAAATTTAACGTACCTAACAATCGATTTAATATTAACTGTTAACTAATAACTAAGTATACATTTAATGCTAAGTGTAGGTTATATACTTCAGGAATAAGGGACCTAGGTCCGAGGATACTACTATTAAGCTGTAGACGCGGAGAAAATTAAAGAATAAAATCACGAAAAAAATTTATTTTGCATGCCTACACTTAAAGTGGGATGTTTTTTTTTCTATCGATTACACCATTGTGTGGGGTATCATTAATTAGGTCTTTTAAAAATGTAATTTTTATATATTTAACTTTAAAGTGCAAAATTTTCGACATCCGTGGCCTAACGGTCATTACGCCGGACTGCCACAATGGTCCCGGTAAAATTTGTTACCTATGTAGGCTTTACACGTTAACGAGTTATAGACGACAAACTTACAAAATATCAATTTAAATAAAAAATACGTACCTTGTACTGTCCTGAGGGCCGGAGACCCGTAGCATCTTCAAGATGAACTAATGCGAAATTACAGTGTCCAATTTTATGGAGTAATCCTATTATATAATATGTTATAGTACATATACTAAAGATATTTTGTATAACATATTTATTATTTTAATTTAGTAAATCGTACTTTATTTTTTCTGTTGGTTTCCTTAATTATCATAAACATTTGATCAATATTTAAAAGAGCTAGGCAAAATTTTGAAATAGCTGAAACTGGAGATAATTCTACCGACAAGAACGAAGTTCTTCAATTTAGTGATTGATTGATTGACCCTTTACTTATATTATTATAGCTTTATTATGGAGCATAAAAAAATAGAATACATATTTTTACAATGCAGTTTGCAATACACATACTTAACTTCACTTAGACCAACTTACTATCTACTGATTACGTTATAATTTATTGTAGTTATATTCAAATACCCTATGCTTTATTAACCAAACTTTTTTATATGTTATCATGTTCTGCCTGATTTATTGAAAACAAAGTTACTGCAAACAAAAACAAATACAGTAGTACCTACCACAGCAAGTGCGCACGCGCTGCGTAATTAAAGCTGCGCAGAATACTCCGTTTCTCAGCGCAGATCATAATCGTCGTCGTCGCCTTGCTTACTGTCAATTACTGGTCAAAACCAGTAATCGGAATAGGTAGTGTAATTCGTGTTCTTGAAATTACTAATCTACGTACATTTCTTTACTTTATCTCGTGTCATTGCAACCGACATTAAAACCAAAGATTGACAGAAATACCAATCGTCAATTCTGCATCTCTAGGCTTATCCAGTGAAACTCCCAAAGTTGCATTACCTATTCCTAACACTGGTGATGACGCCCTAAAGAGAGCAGCTGTTATCGTTACATACATAGTTTTATACAAAATAAAATTTATAAAACAGTTTTATTTCTTCTGTTGGATTTCCTTAAACTTTTATAAAAACACAACGCACAATATATCTGCCAAATCAACTGAGGACGGATACTTATCAAACGATTAAAGGGCATTTTAGCAACAGTAACAAGCTGTTTGAAATCCAGCACAGAAAATAAACTAAGTCTGAATATAATCTTACATTGATCAATTCAAATAGATAATAAATAGATTTAGAACTAATGTAGATATTCAAATGCTATTGGCTTCTGGTTTCATCTCAAAATAAAGAAATAGTTAGCCTAAGCTTACTTTCTTGCTTGAACGTTTTGTGTGCGAAATTCTGCGTCGTCGGCGACGGCGGTGTTTTGACAAACTGCTTTTTGGGGATAAGGTAACAAATGTAATTATGGAGACGGTCAGTCGGTCCCCACCATTTCTGAAATAGAACATATAATTTAGAAATATGTCTTAGTTACCACGTAAAAAGATCCATGGCGCGATAAATATAATAAAAAGACCTACCTCGTAAATGAGAACGATCGACTAACAAGCTTATAATTTGCCCATTCTTTTACTGCTTTCATAGCCGTTGATACAAAATTGCAACTTGTCTTAGTACAACTAGTTGCCACCTGTCTTGGTACAAGTAGTTGCCACCTGCAACAAAGAAAATATTCATAATCAATCATCATCATCTCAGCCACAAGAAGTTTATCGATAGACATAATAGGTAGGTACGTTTCGTACGATACGATATAGGTACGATATGCAATTGCGCTACTCACAGATTAAAGAATTAAAAAAATAATTTAATTTAAATTTTGAATTAAGCCTCAAGGCCCAAGGCCCAAGGCCCAAGGCCCAAGGCCCAAGGCCCAAGGCCCAAGGCCCAAGGCCCAAGGCCCAAGGCCCAAGGCCCAAGGCCCAAGGCCCAAGGCCCAAGGCCCAAGGCCCAAGGCCCAAGGCCCAAGGCCCAAGGCCCAAGGCCCAAGGCCCAAGGCCCAAGGCCCAAGGCCCAAGGCCCAAGGCCCAAGGCCCAAGGCCCAAGGCCCAAGGCCCAAGGCCCAAGGCCCAAGGCCCAAGGCCCAAGGCCCAAGGCCCAAGGCCCAAGGCCCAAGGCCCAAGGCCCAAGGCCCAAGGCCCAAGGCCCAAGGCCCAAGGCCCAAGGCCCAAGGCCCAAGGCCCAAGGCCCAAGGCCCAAGGCCCAAGGCCCAAGGCCCAAGGCCCAAGGCCCAAGGCCCAAGGCCCAAGGCCCAAGGCCCAAGGCCCAAGGCCCAAGGCCCAAGGCCCAAGGCCCAAGGCCCAAGGCCCAAGGCCCAAGGCCCAAGGCCCAAGGCCCAAGGCCCAAGGCCCAAGGCCCAAGGCCCAAGGCCCAAGGCCCAAGGCCCAAGGCCCAAGGCCCAAGGCCCAAGGCCCAAGGCCCAAGGCCCAAGGCCCAAGGCCCAAGGCCCAAGGCCCAAGGCCCAAGGCCCAAGGCCCAAGGCCCAAGGCCCAAGGCCCAAGGCCCAAGGCCCAAGGCCCAATGCCCAAGGCCCAGGTAAGCAAGGTATTAGAACACTAACTAGGTAGAGCATCCCAGGGTGAAGTCTATCAGGCATAATCATAAATGTAAATAAGTGGCGCCATCTATCTTGAGCCTTTTGGAGTATCTATCTAGAACTTGTTGTTGGCGTTGTTCATGTATCGTGCGATAGATGTCGTCACGTAATATTCAAAATAAAAAAAAATTATAGGTCATTTATTTCTATCAACATGTATTGCATAGATCCCAAGCTCAAAAAAGTTTGTAATGTCACAGATAGACCCCTGCGAAACAAACATAACAAAGTATGTTCCAGGGCACAGATTGGCTAGGGTTACAAAACCATTTGTGAGAAACTGTATACGGTATTATATTAAAATACCAAAATTTGTCCTTAATATGCCTGATAGGAAATTTAAACATTATATTAGGGAAACACTTTGTAAGAAGGCATATTATACCACAGATAATCATGTTAATGATAAAAATGCGTGACTCGAACCTGGTACAGTGACCTCCTAAGACTGTCATATTACACTCTAGGGACATTGTGTATTTTTACTTTTTCAGTGACATTTTATTAATTTATAATTTTATTAATTATTTATAAATCTGACATTTCATATAAATATTCAATGTATATTCGTCCACATTTAATTGTAAGACATATGTTGTAAAGTGACGTCTTTGGAGAAAATGCAGCAGTGGAGTTTGTTGCGCCGCCTCTTGTCCTTCGCTTTGGAAGCGGTGGTAACCTTAGCTTTAAGTAATTTTATGACGTCAACTAATTAAAAAACAAGAAAATGACGATTTAAAAGTGCTATTTCTAAGCCTGTTTAAATAAACGTTTATCATAAATTAAAAATATTTAAGTAGATATTTATTAGCCATTGCATTAAATTAAAGTTAAAACAAAAAAACACGAAATAAAAGAACTAAATGTACCCATTTAAAATAAGTATTTATTTTTATGTTAATTTTAGTTGTTATTTTTGCTTAACTCTGTATACTATTATTTTATTGAAATAAATACCTTTCTAAAAGTAATTAAACTGTAATTTCGCAATTTGCATGTAATAAAACAAAATTGCTTCTCGCGTCTTAGATTTTTTTAACTACTTATTATATTTAGAAAAATGTTTTTATTTTACTAAACAAAAATGATGAAATCAATTTCAATAGAAAAGAAATAACTTCGAATCACTCATTGGAAAAATCGCAAATGCAAATAAATACAGCAATTTACAATTAACGCTATTTCCAGTAATAACACTGGCATATTAATATTTTTTTAAAAGCCACCTCACGATGCTTATGCCAATTTCAGTCACAACATTCGAGACTATTTTACTGCCAAGCCGCGTCAATATTTTTTTTACATAAAAAATATACAATTATATATAAAGATGGTATATCAGTGCAGAGACGAAACTGCTGGTCGTAGAAACTTGAAATTATGCAGAGTGAGACGAGTGAATAATGAAATTCATGAGGTCGCGAAGCTGATCGCAAAAGCTAATAAAACATAAAATAAATAACTTATAACTAGAAAAACACTTAACTGTAAAATATATTTATACAACAGTAAAACATAGGAATTAAAATTAATTTAGGAATGATCGCAACAAATATATTTACCTCGTCCTCTTGAAAATCCGGCTTCAGGAAAACTACATCACAATTTTTTCTTTCTAAATTAGAAAAACTGAATTTCGAAAACAACAATTATTTATAGAATTTTGTAAAAATGAAGACTTCTCTTCAATAAAATAATTTCATAATTTTGAAATTTGACTCCACAAAATCTATCTTAATTTAACAGAGTGAATAGAGAGAGAGCTAATGAGCGCGTGCGGATGGCTCCACGCTCAGAGCCGAAATGAAATTTATTGCGTCCTCACCGGCTAACCTGGGTCCTAGATGCTTGCAGATTTGCTGTCCTCCTCCGCCAAATCTAGCCATCTCATTGCCAGCGGCTGGCTTCCGAAATCCATGGAGCCGCATTTATATATTTTTTAAATTATCATAAAAAAATATAATTTCATAAAATTTTCTTGAAGAGTATTTGTCTTTAATTATTAATGTAATATACGTGGTTGATACTAACAAATATTTATATTAAAATAATCTAATCTATAAATTACAAATAAATTTAAATAATCGAATCCATTGAAATAATCTAAAATATTCTATAATGTAGCTCTATAATTTCACAAGATTTGCCTTTCCACACTGCCTCTACTCAAGAAGCAGAGTAAATATCTACGAGGAAACTGGCGGTTTTGCCTTTGCACTCTCAACACCAACAACATCAACTATCCTGTAACAGCCAAGCGTGCCTACAGCCATTGAAAATAAACACTATTTTTACTTGACTGATTGTTATGTTTTTAGGATTCATTTAAGTGACTTTCTTTATACCTAAACGCCTTTCAATGAATAAATAAGTAAACTGGGGTTTCCTATACTCTTTTAAGCGATGGGCTAGCAACCTGTCACTTTACCTGAATCTCCATTCCATCAGAGAGCCCACTATTCAGCTAAGCGTGGGCTTCGAGTCTCACGTCTCTTCTTGGCTCTGTCTACCCCGTAAGGGATAAAGACGTGATTCTATGTATGTAAGTAAATAAAATAAATAAAATGTGTTATTTATTTATATAAAAACTTTAATGCACAAATTTCAAAAATTATGTACAAAGATGTTAGGTAAGCTTTATAAATTTATGTATATCCTAGGTATATTGTATTTGTAGTCTAGGGCGGCAGTCAAAATCCGAAATTATTTATTGAAACTTGGCCATCAAAGTCACGTTTTTACTTCAAAAACTAATTATATTTTCATAATGAATTATACCTACAAACTGCTAGCATTTCAGAACGACCACTATTTGACCCATAAAGTAATGTTGTTCTAAGATCTTTGGTAAATTATAATAAAATAAATACTTATATACGGACAAATCACACAGATTGAGTTAGCCCCAAAGTAAGTTCGAGACTTGTGTTATGGGATAACTCAACGAAACTATATTTTATACCAAATACATATATAGATAAACATCCAAGACCCGGGTCAATCTGAAAAAGATCATTTTCCATCTTGACCCGACCGGGGATCGAACCCGGGACCTCCGGTGTGGCAGTCCGGCGTGATAACTATTTTGGGCCAGGAAGGTCGTCATAATAAATGAATATGAATATATAAATATGGATGTACCTAACTCTATAGCTTGACCGCAGTCCCATCGATTATATTTCTCTCTTTATTTAGTCAACTAGCTGGCGTCCACGGCTTCGCTTGCGTTAATCCTTTCTTAGCGGATGCCTACGTCATAACACCTACCTGCATGCCAAATTTCAGCCCGATCTGTCCAGTGGTTTGGGCTGTGCGTTGATAGATCACTATGTCAGTCAGTCAGACAGTCACCTTTGAGTTATCCATACTAATATTATAAATGCGAAAGTTAGGATGTGAGTTTGTGAGTTTGTGAATTTGTGAGTTTGTGAGGATGTTTGTTACTCAATCACGCAAAATCTACTGGACGGATTTCGATGAAATTTGGTACAGAGGTAGATAATGACCTGGAATAGCACATAGGCTACTTTTTATCCCGGGAAAAAGCACTGTTCCCGTGGGAAATTCACGCGGGCGAAGCCGCGGGCAAAAGCTAGTATATATATATATATATATATAGATTCACAGTCAAACTTAATTACTTCAAAAAGAAAGAGAGAATATCTAATAATTAGAAAACAATAGCAGCTCTTTCTCCAAAGCGATTCAAGATTTGTTTCATGAATGAACTGAGAATTCCACCAGTGACCTCAATGGCGCAACAGGTGGGCATTGGGCATGACTAAGCCCAACGTGGATTCTTGTAGTATCTTTGACACGCGGTCCCTTACGAATTTGTAATAACTGATATAGTTTTATTTTGGTATTAAGGTGTATAGTATACCGTTAATTGTGGAACTTATGACCCGACCGGGGATGGAACCCGGTCGGTTCAAGATAGAACTTTTTCAGATCGATCTGGATCTTGGATGTTTATCTATTTATGTATTTTATTAAATATAGTATCGTTGAGTAGTAATTTGATGTTATCTCAATCTGTATGATTTGTCCGTATATATTTATTTATTTTATGCAAGATTAGAAATTTTCATAAGAAAACTTCAATGAATTCAGTGTGAATTTGTTCTACATTTCCCTCTTGACCTATATGCTCCGTTCCAGTATTCCCTTGTTTGAGAAGTAAAACAAAGAAAGATACAAAAAAAATACAAAATACAAAATTAATTTATTTAACTCCACAAGTTATACAATCTACTTAAAATAGAACACCTAAATTAGAACAACTTGTGGGAGTCCTGGAGACTCAAACTAGGCCGAGGCCTGTATCTTGAGCCACCAGATAATGAGTTCTTACATTAAATGTAACTTTATGTAAATGAATTACTACTCCATGCCTTTTAAGATTGCTTTATTTAGACGTCCAATCAGAATGCAACAAATAGCTCCATCGATTTATTCTCAGTCCAGACATTGATGCACCCCGGTTCTGGAGTGGGATGTGGGGGCAGAATGATGGGGGTGTATACAAGTACATAGACAAACATTTCCAGAATATTCTGATGTTATAATGTGTGCGTTATATACCGTTGCCATGGATGCGTAGCTTCTTGTAAATCAGATAATGGAAGGGCGAAATGTTTTTTCAGAATTATTTTATGAGACTTTCTCTTGAAAACAACATTAAACATAATCCTACTACTTAATAATATAATAAAATAACTAGGCGGTACTCTTGGACACGGCCCGCATTGTGAGGAGATTCCTCTCGCTGGAGCCTTGACCACCGGTAGCTTGGGTCTTTGCCCCGCTACCGATGGGTACCCCTTTTTTATATTTTTAAATGTTTTAATTTTTTGTAATATTTTATATTTAAAAATGTAAAAAGAGAGATAACAAATAAATTAATGAATAATAAAATAACTATTATTTATTAATAACATTATTGATAGGCGATGGCAGCAGCTAGCGAGCGATAGAGGTAGTTAAGAGATAGGGGGTTTTTCCCAGCAGTAGGACCTTTTGGCTAAATAAATTTAAAATAGACTAAAATTTCTATGTGTGTATGTAAGTATACATACATACATAGAATCACGCCTTTATCCCTTACGGGTTAGATAGAGCCAGGAGACGTGAGACTCGAAGGCCACGCTTAGCTGAATAGTGGGCTTTCTGATGGAATCGAGATATAGTGACAGGTTGCTAGCCCATCGCCTATGAGTGGAGGAATCCCTAGCTTAAAGCCCTTTCCCTCGATTGACTTTTACAAACTGCGCGGGAAGAGAAGCAGCTGGCACATTCTATGTTTTTTCTTCGCTCCCAGACCAGCATGGAAGTAAAAGTAATTGTTGAGTTTAAGTATTTATTACTCAATCACGCCTATCCATTGAGATATTAAATGTAGATACTAACTAAATCGCTATTTTTCGATGAAATTTGGCGAGCACATACGGGTAAAATAACACATAGACTACTTTTGATTGACTGCCCGCGACTCAAAGTAAAAAGAGTCTTGTGCGTTTTTCATGCAAACTTTCGCCTATTGCTTTAACCCCGAATTGTATGGGGGTTGATTTTTGGAATAAAAGTAGTTATGATTGCCTAAAATCGGTCCAGTGGTTTAGCTATGACCAGACAAACTAGATCGACAATCCATGCTAATATTATAAATGCAATATTGATATTATTAGTTAAGAAGTGGGAGTAAGTCATGTTCGCTTGGATAAATATTTTTCCATGAATTCGCAGTTACTTATTAGACGATTTATTGATTGTTACGCGTCAAAAAATCGTCTAATAAGTAACTGAATTCATGTCCTTCCTGTCGCCTTATCAACCTGTAGAAAAAGAGACGGTAAGAAAAAACAGGAAGCCCGACAGACCGTATTTGATTTTTGGCTAATGAGCGCGGGCAGTGGAATGGAGTGCCGTCTCTGTAAATCATAATTTAAAAAAAAAAAAAATTAACCGACTTCCTTTATAAAACTTAAAATCATGAAATTACATATAGGAAGATTTTTCAAAAAGAAAAATGTATTGGCATGCCACCTACTGAACGAGGTGAAGTCGGTGCCAAGTGCAGGAGTAAGGATATTATGTAATTGTTTAGTTTTTTGGGAAGTCGGTTAAAAATGAATTGAATTTATTGTTTTGAATTCTATTTCGGACTAGCATGGGTATGGAAGTTTGTTCCCGTGGGCATTCCGGAAAATCCTCACTTAGTGCTCTCTTACACTCCCTAAGGAACCTACATAACAAATTTAGACTTTCTACGCCCAGTAGCTTTGGCTGTGCGTTGTCAGTCAGAGTATAACCAAAGAAATAATACACTAGAATTTTATTGTATACTAGCTTTCTCCCGCGGCTTCGCCCGCGTGAATTTCTCACGGGAACAGTGCTTTTTCCCGGGATAAAAGGTACCCTATGTCCTTCTCCGTACTTCCAGCTATGTGTATGAAGAATGAAGATTGGTTCAGTAGATAAAGCGTGAAGAGGTTACAAACAAACAAACTCACTTTCGCATTTAATATTAGTTAGGATATTGATATTGATGACTCGAGGAGTTACATATCATCATCGGAGGAAATATGACTCTAGGTCTTATTAAAGTGACGTTTTCTGGATGAATCGGAATCGAAGCTTAAAGATTTAAAAGAGCGTCGTTTCGTCCTGAGACATTTGTCACTTAATTCGTTAGTACCTACATAATTTTATGATTTGTCCTCTCAGTCTTCCGAAATACCTCTATACATAATCTCTCGATGCCTACTTAAGTCTAACTTTCAATGTATGGAACTTACAAATACGGGACAACCTGACTGTGGCTAACTAACATAGAACCAAGAGTTTGCGGTTTTTTTTTATAACATAGAGCGGCCAACGAACAAGACTGTTTCATGAGTTTCTTTCGGCATTTCTTCTCAGCAGTGGTCGTTCCGAAATGCTAGTAGTTTGTAGCTTTGAAACATAATATATTATGATTAAATAATTAGTTATCGACGTGAAAAGAGCCTTCTTTGAAGGCCAAGTTTCAATAAAAAATTTTGACTTTGACTTTGAACAATCGGGTCACCGATCTTAACTGATCACCGCTGCCCATAGACAACTGTAACGCCAGGGGTCGTAGAAGTGTTACCGGCCTTTTAAGAAGACGTAGACTCGTTTTTTGAAGATTCCAATGTCGTGTCGGTTCGGGAAGGTATGGATGAAATTTAAATTTATGACGGGTGGTATGTGGTGAAATTCTGCGGCAGGTACTACTTTTGCTGCAAATCAATCTGAATTAGTCGCTATTACTATTTTAATCGGTGGACTCGGTGGACCGACGACCTGGTGAAGGTCGCGGGATGCGCATGGATGCGGGCAGCGCAGGACCGGTCGTTATGGAAATCCTTGGGGGAGGCCTTTGTCCAGCAGTGGACGTCTTTCGGCTGAGAGAGAGAGAGACTATTTTAATATTTTAAGCTCGACATCAATCATTCCGAGCGGTATATCGTTATTTTGTAATCCTACTTCTTATCCTACTAATATTAAATATGAGTAAGTTTGGATGCGAGGATGTTTATTACTCAATCACGCAAAATCTACTTTTTTGATTTTAATGGAATTTGACACACGGGTAGAAAAATACCTGGAGTAGCACATAGGGTACTTTCTATCCCAAAACTCCCACAGAAGCGAAACCCTGGGTCGCGGCTAGTGTAACAGATATAAGAACTTAAGAATAGGAAATTTTAAGGTAGACTAGTTAAAAAATATGAATACAATAGAGACAATTTATATGACGCCAATGTGACGAGTTGCGAGTAATGCACTTCGAGCTTGACGCTCGGGTGCAATAAAGCTAAATAATAAAAGGGCTTTTGTTAATGAATCTATATATGAGCATCGAGATGTTATGTATAATACGATCACGATCATAAACGTTTACGCCAGTAGTCATTGCTCTGAGACAAGCACTTTCAGTCAACATGACACGCCCCTCGCGTTCATCATTTATGGAAGACGCCAAACGGACTCTCAGCGCTCGCCGACCAATCACAAGCCTGAGAACCGACCCGTTCCGACGGGACGCTATCTGCCGACGCTACACCGTATTTGTTAAAAAAAAAACTACAAACCACAGAGCAATAACTAAAGACATAGAGGGAGCCTAAAATCTTTTTCAGATTAGCCTGGGTCTTGCATGTTTATACTTATATGTACTTACTTGCCGCGTCCCGTGGTTTCGGTCCCTTGGGAATTTCGGGATAAAATACATCGAAATTCGTCTAAACTTTCACATCCAAACTTTCGCATTTATAATTAGGATTTGTTATAAAATATAAATAGTATCGTTAAGTTAATCCCATAAAATAAGTCTTGAATTTAATTTGAAAATTTGAAATATTTTGTGAATGTCAAATTATCTTTTTTTATTCAAAGTATTTAGCAAAGGCATGCATGTTTTTGTATTACTATTTCGAACTGCTCGCCACTTTGCATTATTTTGATGCAGTTAACACCATCCTTTACACAATTTTATTGAATGGTTTATAGTTTTTATACATACCTGTGCAAAGTCAGGGCGGGTCACTAGTAAACCAGAAATAAAACTAAAAGACGATCGTAATAATGTTTATTTCACAATTCGTGTGCGCTATTTCTGGACACTATTTCGACACAACTTTACAAAGACTTAACCAAGATTCAACACTAACTCAATAGTGTTAACCTGTTTCGTTTCATAACACTTGCTACAAGTCGAAATTTTTGAAAATTTTATTGAATTTCAATCATTTTTATTTGACTGTAGTTTATCCAATTTTCCATGGAGCTGACACTGAGTTTAAAATTAAAGTTAAGCGACTAACTTTCATCATAAGTTAAGTGGTAAGTAAGTAGTTAGTTAAATATTCGTATATAATATTTTTTTGTAAGTACTTAGGGTCGTCGGTCAGTCGTTTAGAAAACTGAATAGACACCAGTAACATAACATGTAATACTGATAAATATATGTATTTAAAATAATATTTTTTATTAAGTCCTGGTGTACAATTAAGACGAAATGTGCAAACAGGTGAAACATAACCTAAATGAAAACAAAAACTTAACTTAAACTCAACTATAAACACTTCAAATTAAAATTACATTAATAAATAAAATGCCAAGAATAAATTAGAACAAAAAAGTAAATCCATCCGTCGCTGTTTCCTTAAAATCCTGAAATGAAAACGTTATATTTTAAAATATTATAATATAATCAATTGACGCACAGCGTTATATAAATTCGCCAAGCTAGAAATAAAAATGGGTACCCAGATTCGCTTTGCGTAGAAGGAAAGTCATGACCCTTACGTTATTTTGTGAGTATTTAGCAGACACGGTCCACGCAACCGCTTGCCAAATCTATTGACTCTGAATCATCAGTCTTTTGACGAAGAGGGTGCCCGTCTTCTATAGCCGAAGGACCTTCTGGGAGACGGGCTTATAGACCTCACTCCTGCGTAGAATTTCCCCTTCTGAGTAATAACTTCTAGCCTGGCTGTAGCCTCGACCCTTCCGTAATCGTTCTCCAGCGTAATCCTATAGAGACCGACGTCTTCGATCGACACTTGTTCAATTTCCAAAATCCTAAGGATTTCATCTTTCTCTTTGATGGTGATGCGTGAAGATGGCGTGATGATGACGCCATCCTTGTCCCACGTGGCCCAGGGCGCGGGTAGTCCTTTGACGGCGCATTGGAAGACCACGTTTTCGCCTTCCTCGACGACCTTATTGAAAGGATAAGTGTAGAAATTAGGCGCCATTTGACGCGAGGGACTGCAAAGACGTCTTGGATCAGGTCCTGGAATGTGATAAAGTTAGATATGAACTAGAGCAAAATTCTCCAAAATAGTTCTGATTAATTATGTTATATCTCAATCATGTTCGAACCGCTGCTTGTGGATGTGGTCTTTCTGAAAATTCCTGCAGGCCACTCCTAACCTTTGTTGTATTTAATGAAAACTGGTAATAACCTGGCGTCCTGGAGACGGATCTGGCCGGCGTACTACGCGGAGTGGACCTTGGAGTGGAGGCTGCTGACAGCAACGCTGGCGGCCGTCTCAGCCGCTGACTCAGCGTGTTCGGTTCTCCGGGAGCTGGTGAGAACAATTCATCACATCTTATATTCTGTCATTTATGGGCTTACTTTTCTTTGTACTTTAAAAGCCTCTACCAGTTGGTGGAATCTATAGTCTAGCTGTCCACGTCTTTTACATCTCAAGTCGCTCTTGTATCGTAAAAATAGTCTTCCCTAGAAATTAGTTTTGTGTTAATTAATAACACGAAACTAATTTCGAAACTTAATTTGTCATTGGAAACTAGTTGCCCAGCCCCAGCTTCGTAAACGGCACAACAAAGACCTTTGTTTGATGAGGAGGAACATGCGCAGACAGGTACTCAGAAAGGACGCCATCCCGGGCATCTATATAATTAAAATCTAGGCTCATAAATCAATAAATCTAGGACGCTACCTAGATGTCAGGGGACGAGGGACAGGGTAAACCTGCGTGCATAGCTGCACCGGTAGGAGGGGGAAGGACACCCAACTCCCAAGTGGGTTGTGCGTGGGTAGATTTCCAGAAACCAATATTTCATGTATTACTCACACATTTGCCATAAGGTAACCGTGGACTGGATACATATAACTTCTCTTTGATGTAACGCACACTGTTGCAAGGGATCAGAATACATTGACGCGGTCTTTGTGCCATAAAATGCAATATTTTGTTTAGAGTAGCTTTTCGATTCTAGAGCGTGCACAAGGGTTGCGTCCAGTTTAAAGATTACTCTTGGAAACATTGAGCCTTAACCTTCATTAAGTCCTAGCCTTCTTTTGCTTGATCTTGGCTATGAAATGTCTTAATTACCACGATCTGACGTTACTTACGGTACACGACGAGGCAAGCGCTTGAAGTCGCCTTGCCTAGGCTGTTGGAGGCCTCGCAGGTGTAAGTTCCCTCGTCTTCGGCCGTCACTTGCTTGATCTTCAGTCTGGCAGTCCCCTCCTCACAGGACCACTCGAAGTCAGGGTTTTCTCGGATAAGCTGCATTTAAAAAACTCGGATAATTATTACAGATATTAAGACAGGCGAACAAATGTGAAACAACATATTGTTTTGGCACAAAACAAAATTAATAGTGATACATATAGCAGGCAGATTAATGCTCAAAGCATTACTAAAGTTTCATTCATCTGGGCTACAGCTTCACTCCCGTGGGATATTTGATCACAAAAATAATTCATATCCGACTAGCGCAGTAAATAGAGCGAACCTTCCCTAGGGGTTGATTACGTGCGGTCCAGTAACTCATTTTTTTTTATATTATTGTTTAGGATGGTTGTAAGTATTTAAAATAAATATGGCACAATTGAATAGCTTTTGCACTCGCCGCCAAATTGGAAAAAAAAAAAAAAAAACACCACTTTGTTCGATTTTTCGCTTATATTTTCTTTTAAGTGCATTTTCACTAGAAAAGTGTTCTACACAATGTTGTAGAAAATTAAATTTTCCGTTATTTACATTTTATATTTTGTTTCTAGGACTGACAGTTTCCGAGAAAAAAAAATCCTTTGCCTTAAAAAAATCTCATTTTTCAAACATTCGTCAATCTTTTTTAATTAAGAACGATGTAATCCAGTCATGACAGGAGAAAAAGTAGCAGAACAAACATCGTAGGGAATTTAATTACCTGCAAAACGCAATTGCATATTTCTTAACCAACCTTGCAAGTTGGAGAGTAAAACTAAATGATAAAACAACGGAAATTGTTTTTTCCTATAATATTTTACTTTTTACTAACTGAACCTCGCTCCTATGAAAATTTCGGGATATAAAGTACCTTATGTGCTAGTCCTGATATTTTTCTACTAGTATACCAAATTTAATCGAAATCCGTCTAGTAGATTTTGTGTGATTAAGCAACAAATATCACATCCAAATTTTCCCATTTATAGTGTGATTCATTGCAGGTGAGTAACCGGTACTTGATTGGGACACTGTAAAAGTGTCTGTGGACATTATCAAGTACAGATATTAGATAATATTTGCTTCATCAGCAATAAAGATTGGGAAAGAAACCCGATTTTAAAATGAAAAAGTTTGGATGTGATATTACTTGCTCAATCTTAAAAAATCTACTGGACGGATTTCGATAAAATTTGGTATGCTAGTAGAAAAATATCAGGGCTAGCACATAAGGTACTTTTTATCCCAATATTCCTATGGAAGTATAGCCCCCGGGTGCAGCTAGTAGACAATAAAATATGATAGCAAAAACGTAATATTTTAGCTTTTACTTTTACTCCCAGCTCCGTAGGGTTGGTTAAAAAAAATTACATGTGTTTTGTAGGTAATTAAATTTCCTTCAAATTTTATTCCGATATATATTTTCCTAGAGTAGGCTATAAATGAATTACAGCGCTCTGAAGTAAAAAGTTTGACAAATTTCCAAATGCGATCAAAAATGCGATTTTTTTAAAGTGCACATCTCCATAACTATTAGTCCTAGAAACAAAATATAAAATGTACATTATAGGAAATTTATTTTTACAACATTGTGTACAACTATAATGTAGCTAAAATGCATCTAAACGAAGGTGAGAGCGCAAATCTGAATAAAGTGGCAATTTTTTTTTGTTTTTCCATCATATGGCGGGCGTGGAAGGGGGGAGAAATTGTGCCTCTTGCATTTTAAACACTTACTAACCATCCTAAATAACATATCAAAAATTCAGAACTATTGAACCATTTGTAAGTAAACCCTACCCTTAGCTCTATTTTGGTCTTTATTCAATGAACTATGGACGGATTTATATTAAATTTGGTATACTAGTAGAAAAATACCAGAAATAGTACATAGGTTACTTTATATCCTGAAATTCCCACGGGAGCGAAGACCCGAGGCGCAGTTAGCAGAAAATAAAATATTATAACAAAAAAAGCAATATTCCGTAGTTTTGATATTCAGTTTTACTCCCCATTCTGCAGGGTTGGTTAAGAAAATAGCAAATACGTTTTGGAGGTAATTAAATTTCCTACAAATTTTGTTCCAATACTTATTCTCCTAAAATATGCCATAACTAGATTACAGCGTTCTGAAGTGAAAAGTTTGACAAATTTCAGAAAAAGAAGATTTTTTTTATTTTTTTTATGAGCACGCATCTCGGTAACTATCAGTCCTAGATACAAAATGTAAAATGTAAATAATATGAAATTTAATTATCTACAAGATCTTGTAGAACACTTTCCTAGCAAAAATGCATCTAAACGAAAATTTGAGCCGAAATCTGAAGAAAGTTTTTTTTTTTTTTAGTTTTTTTAAGATTACTACGGACGCGGAAACTTGGCAATTGTGCCCTTTTTATTTTGAATACTCACAATAATCCTACACAACATTTCAAAAAATTCACACTTGCTGGACCGTTTGTAATTTGATTCTCGTCTATTTACTGCGCTAGACTGGCAGGTCCAGGGATTAGCGCATTCAAACAAATAAACAAAAGAACCCTTCAGCTTTTACACGCTAGATATCTAGATACTTAGTTACAACGCGTATAAAAGATTTTGTGACCCCTCACAAGGGGGACCTCCCCAAAAAGCTTTTAATATTAGTGCATTGGAAATTTCGTCGTGCAATAATTAATCCTGCAGACTATAGTGTTTCTCTTTGAGCTCCGTCCATCGAGTACGGTCTGTTGAATCCAATAATGTTTACTGGAATTGTGTATGCTGTAAAGGGTTATTCTGCAAAATTCCGGTTTGAAAACACGTAAAAACTCATTTAAAATTCATGTAAAAAATTCTAGTCAGTCAGAATAAGAATAAGAAGCCGAGATGGATAGGAAAATATATTTACAAACAAGTGCCCATGATGTGACCCTACAAGGATCTCCTTATGGATAATCTCTTTGCATGTCACCGGCAGTTGACAACGAAAAAAGTCATTTTCCAAAACTGACCTACTCATGGAAGTAATAAGTACCTTTGTACAACATTAAAAAAAAAATTTACTTCTGTGTGTACAACAAAGTACTTACTACTTCCATGGACCTACTTTAGTTGTCGTCAAGTCAGCCCGACTTACAGATTGGCAACGGACATATGAGCATGGAAGTAATAAGTACTTTGTACAAAGTACTTACTTCTTCCATGCATATGAGCTATTGTTTGCGGAGATAAAGAGCTAGGTACATTAGGTCTATGGATAAACCACACAACAACAACGTTGCCGGTGGTAACAACGGCAAACTTGAAATTAATTTGGATAGTTTGATATCCTTTTGATCATAGTATAAGACAGAATAAACAAACCTACAGAGATTTTGAAAAGAAATCGGTTTTACACATTATTGTAGCGTCTGGATTTATTTAATGCTCCGTCTTAGGTAGACGTATGTCTGAATGTCGTCGTAGTATGTATTATTCGTGTTCAGTGAACCAAAACACGAAAGTAAAGTAACCTGTAGCTTTAAGAATGTAATCTCGAACCTCGAAATATTCATTTGCTAATTACGCTTCAGGACTCCGTTTTCTTGGTATTTGAAAATGAACAGTGGCATGTGCCATTCTAGGATTTACTTTACGCGTGTACCAAATTTCATCGAAATCTATCAACAGATTTGCGTGTATAGTTTTAATCTATGAGTTTGAAAACATCCTCTTCCAAACGTCTGCCTCCGCTAACATCTAAATGGCGCTTCCATTTCACGTAAATGAAATTATACTTTTCAGTATGTATTAGCCAGGCAGAATTAATATCCAGAATAACCTCACAGTTGCCACAGGCCAAAACCAATACGGCTTTCAGTGTGATATTATTTTGGTCTGTCTGACTCGATATCAATTATGTAGTGACTTTATTAAGACACTAATTGGATCGTCAGGTCCAGGCACGGTCTATTCATCACATGTTAGGTACATGTGATGTCCTGTTACCAGGGGATATATTCGAAGCCCTATGTACTGTTGGCGCGTGTGTCCAAAATGCATTGTGTCAGGGGCTAATAAATTGGAAACCTTGTGTTTGTGTACTGATAGGTCAGTAAGTACTAGATGCATATGTGTGTGCATCACAGCTCAGTTTCGGATTAATTTTAGGGTGCAATAAACAAGGTTAATTTAAGACGTGGGTGCGCTAGCCAATATTGACACGCACTCAATAGATATATGAACATTAGCGCTACCTAGCGGATAAGAGAATTTAATATTATTGATTTTAATAATGTTTTGTTTGGAAGTTTAGTTTGGTATACTCATAATTTATCCGAAAATTACTACGGTAACGGAGACCCAGATGTCAATTAGTAAAAACTACTGTAAAATAGAAAAGTACCTACCTAATATTCATTATAAGAAAAATAAAGCATATTTTGTTTAGAGAATTGATAAAACAGCAAGTGTACCATGACCTTAAATGAAAGTGGAAAATTTCATACAACAATGAAGGGATTATGATGGGCGCGTGGATTGTAACGAAAATAGATAATGGAAAATTAAGGGGCAGCATACATGATAAGTGATAGAGCTTTCATCTTTGAGTAATTTTCACATCTTTACTACTAACATAGAGCAACACGGACTCCTTTCCGCGCGCGGAAGTCCTTGTTGCTCAAAGACAACTGAACAATGAAATAAAAAAAAAGATGAAGAGTGTTTCAACGCAAAAAATATTTTTGGAATATGATAGATAAATTAAACTGGAATAAAACCTAATCCCGTAGAATATTTAAGTAATAATATATTTTTCAAACTTATCTTTTGTGACGTAGCTGATTGTGGAAGACTCGGGGTGGCCAGAGACTCGGCACTCAAAGCCAAAATGTGATGATCTGCTATGCTAAATTCATAAGGAAAAGAACAGACTATTCCTTTCTGGTACCAAGTTCGAACCCAGTGGCTTATTGGTGGCAGCGTGCGATTGCGAAGCTGTTCAGGACATGGAGCACATCATCATCACTTGCCCTCTCATAAAATATGTAGTTATACTTATAGGTAGCCAGCAGACTTGTTCACCCTTAATAATGACGCTATCCAATGGATTCAGCAGTTGACATCCTCCTTATAAAATAATTTGAACGACTGACATCCAAACCAATGTTAAAAATGCGAAAGTGAGTTTGTTTGTTTGTTAACTCTTCACGGTTTATCTACTGAGCAAATCTTCCTGAAATTTCGCATATACACAGTTAAAAGTACTGAGAAGGAGTACCCTATGTCCTTCTCAGTACTTTTAACTGTGTATATGCGAAATTTCAGGAAACCTTTCACCCCGGGAAAAAGCACTGTTCCCGTGGGAAATTCACGCGGGCGAAGCCGCGGGCGAAAGCTAGTAATCTATAAATGCCATTCGAATAAATAAATAAATTGGTGGAAGGAACCTTACCTCAGTGTAGTGGAACCACCTGATGTCTGGGTCTGGGTGTCCGGACACTCGGCACTCAAACTCTATGTCTTTCATAACTGCCATACGAATAAATAAACAAATTAGTGGAAGGAACCTTACCTCAGTGTAGTGGAACCACCTGATGTCCGGGTCTGGGTGTCCGGACACTCGGCACTCAAACTCTATAGCGTCTCCATCGTAGCTCAGCAGGTCCGTAAGGTCCCGTTCGAAGCGAGGTATCACCTCCACGCGCCTTGGAGAAAAGAAGTAAATTTTACAAAATTTTATTTTGGAGCAACTTTCATCATTGGAGTTGGAATTTCCTACGGAATAACCCCCCTGCACGTTCTGCATAATGAAAGAACTGCTACGGAATAACCCCCTTATTCTAAATCTTTAACATTATGCTATAATCCTGCGTATTCTGCATACTGAAAGAACTGCTTAACACCACAGATACTGTTGTAAAAATGTTTCCCACTTTAATCGGCCGAAAGGTCATGTTACTAGATTTAACCACCTGCTTAAATAACAAAATCAATCTGTTAGTTCCATAAAGATGGAAGAAAAAAATAATTTGGTTAGTTCAGTTAGGTTTAAAAAACTTACCCGTAACGCACGTTATGGACATCGTCGGTGACGGTTGGGTCTGCAACAAAAGTATAAAAGTTTTTATAATCCTTAATCTCAATCTGGAAAGAGACACAACCACATAAAAGCAAGACAAGTATAAGAAAATCTGAATAAAATAAATTTAATAAATTAAACAATTGATTAAATATTGGTGATAATGAAGCTATTTTTGACGGAGCATGTAGCGGATACATTTCTGTAAACACTTTGACGAAGCATGTTGCAGATCGTAAAATTAAAATAAGAGAATATGGAATGAGCTCGGAGCTCCCTGCCATGGTATTCCCCTACAGGCCACAACATCAACAGTTCTTCAAAATGGTTTATTCAGGTTGGCAACACGCGAAACACCCCTGGCCCAACTGCGGTGAAAACTTTCCATCAAATGAATCGCAAGCCCGCTTAGTAGCCTAACAAAAATCCTATTGAAGTCTTACCTTTAACCAATATCTGGAGCGATATGATAGCCTTGGCCTCTCCATGGACATTTTTGGCAACTACGGAGTAAGCTCCAGTGTAGTCCAGCTTCGCGTGAGGAATCTCGAAGCGGTACTCAGGACCCGCCCCCACTCGCTTGAAGTGAGTCGCGTCTCGGTAGTAATCGGGCTGGGGGAGAGATTAATTTTTAATAGGACACAACAATGGATAAATAAAAAGCTCAATGGAGAAAACAGTGTCAATCTGAAATTGTTTTCTAATTTTTATCAATTATTAGCTTTTTCCCGCGGCTTCGCCCACGTGAATTTTCCACGGGAACAACAAAAGGTACCCTATGTCCTTCTCAGTACTTCTAATGCAAAATTTAAATTTTATGTGTATGCAAAATTTCAGTTAGATTGAAAGCGTGAAGAGGTAACAAACAAACTCACTTTCGCATTTATAATATTAGTTAGGATTAAATTGTATTTAATTATTATTTATTATAACCAGCTTTCACCCGCGTGAATTTACAAATTTCACATTCTGGAAATTTCCTTCTGCAAATTTTTTAATTTCCTCTCTGCGTTGATATACCAATCAGTCTTTCTTTTTGGTTATAAACGTTGCCCTACCATTGGACAAATGTCTTCTAATTCACACGGGCGAAAATGCTAGTCTTTTATAAGAACTAAATAAAAAAAATAAAAAAGAAGTGACTTACTTTGAGGAAGTCCCTCAGCCAGTAGACGTCAGGCTTAGGATCCCCGACCACCTCGCATTGTATGATGACGGTGTCTCCTTCATAAGCTTCGCTTGACCGGGGCTTTCTTATAAACATTGGCTCCTTGGAGTACCTGCATTATGAAAAATATATTTAAAAAAAATACCTAAGACATTTATTGGCATCTGATCGCTCGACATATAAAAGAAGTTGCATCGATGGCACGATGGGTACACCATTTTAAATCACGGCATTCGAGCCAATTTACTGCCAAGCCAAGTATTTACATCATTACCATTTTTATAGCTCAAATGAATAAAATAGTTTTGGACAATAAGTAGATCTAGTTGTAACAAAAAATCCAAGCTCGAATGACGTGACTAGTACTGGTCATCTTGCATTTGAGCAAAAGCTCTTCTGTGCTTCGTAAAGCACGTTCCCATTGATCCCACTGTTATCGGCTTAAATGTAAGTTTTTGCCTTAGATTAGTCAACAACTTCAATGCCCTGTAAAACTTATGAAAGCTTTTTCTTTACACTCTAAAAAAAGATATGAAGAGATGAAGTGTATTTTTGAATAATGTAAGACAAGAAACATATTTAGTCACGATGGCACTACGATCACACCATTTTCCGTCACGTGATTCAAAGCTATTAAGCCGAGGCAATAAAATGTATTTGCATCAAAAACAATCTTTGTCTATGGCTCGATTCATCATCTTATCGAACCAAACCAAATATAAGACAAGGTTAGTAAATAAATCAGACGTAACGCTATTACATAACAAAAGATAACCTTTACGATGTGATCATAAAGAGTGACAGCTTCCTTGCAATTTATCAATCGGTGCATCCAACTCCTAGACACTTGGCTGACACTGACTATGGACCTTAGCTTGACAGTACAGAGTACATATTTGAAAGCCTTAAAATATCATTGATGTGCCGTCCTCCGAAGGTGGGAGCTACATGTAGTGCATCAATGCACTTTGTTAAAATGATTGATTTGAAAAAGGTCAAGATCCTGTGATGCAGTTAAATAAATTGGTATGTTATTGAAAGCGTTATCACTGCCAATGCTAGGAGTACCCCTGGGTACTCCTAGCCAAGCCAAGGCTATTCTCGTTATGATGTCAGGACATCTTAATATGTACATACTTCGTCGTGTCGTTCGTACCAAGCTAAGCTGGTTAAAATTCGACACAGACTGAGCCTTCCTTCTCAGGTGAATACCTCTTAAACCCTCAAACTAAGAAAAAATATAGTTTGCTTATGTAATATTGAAAATTAATTGAGAAAAAGACAAACAGAAACTATAGCAAATAACGCCAACCCACCGAGTATGTAATCGTTTGATTTATCCTAAAAGGAACTCTAATCTTTATTGTTTCAAATCGATAAAATCCGTTTTTAATTATCTCAGTCGGTCTTTCTAATGTTAGCTAACGTTTTTAACGTTTTCACGTTAGCTAATGATGTAAGCACTTACGGCACATCAGGGCTGATGACCATCGGCGGCGTCTTCTTCTTCTCTCTCGTGGATTCCCCAGCGATAACCTCCACCTTCCCTGACGTGGAAGCCCTGCCAACTTCATTAGAAGCGGTGCATGTATACACTCCAGCATCTCGAGGAGTTACGAAGGCGAGAGCTAGTTCGATCTGCCCGTCTCGGTCCAGGGTCATGATGGCTCGACGGCTCGGACGGAGGCGAACGCCATCCCGGTACCAGGTGACGCCTACCGACGGATAGGCTTCTACTACTGCTGATATCCTTAGCTCTTCACCTATTAAGGAAACATATCAAGACTTGTTCATTAGGAAATATGACCTGACAAGCATTCATAGAGGTATTAAATCACAAAAATTTGCCATTGAGCTCCAAAGTCTAAACTTCACATCATCATCATAGTATTCAGCCTATATCAACCCATTGCTAGGTTCATTCCTCCCTTTTTTCGCGCTACGCCTTCTTTCAGTAAATCTTCACATACCTTCGTTCAACCTATAAAGAGGCTCCAACCCGCAACAGAATTCCGGCGCTACATAAGCCCTTATGCCCTTGTCCACCACCAGGCTGCATCGGCAGCTGATGGCGCCACTGGTGTTCCTCGCCATAGCCTCGTAGACGCCGCCATCTTCCAAGGTTGTAGGAGCTATCTCCAGAGTGTGGAAGTGCTCGTCTTGGGACTTCGAGTGACGACCTACGAGAAATGGTTCATGGTTAACTTTTTAGAAGCTGTTGTTCGGGTTTATCTATCCCGCTGTGTATCTTAATAAACAAATAGACAACACTAAACGCGTACTGCTTAAATTAATCTGAATAAGGTTCTCGAAATGAAATCGAACCAAGAACCTCAAAACTGCGATGGGCGCTTGGTAAACGTCACGCCACCACGAAGGCCGTTGCAAGTCAAATTTGACGAATATATCCGATTATACCTTTGAGCAAAAGGGACTTCCGCGCGAGGAATCCTTGTTTCTCTATGGACTAGAAGAAGTACCTATCTAATTAGTAAATTCATATAGGGTTCAATGTGCAATTTCACAACCATAATCAGTGGGGTTACAACAAAATATGCCAACAGGCTAATGAAGAACCTAGCAATCTCAATTTTCATTACCCCTTATGGCAAAATGGAAAAGGGCACTGGTACGTAGGTTAATTAAAAGCTGGTAATAACCAGACATGGAATGTAGCAGACCAGTCGTCCCCACACTTGTTCATGGCACAATCAGACATCAAAGCAGGTAAAACTAAACAAAAGTTAATTTTCCCACCCTAGGTAGCCTTTCACCTCGATATAATAGCGTTTTGGTGAAAAGCAGACATATTGATCCCGTCTGGTTTCCGAGATAAATTAATTTTCATGGGGAGAGGGTAGCGCCATGTTTGTATTGAAAGTCTATAGTTATTGTAAATTTGTTTCGTCCAGTCTAGACTGTTGAGGGGGAGTTTTGAGGAAAGCCATAAATGTTACCTTTGATGTTGTCAATCAATGTAATGAAAAATTTTATACAAACTTAGCGTGCGACTTGGGCAGAATAATAGATGAGTTTAGTTTAATACGATCATCATCATCAGCCATTTTTATGTCCCCACTGCTGGGATATGACCCAGCATGTGGGTCATACCCCAGCTGTGGGGATCAGTGAGTTTTAATGACTGCGAAGTCGGGATCAATAGCTTAACGTGCTTTTCAAAATACTGAGGAGCTCGAGAAAATACATTTTTGGTCACCCATCCCATAACCGACCATTGTGAAAGTTGCTTAACCGCCACTATCGCAGGCTGAGCGCGCGAACCTTCTTTTAATTTCAAACGCTTTTTTTTAGTAAATTGGGTTGTAAATTTCGAACGGAATTTGTATGAAACATAAAGCAACATGGACTCTGAAGTCCTTGTTGCTAGAAGGTATGAAAGGATGAAATGAAGATTCATGATTGGAACTTGAGAAAAATTACAAGACTCTTGTCTGACAAAAACCCTTTCGTTTCAGAACGAAGGCAGCCTATGGAATGAACCGAGATTTTTTCGTGGGTTGAAAATAAGTGGGCCCAACGAAGAATAAACGATTTAAAATAATAAAAATTGGTTATTTTCCACGATTTATAATTGAGCTGATTGCAAAGACTTTTCTCGCAAAGCGACATTTTTCGCCAGCGCGAAAAACATCCCCTTCTTAGAAGTCTATAAATAAAATTTCTTGCACATGTTTTGATTCGTTTGTTATTAACGGTCCACTTTCCTAACCACCTGGTATTGATTGGTAGTCATTATTTTTACTCAGGTAAGTACATTCGTATATGAAGATTTAGGCAGCGTAATAGATAACGTAAAGCTCATCTCGGTCCTCTGGCAACGTTGTTGTCATGAGCAAGTTAGCTCGTTTGTTCAATTATGATAAATAGTTTAGTACGAGTAGTTATGAGGCCTTTGTCCAGCAGTGGACGTCTTTCGGCTGAGAGAGAGAGAGAGAGAGAGAGTTATGAGGAAAGAGAAAACATATGATCATACACACATATCGGTCACACAATCTTAATCATAATCGCGCTCCTGTTTGCTCTGCCGTAGTCGGGTAAAAATAAGATATAAAATAGTTAATTTTCCTGGATTTCTTATTGAAAGAGTTCTAAAGAAAAAATATATTTTTTTAATTAAAGATGGGTTTGCTCTTGACCACAATCTTGCCCGAGGACAGAGATAAGATCTACGATGTAGCGAGCTTACCCAAAAGCAGCCTATTCACTCTGGTTTTGAAGAGAGTCAGTTTTATGTGCTCGGGGACACAGACGCAAGTAGGGAGTTCCATAGCTTCGCTAATTTCTCAGAAAACAGCGCGAATAACAACAACAACCCGTTCTTGGAACTTTAATCGTTGCACGTGTATTGATTAGTAGATTCTCAGGTATAGCCTCTTACCAGGCGTCCTACGTTGGCGGCAGAACGCTTCAAATGTGACAAAGGCAGCGCGGTACCGCGCTATGTATAAATGACAAAGTATGGAACTATGGATGGACGTAGTTAGTCCTGTTGAATGTGGGTCATAAAAGTCAATTAAATTTACTAAAAAAGTGGCCCATTATCATATCGGTGAATTAAGTCCAAGGTGGATAAATTACACTAATTTGTTAAATCAATTCACCTGATAAAATTTTCTGGGTGAAATGAGTCCGAGGTGAAGGTTAGTTTTTAGGTTTTTGTTCTTCACTGTACAGTTTTATCCTAACTAATATTATATCAATAAATAGAGTTTTTTAATATATTTTTCAACACACTTGCTCGTAAATTGGGACTTATTACATCGAATTTAGGCCTAGAATGCCATATATTACGAAGGTATTACGAATATATTATGGAGGTGTTTGGAAATAATAATTACCATACTGCGCTATACAAAAGATAGAAAACTAATGCGCGTTATGAATTCTACAAAGCATTTTTAATTTAGCCGTATAATACATATTTAAGATCAAATAGGGAAAATAACAACAGTTTTTAAATAAGCAAAGATAATGATTTATACAGCCAAGCACTGGCTGTTTGTTGATATAACACCGTACGCTGCGCGCGCAGCACGCTCGCAGCGCGCGAATAAAAAACAAGACTATATTTTTTATCTTGTTTGTGACGTACATTTTTAGATTTTCGCCGTGTTAGCATATTAACTATTTATTAAAATGTCGACTAGTGGAGAAGAATTGGAAGAATATGTAAATTTAACTCCACCTGAAATCATAAACGAGGCGCGAAATGCAAGTGATAGTTTATTGCCGCCAAAATCAAAACAAAAGTATTTGGCGGCATACGAATGTTTTATAAAGTGGAAAAATGACAAAAAGGCGCAATCATTTTCTGAAAACGTATTTTTAGCGTATTTCAACGAACTTGGAAAAAAATACAAACCACAGAGCACATATGAAGTAGAGCTGTTCATAAGCTAGTAGACCTGTCCCCAGTCCACCAACTTGAGGCTTCTAACTATTTGCCACCAGACGTCACTATTGTCGCATTCGCGGAGTTCACTTCATAGTGTCAACACGTGCCGCAGATGTGTCGAAGTTACGCGAAATTTTAGATTGTGCTCATTAACAATGAAGTGCTGTATTGTGGGGTGTAAAAGTAACACACACAAAAAGGAATCACGCGATAAAAGTATATATTTTCACTCGTAAGTATTTTTACGTAATTATTCCCACAGCGGTGGATACGCGCCTGTCAGTACAGCCATCTAGTGAGTAATAGCAGAACTCAAGAGAATTAATAAAACAGTTTGCGAAAATAATTCTGCTACTGGCTAATAGGTGGCTATACAGTTTGTAAAATTAGATAAAATAAGTCTAGTCTATCTAGTAAGAGTTCATTTTTTTAATTTCTGTCTACGGTAAGTATACGTCCCCCGCTCCCCTCCCAATGCGGACACTGTCTTTCATATGTAAAATACCTATGCGCATCTCCTCTCCATACATACTTCGTGATACAAACCCAATTCACTCTGGTGTATTTTTTCGATGCTAAAAAGCACTGTCAAGACAAAAAATAATACTGACATACAAACTTACTCTAACCTGATATCATTTCTCAAAAGGCACTCGGATGGATACATTGGTAAAAAAAGTAAAGTATTGTCACCAACCGATGTTGAAAAGTTTTTAAAAGAAGCCCCAGATTATGAGTACTTGGCCACAAAGGTAAGTTGAATTTTATAATATAAATTGCTTCTATAATAATATAATTTATTTTGTTTTGGCTCTTAAATATAACAACTAACCTAATTTTATCTCTTTGCAGGTTGCGTTAATATTCGGCATAATAGGTGCATGTAGACGGCAAGAGCTTCATAATATTACCACCAAGGATATAGATACCCATGGTGAAATGTTTCTCGTAAAAATCCCTAACACAAAAAACAAAATTCCAAGAACTTTTGTAATCCACGGCCCCTTTTATCAGATAGTTAATTTGGAGCTACCACCGGCAAAGAAATTGTGCACTGAGCCGCAAGCATCGACTTCTCGTGACAATAGTTATTATGTAATGGCATCACCTAACACTAATGAGCCCGCTGTCTCATATGAAAATAATCTACATTCACCAACGTTTACCCAGGAAACCGAAAACAATGAGTTCATTAATAATACCAATAACATTACACAAACTGTAAAAATGCCGACAAAATCTGTTCGGTATCACTTTAATCATTGTACTTTTACTAATTGTTTTAATAATTAAATGTTATGACTATATGATGTTTTTTTTACTCACAAGTGTGTTGAAAAACGCCGTACGATACACGTGTGCATTTGGTCATTACGCACACTCGGCTTTATTAGCGCGCTCGCCTTCGGCTCGCGCGCCAATATCGCCTCTTGTGCGTAATGACCAACATAGCACACTTGTATCGTAATGTACTATTATAACAGATACATACTATAAACATCCAAGATCCGGTCCAATTTAAAAAAAGCGGCCAAGTGCGAGTCAAACACGCGCACCGAGGGTTACGTTCACGCAAAGCTTCTCACCATTCTCACATTATAGCCCTAACTAAAAGACCGTCTAGTTTTAAAAACAAACTTAACTTTGCAGTTCGATCCTTAAAATTCATACTGAATCCAGCGGAAAAATAATATTTTTTTTTTACTTTCAACAACATATTCACAATTTTTAGATTTATTCCAGTATAAGTACTGTTAGACCTTGCTTTTTGCCAAATTTCATAATTTTAGGACAACGGTAAGTACCCTGTTGATTGCTGCCTGAAATCGCAAAATATTCGAAAATTTGCAACATTTACGGTAATATCTCTTGATCGCGTTGACGTATAATTTTGATTATTTTTATGCTAAAAGAGACAGTGGATCTGTTTATTCGATATTAATTTCAACTTGATACAATAACTTTTAAGCGTTCCTGAGAAAAAAACAGACAGATAGACGGACAACAAAGTGATCTTATAAGGGTTCCGTTTTTGCCTTTTGAGGTACGGAACCCTAAAAAGATTATTTTCCATCTCGACTCGACCGAGAATCGAACCCGGGACCTCTGGGTCTGGCGTGATGACCGTTGGGCCACGGAGGAGGTTCTTTCGATCACATCCGGGTCTTGCGGGTGTAACCATTCGACCACCGCTTTATGTTTAGCTTACAAGCTTACAACCATAGATTAAAGAATATATACTTCTTTCTTATCGAATTAAAAGCTCTTGTAAATAAGTGTACATTACTTCTAAATACAAAGAAAGTCTAATGGCTATGCCATTAGCGTAACCCATTAGAGCCAATTAGGCGGCGAACTCAGCTCGAGGGCCTTTTGTGTTATCCATTACAAAGCTGCGTTGGCAATGGCAACGTCTCCCGTCCTCTGTCAACATCCCTTTTTTTGGCAGTCCCCCCGGCTAATAATAAAACTGTATACAAACACTAGAGAAGCAAATAAATGCGATGATATTCTACGCCACCGCAACGTTTAAAATATTGGTTTATTAGTTAAAGGAATGGTGAAGGAAAAAAAAGGTCCAGGGAGACCGAGAAAGAGTTGTGTAAGCCAATTGGAAGAGAAGATAGGCGTGGGTAGAGCAACAATCATTCAATAAGCATTCAGTGGTGCGACGAGGAATGACAATTCCTTATCATGCCACTGGTGGAACAAGTTGGTGGCACCAAGACCTTGAATGTTAAGCCAAGAATAGAGAGTAATCCATCGACAAGAGCACTGAAGATGAAGTAGTAATTACTATAAAAGAATAAATATCATACAAAGTTTTGTACGAAATATTTTTGGTATGAAGCGTTTATTCCTTTCTGAATTATACGAGTATAAGTGTAAATCCAGGTGTATACCTGTAGTAGGTATACGAAAAAAGAAGGCCTTATGGTTCACCTAGTAGTTTGTAAATTTGAGCAAATCTAGGCCTTACCAGGCAATAAAATTCTTGAAATGTCTTTTGATGACCTCCGTGGCGGCTCAGTGGACGCCCTTCCGCCATCTGGTTTGATTCCCAACGCAAGCAAATATTTATACTTGTTATCACAGATATTTTTTAGTGTATACACGTTTTGCACGTTTCTAAAGAGTCGATCGGTACCACGACACAAGCTGATTACATCGTGAGGGTCGTTGAGTGTTGTCCATTAATTTATTACTTACTGTCAAGAATGACTTCCTCTCCATCCCTGTACCATGTGACACTCGGTGGAGGGCACCCGACCACCTGGCACGTCAGCCGGACTGGGTAGGTGGCCTGCACACGACGATCTCGAAGACGCATCGTGAATTGAGGGGGATAATCGCCTTCCACTCCTGCTGACCGCTCCCTAAGAATCATTGCATGTTAATCATTTGCTTGCTATAAAATTCTCGTATAAATCAGCTTTCGATTTCAGAATATTACCTAAAACCCTTAAATAGCTGTATGGGCTTTGCCCTGAAGAGATGTCTGAAAGCCTAAACAATTCCACGAATATCTATTAGAAAAATACATTTCCAATCAGATTTACAAGTTTAAAAATCTTCAGCATTGTTATTTTACTTCAAGTAATATTTCTTTTAAGTAATGTTTTTACAGATGCCATTAGCCATTATACAGATACCTAATTGAGTTTTTTGTACTTAGATTTTTTTCCAAAATAAAATGTTTTTAAACAAATGCCATTAGTCATTAGGTATTCAGATAATTCAGTTGTTATTTATTACTTATTTACCTTTTTAGTTTAGCATCTGCTTCCCAAATCAACTTATCAGTGACGACAGCCAGCCTCGCATAAGTTGACGCTCTTCCATGAGCATTGCTCGCTTCACAACTATACCTGGCTTCGTCTTCAATCCTTACATCATTTATCACAAGAGAACAATCGTATCCATTGAAAGACGTCTTCATCCGTCGCTCCTCTTCATCTATTTCGTGACCGTTCTTCATCCAAACCACTTCAGGAGTCGGCTTCCCCTTAACACTGCAGCTTAAATTTGCTGTTGTACCAATTAAAATTTTCAACTGCCCCGGTAAAATATCTACAAATTCTGGTCTATCGCCTGATGATCCGATAGTGATAGGAGTAGATGTTTGGACCGCCTCACCCCAGCCGTATCGGTTCCTTGTAGTTACTCTAAAATGGTATTCTTCTCCTTGTTTTAGATTGAAAACGTCAAAGGAATTTAATGGCGTTATGCCCAGTTCAGTCCACCGCGCGCCGCCTTCTTTTCCCAATAACCAACTTTCCACCTTGTAAGCTAGGACAGGCGCTGATACACTGGGGTCAGGTTTGGGCCAAGACAGAGATATCCAGTTGTTTCCGCCGTCGACGACGCTCGGCTCGCTTGGAATACGATCGGGCACAGCTGTAAAATAGATTGCCTTATCACTACAATGACCTTTCCAATAGTTGATGGGCTGCCAAGTATCGATTCGTGCCAATCGACTAATATGACGTCATGATACAGATGTATAATCTACACTGCCCTTTTGAATATGATAATGATAAAAAGCCATCAAAGGTCTATTTAAAACAAAGAAATTATTATAAGATAAAATGTACTTATTTTGAAAATAACTTACATTTATAACTACGTTCGGCCATAGACAATGTTGAATCTTCCGCAGGGTATGTCCAATCGGAAATTAAACTATCAGAAGAAGCATGTTGTCTTATCTGAAAAATTAAGCAAGTACAAAAAACCGTATCTCAAGATGACCAATGACCATGTAAGGTCATGTGCAAAAATAACCTATCACCATTGAAATACAACTCAGTCTCAGTGCAATTCAGTAATCTTAGAAAAATACCAAAATACATAGACTATCTAGTTAGTATATCTAGTTGCCTAAAATAATCTGTTTGTTACAAATTCTTACCACTACAGTCACGAAGGCTCTGTCACAGCCGTAAGCGTTTCTTGCAAGGATGCAGTAGGTGCCAGCGTCAGAGATCACTGACCTCTTCAGTGTGAACTTGACGTAGTCGTCTGACGTCATCTTGCAGACGCGTTGACTGTTAGTTATGTCGCGGATGCCTTTCATGAAAATCACTGAAGAAATAAAAGTAGCCTTAATTCCCTTGTATGTACTAGTATGTATTTTTAAACAATCGGAGTAACGCTAATAGTTTAAAAAAATTTTTTTCGTCAAATCTACTTTACCTTTAGGTTTTGGTTCGCCTTGTACCCTGAAGGAAATGTTCAAGTCCTCTCCGACCGAAATTAAAACATCTTTTTCTGGCCGACCAACAATAATGGCAGGTTTGCCTTCAAGCTCATTTTCTTGAACCACCGTAATAGCTGCATTCATATCGACAGTGCCATGGCTACTCCATGCTCTGCACGTGTATAGCCCAGATTCTTTTTCAGTAACATCAGAAAGAGCCAATGTGTACAACCCTTGTTCAACAAAAGTTCTTGCGTTTTTGTAAGATTCGGTTACGTTATATCCTTCACGAAGCCATTCCACCCTGGTAGGGCATCCTCTGATTTCGACTTGTAATCCAATGGTTCCACCATGAGATACTTTGAAATCTGACAAAACGTTCGTGAAATGAGGTCGTCTTGACTCTAAGGCTTGACGGTTAAATCGAGATTTCTCAATCGTTGTCAAGTTAGGACTAAGACGATTTTCCTTACCTAAAATAATTTACAAGTGATTAATGAAAGCTGATTATCTTCGTCTTAAGATTATCATCATCAATATCTTCGTCTTAATGAATTAAGAAAACCGTAAAAGAGATTTTTTTCTTGTAATATGTTCACACATCAATCCTTGCAAACCAGAATAAAAGCAATCATCTATATACTTACCAGTAAAGTTGACAATATGAGATATCTGATCAGACCAAACAGAATTTTCAGCTTTGCACGTATATTTCCCGCTATCTTCTGACGTAGGGCAGTCAATAGCTAGCCTACAGACACCGTCAGCCAAATAATACGCTTGGTATCGATCATTGGTTGCGATTACTTTGTCATCTTTCAACCATGATATAGTTGGTAGAGGCTGGCCACGAATCCGGCACTCCAGAACTAGCTCATTTTCTGCCATGTGGTATGTGTCTGGAATTAAAAGTGTTTTGTCAATAAATTTGCCGTGACGATGTGTATTATATTATCATAACTTGTAATCAATTTATACAACAATCATCCATAAGTACTTTTTCAGCTAGCCATTAAGGCCACTAGTGGAAGAAGCCTCCCCATTCCGTATCTGATCGTCCGTCCGTTCGTCGTTCCGTCGCGTGATAGATCACGCGCCGATTCATTCCATTTTTTTACTGAAGGCCGATAATATATCACGCCCACGGCTCCGTCAAAATATTTTAAATTTTAAAGAACAATATGTAAAAAAACACATTACTTACCACGTATAGAACGGGTAAATGTTGGAGGTATAGGAGACGCTTTGAAACTCGGATACACCTTTAGATTGGCTGATGAACTGATAGAACCATTTTCATTTTCCACAGTACAGCTATACTCCGCTGAATCAGTAGGCACTGCGTTTAATACTTCCAAAGTTATAAGGCCATCCATAATCTTCGTTCGATATTTCAATTTATTGTTGAGAAGTACGCCATTTCTGTACCATGTGACTGAAGGATCAGACGAAGATAAAACGCTGCATGTCAACTTTACTCTGGAACCCTCAACGGCAGTTCTATCAGTTAAATACGTAGAAAATACCGGTTTCCTCTTAATATCACGAGTCATACTCGATCGTTTTTCAGATAATATGCTCCTAGCTTCACTCAATGCCTTAGATTTCTGCCTTGTTTCTCGTTTTTCTGGCGGTTCACTGCTCCTACTAACCAAGTCCAGTGGTGGAGGCAAGGAAGAACGCAATTTTGCGTCCGTAACTAACTTTTCAGCTTTAAATATTCCGTGTCTACCTATACGGTCTCTTTCTAATCCTAATATATCTGCACTAAGTCTGTCTGTTTCGAATGTTTTTTCTCTATATCCAGGAGGTCTAGCAAATCCAGAAGTATAATCTTTTTGGGTATGGTCAACAAATCTAGGTTTTTCCCTTTCGTCTCTTTTTCTTTGCCCTGCTGAAGGCTCGTACTGGTACTCCTTGCTATAACGCTGATCATTAGATGTATGAGACAAGGCGACGTTATTTTCAATTTCGAAACCATCCACTTTAGTAATTTTAACGAATTCAACGCTCCCTTTTCTGACATGATCACTTACATTAGCATTTTTTAAAGGTCTTTCTTTTTCAGCTTCCTTTAATTTTTCAGACTGGATACCTCGTTCTACATCTTTCTTTTTATATTCAGTTTCAGAGTCTCTTTCATCTTTTATTTCAGGTTTAGCTTTCTCTTCTTTTATACTTTTATCCTCTGCTCCAGCCTTTGCTAATTCTTTTTCTCGCTTAAGGCGTGCTTCCTCTGCCTTAATTTTCTCCTCTTCCACTATTTTGCGTTTCTTCTCGTCTTTTTTCTTTTTCTTTTCTGCCTTTTCAGCTTCTTCTTTACGTGCCGATTCCTCTTGCATAAGCTTTTCGTTCTCAATATGTTTTTCTTCATCTTTAGTTTGCTTTCCGGCCTTTTCAGCCTCAACTTTTACTTTCTTAATATGCTCTTCTTCTTTTATCTTTTGCTTTTCGTCTTCAAGGCGTTTCTTTTTAATTTTTTTCGCTTCCTGTTTTTCTTTTATATAACGCTCTTCTTCTTCTAGTTTAAGTTTTTCTTCGTCAATACGTTTCTTTTCCTCTATCTTTTTCTCCTCAATTTCTTCTGCCTCCTGTTTCTCTTTCTTAATACGCTCTTCTTCTATTTTTTGCTTTTCTTCTTTAAGGCGTTTCTTTTCTATTTCCGCCTCCTGTTTTTCTTTTTTGATTCGCCCTTCTTCTTCTAGTTTAAGTTTTTCTTCTTCTAGGCGTTTCTTTTCTTTTTCTTCCGCCTCCTGTTTTTCTTTTTTGATGCGCGCTTCTTCTTCTAGTTTATATTTTTCTTCCTCAATACGTTTCTTCTCCTCTTTATTTTTCTTCTCAATTTCTTCTGCCTCCTGTTTCTCTTTCTTGATACGCGCTACTTCTTCTGTCTTTTGCTTTTCTTCTACAAGACGTTTCTTTTCCGTTTCTTCTGCTTCCTGTTTTTCTTTTCTGAGACGAGCTGCTTCCTCATTTTTAAGTTTTTCTGCTTTAAGGCGTTTCTTTTCCTCTTTTTTTTTCTTCTCAATTTCTTCTGCCTCCTGTTTCTCTTTCTTGATACGCGCTTCTTCTTCTATCTTTAACTTTTCCTCTTCAAGGCGTTTCTTTTCTATTTCATCCGCGTCCTGTTTTTCTTTTTTGTTACGCGCTTCTTCTTCTAGTTTATTTTTTTCTTCTTTAAGGCGTTCATTTTCTTCTTTCTTTTTCTTCTCAATTTCTTCTGCCTCTTGTTTATCTTTCTTAATACGCGCTTCTTCTTCTTTCTTTTGCTTTTCTTCTTCAAGACGTTTCTTTTCCATTTTCTCTGCCTCCTGTTTCTCTTTCTTGATACGCTCTTCTTCGATCTTTTGCTTTTCTTCTTCAAAGCGTTTCTTTTCTATTTTTTTCGCCTCCTCCTCCTCTTTTTCTTTTTTTATGCGCACTTCTTCTACTAGTTTAAGTTTTTCTACCTCGATACGTTTCAGTTCCTCATCCTTTTTCTTCTCAATCTCTTCTGCCGCCTGTTGTTCTTTCTTGATACGCGATTCTTCTTCTGCCTTTTGCTTATCTTCTTCAAGACGTTTCTTTTCCATTTCTTCTGCATCCTGTTTTTCTTTTTTGAGACGAGCTGCTTCCTCTTTTTTAAGTTTTTCTGCTTTAAGGCGTTTCTTTTCCTCTTTCTTTTTCTTCTCAATTTCTTCTGCCTCTTGTTTCTCTTTCTTAATACGCTCTTCTTCTATCTTTTGCTTTTCTTCGTTCAAGCGTTTCTTTTCTAATTCTTCCTCCTCCTCCTGTTTTTCTTTTTTTATTCGCGCTTCTTTTTCAAGTTTATGTTTTTCTACCTCGATCCGTTTATTTTCATCTGTTTTTTTCTTCTCAATTTCTTCTGCCTCCTGTTTCTCTTTTTTGATACGCGCTTCTTTTTCTATCTTTTGCTTTTCTTCTTCAAGGCGTTTCGTTTCCATTGCCTCTGCCTCCTGTTTCTCTTTCTTGATACGCTCTTCTTCTATCTTTTGCTTTTCTTCTTCAAGACGCATCTTTTCCATTTCCTCTGCCTCCTGTTTCTCTTTCTTGATACGCTCTTCTTCGATCTTTTGCTTTTCTTCAAGAAGTTTCTTTTCCATTCCCTCTGCCTCCTGTTTCTCTTTCTTGATACGCTCTTCTTCGATCTTCTGCTTTTCTTCTTCAAGACGTTTCTTTTCTATTTCTTCCGCCTCCTGTTTTTCTTTTTTGATACGTGCTTCTTTTTCTAGTTTAAGTTTTTCTTCCGCCTCCTGTTTTCCTTTTTTGATACGCGCTTCTTCATCTTCTAGTTTATTTTTTTCCTCTTCAAGGCGTTTTTTATCTATTTCTTCCACCTCCCGTTTTTCATTTTTGATACGCGCTTCTTCTTCTAGTTTATTTTTTTCTTCTTCAAGGCGTTTCTTTTCTATTTCTTCCGCCTCCTGTTTTTCTCTTTTGATATGCGCTTCTTCTTCTAGTTTATTTTTTTCTTCTTCAAGGCGTTTCTTTTCTATTTCTTCCGCCTCCTGTTTCTCTTTCTTAATACGTGTTTCTTCTTCTAGTTTAAGTTTTTCTTCCGCCTCCTGTTTTTCTTTTTTGATACGCAATTCTTCTTCTAGTTTATTTTTTTCTTCTTCAAGGCGTTTCTTTTCTATTTCTTCCGCCTCCTGTTTCTCTTTCTTGATACGTGTTTCTTCTTCTAGTTTAAGTTTTTCTTCCGCCTCCTGTTTTTCTTTTTTGATACGCAATTCTTCTTCTAGTTTATTTTTATCTACTTCAAGGCGTTTCTTTTCTATTTCTTCCGCCTCCTGTTTCTCTTTCTTGATACGTGTTTCTTCTTCTAGTTTAAGTTTTTCTTCCGCCTCCTGTTTTTCTTTTTTGATACGCAATTCTTCTTCTAGTTTATTTTTTTCTTCTTCAAGGCGTTTCTTTTCTATTTCTTCCGCCTCCTGTTTCTCTTTCTTAATACGTGTTTCTTCTTCTAGTTTAAGTTTTTCTTCCGCCTCCTGTTTTTCTTTTTTGATACGCAATTCTTCTTTTAGTTTATTTTTTTCTTCTTCAAGGCGTTTCTTTTCTATTTCTTCCGCCTCCTGTTTCTCTTTCTTAATACGTGTTTCTTCTTCTAGTTTAAGTTTTTCTTCCGCCTCCTGTTTTTCTTTTTTGATACGCAATTCTTCTTCTAGTTTATTTTTTTCTTCTTCAAAGCGTTTCTTTTCTATTTCTTCCGCCTCCTGTTTCTCTTTCTTAATACGTGTTTCTTTTTCTAGTTTAAGTTTTTCTTCCGCCTCCTGTTTTTCTTTTTTGATACGCGCTTCTTCTTCTAGTTTAATATTTTCTTCCTCAATACGTTTCCTTTCATTTGCCTGTTTCCTCTCAATTTCTTCTGTTTCCTGTTTCTCTTTCTTCATACGCGCTTCTTCTTCCATCTTTAGCTTTTCTTCTTCAAGACTTTTCTTTTCCGTTTCCTCTGCCTTCTGTTTCTCTTTCTTGATATGCTCTTCTTCTATCTTTTGCTTTTCTTCTTCAAGGCGATTTTTGTCTATTTCTTCCACCTTCTGTTCTTCTTTTTTTATTCGCGCTTCATCTTCTAGATTAAGTTTTTCATCCTCAATACGTTTCTTTTCCTTCTCATTTTCTTGTGCCTCCTGTTTCTCTTTCTTGGTACGCGCTTCCTCTTCTAATTTTTGATTTTCATCTTTAAGACGTTTCTTTTCCATTTCTTTCGCTTCCTGTTTTTCTTTTTTGATACGTGATTCTTCTTCTAGTTTAAGTTTCTCTACCTCAATGCGTTTCTTTTCCTCTTTCTCTTCCGTTCCTTCTGCCTCCTTTCTTTCTTTTTGGAGACATGCCTTTTCTTCTAGTTTTAGTACTTCTTCTTTCTGGTCATCGGCCTTTTTCTTATCAATTTCTTCCAAATTGTGTTTTTCCTGAGCTTCGTCTTCTTTTTTTAGTTTTTCCTCCTCGAAGTGTTTCTTATCAGTTTCTTTCTCTTCAATTTTTTCTTTATTATTAGACGCTTCTTCGTTTAGCTTTAGTTTTTTTTCCTCAATGCGGATTTTTTCAATTTCTTCCGCCTCTTGTTTTTCTTTTTGGAGAAGTGCATCTTCTTCGTGTTTAAGTTTTTCTTCTTCAAGGTAAAGTGTCTCTTCATTATTATTTTTCGCTTCATTTCCTTCTTTTTCCAATTTGATACACCCATCTTCTTCTTGATTAATTTTATCTTGTTCAAGTTGTTTCTTTTTAGTTTGGTTTTGCTTTTCTATTTCTTCCGCCTCCTTGACTGTTTTGATAAGTGCATCCTCTTCTGCTACTTCTATTTCCTTTTTGATGAGTTCTTCCTCTAAATTGTTATTTTCTTCTTGGAAGCACTTTTCAAATCTATTTCCCGACTCAGTTTTTTTAGTTGATTCACTAGTATCCGCTTGATCTTCTTTATAAAAATCTTTCTTTCTTTCTTCAATTTCTTTGACCGGAGCTTCCTCAAGGTGTTTCTCTTCTTCTTTCTCACTTAAAATTTCTTTTTTGAAAAGAGCTTCTTCTTTAATTTTTGTTTCTTCTTGTTTGTCATTTATTTGCTTCATTTCTTCATCTTGAACAATAGGTGTATCCTCTTTTTTCTGTTCTTTACTATTATCTTCAGCCTCTTCTGTGCACTCTATATCTTGCATCCGGTTATTTTCAGTATCCTCACGTTTTTGTTTTTCCTCATTTATTCGTTCTTGTTGTATTTCTGCGTCTACTAAATTGTCTTTAATTCTTTTAACTTCTTCGTCATCTACGGAAATATTTTCTGTTTTTTGTTGAGAACTACAAGCCTCTCCAGTTCCTATTTCTATTTGTTTGTGATTTTCTATTTCTTCATTAAACATTTCTTCTGGATGTTTTATTTTTTCAAAATTTTGCTCAATTAATTCGATTTGCTCACTTTGTTGTTTTACTTTATTAACAGCATCTTGTGAAGTTGAAGATTTAGTTGTATCGACTTGCTCTTTATATTCCTGGATTTTATCTCTTTGGAATTCATCATGTGAAACCATTTTTTGTGAATCGCTTGTTTGTATTATTTCTGCAGCAATATTCGACGTTTTGGGCACTTCTTCCATTTGACCTAATATTTCAATTTTAGCAATATCTTCGTTTTCAGAAATCAATGCTTTAATCTCTTCTTGTTGAATGGCTACTGTCACCTCTGTACACTCAGTATTGATAACTTCTTTTTCACTTTGATCTTTTAAAATCTGATTATCAGTTAATAGTACAGGGACATAATCATTTGATAAGCTTTGATTTAAAGCTGAGGTTATGTCATAAACTTGTAAAGAAATATTTTTAAATATAGGTATTTTATCTTTTACTTCTAGTGAGCTATTTGATTCAATATTAAGCAAATTTTCTTGAATATTTTTACCCGTTTGCTCTATTTTATTTAAAACGGTTTTGTCTGTTGTTATCAATTTAATCTCATCAAGATTTGATTTCAGTTCTTCAAGGATGATTTTGGTAAATGCAGCATCACTGGGCAGTCTAGCTGTCTTGTCTAGATTAATATAAAACTTTATGTCCCCAAAGTGTTTTAAAATATTACGCAAAGATTTCGAAAACTTTTTAAGTTTTTGTATGTTACATTCTTTGTTTATATCCATTATAGTAGTCAGTAGTTTCTGAGAATGTAGAATATTTTCAGAAGGTTTGCCGTAATTTTCAAACATAAACTGTTTTTGTATACTAGCTATTGTACCTCTCATATTAGAAATACTACCAAAAACTGAATGAACAGCGGTGACTATAATATCTCGATTTGATGAGGAAAGCGTTTCTTCCGCCTCAATAATTCTTTCGAGAGAAAATACTTTTTCTTCTACTTGGTCCAAGACCTGTAACACATCCACACCCTTTTCTATCAAATTTTCAGAGTCACCTATAAAGCTTAATCGTAGTGATTTCATTGTGTCTTTGAGATTGTTTAGATTAAAAATTATATTGCTTAAACTAGTATTTTCCAATTTACTGTCAATTTTCAATGCATTATCTAACATTCTCACAGTCTCATTAGTTTCAGTGGAACATTTTTCTAGAACGTTATTGGTTGAGACATTCTTTAGTAAAATCTCGGAAGATTGTTCTTCCTGTGTCTCATTTATGTTATTCACCAATAATTGTAATGTAGCACAGGCTTCTTTCAGAAGTTCTGGAGGACTGTCTTCATTTATTTGAAGTTGGACACTTCTCACACTGCACTCTAAATCTTCAAGAGTTTCATTGAGAGTGTCATTTATCGTTCCATCAAAATCACGTTTAAGCTTAATAATAACCGTCTGTACTTCATCTAAAGTATCTTGAAGTGACTCAGTATCTTCAGGAACTTTATCTGCCGAAGGTTGATTTATTTTATTGCTTATTTCTTGTAGCAAATTTTCAAGCTGTTTCATAGAGCTCTCTTCAGATACTTCAAAATGTTCTGGAAAAAAATAAATAAGAATATATTTGTTTATACTAAAAGACACTTCTATTTACATGTTATCTGTTTGACATCTTCTATTTACATTTGAGGTAACGTGTTGAAAAGGCTGGCAGTATTGCACGTTGGATGGCAATGCTGTAGTATTTTAATAATAATATTTTCAACACACTTGCTCGTAAAGTGGGTTTTATAACATAGAATTTAGGCCCATAATGCCATATATTACGAAGGTATTACGAATACATATATTACGGAGGTGTTTGGTAATAAAAATTACCTTACTGTTCTTTCATGCGCTATACAAAAGATATAAAACTAATGCGTGTTATGAATTCCACAAAGCATTTTTAATTTAGCCGTATAATACATATAAGATTAAATAGGAAAAATAACAACAGTTTTTAAATAAGCAAAGATAATGATTTTTATACAGCCAAGCACTGGCTGTTCGGCGATATAACCATCCAAAGCGCACATTACATTTATAGCGATGCCACGGTAATATGAAATTACAACTTTTAAATAAGGTGTTTATCACATGAATGAGTGACGTATAAATAAGATTGGTTTTTTAATTAGTCACAACTCTATATTATTAACAGTAAAGATAAAACTTGACTTACTAGTTGGCGTTATTTGAATAGTTGCAATTTTAAGATCTTCTTCCAAATTAGTAGCTATTTCGTTTATTCTTTGCATAGTTTCGGGACTCATTTTTGCTAACTCTTCAGGGTATTCTAGTATTTGTTGTTGTAAATTTGTCAAAGCTTCCTGTAATTTTAGTTTTGTACTTATTTCTCCGACAACATCTTCTTCTAATATTTTGCAAATGTCTACATTATGTTCGACTGCGTTAATAGCAGCAATCTTTTCTCGCAACTCTTTTGCAATAACAACTGATTCTTTCAATGATTCTATATCACGAATATCTGATATTTCGTTTATTACCTCACTAACATCATCGGATATAAATTCGTCTATATGTTGTAGCAGCGTTTCAATCCCTGCAAACAATTAATATTCATATTTAAATTTTATTAAATCTAACATTTATAAATAAACATCAGTTCTGCCAACTAATTTTACTACGTTTCCTGTTCGTACATTTATAAAGTTATATTGAACCAAATATTAACCATTTAACATTAAAAGCATAATGGTGGATTTGAAAATGTCAGCGGATGTTTGTGAAATTTAATGGTGTTTATTAAAGGTCTGTGTGTTTGTGTATATGTGACCAATGACCATGTAACCATTGATTGAATAGTATTAAAGTAATTTTTAAACTACTTAGATAAGCCATATTGTTTTTAGATTCTTCTATATCCTGAAACCATGTCTGAATTACCTACGTCATGTAACATCACGATGATATGTTGGCACAAGGTCATAAAAGTTGTACTGACCGAGAATCAGAAGATTTCATTGAAAATCAGCCGGAAGTTTGAGAAAAATTATTTATAGTATCATAGGTATAGTATAGTATTATTTCAAGATGTAGGAAATGCCAGATGTAGGAAACGTCGAGCCAACTTGGCATTCTCTGCCAAGTGCTACCGGACGTATCTCTCACTACGATTACAAATAAACATGCCACGTGTGTTATAGTGTTGTCATATGGCCCTTGAAATTTAAGTGGAAGTGAAGCATATTCTTAGTTTCCAATCAATTTTTGATGCGATTTTCTTCTGATTCTCGGTCAGCACAACTTTCCTTACCGTGTGCCATGCGTTTTGTACGACGATATTATACATAGATAATTCAAGAATAGGCTCACGGACCACTAATTAAAAGGTTTGTACTTATTGAAGTAATAGATTGTGATAACTTCGAATGGGTCTATGATTTCCCATTTCCAGAAAAGGACTTCTTGTGGCTAAGGTTTTGAATGTGATGTTAAATTCAAACAACATAAAAGTCTAAAATTTGTTTAATTTCATTCGTTTTTGTAGCCGTAACTATCAAACGAACGATATTATTATACTAGCCGGGCGACATATGTTAGCCCGGATCTTATTCACAGTAAAAAGCTATCTAAATATAAAAATTCGTCAACATCGTTAGAGCTGTTTCGGAGAAACCAATTACATATACAAGAATTGCTCGTTTAAAGTATAGGATTAACATTTAACCTTTGACTATGCCAGAAATACTACCTTAAACTCTTGTAGCCATATCAACAACGCTTGTATATCATACTGAGTAAAATATTTTTATAATTAAATGACGTACACTTTAGTATTCATTCAATGACCTTTAGTATGAAACGTATAGTTAATGATGCCTTAAAGTTTTATTAGATAACAATTAAATACACAGTATCTAAGCAAGTATTTAACTAATCGTTTTAATTATGTTAGATTTAACGCTAATATGCTAATATGAAATGGTTTTATTATTTTTATTACGTACAGGCGATGTTTCATTCCCAAATTCATATCTACATAGTCGTGTTAATATTATTTTAGTTATAAAAGCCGATATACCATTGACGCTAATAATGATCAAGGTCATACCATCTCCTCTTAGTGGTTCTTCGAGTTTAACTGTATCACTAATAATTGCAACTTGTGCTTCTTTAGGTGGATTTAGCTTTAACTCATCAGCAATATTCATAAAAGAAAAATCTGAGGTTGATATATTGCCAGGTTCATTAAGATTCAAGATCATTTTATCATCGGTGTACTCTACTATTACACATTTTTCATTCTCGCCATCAGTTTTTTTAGTTTCAGACAAGACAAAAGACTCTATATTTTCATTTTCATCTTTAAGTAAAAATCCCTCTTTATCAAGCGAGGTATTTTCAGAAGACTGTGCTACTGCCTGATCTAAATATTCAACATTATAATCTGCTTGTTCTTTTTCACAGAATGTTAGTTCAAGGTGATCTATTTCAGAACTATCATCAACAATGAATTCTATCATTACCATCTCACCATTTTCAGATGCTGCTTCTAACTCTTCTGCTGCTATATACTCGGATTCCTCAATAATACTATTGATGAAATCAGTAGCAGTAGCTACAATATCTTCCAAACTGGTTTCATATGGGACGCTCGTAAATTTGTCATCAGGTAGTAAAGTATCAGAAAATTCTAAAGAAATTAGAGTCTTTGGCTTAAAATCGTCTATAAAATCAGCATCAGATATTTTTTGGGAATCAATTTGACTCATAGTAATTATAGTTGTCAAATCATTCTGTAGAGAACAAACTGATTTAGACATCCGTTGCACTAAATCATCACCAGCCTGTTCAAAGTTCCATTCTTGAAGTTGATTTTGAAATGGAGATAAAATATTGGATAACCTTTTTACAAGTTCCAGACTTTTAATATTTTCTTCATTTAAAATTACCATTTCCATATTGTCTTTCTTATCATCCCTAAGTAAAACTATGTTTTTATGGAGTTCTTTTGCAATATTTAAAGATTGTTTAACTGCCTTAGCAATCGACAATGGAGATAAAGTATTAATGACTTCAATTGTATTTTCTGATAGATATTCTTCGATGTGTTCTATAAATATATCTGAAAATGGGCATTCCGCATAGGTATTTTTTAGTTCTTTGATTTTAAACACATTATTTTACTTTAAGCAATAAAAGCAAATAAATGACACAACTAAATAAATAATTAAACTATGTTATGTATAATAAATTTAGTGTAAGTAACAATTTTCGTCGACAAATATAGGAGATTTTTGCTATTTCCTATATTCACCGACGCTAATTTGTTACGGTGAGATTGGTAAAAGCTCGTACTGCGCAAATATTTACCCAAAGGTTTCTGGATTTTTTTGTCAATATCTTTCTCACTGTCCGCAACTCCACTTGTCAGATTAAGGACAGATGTTTCTTCTTGGATTATAGAAATATTTTGTCCTTTAGATGTTTCATTGTTTTCATTATGTAATAACTCATCATTCGAAATAAAATCATCAACTTTTTCGACACCTTTGTTCAGTTCTTTAATTGCTTTTATATTGTCAAGTTGCTGTGAATTCTCAGAAGTGCAGTCTCGTGAAGCCGGAGAAGTTAAACATGTTATCATAGACTTAAGGTTTGCGTTCAAGTTTACTGTTATTATATTCACTTTTTGAAGCACATTATCTTTAAATTGCACAGAGATTTCAGCAATATTATCTTCCAAATAATTTTGAAGAACGTTTACAGAATCTTGCAATTGTAGAACTAAATTTATTTGTTCTAAACACAAATAGTTCTCAACTGGACGATTTGGAATTGTGTCTATAGGTAAATTAACATTTGTAATATAAACATACAAACTTTTAGCCGTTTCGATAGATTTTTTTATATTATCATTATGCGCTAACTCTGCTATTAGCGTTATCACTTGAGCCGTTTCTTCCCCTATGTATTCTTGAATAGTATATGCAAGAGTGTCTGAAAATACGTTGATTTTATATAAAAAAGTATTTTCTAAATAAAATAAGCAAAATAGCTTTGGAACAATTAGCAAAAATCAGCTTTATGATACAATGAAATAAAAATAAAAATTAATTTTATTCAGGACTTCTACGTCTAAGAGCCCAATAATATTATGGAAGTTATTTGTACGATGTGGTTTTGTTAATTATGATTATCTCATTAAAAGTTCATTATTTTAAATAGATGAATTAAGTATAAACACATGTAGTGTTTATACTTACTTAATACAAGAATATAAATAATAAATAGGAAATGTGAATCACTTAATTAAAAAACTTAAAGACATGAAAAGTTAATAGCAAAACCTTGACTATAGCGTTTCTAAAGAGCCAGCTAAATCTAAATTAAACTTGTATTTTAATCTTAAGTCAGAATGTCAATAAATGTATGAGGTAACAAAAAATACTAGATGATAATATAGTAATATTATGATTGGTTATCAAATGCAAGCTGCATTTAATTGTCTTGTTAATTAACAAGAAAATTATGTATAGATTACCATAGAGTTTTTCAGGACTTGAATGTGCTATATTTGAATCCCCTTGCAAAGCATTTTCTTCAGAATTCGCGTGTACAGCAGATGATATGCTAAATTTAGGTTCCTCAGTAATCATGTCTGCCTGTTCCGGTGATATTTTTAAAATACTTTCCTTAGATATTTCCTGCATTTTTTCAGAGATGTCGTTTTCGGATTGCTGAAATGCTTTTTCTGTTTTATCAGCATCAATTTCGCTCTGTAATATTGGAATTTCTTTTTCATTAATTATATTTTCTTTATTTACCATAACTTCAGGTATTGTTTCAACAGGACCTTTAAGGTTTTCCTCCATTGCTTTTGATGCAACTTGTGACATTTTTTCAATATTATTATCTGTGATTATAAGATTTTCGTTTTCAGCAACAACAACTTCTGAATTTTCAATGGCATTATTTAATGTTTGCATAGATGCAGTGGCGTGATCCAGTACTAGACCAAATTCCTGTTCATGTTTTTGCAATAATGGTGTAATCTCCTCAGCGGTCACTGTGACTGATGTCTTAATCAAACACTCAATGGCTTGCATTTCTACTTGCTCCGCCGATAATGGTATCACGCTTTCTATAGATATTTCTGTAACATTTTTGGTCAAGTCATTTTCGGATTGCTCATTTCCTCCTTCCGTTTGATCAGCAATAATAGGGATTTCTAAAATTGACATTTTTTCTTCTCGAATGACAATTTCTTTATTATCAATAATTTCATGTAAAGTTTCAACAGGACCTGTAACGTTTTCCTCTGTCAGTATTGATATAACTTTTGAAATTTCTTCGATTCTATCATCTGCTGCAATAAGATTTTCCTTCTCAGCAGCAACAACTTCTGCATTTTCCACAGCATTATTTATTGTTTGCATGAATGTAGTAACATGATCCAGTTCTGAAGCAGATTCCTGGTCTATGCCAATCAGCAAAGGCTTTGTTTCCTCTGTAGGAATAATTACTGTAGTTTCGATGTAATTATTATTAGTTTGCATTTCTGCTTGTTGAGGCGATATTGTTAAAATGCTTTCTTTGGATATTTCCAACAAATTTTCAGGCAGGTCGTTTTCCGATTGCTGGTCTTTTTTGCCCATAATATCAGAAGTAACTTCACTTTGTAATATTGGAGTATCTTCTTCATGAGTGACACTTTCCTTATTTGCTACAACTTCAAATATTGTTTCAACAGGACCTTTAAGGTTTTCCTCCATTGCTTTTGATGCAACTTGTGACATTTTTTCAATATTATTATCTGTGATTATAAGATTTTCGTTTTCAGCAACAACAACTTCTGAATTTTCAATGGCATTATTTAATGTTTGCATAGATGCAGTAGCGTGATCCAGTACTACACCAAATTCCTGTTCATTATTTTGCAATAATGGTGTAATCTCCTCAGCGGCAACTGTGACTGATGTCTCAATCAAATTCTCAACGGCTTGCATTTCTACTTGCTCCGTCGATGACGGTAACATGCTTTCTATAGATATTTCTGTAACATTTTCGGTCAAGTCATTTTGGGATTGCTCATTTCCTCCTTCCGTTTGATCAGCAATAATAGGGATTTCTAAAATTGTCATTTTTTCTTCTTGAATGACAATTTCTTTATTATCAATAATTTCATGTAAAGTTTCAACAGGACGTGTAATGTTTTCCTCTGTCAGAATTGATATAACTTTTGAAATTTCTTCGATTCTATCATCTGCTACAATAAGATTTTCCTTTTCAGCAGCAACAACTTCTGCATTTTCCACAGCATTATTTATTGTTCGCATAGATGTAGTAACATGATCTAGTTCTGAGGCAGATTCCTGGTCTATGCCCCTCAGCAAAGGCTTTGTTTCCTCTGTAGGAATAATTACAGTAGTTTCGATGTAATTATTATCAATTTGCATTTCTGCTTGTTGAGGCGATATTGTTAAAATGCTTTCTTTGGATATTTCCAACAAATTTTCAGTCAGGTCGTTTTCCGATTGCTGGTCTTTTTTGCTCATAATATCAGAAATAACTTCACTTTGTAATATTGGAGTTTCTTCTTCATGAGTGACACTTTCCTTATTTGCTACAACTTCAGATATTGTTTCAACAGGACCTGTAAGGTTTTCCTCCATTGCTTTTGATGCAACTTGTGACATTTTTTCAATGTTATTATCTGTGATTATAAGATTTTCGTTTTCAGCAACAACAACTTCTGAATTTTCAATGGCATTATTTAATGTTTGCATAGATGCAGTGGCGTGATCCAGTACTAGACCAAATTTCTGTTCATGATTTTGCAATAATGGTGTAATCTCCTCAGCCGTCACTGTGACTGATGTCTCAATCAAATTCTCAACGGCTTGCATTTCTACTTGCTCCGCCGATAATGGTAACACGCTTTCTATAGATATTTCTGTAACATTTTCGGTCAAGTAATTTTCAGATTCCTCATTTCCTCCTTCCGTTTGATCAGCAATAATAGGGATTTCTAAAATTGTCATTTTTTCTTCTCGAATGACAATTTCTTTATTATCAATAATTTCATGTAAAGTTTCAACAGGACCTGTAACGTTTTCCTCTGTCAGTATTGATATAACTTTTGAAATTTCTTCGATTCTATCATCTGCTGCAATAAGATTTTCCTTCTCAGCAGCAACAACTTCTGCATTTTCCACAGCATTATTTATTGTTTGCATGAATGTAGTAACATGATCCAGTTCTGAAGCAGATTCCTGGTCTATGCCAATCAGCAAAGGCTTTGTTTCCTCTGTAGGAATAATTACTGTAGTTTCGATGTAATTATTATTAGTTTGCATTTCTGCTTGTTGAGGCGATATTGTTAAAATGCTTTCTTTGGATATTTCCAACAAATTTTCAGGCAGGTCGTTTTCCGATTGCTGGTCTTTTTTGCCCATAATATCAGAAGTAACTTCACTTTGTAATATTGGAGTATCTTCTTCATGAGTGACACTTTCCTTATTTGCTACAACTTCAGATATTGTTTCAACAGGACCTGTAAGGTTTTCCTCCATTGCTTTTGATGCAACTTGTGACATTTTTTCAATATTATTATCTGTGATTATAAGATTTTCGTTTTCAGCAATAACAACATCTGAATTTACAATGGCATTATTTAATGTTTGCATAGATGCAGTAGCGTGATCCAGTACTACACCAAATTCCTGTTCATTATTTTGCAATAATGGTGTAATCTCCTCAGCGGCAACTGTGACTGATGTCTCAATTAAATTCTCAACGGCTTGTATTTCTACTTGCTCCGTCGATGACGGTAACACGCTTTCTATAGATATTTCTGTAACATTTTCGGTCAAGTCATTTTCGGATTGCTCATTTCCTCCTTCCGTTTGATCAGCAATAATAGGGATTTCTAAAATTGTAATTTTTTCTTCTTGAATGACAATTTCTTTATTATCAATAATTTCATGTAATGTTTCAACAGGACGTGTAATGTTTTCCTCTGTCAGAATTGATATAACTTTTGAAATTTCTTCAATTCTATCATCTGCTACAATAAGATTTTCCTTTTCAGCAGCAACAACTTCTGCATTTTCCACAGCATTATTTATTGTTCGCATAGATGTAGTAACATGATCTAGTTCTGAGGCAGATTCCTGGTCTATGCCCCTCAGCAAAGGCTTTGTTTCCTCTGTAGGAATAATTACTGTAGTTTCGATGTAATTATTATCAATTTGCATTTCTGCTTGTTGAGGCGATATTGTTAAAATGCTTTCTTTGGATATTTCCAACAAATTTTCAGTCAGGTCATTTTCCGATTGCTGGTCTTTTTTGCCCATAATATCAGAAGTAACTTCACTTTGTAATATTGGAGTTTCTTCTTCATGAGTGACACTTTCCTTATTTGCTACAACTTCAGATATTGTTTCAACAGGACCTGTAAGGTTTTCCTCCATTGCTTTTGATGCAACTTGTGACATTTTTTCAATATTATTATCTGTGATTATAAGATTTTCGTTTTCAGCAACAACAACTTCTGAATTTTCAATGACATTATTTAATGTTTGCATGGATGCAGTGGCGTGATCCAGTTCTAGACTAGATTCCTGTTCATTATTTTGTGATAATGGTGTAATCTCCTGAGCGGCAACTGTGACTGATGTCTCAATCAAATTCTCAACGGCTTGCATTTCTACTTGCTCTGTCGATGACGTTAACACGCTTTTTATAGATATTTCTGTAACATTTTCGGTCAAGTCATTTTGGGATTGCTTATTTCCTCCTTCAGTTTGATCAACAATAATCGGGATTTCTAAAATTGAGATTTCTCCTTCTTGAGTGATAACTTCTTTATTATCAATAATTTCATGTAAAGTTTCAACAGGACGTGTAATGTTTTCCTCTGTCAGAATTGATATAACTTTTGATATTTCTTCGATCCTATCGTCTGCTACAATAAAATTTTCCTTCTCAGCAGCAACAACTTCTGCATTTTCCACGGCATTATTTCTTGTTTGCATAGATGTAGTAACATGATCCAGTTCTGAGGGCTGAGGAGATTCCTGTTCTATGTCCCTCAACAAAGGTTTTGTTTCATCTGTAGGAATAATTACTGTAGTTTTGATGTAACTATTATCAATTTTTATTTCTGCTTGTTGAGGCAATATTGTTAAAATGCTTTCTTCGGATATTTTCATAAAATTTTCAGTAAGGTAATTTTCCGATTGCTGGTCTTTTTTGCCCATAATATCAGCAACAATTTCACTCTGTGATATTGGAGTTTCTTCTTCATGAGTGACACTTTCTTTAATTGCTACTACTTCAGATATTTTTTCAACAGGACCTGTAAGGTTTTCCTCCATTTCTTTTAATGCAACTTGTGACATTTTTTTAATTGTATTATCTGTGATTATAAGATTTTCGTTTTCAGCAACAACAACTTCTGAATTTTCAATGGCATCATTTAATGTTTGCATAGATGCAGTGGCATGATCGAGTTTTAGACCAGATTCCTGTTCATTATTTTGTTGTAATGGTGTAATCTCCTCAGCGGCAACTGTGACTGAGGTCTCAATCAAACTGTCATCGGCTTGCATTTCTACTTGCTTCGCCGATAATGGTAACACGCTTTCTATAGACATTTCTGTAACATTTTCGGTCAAGTCATTTTCGGATTGCTCATTTCCTCTTTCAATTTGATCGGCAACGACCGGGATTTCTAAAATTGAGATTTCTTCTTCTTGAGAGATAACTTTTATATTATCAACAATTTCATGTAAAGTTTCGATAGGACCTGTAACGTTTTCCTCTGTTAATATTGATTTAACTTCTGATATTTCATCGTTTCTATCATCTACTACAATAAGATTTTCCTTTTCAGCAGCAACAACTTCTACATTTTCCACGGCATTATTTATTGTTTGCATAGATGTAGTAACGTTATCCAGTTCTGAGGCAGATTCGTGTTCATTACCTCTCAACAAAGGCTTTGTATCCTCTCTAGCAATAATTACTGTAGTTTCGATGTAACTATCATCAATTTTCATTTTTCCTTGTTGTGGCGATATTGGTAAAATGCTTTCTTTGGATATTTCAATTAAATTATCAGTCAGGTCATTTTCCATTTGCTGATCTTCTTTTTCTATAATATCAGCAACAAATTCACTCTGTGATATTGAAGTTTCTTCTTCAAGAGTGACACTTTCTTTAATTGCTACAACTTCAGATATAGTTCCAATTGGACCTGTAAAGTTTTCCTGTGTTGATATAGCTATTATTTCATTTTTATCGCCTGTTAATAAATGAACACTTTTACTATCTACTACTACACAGTTTCCTGCGTTATTTTCTTCTATTTGTATTGCTGAAAAAAATAATAGTTAATTTATCGTTTAAGAAATATCCTAAAATAGGAACTCCATAAAATGCTTCCAGAGTAAAAGGCAACACTTGGCGTAGTTTTTAATTATCTATTACACAGTAGCAAAAACTTAAAACACATTAAATACTGAAACACGCATTTTATAAAACGGAGTATACTATCGAAATTTAACTAGCACATGATGTTAAACAAGTATCAAATCTGTCATTTTCTCAATCATAGCTGCATGTAATAGCTGTTATGTGAATATTTTTTATAAAACAATACTAAATAGGTACATAAATGAGATTTAAAATTAACGTTTTCTGTTTCAATAAATATAATTACATATTTTGACTCGAATAACTAACGACAGAATAACAAATTAAAACATATAGAATATCTACATCTATACATATAATCATCGCATATAATACAATTTCAAATGGTCTATGTCTGTAAATAAAAATGCATGTGGGGTCTTTATAGAGTAAATAGAAACTAAAATGGAATTTGATGCGGTTTTCACAATAGTATTACGGAAGGTCTTACTTTTAAATCTGGTGCCGGTTTCATCTTTAACCGCCGCTTCAAACCTGTGATACCTATTGACAATAGGAAATACTGCCCCAAAAAAGATGCAGGCAAAAAATTGTTACGAGATTTAACGATATTTGTTTACCATCAGTTAATTCCAGTGGACCTAGCAGATCAGGTCTTCCATCCGATATTGCATCCAATTCTGTTAAACTAGATTTTGCAACAGTTGTTTCTTCTTGCACTAATTTGCTCGGTATAGGAGCACTTTCCGTTAGTGCTCTGTCTTCTTCCTGGCCATCAATAGATTTCTTTTCCACAACTGTAAAATCTTCAAGATTTTTCTCGATTTGTTGGCTTGCTTTATATTTTGTATCAATACGATCTTCTGGTGATTGAATAGGTACTAGGGTACTACTTAAAACTATTTTAAGATAAGAGCAAAGATTTTCAATCGTCGCATTGATTTTCTTAATTTTTTTTGCATTAATTGAAGAAGATAGCTCATTAATATGTTCCAAAGTAAAAATATGTATGGACGTTAGAGAATCATGTAGTTCATAGGCCAAATGAGCTTGATCTTCATTGATTACTAAAAATAAATTTTCTGTTTCTTTTTCACAGTCTATATTTGTGGTTGATATGCTAGCAAGCAATTCATTAGCAATGTAAATTGATCCTTTTATATTTTTATAATATGTTGTATCTATTTCATCAATAATTTGACCTAAATCTTCAGATATATATTCATGAATTGTGTGTATGAGTGTCTCTGAAATATCAATATTGTGTAAAATGTATAAAATACTATATTTGTGTAAGAAGTTATTTAGTCAATATTATTCTGCGTATCGAATAATATAAATTATATTGTAAGTATATTTATATATATCGCCAGCAGATTATTGAATTAGGCGCATTGTGCTATGCCAGCATTTCGTGGTCTGCCTTGTTGTTTCGTGATATTCCTAGCTGAACTGGATCATAAAATAGTTGCATTTCGTGTCGATAGTGGCGTTGTCTTCACGCGCTCCTCTTTGTTACGTGAATTTAAGATGGCGGCATTACCAAAAAATATTTTAGTCAATATTATATCGAGAATGAAACTAACAATTTTAAAGCGAAATATTACAATCAGCGAAATGTTTCTGTAAGTTTTTATTAATAAAAACAACTTTTATTAATTATATTATTATGCTAATAGCTTGAATAGCCTGACCAGGTTTATAAAAACCCTCGTCATGTTGCGGAAAAGCAATAGAACTTATTTCTTATACTGGCAACTAATTTAAAAACACATCTGTCATAGTTTGACTTTCAACAAGAGCGGATCCAGTATTTTTAATTCTGGGAAGGAATTCACCGTTATCCGTTTTCGAGAATATTTCCGAGATATTTTTAAGGAAGTTTCCGCTTGTTCTTTGAAAATTTCGATAACGGCAAATCACCAATGGTCGACTGTTAGATAATGCTTTTGCATTAAGTCCACCTATTGTGCCATACTTACTTACTTAAGGTCCTAAGGCCCCCAGGTGGGGCAGAGGGCATCCATAGTGCTTCTCCACTGGGATCTGTCTTGGGCGATGCGCTTCGCCTCCGACCAGGTGAGCCCGACCGCCTTTAACTCCGCTGCAACGGTACGCCGCCAGGTCTGCTTGGGTCGTCCAACTTTCCTCTTGCCTTGCGGTGTCCATTCGAGAGCTTGCTTGGGAATATGTGTGGGTTCCCTACGAAGCGTGTGGCCGATCCACGCCCATTTGCGGCGCTTGATCTGGTGGTCAATCGGCGCTTCCCTGCATATTTCCCAGAGCTCCCGGTTAGAGATGACTTCTGGCCAGAAAATGCCAAGTATTTGACGAAGGCATCGGTTGACGAACACCTGCAGAGGATGCGTGATGTCTTTGGTGACCTTCCACGTCTCGCAGCCATACAGCAATACCGATATGACGTTCGACCGGAAAATCTTGAGTTTGACTCTACGAGTCAACTTTTTCGAACGCCATACAGGTCGAAACTGAGCAAAAGCAGCCCGGGCTTTGGCAATCCTGGCAGTAGCATCCTTTTCAGCTCCACCAGATTGAGAGACAATGCTTCCCAGATACGGGAACTGCTCAACTTGTTTTATGGGCTCCGTAATTTCATGCCAAAGGTCGTTGTTAATAGATCGGTCCGGTTTTGCAGTATTTCAGTTTCTTGAATCGTTTGTTTTCGGGCAAGTAGGTGATTAGCCCGCTGTGCCCTAGTCTGCTGGTGGGGCTGCCACCTCAGAGCATGCAGACCTACTCGGTTTAATTCAGGTATCCTCCCTAGTGATAGGTTCTGTTTTTGGGCGCAGAACACTCGCCCTTTGCCCTGCATCCGTTAGCAACTACAGCACGAGATGGCGGACGCGCGGCGGCGCGGCTGTAGCCGGTCCCAGGGTGGACGACGGGGACGTGGATGACGCGGACTGGCTGAGGCACTGCTTATATTCGTGTCCCGCCATAGACACAGCAGAAGGCTTCTTGGTATTTTATAGAGAAACCTGACTCACCCATCAGGTTTCCCACCGAGACCGCACCTCAACTTCCCACCCATATGTGCCATATGTTGTATTTATGTAATAAAGGTAAAATAAAATAAAAATAAATAAATGGTGGTGGGGCGGATAATTTTTTTGGAAATAAACTTGTAAAAAACGATTGCTACTAAATCCTGTTATTTTAACAACTCGAATTTTAATATGATATGCATATGATATGTAAAGTCCATTTATTTATAATTGTCACATTATCAAAACAATCTTACCATGTCTTTTTACGATTTTACAACAATATAAATTAAAATAGACTTTTTAGGAAGTTACTTTCGTGGTTAATAAATGTTTTACTTCAGAATTTTTAGGTTTGAACTAATATTTGAATTATTTTCAACAAAAAGTACTGTAAAGATTGTTTACATAATAGGACAATTATTAATAAATGGACTTTACTGTTCTAGAACCTGCCTCCACATTATGTATACAAAATAGCAGTTGGTGATGTGGGGGGGGGGCACATGCCCCGTGCTTCCAGCCTTTAAATCCGCTACTGCTTTCAATAATGTTGCAATAAAACGCAAAAGTGCTACCTCCAATTCAAGGTTTTTATATTCCTGGTCAGGCTTTACATCCTATACAATCGATATGCCTAAGTATCGCTAGCCAAATCATCAGCATTAAGATCAAAAATTGAGCGTTGAATGATCCTCCAAATTGGCCCTTGATTGTACAAGTTACAAACGTAAGTAGGTACTATATCGTGCCTCAGTTGTATCTCAAAAGCTAAAGAAATCGTAATAAAGCACAGAAATCTTACAGAGATCTTATCGCTTTAGTTCAATTTCTTTGGATCTTGAGACACAATTGCGACACGACATCTACGTTTGTAATAAGTAGAATCGGCCCCTGTTGTGATGTGCCTAGGCATATCACGATACGCCTAATTAAACGATCGGCCGGCGACATATATTTTTTTGCCTTAATACTTATATTTTACACATATATAAAATAACGTAACTTACCTACGACAGACTTCATTGGTTCTTCTTGAATAGTTCGAGTGCCATCAACATATGATGATGCATCTTGAAGTACTCCTGCTGTTTCCGTAATTTGAACAGCTTGTGAAGATACGGTTTCATCTAATGTAGATTGTATTATAGGGATTCCACTTTCGGATGGTTTTGTTTCACTATCTTTAATAATAGTTAGTACAGCCTGTTCTTTTGCTGCTCCTGATTCTTTGATGTCCAATAGTGAAGATACTTCATTAATTTCAACTTCACTAACCGATGCTGGATAGTTCTCCTCGTGACTTAATGTGGCTGTAGTTGGAATAGGGTGGCCTAATGAATCTTTTTCGACGTGTTCCACAACTAATTCCTGTTCTGTAAGGATTTCGGTTATCAAAGGTTTATTTTCAGCCTGTTGAGTATCAATTGTAGAAATAAAGACGGTCAATCTTTCGTCTAATTTAGATGTAACTTCAGTCACACGTTGCAATAAGTTGTCCTTAGTTTCTGGAGCCATATGAATTAAATTCTCTTCAGCTTGCTCCTGGAATGTTGATAGTGCATCATGCAGTTCCTGAGTTAATTTAGCTTGTTGACTTTTTGCTTCGTCGATAAGGAGTGAACTTGATTCCTCTTTAACACTCACTTCAGCAGCAGCTAAGCTCTCTTGTAATTTTTCCGCTATGCTCAATGATTTTTCCAATTCCACCACATTTGCAATAGAAGATAACTCATTTATAACCTCTTTAATATTTTCAGAAACGAATTCTTCTATCGATTGCTTTAAACCTGTAAGATTGTAAAGTTTATATTTAACTAGCTTTCGCCCGCGGCTTCGCCCGCGTGAATTTCCCACGGGAACATTGCTTTTTCCCGAGATGAAAGGTGCCCTATGTCCTTCTCCGTACTTCCAGCTATGTGTATGCAATTTGCAATGCAAAATTTTCAGGAAGATTGGTTCAGTAGATAAAGCGTGAAGAGGTAACAAACAAACTCACTTTCGCATTTATAATATTAGTTAGGATTAGGATAAATTGGTCAAGTGATATTATTATTATCGTAAAAAAAATTACATTATTATTATCGTAATTTTTCCCACGTATCCACCCATCACCATTTTCCTGTTCGAGGGGGAGGGGACACTGGACTCTAACAAAAATTATCACTTTAAAGTTAAGTATTTCGCAAACAGATTTCTTATGATGAGACAAAGACGAAGATAAAAAAATCATCCCCTCTTTATTTGTAGGTGAGGCACCCTAAAAAAATATTTTACTGATTTTATTCTGTAGAATAAAATCAGGAACGAACTGTAGTTTGTTCCGAGTAATAAATATGTAAAACTGTACCAAGTTACAGTTTTCTAATACTTATAGTCTCTGAGCTCAGCCGCGGACAGATGGACAGACATGCTTGACGTAACTATAAAGGTTCCTTGTTTACTTCGGAGCCCTAAAAATTAAATTTCAATTCACTACTTGTTTATGAACTATGGTTTACTTCAATAAAAGGTGTGTAATTTTATTCGTTGGTAGAAAGATTGTATGTAAATTATGTATTTTTAACAGTTATTTTATACTGTGTGCGATATTTTTTTGATTTTTGTGGTATCATTATACGTATTAGCAAAGTTTCATTAAAATCGTAATATGAAAAGCTACTGAAGCAATTAACTTAAAATGGTAAAGAACTTTTAATATAATAAGTAAATCGCATTGCTACTAAATAATCCCTCTCTCTCAGCCAAAAGACGTCCACTGCTGAACAAAGGCCTCCCCCAAGGATTTCCACAACGACCGGTCCTGCGCTGCCCGCATCTATGCACAACCCGTAACCTTCACCAGGTCGTCGGTCCACCGAGTGGGAGGCCTGCCAACACTACATTTTCCGGTTCGTGGTCGCCACTCGAGAACTTTTCTGACCCAACGGCTACCTGTTCCACGAGCTATGTGCCCCGTCCACTGCCACTTAAGTTTGGCGATTCTCGCAGCCTATGTCGGTACTAAATAATATACATATATAATTAATATAAAGTAACGCACACAACCACACATACGAAAAATGTAATTTAAACCTAATTAATTTCGTTAAAAAAAAACAAAGTGTATTCTGTAATGAAATCAACGTCAATATTTTATACCCGTTAAAATATAAATTACCTTGGTTTACTATTAACTCTTCTGTATATTCCTTGCTGATTTCTTGCACATCTTCAGTAGGAAGGGGATAGATAACCTCTACTTTGGCAGCCGTATCTAATATCTGATTAATTTCTACAGAGGTAGCAGTAACGACAAGAGATTCATTTTCTCGTATATTAGCAACTTCCTCTAATAATACTTCTTGTTCTTTGAGTTCAACTTGTTCTAGAACAATTTCATCTCGATGTTCTGGTGCTATTTGTTGTTCTATTGTTTCTGCTGACAATATTTCAGCATTTTCGATAACTGATTCGTCAGAGATCACAGTTTCCGCAATATCGCATGTTTTTTCTGACACTAAAGGCTGTGATATACTATTTGTTTCTTGATTTGAATTTATTTCTTCGAATTGGTCCAACACATCTACATTCATATGTAGTTCTTCTTTTACTCCGGTAACTGCTGCTAAATCTTCTTCTAATTGTACAGTTACTTTCAAAATGTTTTGTAGTTTATCAGAACTAAACATAGTACCAATTTCTTGAGCGTTTTCTAGGACATAAACATTAATATTAGTAAGAGCTCTTTGTAGTTTTTGAGCCAAACCTTCCCGCTCATTGGAAATATTTTCAAATATTTTTTCCTTCACTTCTAAATCAGGAACAGTTTCCAAAAGAGTAGCATTTTCATATAGCTCGCGAGCTATTGCAAATGACTCCTTCAAATTCTCTTTTTTAATCGCAACACAATCTTCCATTGTTTCAAATAAATTAATGTACTGTTCAATATGCTGCATAAGTTCTGGGGATAATGCTAAAAATCGTAATTACAAAATATTAGACATTATAAGAAAATAACAGATTTTATGATTTTATTGAAAACAATACTTTATCATCGTAATATCTACCAAAAATAAACAATGACTTACCTTTCGAGAGCTTTTCTTTACATTCAACAACTTTTTCTGATGTCAAGAAATCGTGTAAAGATTTTTCTATTTCCTCTATTGGTTTTGATATTTCTTTAACTACTTGAGCAATATGCACGTCTTCCATTGATTTAAGATTATCTTGAATTGTGTGAATCGCTTTATCCATCTCCATAATCAAAGATACATCCTCGTTGTCAACTGTTAAGAATTCTGATTCTATTTGTTTCACTATTTCTTTGTGAATCTCAGTCATTGTCTGCACAACAGATTCTGTTGAAGTAATATCAACTGAAATGGAATCTTCTTCAATACCAGACAGTATTTGCTCTTGAACGTTTGATAACTGACTGTTGAGAATTTTCAGAGGTTCCATCATTTCTACCAAAGCAGCCTTAAGTGAATTATCTTCTAACTTGTGAGGAACTATCATGAATTTTTGTAACTTTGTTTTTGAAATATTGGCTTGCAGCATATCTGCACAGTCCGATAAGCATTTAAGAAGAATAAGGACTTTTCCTGTTCCAATAGCATCTTTATAGTCTTGGTGTTTTTCTAAGCAAGTTAGTACACTCGATAGCACTTCTCTGTTTTCTTTTTGGTCAGCACGCGATAACTCAATTTCAAAAAGGCTTAGTAACTCTTCCATTCTTTCTATAATTATTTGTTCATCAACCATCATGTGTACTGTCTCTGGTGTAAGCAATTCATTTATAGTGTCAGCTTCAGCGGTCTTTAATGAAGGCTGTATATACTCAATAATGTTAACAATTTTTATTATGACCTCTTCCAGTTTTCCTGTTTTCTTATTTCTTAATGATTCCTTTAATATGTCATTGGAAGTATTTAATTTATTCAAAGGATTTTTGAATAACACTTCCGATTGTGAATCGAGTATTTTCACTAGAGATTTTTGAACAGAATTTAAGCATTCCTCTGCGTGAACGAAAAATTGTGAAATACTTATATTCATTTCTTCAGTAAGATTGAGATTTGATTGTTTCATTTTAAAAGTATTCATCGTATTTTGGAGATAGTTAAATTCCTGTACTAATCTGATTATTTTTTTGTGACTCAATTGTTTAGTAATCAAACATTTTATTAATGTGAATTCATTTTTACATGTTTTAAAGAAGTCTTCTAAAATCATTAAATCTGCAATAGACGTATCTGTTATCTGTGAATCTTGCACAATGTGTGCTGCACATTGTACAACATCATCTATTTGTGCCAAAGAATTAGTTTCTATTTCTAATGCAAGTTGCGGAGAGAGACAAGAAATTTCAGAAGTTCTGGATAAATCCACAAAGTCATACTGCTCTAGCACAGCAATGTTTTTCTCAATTTCATTTATAGTTTGCATAATTTTGGCTTCCTGGGCCAATGCTTCATTTGCCTGTGGAGTAAATCTTATCAATTCTTCCTCGGCTTTTGTAACATTTTCATATAATTGTTCAGTTATACATTTAACTTCATCGATTTTGATGCCTTTTGTTATGTCAGTGGCGACAAGAAGATCATCTATAGTTTGTTCTAGGTTAAGTACTTCTGTGTTAACAAAAGCAGTATCAGGAACATGTGTATAACTTTCAATAATATATTTTATGTTTTCACATACATCTCTTAATGATTCTACTTTGTTTGATATTTCAATAGTTTTATCAGCAGTTTCCATTGCTGGGAATATAGCATGCATACACTTGGCTAAATATTCCTTAAATTCAGATATATTCTGAAAAACGGAATGTATTTTTTCTGAGGGTAATTCTAAAATGTGTTCATAAATTGGAATGTTATTTGTATCTAAAACTGACAAACTTTGTTGAAGTTCTTGCATAGGTTCCGCAATAGCTGCTAGTTTAGATAAGTTTGTTAGGCCGATAATTTCATTTGAATTTTCTAGTACAACAGGATGTAAAATTTCTTCAATACCTGTATATAACTCTCTCAGGCCCAAAGCAATTGATTTAAGATTTGAATAGTCACTTACTTCAGATAGAGTATCTAGCGCATCTATTATTTCTGGATTTTGTAAAATTGTTATATGTTCATTTAATGTCTGTAATGCTTGAGCTGTAGCTGTAATCGCTAATTCCTGATTAATTGGCTCTAATGATTGCTCAAGGGCTGTTTCTTCGGCAGTTGGAAGAACTAAACGGTCAGAGGGCAAAGTCTCAGCAGTAGTTTTTATACCGGATATGTCCTCCAAGGTAGAAATGTCTTCAACCCCTTCTACCCCAGCTTGCTCTTGAATCATCACAATGCAGCTCTGTAAATTTTGTACAGCACTTGCCATATTAACACTTATTTCATATGGTGTTAAATCTTCACTATACTGTGAAAGTACATCTTGTTGAAGGATCTGTAATGTGTTATGTAACTCGTGAAGTGGTATCGCAACAGTCGTGGATATCTCGCTAGATTCTTTTAAGGTATTAATATTTTCCATAAGTGTTTGATTAAGGACCATCAAATTTTGATTCAATTCACAAAGAGGCGTGGCAAGGGTGTGAGCAAAAGATTCCAAAGATAAATCAGAAACGTGTTCTTCTTCGTGAACTTCAGAAGGCTGTATAGATGCTATATTTCGTTTTAAGTCTTCTAAAATGGGACATATATTTTCTAAAACGGGAGTTATAGCCACTTGTAGTGTTTGAGTATATTCCATGGATTTCACAACATTAATTGAAGCAATTACGTGATCAATGTGCTCTGCCACAATATTAGCTTTACTTGTGCTATAAACTGGTGCAGATAGCTCTTCCATGTGCTCAGAGTCTATGTGTAAACTTAGTTCTTCAGCATGATTTATTGCTTCTTGAATACTAACAAGTGCGTCACTAATATTACTAAGAATTAAGCAATTCAGTTCTGATTCGAAGACATTATTGACAAAGTGCTCTTGAATTATTTTCAAAGTGTTATTAAGGCAAGCTAAAGATAAAATATTATCAGATTCTAAAGAAAATATTGATCTGTTTACTCTATTTACAGTATCACAAATTTCTATCAACGAGAAATATTTTCTTGCTTCGTTACTTTCAATTACCTTCTCTAAAACCTTTGTTAGATTTTTATGGAACAATTCCATATGCAATTTAAATTCCGGCAATGGTCCTAACCTCGGTAAATTATTTTCCAAAGCAATCAAAATTTGGGCCATCTTTTGGAGAATTTCCAATTTATTTTCACTTTGAAGTACATCGTAAGAGCCCACATTGCTTTCTATCAAATTAATTTGTGATGAAATCTGTCGTAAATTGTCCTTGATGGAATTTAGAACAACGTTTAGTACAACGTTTTCACTATCTTTTTTAGTTTCCGTCGACAATTGTTCAAATAAACTTCTCAATTGAACAATGGACTCCATAACTGTTTCTATGATATCCGTATTATACTTTTGTAACGATGATGTCGACTCTTTCACTGAAAGAGTTTCTATTTGCTCTAAAGCAGTTTGAAGATCTTGGATAGAAGCTGACATATCTGCAAGAATCACTTCACTTATTCTGATTTTAACAACATCAGGCATTTTATCACTATTCGCAGATTCAGCTATACATAGCAACGAATTGAGAGGACTTTTTAATTCGAATAATGCTTTTTGAGTGTCTTTCAAATGTTTAGCGTCTACAGATACTTCTTCCATCTTAATTTCGCTAGCCTCACTTAATAAATTTTTAGTTACAATTGTGTCTGCAGAGAATTTCACTATTGTTATAATTTCATTCGTCACTGATGCAATATCAGTGAGAATTTTCTCATCGGTTACCAAGTAGTTGTTATTTGTAACAGAATTTATTTCTGACATTACTTTTTTTACATCTTCACCACACTTTTCAATAAATGCCATGCACGTTTTTTTAACTAGAGTTTTACTGTCACTTTCTACATCTAAACATTTTTCTATTATGGTGAGAGATTGCTGAAGTAATTTCAAAGATTGAGGAAGACTGTTGAACAAAGAACTGCTTACAGTCACTAATTCGGATACTGATTCTGCTGCCGCATCAGCAATGCTATGTATTTCAGATAAAGGTGTAATTAAACTATTAATTATTTCTAAACTTCTTGAGGCGGTTGCAGCTGATGACATTAGTTCTGATTTCAATATTATATCTCTTTCAATAATCTGAATATCGTTTACTACCTTGGAAAGGGTTAAGCTGACCGTATTCATTTTTGTTTTAAATTCTTCATCCGACAAGTCTGGTTTTCGTGGTGGTTCTTCAAGATCAATTTCGAGGCTTTTTTGTTTCTCTAGTTCAGCTTCAACGCGTTTCGGTTCCTCTTTCGTTTTATGAAGAGATTTTTCACTACCGGAACTGGATCGCCTAGAGCTACGACTGCTACGTCTTTCTCTTTTAGGCTTCACTACAGGTGACTCAGGTTCAACTTTTTGCCTTTTAACTTCTTCTTTTTGTAATACTGTTTTTGATACATTTGATGATTCTTTGTTCTCTTCTTCAGATATTTGCCTTTTCGAAGACTTTGATTTAATCTTCCCTGAACTTCTGGCGCTTGCAAAACTTGGAATATCGCTCTCTGACAAGACTTGTGTATCGTCATCTTTTTTCTCCTCTGATAATGATTGGTCACGAGAAAGACTGAAATAGTCATCGGCACTTCTCTGTGAATCGGACTTTTTTCTTAACTTCTTTAAAGGTATGTCCGATTTTTCTTCTGATAACAAGGCCATTGTTTTCTCCAAATAATCCTCACCTCCAACATCTTGATCAAGTGATAGCATAGGCGGTCCATTTTCATCTGCAATAGAAATATCTTCAATATCGGCTTCGGTTCGCAAATCTTCTTCTGGCGATACAAAGTATTCTGGAGAAACATCAATGATAATTGCTTCCATAAGCAAATTTCCTGATGTAGATGTTTCTTTTACAAACCTCAAAGGAGGTAGCTCCACAACATTATGTTCTGTGACATTTTCAGACAGTTGGTCTGCATACATTTCAACTATCTGTAACGCTTCCTCTTCTGTTAAATCTGGAGTTTCATAAAGAGATACAGAGACTTCTTTTCCGTCAAAAGAGAAAGATATTTCTCCTTTATCGTCCAAAGTGATATCTCCCACCGGTGTATCATACATTTGAGAAGTTCTCTCTTCATGTATGGTACTAAGAGACAAATTCCTTTGGAGAACTTGTTCTTCGGACTTTTTCTTACTCTTAGCTTTCATGGAATCATCAAATCCTAGGAGAGAAGCAGAGCTGGCAGCAGTACCCATACAGTTTTGAGCTTCACACGTATACGTGCCGAGGCAACAAGTGCCGTCTTGTCCTGAAATTATCCTGTGAATATCACCCGGTTTAAGTTCTTCTCCGTCTTTATACCATTTAAGAGTTGGCTGAGGAACACCAATAACTTTACATTCTAGATTGACAGCTCCTTCGTCGGATAAAATCGCTTGTAAGTTTTCGAGGAACCTTGGTTTCTTGTAATGACGAGGTATGATTAATTTAAGGAAACAGGAGGTAACGCTGTGTCCGAAGTCGTTCCTAGCGACACACTTCCACTCGGCCTGGTCCACGAACTCTAGGTTTTGGATGTCGAGGTAGAACACGCCCTTATCCTCTTTGCCGGCTTGGCAGCGGGACGTCTCTTCCACTGCTTGATCATCTCTATACCACAACAACGACGGTTCAGGCGGAATGGCAACTGGAAATAATAACATTTTTCGATCAGCGCGGATATGTATCTATTTGTAATGAGAGTTTTTTCATTAAAGAGAATATTATTATTTAGGTATTTATTTAAAAAACAAATACAGAATAATAGCACAATACAATTGTATGTACTTCTCTAAGTTGCATTAATTGAAAATGCATTGAGATATTATGTACTAAAATGTAATTTCTACATATATAATATATTCACGAAAGAAGAAAGAAAATACCTAATAATAGGCCAAACACAAATTGCCCTGTCGACATATAATAAAACATCAACAGAAGCTAACGCCGACTTGTTTCGATATCCATACCGTTGCTGTAAGATCTCATGCTGTTAGATCCTATAGTAAACTATGCGATGTAAATAGGTATTTTACTTTAGGTAGGTACTCTATAAAGATTAATAAAGGCTGCAAGTTCTAACTTGGATATTTAAGGAACAAAGTATGGAAGAGTATGAAAGTCTTTATACCTTTAATTGTGAAACGGAATGGTTCATCGATTTTCGCTTCGATGCTCTTCAACCCCTGCAAGAATTTAGGCGCCTGATTCTTCGTGAATAGCTGCAGCTTCTCTTCCTCATTGAGCTGATTCTGGATATCTTCCACTGTCAGCTCGGCGGAACTGCTCGCTTGGCCCATGCAGTTCTTTGCTATACAACAGTAGGAGCCCAATGAATTTGTTCCGGTGAGCTGGTACACGTCTCCGGGTTTGAGTTCTTGACCATCCTTAAACCAGCTGAGGACAGGAGTGGGGAAGCCGACGACTTTACACTCGAAGGAGACAAGGCCTTCTTCTGTGAGCACTGCCTGGAGGTTCTCCATGAATCGGGGCTTTCGGTAGTTCTTTGGCACTGGAAAAGGTATGATAATTTGATTAGTTTTGTTTGATTTAAGGCTTAGAGGCTTAGGGCCCAACTTTAAAACCTTATTTATTAAGTCGTACTCAATTCTGTTTTTAAAATAACTAAATAAATAGGAATATACTTGAATGTAAAATAATTATTTTTAACCACAAGATTTTTTTTACTCACAAGTGTGTTTAAAAACGTCGTATGATACACGTGTGCATTTGGTCATTACGGACACTCGGCTTTATTAGCGCGCTCGCCTTCGGCTTGCGCGCCAATCTTTACTATTGTGCGTAATGACCAACTTAACACACTTGAATTATAATGTACTATATTATATCTCTCAGTATATATTCTCCCGTGGCCATCATTATCTCTGAGTCTGAAAGTCAATCTGACTCATGCGGCCGTTTTATTCTATCACTAGGAAAACATTGTGTTAAACTTGCAAACTCCATTCGGTCTAGTCGGTGTGTAGACTGTGATTGTTAAGTTATTGCAAAAATCTGACAACAGTACTAACATGGGCTATCCAATCTCTTTAGATTGGTTGTTCGGTATTTAAATAATAAAGAAAAGTTTATTGGATTGATGGGATTTGTCAAAAGAACAGTCAAGAATTGATATTCAAGGAATGATAAAAGAATCCTTCTAGATAACGTGTTTGCTGTACGAAGTTATAAAATAAAGAAGAGGTGAAACACACAAGCTGTTTATTATTTGTAACACGTTACAGTACCTATCAGCATTGTCAATTAGTTATAAATATACACACACTAAAGCGCAATCGAACCTCGCGACCGGAGGGATCTAGTTGACCCTCCGGTCGCGAGGTTTGATTGCAAAAAAAAATAAAATTATTCTATTCTATTCTAAAAAATAAAATTATTCTATTCTATTCTATTCTAAAACCAAACCCAAGTATTCGTCAAATCCTCACCATCCATAGTGACGTAACAAGTAGAGATGCCGACGCGGCCGCCGGCGCTTGTCGCCACGCACTTCCACTCGCCCTCGTCACACCACTCCGCAGCCTGCACCTCCATCAGGTAGCCTCCCACTCCATCCTCTAGCACGTGGTACCTGCAATTGTATGGACAGAAGCTGTAATCATACTTTATACTAATATTATAAAGAGAAAATGTTTACAAGTTTTTGAGTTTGTTTGTAGGGGGTAGGGGGTACTCTTCGGAACTACTGGACCCAATTTAATACCAATAGAAAGCTACATTATGCCTGAATGACATAGGCTACAATACCTCCCGTGCGCATCCGGGGCGGCATGTTAGGCGACCAAGACTGTTTAATGAGTTTCTTTCAGCATTTCTTCTCAGCAGTGGTCGTTCATGCCGAAGTGCTAGTAGTTTGTAGCTTTGGGATTAATAATACAATATGATTACGTATATAATTCGTTTATGACGTGAAAAAGGCCAAGGCGTATGAAGGCCAAGTTTCTACAAAGTATTTTGACTATGATCATATTGGATGAGGGGGAGATAAACCGTTATTTCTATTAAATGTAACCAAAAGAGTAGACGGAGGCAATCAAGGTGCAAGCGGTAAGAGAGTCTAAGAACAAGACCGACGCATCCTCCAGCGATACGGCTGCATACTGCTGTTGTGTGTGATTTTGTAGGATAATTATTTATAGAGTGTAAATAGCGTGCTCTGTCTTATCGCGGTGATGGCCGAGTGGTAGCAGCGAGATAGTCGTTTTGTGTGTTTCATTCCATATAACCACCACGACCCTCAGTCATGAGGAATATGCCTAAAGGAGGAGGGTCTAATCTCAGAGCAGACAGCAAAAGACTAAGAGAGAGAGAGAGACAGAAGTACCTCTCGCTTGGTTCGACCTTCCCCTCCTTGTTGTACCAGCACACGGCGCGCGGCCAGGGCGGCACCACGATGTGGCAACTCAGGCTGAGCCGCTCGCTGATCCTCACGAACTGCTCCTCCAACTCCTTGGTGAAGATCGGCGGCGGCTCCGGGGTTACCCCACTGAAATAATATGTACTTCGTTCTTTAAAATAATTGAATACATATAATGGTGTAAATGTTGGCCACGTGGTGGACGACCGTTAAGTACCAAAGTTACTTATGGAACGAGCAAAGCTCAGTACACAGACAACCCAGAACAAAACGTTTTCTGGCACCAAAATAAAGGGAACAGATAAGGAAGAAGAAGATTGTGGAGTAAATGCCCAGGATACTATTTTTTTTTTATTACTATGAATGTAATATCTATGCTTTAATTATAGCTAAGTTTACTTTCACCTACTTCACCAGAAAACGTGACGCAACAAACTTCACCGCAGCCTTTTCTCCAAGGACCTCAACTGAATTTGACAAAAAATATTTCAGTACGAGCTAGTCTCTGCCTAACCCTACAGGTAAAAGGCATGATTATTGTATGTACTATATGTATGTATTTCAGTACGAACCTGGAGCTAGGTCTTGCAGAACCTTCCCTGCTGCCACGGCCCACGACGTGCACCTTGGAGGAGGAGTACGCCCGGCCCATGCAGTTGACTGCCTCACAGGTGTAGGTGCCAAGAGACGTGGGGTCTTCGGCGTTGGCTGTCAGGGCGAACACGTCACCAGCCTTGATCTCGCGACTGTCCTGTAATTTGGAAATCTTGTTGATTCTCACGACTGTACTCATATAGGTATCTGTTAATTGATTATTTTTTTCAAAGAATTACTAATAATAAGCGTATGGTTTAAAATAATCTCTTCAATTAACCTAATATTATTTTCGCTATCAGGGGCGTAGCTACCGTCACGATATCAATATAAAAAACCTTCTGGCATATTAGGCAACCATGACTTTTTTTATGAGTTTCTTCCGACCTTCTCAGCAGTGGTCGTTTCGAAATTCTATACCTACTTTGTTGCTTTGAGATTTATAATTGTTGACGTGAAAATGTGCCTATGAAGGCCAAGTTTAAATAAAATATTTTTGACTTTTGATGGCCCCTCATATCTCAAGTTGGAAAGGGCATCCCGTCATTGGTCAACAGGTACTGGGAGGCTGACCTTTTGACGAATCCTACTCGTGCCATGTGCAAGATTTTCGATTCGAACCTGGGTCTGAATTATTTGTATCAGTACCTTGAACCAGCGGAGTACGGGCGTGGGCACTCCCACCACCTTACACTCCAGCGACACCGTGCCTTGCTCCGTGAGGAGTGCTCGGAGCTCCTCTACGAACTCCGGACGCTTGTAGGCTTTTGGTACTGAAAATATAAAACGAGTGTCTTATTATTTATTACTACCTGCGCTCCGGGACACTACTCCCGTAGGTATCGCGATAAAAATTTACTATGTTATTACTATGCTATTCCTTGTTTAATTCTATCAGTGTACCAAATTTCAACGCAATCCGACCAATACTTTTTGCGTGATATGCAAATATTCATTCTTACAGTCATATCACCAGTCATTTATCCCTAAACGGCCATTAGCCTTGCTCGATTTGATGAGAATACATTGAAAGGTGACGAGCAACTGGCCCTGCCCCTCAGGTTCTCTGCGGCGCAGGTCAAGTGCCCGGCGTCGTTCACAGTGACAGACGCTAGGTCTGCGCACCAGTAGTTGTCACCTACCAAGAACATTGAGATGCGCCGAGCAGCTAGCCCTGCCACCCAGGTTCTCAGCTGTGCATGTCCACCGACCGGCGTCGTCGACAGAGACGGACGCTAGGTCCGCGCACCAGTAGTTGTCACCTACCAAGAACATTGAGTTGCGCCGAGCAGCTAGCCCTGCCACCCAGGTTCTCAGCTGTGCATGTCCATCGACCGGCGTCGTCGACAGAGACGGACGCTAGGTCCGCGCACCAGTAGTTGTCACCTACCAAGAACATTGAGATGCGCCGAGCAGCTAGCCCTGCCACCCAGGTTCTCAGCTGTGCATGTCCACCGACCGGCGTCGTCGACAGAGACGGACGCTAGGTCCGCGCACCAGTAGTTGTCACCTACCAAGAACATTGAGATGCGCCGAGCAGCTAGCCCTGCCACCCAGGTTCTCAGCTGTGCATGTCCACCGACCGGTGCCGTCGACAGAGACGGACGCTAGGTCCGCGCACCAGTAGTTGTCACCTACCAAGAACATTGAGATGCGCCGAGCAGCTAGCCCTGCCACTCAGGTTCTCAGCTGTGCATGTCCATCGACCGGCGTCGTCGACAGAGACGGACGCTAGGTCCGCGCACCAGTAGTTGTCACCTACCAAGAACATTGAGATGCGCCGAGCAGCTAGCCCTGCCACCCAGGTTCTCAGCTGTGCATGTCCACCGACCGGCGTCGTCGACAGAGACGGACGCTAGGTCCGCGCACCAGTAGTTGTCACCTACCAAGAACATTGAGATGCGCCGAGCAGCTAGCCCTGCCACCCAGGTTCTCAGCTGTGCATGTCCATCGACCGGCGTCGTCGACAGAGACGGACGCTAGGTCCGCGCACCAGTAGTTGCCATCGCGGACCAGTGCCACTCGCTCGGCCTCCATAAGCCGCCGCTCGTTTCTATACCACGTCACCTGGAATTCACATAAATGATTCACATTTAGATCATCATATCGTACGGCATGCCTTGAGCAGATTGACCAGAGATTAGCCTTTCAGCTTTGTGGTTCGGACGAAGCTAAATATTGATAAAAATAGATATACTTATTTAATATTTTTATTCTAATGATGGAGCGAAAAATTTAAAAATCTAACTAATGATTCTAACGACACGAGAAGAGGATCAAGGAAATGTTTGTCTTTAGGATTATATAATTAATGAGTCAAGACTGTTACAATGTAATCTGGTATTTAAAGTCAATCCGATTCACTTCACAAAGCGGATAAATATAAACGCCATTATTGTTTACACGCATACGCGTGTAATAGGGTTGTCGACTAAGGAAAATTATTTATCTTATAGCACAGGACGGGCGCTTTATAGAAATGGGGCGTCAAATATACCTACTACTACTACAAATGAAACTGTTTATCCGTGAACACGTCAGTAACACGTCAATGTGTGCGTTTTCATAGTCATAGCGTCCCAATACACCACAGCAATATACACAAGAACGGAGGAGAAGTGCTTGCCATATTGCGGAAGGGACAGGTAGTTTCCTTTCTGTACGTAGTACATGTATTAATTTTGTGCTTATAGTCTAATTATGTCTCATAATAGAAGAAAATTTAATTTCGGGCTTGGTTTCATAAGAATTTCCTGTATTTGTTAGTTTCTTTTTGAAGCAGTGAACCAAAAATCTTTTGGTTTATGAGCATTAAAAGACCACCCAAACTACCACCTTCATACTTTCGCTATTTAGTAATGCGTGAAATACAAAATTTAAAAAGTAATAGGATAATAAAAATAAAAGAAGTAAAATTAAAGAAAAGGAAGTTTTACAATACACATACTAATACAAAATCAAAACGTTATTTTAACTAATGTAAAATTCCTATTTTGTTTACACGTGACGCCCCTGACTTGTCAAAACACACACACGTGCGTTGTCTGTGTGCACATTGAAAACATTATAAATACTAGAGCGGATGCGCGTTGGAAATAGAAGAATTATGTCATTGGGCTGGACCGAACGTCAGCATTCCTTCAGCTCAAGGTCCATCTGACTTTCGCCGGATTTCACTTCTCTTACATTTCATATTGATTTGGTTAAGATAAGTATGAAATTTATGGATTTTTAAACCTGTATATAATATAGATTGTGTTGTGTTTAGGATCATTTCTAAAAAATATTACCTACATTTGGGACGATTATAGTAAGTCTATAAATTGGTTCGTTCAAAATAAAACATGCTTTACGTTCAAGAGTTAACTGAAATAACAGAGGCTTTGGAAGACATACTTTGGCAAATAAATGAATATGAATATGACATACTTAAAACTTATGTTTAAAAGAAAGAGTAAAGGAAATTTTTGCACTGACTGTACATAGATGTTGCGGAAAATAAAAATGCATGAAATGGACTAACTCGACCTGGTCAAAGCCCTGCCGTATATCTTTGTAGTCTGGACTCAGTCTGTTATGACCACTTATTCGTGACAAACCATAACGATAAAATTTGAAGATCGATATAATTGATTTCGTGCTCCATATAGCTGGTCTAAATATAACTTTAGTAGAGAGTGAGACGAGCAACGTTTGTGATGTATGCTCGACTTCACCCGGTTACGAGAGATTTATTTACGTTGGATAATGTTGCAACGTTTTATATGCCATAAAGTGCTTCCTCTACGAATAAAAAAAATACAACAACAGCATGGACTAGAAAAAAACTGATGATTTACAAGTGGAAAATTACAAGAGACTAGCGTCCTTTATTTAAAAATTAAGCAGTTATGTTCTGCAACTCCGCTTGTGGAAAAAGTATCGTATGTGACACTCCAGCAGTAGAAAAGACTGGCATAGGCAGAGGGAGTATGTATATACTCAGTGGTAGGTAGTAGAAAGCTGACGATGATGATGACAGAGAGAGGCTTACACTCTGCATCATTGGCTGATGATTATAATGATGAAATTTAGCTCAATTAAGTGCCCAAACTGGTGACACCTGTTGTATAATGGTCACCACGCCCATCCGCCCTATTGAAGTCCTGTGTTTGATCGTTCAACGTGTTGTCAATTTATCTATATAACGGTATATCATCATCATTATCATCATCAGCCTATAGCAGTCCACTGCTAGACATAGGCGTCTCCCAAAATTAGCCATTGACGCCGGTTTTCTCACCTTGCATTCCGTAGAGCTGACGATTTCGACGAGGAACCGGGTCCGGGTTCCGACCTTCACTGTCAAGTCCTGGAGGCGGCGAAGGAAGGCGGGGGGGTCGTCGCCGGACGGCGCCTCGTCCGGCGACACCTCCAGCCGGACGCGGGCCGTGTCGCTGCCGGCAACATTGCTTGCCTGCAAGATACACACATATTCTTTAGAATACTTATTTTATACCTATTTTTTATAAGAGATGGTTTTGCTCTTGACCTAAATCTTGCCCGCTGACAGAAATGAGGTCTACGGTGTAGCGAGCTTCTTATTTAAATTCCTGGGTAGAACCGAGTTTTAGTCAGTGCTTCTAATATTTATTGCTTAAATGCCAGTAAAACTAGATGACCCAAATCTACTAGCTGCAATTAGAACCACTTCCTATCCTTCTGGGTTTAAAATGGACTTTAGTCGAAGTTCCACACGAGTAGGATTTGAACATGGGATCTGTCAATTACAGGCGGACGTTTAACCGATTTACCACTACCGCTCCTATCAATCACTCAATAACTGTAGATAGATCAGATGACAGCGAAAGCTTATCTCAAAACTAAACTTCTTGTGAAAACTGTGAAAACTTATTTATATCACTGAATAACTCAAAACAAAACTGTTTTTCCAGTTGTCCATTCATTCTCAATGGACCGTAGGCGGCGCCACAAGGAGCGGGAGTATATTTTTTATTTCACGACAAACACAAAGCTTGCCAAATATCTCTGAAATATGAACTGTCTGGAAACTGCTTTAAAAGCGGTCAAGTGCGTTGTGAAGGTGAAATTTGTGTGTGACACCAAATGATAAACATCTTGACTTATCCGTGACATGTTATGAAAAATGTATTTATTAGTGTCACACGATATGGAATACAGTGAGATGCTATTTAATGTACTTCAGGATAGCTTTATGTCATTTCAGATTTTATTCTCCAATCACGTATCCCATTTTGTCAAAATTTGTTCAGCAGTTTTTGCTCTTTTGCGCAAAAATTTGTCACGGTGAGTCTACAATTGTAATGATTAATTTGGCATTTTACGTTGATAAACTACTTTCTTTTCGTTGCCTACACAGAAAATGTTATGAAGACAACGTTAGCATGACAATTAGCACTTACTGAATAATTGTACTTAATCAGTCGTAATACCGTCAGGAATGTAAACTATTATTTTTTTTTTTTTATTTATTTATTTAACTTCTTTACACAAAACATGTAAATGGCGGACTTAAAGCCAGAGGCTTTTTCTACCAGACAACCAAGAGGTGATGCAGAGAGAAAAGATAGCATTTTGGGGTGAGTGCAAATGAGCAAATGGCACAAAAACACTTAAAAAGAAAAGACAAGAAAAACTTAAGAAGACCGAAATAAGTACAATTACTTACAACATAAATATCAATAAACTTACTTAAAACATTACATATATACATACTGATACTATGATAATTATACATATACTACATATATATATATATCAATTTATATTGTCTGACAGTTCATGAAGATAGTGTGCACGTACCGCATTTTTGAAAGCTAAACGTGTTTGAGCCTTACGGATACTAACGGGTAGGGCATTCGGTATTATTTGGTGTTCCTCAAGGGAACAACCTAGGCCCATTACGGTTCGCAAAATTTTAAAAATAACGCCCGTCTTTGCAACGGCTTTAATTTTGCAAAAAACACGGATCTGATAGCAGTCGATGGCTTCAACTGGAAAGAGAGTCATGTTCGAACTTAAAACATCCTTTTCTTCATTTAACATGGGTCTCTTTTTAACTTCATTACGTTAAATACAACAAAAGGATCTTAGAAAAGGAGTCTTGTAAAAAGTATAAGTTTGGTTTAGAAAATTTATATTTTGTTTATATTTCGCTGTAAGACCCCTGTACGGTGCAACCGTACAGTATTGCTGCGTTCAGCAGATTACGCAACTATTGTTTAAAAATCATTTAGTACGTAATTATCATTCATTGTGTGGACTCGTTTTTATTGTTAACAATTTGTCAATAAACGTTTTTGTACTCAGTTGTATCAATCATATCAATCTATCATTATCAAAAATGTGTGGTTACAGAAGACCATACATTTTGGTCCCACGAGCCGGATAAAGATAACAACTTACTTGCAGCGTGTAGACGCCGCTGTCGCCGACGCGGGCAGCACTGACGGTGAGACGCACACCACCGGCGTCTTCCGAATTGGTGAACCGATCATCCAGGGACGTTCCTACGCGACTCCTGAAATAATACCATTTTAATCTTTCTTATTATGATTATATTATTATACATAAGCATGGTGTAACTCTTTGTGGGCTCATGGATTGGAAGGCCCAGGAAAAGAATTGATGTGTATTAATGACCAACACTAACGGCAGAATCTTGGCATAATGTGCTTCCCGAAGTACGTAGTACTCCGTGATAGCATACTTCGAGTGGTAGCCAGAAAGCCGAGTCTCTGTCCGTTAACTTAACCCGTTAACCGATCATTAACTTTTTCCACATTCTATTCCATACTTCTATTCCTTATATGATGGCTTTCTTGTATTCTTCCATTGGTACCAGAACTAAATACCATCAGATTGGAAGTATGCTAGTAAAGAAATACGGGATAAAAACGAAGTCGCCCTCTTTAGTTGAAGATTGTCGTTTCCAACAACATATTTGGAGGCACTGGGAATCGAACCCAGGCAATTGAGAGTGATATAGTACATTACGAAACAAGTGTGCAAAGTTGGTCATTACGCACATGAGGCGATATTGGCGCGCGAGCCGAAGGCGAGCGCGCTAATAATGCCGAGTGTGCGTAATGACCAAATGCACACGTGTATCGTACGACGTTTTTCAACACACTTGTGAGTAAAAAAAAAATAATGTGGACCTAACATCTAATTATCGGAAAACGATTGCGCCCTTTTGTCATTCCTCCACTTTATAAAACATTCGTATGCCGCCAAATACTAACGTTTGATTTTGGAGGCAATAAACTATTACTTGCATTACGCGCCTCGTTAATGATTTCAGGTGGAGTTTTTACATATTCGTCCATACTAGTCGCCATTTTATTAAATATTTAATATGCTATGCTAACACGGCGAAAATCGGAAAATGTACCTAACAAACACAACATAATAAATTAATATAGTCTTGTTTTTTATTCGCGTGCCGCCGCCCGCCGCCCCGCGCCGTGTGCAGGGAGCGCGCGGTGCACGCTGCGGATAGTATATCGCCATACAGCCAGTGCTTGGCTGTATAAAAATCATTATCTTTGCTTATTTAAAAACTGTTGTTATTTTCAATATTTGATCTATTTGATTATGCGGCTAAATTAAAAATGCTTTGTGGAATTCATTACACGCATTAGTTTTCTATCTTTTGTATAGCGCAGTATGGTAATTTTTATTTCCAAACACCTCCATAATATATTCGTAATATATGGCATTCTGGGCCTAAATTCGATGTAATAAGACCCACTTTACGAGCAAGTGTGTTGAAAAAATTATTACGCAACAGACTTACCAAAAATTCTTTTAAATCAAATAAGAAATATAAAAAAATATACGTCTAAAACATTAAGATGAAACGACCATGATTCAACTAATATTCATCCAAACTAAGTATGTTAATACGTTGATAACTATTGAATGAAAATGGAGAAGAAGATAAATTATGAAAATGAAGAAGAATTCTCTTAACACATACAAACCAAAAGAAGATACTGATGCAAATACTATTACTAAACAATAAGGCAAAACATGAATGAAATTAGAAAAAGAAACATGACATTATACAATGAACGGTGATTTCCTTAAAACGTATGAAACGAGAAAGAGACAACATTGAACTGAATAGACTAATACCGAAGATTGGTATTTTAATTTGGCTATAAGGAAACAAGGTTTTACAGAGTCGAAAGGTCAAAATCTATGAATAACCATAATAATACCATTTTATTTAGAACCATGTGGTGGAACCTACAGCAAAGAAAAAACCTACAGTCCGGCTCATATTACTGTGAGTTGTCCTTATTTGGTGTAATAGTTGGATAATTCTCTTTAGTCGTATTTCCTCATGACTTAGGGTCGTGGTCATTATATGGAATGAAACACACACAACGACTCTCTTGGCAATTTTAATGGAGTGGTTTGCCATTTCCTTCTCCATTTCACTCACTAGCTGATAATCATCAACCAGAATGCAGGTTTCCTCACGATGGTTTCCTTCACCGGAAGCAAGTGGTGGTCGATGAAAACTAACTTGAGTCAGTTTGGTATACAAACTCATGTAGCCCGGGCAGGATTCGAACCTGGGATTTTGCATCCACAGGCGGGCGCCCTACCACTCGGCCACCACCGCTTCAAGTTGGATAATTACTTCCCTGAAATCTAACTGACGAAGTTGTTTAATAAAACCAGTTCACTCAGCATGAACCTAGTCTTAAGATTCTTTGTTGTTCAGGCAAGCATGCCCCTCACAATAGAGGCAGGAAGCGTTGCAACGGGGTCACAATGTTTGTCTATCTATATACTGCTCTATGATTACAGAACGAGGTGATGATATTCTGGTGCTTTTTTTACGGAATATCAAGACATTGCAACATTAATCATTCTATTTGCTCATTTTATTTGCTGAAACTTCTCTTTTATTTGTTGCATCCAATATTGAGAAATAAATAAACTCGAATTTGCTATCAAAATCTAGTTTTATACCTCTAACGAAATCTGCTATAAAATATAAGCTAAAAATTTCCCAAAAATCTTTCGTTTGCAAATACTAAGCTACAGAATAAGAAGTGTTGAATTTGCATTCCTAAAATATCGGAGAGGATATTACACGCCATACACCTTATCATTATTATTATACATATTATCACGCCTTTTCCTAATGGACTAGCGATTTCCACTTGCTACGATCTTTACTCTCTCGCTTATCTTACGATCTCTCTCGCTTCTTCTGTCTACACATATCACTCTCTTCATACACGCTCGGCGGTTATGGGTGCTCCTAATATCTCCCTTTTTAGGGAGGTCCGCAATCTGGTCGAAGTGCGTTCTCCGGAGTCGACTCTGAACAACTCTTCCATTCACCTCTGCTATAACTATTCCACCAAAACGTTTGAAATCACATTAATAGAGTTATTACACTATTAAAGCGAATTCAAACGTTTTGTTTGAGCACTGAACGATCTTTATGAGTGCTAATTGCAGCGCAATGAAAAGACCTATAATTAAAATTGAATTCCACTCCATTGAGAATTGGTTTTCGTTAAAAGCTGATACTGCTGAATCTAGAACCTTGAAAAGGATTTTTTTACATTCAATGCTAAACTGTTAAAATTAGAGCCGGTACACTAATCCCTACCAATAACTATCCCTTTGTATCAACTGATTCACCGTTGGAGTTGGCAAACGTTGGTACAACTGTACCATTATTGCTACCACTGATGGTACAAGTGCCACAACTTTGTATCTCTCGTACTAGCAATGATACTGGTGACATTAATTCAAGAGCAGTAGTACTATCATCAGTATGAGTAACGACATCGCTAAAGTTGGAGGCCCATTATTCTTCTTCTTGGCGTGTTGATGCGGAAAAGTGTTCCGCCACTTTAACAGCCTCGTCAGAGGCCTATTACGGAAAAGGATTGCACATGACCGAGAAGCTTTGGCATAAATTAGAGGAGGTTTATGACCTGCAGTGGAAATGAAGCTGCAAAAGAATGAAGAAAGAAGCACCTTCATAAATATTGGTAGAGTCGATATAGTACTTGTACTACAAGTTGTAGTCTACAACCGCCACTTTCATTGAGTTTGGGAAAGTTTTGTACGGGTGGAAGTGTATATGCAACTACTTCAGTTTGGAAGTTGAAAGTGACATTTACGTGAGCGAAGTCGTGGGCAAAAATATATATAAACTGCGGTGTGCGGTCCTAAACTAAACCTTAAAATTAAAAATCGTTCTGGGACTGGGCGATAGTTTGTAATGTAGCATAATTTAGCTTGCTGACGCTTCTACATCACAAAATATTAAGTGTATAGAAAATATCTCATCTCCAAATAGATCAAGGCATTCAGGGGTCATATTTCTCAAAAAGTTTGCCTGAAAGAAATTACAAAAAGCGGACACATCTTTTGCGCGTTTAATTATAAGTTTACATGTTTTTTTTCTACGCTTTGTTACTATATTATTATGTGAATAATGGGTTTTGTATTGTATAAAGAATAAATGTTGTATACTCTCTCTCTCTCTCTCTCTCTCTCAATAGTCATATTCCTCATGGATAAAAATCGTGGCCATTGTGGGTAATTATCGATTTTCTAGGCAATTTTTTTTTTAATTTTTTATATGCGTTAACTTCTATACCTTCGATGTTTTCATGCCACGGCTGAAGCCAAGATGTTCATTCATCATTGCGTCACAAAATTCGCAGTACAAGTTTGCGTAACGGGACGTTAGACAATTATCTAAGCTTTAGAAGCTTTGAGCTTTGGCTTTATTTCCTGGTATTTTGTTAAAAAACCAGTTTGTCTGTCTGTTTGGATTGAAATTATCATGAAAACGTGAATCGTATGACAATGTACCTACCTATATTGTACCTCACCGGATAATTTATCCAAAATGTTTTTTTGAAAATACTTGATATTTTTTTTTCGATACTAGGTGGTAGGTATCGAAAAAAAAAAGGTTAAGGTGTCGACTCTGCTAACGATCGTGTTTCAATAGTGGTGCTTATTCAACTAATATCATTAAGAACTGTGTAAAAAAGCTGTGTATTAGCTACGAAGTTAGATAGAAACGCGATTGACTCATAGAATTGACACCGATATCACACTAGTAAAACAGCGGAAGTGTTTGTAACGATATCAACGTTTTAAAATTGCCAAGAGAGTCGTTGTGTATGTTTCATTCCATCGATTCTGCTAACGATCATGTCTCAATTATGTTTCAATAGTGGTGCTTAATTTACACAATATCAAGAACTGTGTAAAAAGTTTAACTATTAAAAACGCGATTCACACACTGAATGGACACCGATATGACACTAATATAATAGAGGAAATGTTTGTGTAAGTTCGTGAGTTTGTTTGTGGGGAAATCTTCGGAACTACTAAAACGATTTCAAATTTTTTTACAAATGGACAGCTTACAATTTATGTATGTACCTAACGAGCGAAGCTGGGACGAAGCGCTAGTGTTTCTATATAGTAAAAATCGTTTGATTGTGATTCTGAGCAATCAACAAAAATCATGAAAACGTTTAATTTATCGTACTATACCAAGTTTTTTTTTTATTTATTCCAATCCAATACCACGATCAAATACCACTGGCATTACTTTAAATTTTTAATCATTTTCTATTCCGAACCAATACCACCCTTTAAATTATTTAATTTTATGTCCAAACGTATACCAGAACTTGAATTTGTACAGTCAGCTCAGTAAGCAAATTGTTTATTGTGATCTAACAGATTTTTTTGGCAAATAAAAATGTTGTAAATACAAACAAAGCATTTTTACTGAATGTACCATTGAACTGGTTTTGGTATTGGTTTAAACAGTGGTATTCGTTTTGAATAGAAAATAATCAAAAATTCAAAGTAATACCAGTGGTATTCGTTCGTGGTATTGAATTGGAATAAATCTTTTTTTTCCGAGTCGGGTTCAAACCCGTGACCTTGGGAATTGCACTGTTTTCGCAAGACCAGCGGCCCCAAAATTTCTTCTCCCAAAATAACCCCAATGCCGCCGCGGGCGGAACATCAGCCAATCATTCTGTTACACTCCTGCGCCGGTGACGATACAAATAAATGATCTACGGTGATAAATAAATGTCAAAATTAAATCAAAATATCTCTATTGTCAAACATAGGTCAAATTGTCTAACATCTAAGTGTAATCTCTATGTAGTGTATCTCTAAGGACGCACAATAATAAAATTGTATTACTATACTATAATATTTCCATCAAGTATAATTCATTATATGATTATATTATTCATAATTTGAATGGTAGAAAAAGCAAATGCTAGCCTTGCAATTCTTTCTGTCATACGATATGGGTAGATGTGAAACAGATAGTATTTTTGAAAATACCTAATTACGACGCGCTCATGATCCAAATAAAGTCAAAGCCTAAAACCCAATTAAAAAGTCAGTGAACTTCAGGAAGGAAGACCACTTTAAAGGGAATCTCTAATGTTTCCTAAACATGCCCGGTATCGATAGATTTTTCCTTTGATTTTTTTAAAATGACGTTTTTATAGAAATTAATTTGATTTTAAAAGAAAAAAAATGTTTGCGTTTTTACACGACTGACCAAAAAAGAAGTGTTATGTTTTCAGGGTTCATGAATGTAAGTATGTATGTTCCACCTTAAGTCCTGAATGGCTAAGTCCTAACAGTCCTAACAGGTTTTGATATGAGAGGTATTGTTAGATTCCTTAATATACCTCCGAGTGACATAGGTATGTAAGTTGACAGTCGTGTTTTTTATTTTTCAATAGGTAATTTATTAGCTTGTTGTTTAGTTACATTATAAAAAGTAACTAACTAATGTACGAGTATAATTTCTTCTCAGCAGTGGTCGTTCCGAAATGCTAGTAGTTTGTAGCTAATTCTATAATTCAAAAATTGTCGTAAAATATGCCTGTGATGATCTACTTTCTGACGGTAAATGTTTTGATTTTTTGAATTGTTCAAGACATGAACATGACATGTTGTTCATTTTGTTGTTGATTTTTTGTTGTTGATGATCTCTTGCACATCAAACGGAAACGGATATTATGATCGGGGAAAATATCCACAATTTGTTTATAAAAATATCCGAAAACTAAACAAACATGTTCAAGCAAAAAAAATATCATAAGATTTTATGAAATGTTTACGTTAAGTTTAAAAATAAAGTAGCAGCAGAAAAATGTTTCTTTAAAAATTAAGGTCGTTATTAGGTCAAGGTCAGACAGACTACTCTTCAGATTATTCTCATAATCAGGTTATGGTCCCGTTAGGATTTTGTTGGGATTTAATTGGTTTTTGGCACAGATAAAAGAGCATTACTTGATGCTCTTATATCTGTGGTTTTTGGCCATAGATGCACGCGTAGGACCTTAACTACGTAGAATTATATTAATTCAGTGCCTTAACACCTAGTTTTTTCTGTGCCTTAACCTTTTAATCATAGTATTATTTTTTGTAATAGGTATATATTTTTTGTTTTAAACTATATTCAAGAAACTTTGAGTGCGCTTCTCCAGGCAGCAGTAGTAGCGATGGGTTAGTATTAGGTTATTGGAAAAGAAATCTATGATTTTGGCAGTATGCCTTAGGAAATGTTGGATCCATGGACCTCCAAAGTTGTATTTATCCAGATACCTATTTGTCGGCAAAAAAAAGTGCCTATTTCGCCTTTATCACAAACAAACATTGGCTCAATAAAAATAAAAATATTTGACGGTTATATCTGACGTGCCAGTGAAAGGATTAAAATATGACTCAATCGTAAATCAAATTGTCTCAAAAAACAATAAAAATGTAAGAGATATCCAGAGAGAAAGAGAAAAAATCAAGAGAGAGGAAAGCCAAAAATGAAAAGGTCAGCAAATCGTCAGCTTTTTGCATAGAGCATTACGGCGCGCGCGGAAGTCCTTGTTGCTCGAAGGTTTTTTGTAAGGATTGACTAAAACTGGCGAATGATTAGCAAAGTTGGAAACAAAAAGGGGTTTTTCCCCAGCAGATTTTGTACCGATTTAGCAACTATTTCTCAAATATCTTTAAAAATATTAGTTTTAAAACAAAAGTGCTCGATAAAGACTTTAATATAGCATATATATAAACTAATTTAATTACTTATATAAAAATATATATATGTTATCGCTGAAAATTTTAAGTTTCATGACTTGAAAGCAGAAATATTTTCTAAATTTTCGGTGCCTTTATAAATTAATTAAGCCGAAAATATGTAATTTTATTAAAAAGTACACGATTGAATGAAACCTTAATAGAGATCATAATCTATATCCTGTATTATTTTTCCACTTCGTAAATAAACTCTAGGGTAATTTCTTCATGAAAAATTACAATTATTTCAAATGTGGGGTTGGACCTGGCCTTAAGGACGGAATTTGGAAATACCACATGTAAGAGTATGAAATAGGTAAACACGAAATTCACGCGGGCGAAGCAAGGGCAACAGCAACGAGCTAATAGTTTAGCACTACACGAAGATCCAGTTTCTTGTTTGAACGCAAGAATAACAGCCACATTTCGAGGAAGACTCTACCAGGAAAATAGAGGTTCAACCTAGTTAATGTTCCACCTCCCAATACAAATTTCATGTATTATGTTGTTGTGGAATTTTTTTTTTTTCATTTCGTTTCAAGGCTCTTGTATCTCAAAACTCCCACGGGAAGCTGCGTGAGATGGTTAGCAGCAAAATAGCATTAAAACATCAACTTGTTGATTGCACAGAAATGATTAAATTTCATGTTATTTTGCAGAATTTTATGGCTTCTAAACCATTCTCATCGCATTAAGTAGACAATGGCCAGCTGTGTTCTGTTTTTACGAGTTGTCACAAAAATTCGCACGCACATTGGAAATACATAAATATCCTATTTTATGGATGCTCGCGGACTACTAACAAAATAAATAGCCAAATAGATTTGCTCAGCTATAAGAGACCTAATTGTACCATCGTTATACATTATTTGTAGAGAATAATGTATGTGCAACCCGTACATAATATCTCGATGGTGCAACCCTACTAATATATAAACGAGAAAGTTTGGGAAAATTGATGTTCAAATGTTTGTTTGTTGTTGTTGATGTGTGCATCTTCCTTTCTTTTTTTTATAGTTACTTTATGTATCTACATATAAATGTAATTTCTTGTGTGCTAATAAAGAATTCTTGTTGTTGTTGTTTATTATTCTTTTCCGCCCACACTTCTAGACGGATTTCAATCAAAATTGGTACACGTTCTTTATTTCTTATTGATTGGTGTTATTTGGGACCCCTCCGTTTTTTTTTATAGAATAGTAAGCAAAGGAGCATGCGGTTTGCCTGATGGTAAGCAATACTGCAGTCCATACCGACTTTTTGGGAAAGCGATAGGCTCTTTTCTTGCAGGCTCCAATGTCGAACCTATTCGGGAACACCACTGAGGGAAGTTTATTCCACATTTTAGTACAGCGCAGTAAAATGCTGCGCGAAAAACGAACCGTGGTTTGAACACCATCAGGAGTTCCATAGATCTTAGGTTCTTAGTATCATGGATCCTAGTAAGCGGAGGGGTCCCATATAACAAAATTGGAATCTACATGTGTCGTGGAAAAAATTTCCTCTTGAATCCACAAGCAACACTTTTTGATAGTGTTAGATTTTTTTGTGACCAACATTCCATTATTAACTCTCAAATCCATTACTCTTTACGTTCCTCTTCTCTACACTCTTCCATTAATCAAAACTGATAGTTTAATAAACAAAGACAGGATTGCATCGATTGCGCTCGATAGTCTGGCTCATCTCCAGACGTTGCGCAACGATGCGGCGCAGGGCAATGCGTAAACGCAACAAGCGTGCGTGTGCGACTGTACGTGATCATGTCAACACTATTCTTGTACACAATGCTGTTTTGTATATCGGTTATTTTATTTTTTTTGTAGATAAAAGTACCTAGTCTTAGTATATCGTAGTAAGCGGTAACATGGGCTTACATTTTTTATGAGAAACTAAAAAAAAACATGCGGGATTATGGCTGATTTCACATATTCAAAGGAAAAAAATCGGAACTAAAGATATTAGAAAAAAGAGAGGATATGATGGTATCATCACCTTTGTATATTAAATGGCACACGTTTACCCGGTTTTCATCCCCTTTCACGATATCTTCCAGATTGCAAGATAGATATAGCAATAAATAAACAAACCCTCTTTAACATTTAATAGAAGCTAGTTATGACATGGAACTAATTGGTACAAGAGTTATGTACGCTAGGTGTCTCTTCCACAGAAGTCCGAACACAACTAGAATCGGCATCTATTGTATTTTATATACAATTAATGTCGCTCTCATACTCACTAAAACACATACATACAAAGAAAAACGTAATAGGCAACCGGACAGCATATTTTTACTTTATATTTCAAAAATAGAAAAATCTCACAATTGTAGAATCATCAGTGAAAGAATAACATCAGTAGTCAAAGTGTTTCCTAAAATATAACAAAAAATATGTTTGGATGATACTAAAACAATATAAAATTCGCATTATGATGTCTTGGGCAGAAAATGAACTTAAAATAACCTAGGCGTATAAAATCAAGCTGAAAAGTCTCAAAATGTGTTTTATTACATGATTTTTATATTAATTCATATTTTTTGGTCTTTCGACATTAAGCCCTCTTTTAATTCCCTATTGAAAATTCAAATTCAAACACACGTACCTTGCTCTATGATTCAAACGTAAATTCGCTTTGATTGTGAGCGTATGAGCGAAAAGTCCTTTGCAGCTTACGTCAAATAACGTGTCTATGTCCTTTCCATATATTGTTCAGATGTCTATTACAATATGCAGTTCAAGGGCTCGAGTTTACACGTGTCAACGCAAACAAAGTTTAAAGCAATGAACGCTCGTGTGACGGTACTGACGGTAACTATATTGGGGAAAAGGGGGTGGTTGCAGGGAGGCGCCCTTCGAGCAAATTCCATAACTATGTAACAGGATTACGTTGCACAGGTAAATTAAAATTTTAGATTAATTTCCGGGAAAGCACAGTAGTTTGTAGCAAAACGAAACGAAAAGAAGAAACTAAACTTTTTTTTTATAGAATAGAAGGCAACCAACCGAGCATGCAGGTTGCCTGATGGTAAGCAATCACCGTAGTCCATAGACACCAACGACCTTAAAAAGGTCACTGATGCGTTGCCGACTTTTTGAGAAAGCGATAGGCTCTTTTCTTGAAGGCCCCAATGTCGAACCTATTCGGGAACAACTCTGAGGGAAGTTTATTCCACATTTAGTACAGCGCAGTAAAAACGAGCGGTGGTTGAACACCAGCCATCAACGTGGTGGGGGTGGTGACAACTTAGGAGAGTAGCTTCAGTCATAAGCAATACATGTTAATAAGAAGTTATCTCATTGAGAATTGATTATGACTGGTCATGCTTATCTTAATACTAATGCATTGACATCGGAACTGAAGCCACGAGTAAAATTTCTTCTACGTAGGACTAGCGGCAGTAGGTCAAATTTAACTCATGATTACAGAAAGACGTTTCGTAAACCCCACTTATGTGGAGAAGAAGAAGAAGACAGACAAACCGGGATAGGTGACGCTAAAAAAAGCTCTAATAATCCTAATATCCTACTAATATTATAAATGCGAAAGTTTGGATGTGAGTTTGTGTGACTTTGTGAGTTTGTAAGGATGTTTGTTACTCAGCTCAATTACGCAAAATCTTATTTATGGACGGATTTCGATGACATTTGGTATACGAGTAGAAAAATACCGGGAATAGCACATAGGCCTGGGGCGCGACTAGTGTTTAAATATTCATAAATCAAGCGGCTGGGTCAGATTTGTACCGATGTACGAGTATCAATCAGTTAACTAAATGATTTATTCCTTTATATCTTAAAAGACTACAGAAGAAAAATAGAAACAGCTGATTGGAAAGGTATAGACACGTCATGAACAGAGCCAAGTATAAACAAGAAATATCATTAGTGAAGTCAAAAGGAAACTGGATTCAAGTTAATTAAATATAAATGGAACGATATAATAAGTATGAAAATTGGCTGTCTGAAGCACCACATAATTTGAAATAGCCTTATTCGTTTAAATGTCTTTTATTTCATAATTTTCACTTTGCATTATCATTTTCTCAACAAATGTACTAACAAATCTAAGAGTTCTCTTAAATTATTATATTATTTATCGAGTGAATGAATAAATCTCATAACTTTAAGCTTTCATTGTAAATCTTTTACAACCTCTTAACAATTCTATAAGTTTATTAAATTTAGACATTTTTATATTACATATCGGCTAAATTAGAATCTGTAAATCTTAGGGCAGTTATAGAAATTTACGAGTGAGGCGATTTATTTGGTCGTTAAAGCGACATAGACGGAAATATAATATTTTATTATATTAAATTAATATTTTGAGAGTCCAAATTAAAACAGAGATCTGGGAATAGGAAAAGTTTCAAAATTTCCAATCACATCGAATTTTCTTTATTGAATGTCAGGGCGTCAGGTATTTGCCATAATATTACAGTTATATAATCATTTCCAACATTTTTTCTTTAAAAGCTTAGATATGATCGGCGACCGAACCAAAGGAGGAGTGATATTTCTTAGAAGGGCTACTGGCGACGACCTGTTTAAAAACAACAATGATGGCGTCTTTAAATGAAGTATTTTCATTTTCTACGAGTAATAATGAACACTGGTTCGATTTCGTTCGAAAAAGGACTATAAGTCCTTCAAAGACGAAGAGCCTCGAAAAGGTCGCACGAGGCATTGCGTCTATTACACTACTCAACAAATTTTCAACTTTTGATTTTATCTGAGGTCGCATTATGTGATTACTATTTCTTGCCACTAAAGTAATAAAAATATGCAAATATACACATACCATCACATCTCAATGTCCAGATAAACATCCATATCCTAAATCACGAATTTTCCATAATTTTATTCTAATTTTAATTGAAATGGCGTAGTTTTTTTGGAGTGGCTGGCTTTTCTCTTGTACTCAGTAGCAGGGGTCTCCCTAATAAGGCTCCAACAGTAATCCGCGAGCATAGCAGGCTCCCATCTGCCTTGAAATCGCTTTTCAAATGCAACATCTTGGTGAAAGCGTTCGCCATGTTCGTCACTGACTGATCCCATATTTTCAGGGAAAAAGTCCAAATGCGAGTGAAGAAAATGCAACTTAAGTGACATATTGCATCCCATTTTATAGTAGCAGTCCAATAAAACTTTAATTTTTTCGCGAAAATCTTCAGATTTCTTGTTACCAAGGAAATTGTTAGTGACATCGACAAAAGCGTTCCATGCTTGTTTTTCAATATTATTGAGAGCAGATATAAAAGATGGATTGATGTTTTTCAATATTATTGAGAGCAGATATAAAACACCCTCTTTAATTTTCGCGTCACTAAGCTTGGGAAACTTTTGCTTGAGAAACTGGAAAGCCTGGAAAACACCTTCTTTGCTTATTTTTTTCACAAAACTTTTTATGAGCCCCAGTTTGATGTGCAATGCCGGCAAAATAATTTTATCTTGCTCAACCAATGGTTCAAATTTTACGTTTTTCTGGCCCACTACTAGAGAGTGACGTAATGGCCAATCTTTTTTAATAAAATGTTGAGCTCGAGCTCGGCTATCCCAATCGCAAAGAAAACAACAATATTTTGTATAGCCTGACTGCAAGCCTGTTAACAAAGCAACCACTTTAAGATCTGCACAAACTGGCCATTTATGATCTCTGTATTTAATTTTTTCTAATAAAAGTTTCATAACGTCATAAGTTTCTTTCAAATTAGCACTATAAGCGAGGGGCAAGGAATTGGTGTACCAAATGGCATTTTTTTAGTTGTTCCCTTACACCAACCATTGAGATATGTATAACATCTTAAGCAGCACACTTTAGGAACCCATGACTTGTCTTGATTCCTTACGACACGGTTAAAATAAGCTTGATAGCACTGTTTAATTAAGTCAGAAAGTGGTTTTTTTTTCAATTTCGGCGTAAACTCGCCACAAATATAGCAAAATAAATCAGGACTGTTAACACACACTCGCGACATTTTAGAAGTCAGTTAATATACTAACAAATGTACTATGTTCCATTTGCAAAAGTAATAAGTTTCCGGACTACCCGCATTTTAACTTTTGTAGGTGGGTAAAAAAATAAAAAAATATTTATCCCTATAACCAGATGTGATATCGAAATAAAATGCATACAGTATTTTTATATTGGTCAAGCTTATTATGAAATAATATGAATTGGGTCAGATATTTTTTAAGTGTTGAGTAGTGTTATTAAACAATTTTTATTATAAAACGCCGTAATTGGAGCATTATATTATTCTATGAGAGATTTTTGGAGGTATTACTAGTTTATAGAGCTTGTCTAATTTTGGAACATAATAACTAGGATAGGGTGCTGAAAAGGGTGTAGGGGGTCATAAGGGGGTAGTTAGCCAAAATGGAGGTATATTGCAGCGCATCAGCTTACGCAGCTTTACAATAATCAATAAATCTAGAAATAAATATGGAACATTTTCAGATCAGCTCAGAACATTCTAGATCACAACGATAGCGATACGGCGCATGCGGCGACCGCCTCACAACCAATAGGTCAGAGGTCATATTTGTCCCTAGATATTTAAGAATAAAGAAATGATGAAATAATTAATTTATAAAACTTTTCATTGATGGACTATCATATAAATGCACACTTCTAGGAAAGCCTACTTCTTCATGCATGACATTTTATGTGTATTACGAGTATAGTGGTTGCACTGAGTTTTCACAAAAAGATCGGAAGTTTTTTATATTATCATATGTTAACTGAAAACGGTTATCTCCTCTAATACTCTAAATGCATCATCAGGCCATCTTCACTTTAAAAATGCATTGTTTTTAAAACCAAAACTACATGTCAAATATTAAGGGGGGTTTAGTAGAGATAAACTTAATTCACTATTAGATTGGATCCAAATAAAAAATAATAGAAGAGTTCGAACTATCAGTTGCCCTTTTTTATTTTTCATGGAAAACTCTATATAAACAGTTAACAGCGGACAAACACAAAATCGACCACAATACAACCCGAACTGCACATGCACACATATATGTGAAACTACCATAAAGTTAGAAGAAAATAATGATTTTTTTTCTGTCTTTGGAAAATACTTGTAAGTAGAAATCTTTTTCCACACTTACCAACCCAGGACTGGTGGCACTACACCACGGAGGCAGTAATTTTGCTCCGAAGCTACTTAATGTTACATATCTACTCCAATTTATGAAAGTTCTGCCAGAACACACGGCAAAGTCGGCAAAGCCCTCATACGGTTTCAGATAATGAAGCCGTTGTTATTTATTTTTAACTCTCATTTCTAATTTCAAATCTAGTTCATACTGGATTTGGAGTAAAGACTAGCTCTAAGAACAGTGGTACAGTGGTATTTTGTTCATAATGCTATATCTACTCCATTGCGAAGATTTCTATCATGCAGGGCTTTTCCTTGCCCCTTTATCGACATTACAAGGTATAAACCAAATAACTACCGCTAAGTTAAAATAGGATTCGGCAGAACGTCGCCTGCATGCCGAGGGAACGATGGGCCAAAACGTTAACCCCATGGACTCCATCCAAATAAAACCGGCTTCCTGGAAGGCCCCGGCGAAGATGGCGGGATAACTTAGATTCACACTCTGCAGAATGCATATCAATAGCTCAGGATAGAGATAAATGGAGGGAGGAGAGGGAGGCCTTTGCCCAGCAGTGGGATCTAAACGGCTGAATAAACATAAACCTTTTGTTTATTGTACCTCTCATTTCTCATTTCTCAAACTCTGATGTACTAGATTCAAAATAAGCACTCACAAGCTGCAAACTTCATTACACGTTCCAGGCTTTCTCACTCGTAAAACGCAATATATGTTAGTACGCTCTGTGTAATTGGACTCAGCTCGAAGGTTCTCGGAAATGCAATTGCAGGGCGTCCTAGAGCTGTTCTATCGATCCAGTAGGTTGCAGGGAGATTTATGTGGGTTGGGATGAGAGACACCCTTTAAGGGTATTTATTTAACGCGGTGCAAACCTACACAAATGCACCAGCTATGTTGTTACCTAGCGACAGAGATAAAGGTAACCAAGCAACGCTGCCATGATGGCCGACGGGCGACTATACAAATAAATATATGCTGCATTATTGATTACTATTACATTATATAGCAGATTTGCAAAGTTTGTTGAAGTTTTGCAAGCTCAATTAAAACCACTACATCTTATCGTCCTAAATATTCCTCATGCCTGAGAGTCGTGGCCATTACGTGGAATGGAAATACACAGCGATATTAATGTGTGTGGTTTACCATTGCCTGCTGCACTCAAGCTGATAGTAATCAACTAAAGTGCAGGTTTTCACAAGATGTTTTCCTTCACCGGAAGCAAATGGTGGTCTATGAAAACTACCACACATGAGTCAGGTGTCACAAACTCATGTAGCTCGAGTCTCGAACCTGGGTCCGTTCGACCACAAGCGGGGGTCTTAACCATTCTACCACCACCTCTTCAAATATTGCATTCGTATTGAGTTGAAATTCCACCAATCCAAGTCACATCACGCCCTGAAGTTGCTAACTACTGGGCAGTAAACAATACAGCTGAAAAGAAACGCCAAAGAAACTCTACATAATAATAAGCTAAAGATGGCGCTGCGACACAATGTGAGTTTTCCTCTCTTAGATAAAGTAGTTATCAATCTAGTGTAATAAACAATATGTCCTGGGACCACAGAATTAATATAACTGGGACATTAATTAAGAGCAGAGATACGTAGCTCTATTGGTCTGTAAATGGTCGCAGGGTAGATGAAAGGGGGTGGTTGGTGCATTCGTGGAATTTCCCCGGCGAAACGCGCACGGATTGTGCTAGGTGGCGCTCTCTCTCTAAATACATTTACCATTGAAGATTAAAATGAAATTTCAATAGGGTCCGACGTGCGTTAGTACATAATATCTCGATGGGTCCGACAGTCAGATAATTCAAAAATTCGTCTTTGCTACGGTACGGCCACGGCTTAGTAAAAAACTCATAATATTGTCGCCTGATTTTTATATTGCGCTTTGGAGGTGGTAGTAAACTTAGTTTTAAGTAATTTTCTGTCGTCAACTGTCTGATCTAGTTTATTAGTATACGACGATTTAAAAGTGCTATTTGTAAGCCAATTTAAATAAAAACAATTGATTTAGATTCTATGCAAAATCTAGAAAGTGGATCAATTATAACTTGCAAGTTTTGGTCACAGACGGACAGACATGACGGATGATTTTGCTAGGGTAATGCACATTACCCGGACCACTACTAATAGTCTTATGGCTGAGCATCATAGTCATTTCGTGGAATGAAACGCAACGATGTATTCTGTGGCAACGACAAGAAACACATACCTACAACTTAGTTGATAAATCTTCAAATAGACTTTCCCTCAGCGGAAATAAGAGGTGTAAGTAAACCACCAAACATGTCAAACAGGACTACAAACTCATAAAATAAACCACGAGAGAATGGTTTAGGTACTATAGTTTTGTTGTTAAATATTTTTATTAATAGCTGAAAAACTATGGTTGGATATATAATGGACCATGGAACTAACATATCCTACGGATACGTATTACAAATATTCTTTGGCCTATACTGTCGATAAGTTATTAAAATGGGACGCAAAAGGCATCTGACATGACTTCGATTCCTAGGAAATATTATTTTCGTACCTAGCTCTATCGATTTTCATCTGGGCAGGCTGGCAGGGCATGAGAGGGGGAGGTTGTTGCAATCATGGAATTTTCCACACGGCAACACCCACGGATTGGGAGCGGTGGTAGCGCCCTCTTCAAATATCCTGTTTTAACTAATTGAGATGATAAATTGAATTTTACTATGGGAATTTTTGATTTGGGAAATTTTGATTTGGGCATTTATGAGGTATTTTTATGTCCTCTGACTTTATTATCAAGTGTGTTAGAAAACGCTGGCATCAGATTATTTATATTATATGAATTTGATCAAACTATTTTTTAATAAGATTGCTACTTGCCTTATAAATTAGGGTATTATTGAATTTAACAATTTTCTATTGACTATTGAACAGTGGAAATAATATAATTTTTAAAATAAGTCACATAATAGGAAGTTGCTTTCAGCCGCTAGTCAAAAATATTTGTGGTATGTGGTTATATCAGCAGTATCGTTTGTGGTTATTATATTATAGCGTGGTCTGTAGTGTGGTGGAGGAAACGGCGCCAGTGGACGCGGTTGCGGTTCGAAATCCGGCTACGAACAATGAAATGAATGTTTTACATCGGCGGTTACAAACTGGTATATTAATAGTACTATTATTTTATGTATATTTTTCAGTCTTCCATTGCAAAATCACAAGAGTATTAGTTACGAAAAAGTATAAGATACAAAAACGAAAGTGTTACATCCAATGTTTTGACTAAGTATCTAATATAAAAAAAAATATAGCAAAATAATTTAATGGGTTTTTTCTTAGTTTGGCCACATCTTGGAAATCTGCTATTTTGATAAGCTTATAACTTGGTAAATGAATGCACACTTCCATAGTGTGTGATATTTTCAGAATCTGAATGCGAATAAACCCGCCGCCAGTTACGGTATAAACAATTTTTTTTCTTACAAATAAACTAAGTAGTTACGTACTAGAAGACAAAGACCATACGATAGGGGACCGGACATGGTATGAAAATTGTTAAAAATTTGTAATTTTATAATAGAATATACATGTAATAAAACTTTTCAGTTTATTCTCCAGAGCTAATTTATTAGAGTTTTTTACGCGTGACGTCATATGAATGTACGTTTAGTTAGGGGCGTTTTAGTATCGTCCAAACATCGCTTAAAAATTTTAATTGTTTTTGCTGTATCTTGGGAAATACTTACGAATGATTATATTAATGTGAGATATTTCAAAAAAGCATCAAAAAAGTTGCCTGGTCCTCTATTATACAGACTCCGCTACGGAATGTCTAAGTACGAAACGTTCATATACGTTAGTACATACATACATACAGTTTCGTTCAAAAACTGTAGGTACAGTAATGGTGTAAGTTACAGCTGTAGACACCTCGCATAACCAACATTAATGTAATCACATCCTGTTTTCAACGTTGCTATTGGTATTCGAACATGATGCCTGCATTGATTTGTCTGATGCATACATGAATATACGAGTATTTACCTTAGTTCTGTATGACACGTGACGTATGTTAGCGATTCCATTAGGAGAAGAGTAATGAAAAGTTTAAAACAGAACAGAGATCAGAAAAGTTCACAATTTAAATAACAATAATGGCCAACGATTAAGTTTGGCCATTCAAAAAGGTAACGTCGCCAGCCTCCTAGGTACCCTACCCCATGACGGCAACGATTTAGGCTCAATTTTTTATTTAATATAAATATTAGTTATTATTTTTATTTTTTAGTAGGTACATAGTTTTAATTTTAGATTTTAGTTTTCTTATTTAATTTAATGTTTAAATGTATATATATATGATATGTAAATTGTCATTTAATAAATTACAATTAGAAATAGCATCTGATGTATCTTATGACTCCCTGAGGAACCTACATGCCAGATTTCAGCTTCCTACGCCTCCTAGTTTTGGCTGTACGTTGTCTGTCAGTCACTCACGTATTCATAAACAATACTTTGCGTAAGTCGACAAGAAATAACGGAAAAAAAATTATAAGTATTTATTGATTTAATAATTTCGATTCCTTTGCTCGAAGAAGCGAATAGATTGCAGATCTTCTAAAAAAAAGGAGATATTAGGTATATAGTGTCGAACTTGCTTTATTGTGGAAGCATAAATCATACTGAGACGTAGAAGTTTCCCGAATGAAAATTCATTCAAACTTTATGGAATTCGTAGGAAATGAAAATACATAATCTATTACTCCCGTGAAGTAAAGATTTTTATTTTGGGCCGTGGAAGTGGCCAAATACTGGTCTAAAAACATCTAACTTTTGCCATTTCGACTCGATATGATGATTACTCCCATGGAAAAAAAGCGTGTTAAAGATTATCTAAGATAAACCACATTTCAATCAGTGAAAATATTTTCTGCTTTAGTGTGGAAGCATAAATCATACCTAGACGTAGAAGTTTCCCAAATGAAAATCTATTTTAACTTCATGGAATTCGTAGGAAATGAAAATCCGTAATCTACTCCCGTGGAAAAAAGCGTGTTAATGTGTAACCTAAACCACATTTCAATCAGTGAATATAGTTTCAAGAACGCCGAATATTTGTGAATAAAAGTGAGTAACTGCCGACCCACTTATGAAACTCAAGGCTATACGGAGACATTGATATTAAAAAAAAGCTATGTAAATAATAAAAAAAAAATAAAAAATCATTTATTGCCATACTACAATTTTCAAGCTCAATATTATGTCTTATAACTAATTGTACAGAAGTAGACAAAGGAGTGCCTCAGCTTATGTTGTCCCCAACTATGAGTTGGAGACAACGCTGATTTTCAGGCACCCCCCTCCCTGAGATCTAATGCGGGAGTTGGTAAGAAGAGGGCTAAAACATTTAAAAAATAAAAAAAATTATCGGTAATTTTGTACCTAAATTAAATTACAACAAAAAGGAGAAATATTTTTAGGTTATATACAGAGAATAGGAAATTAGTTTTGTTTTTGTTTGTGTGTTTTGTGTGTAGTGAGTGTATGTGTATGTAGTGTGTAGAAATGTCTGTTACTATATGATTATTTTAGTTAGGTAGGTACTTACTTATAGGAATCAGAAGTATTTTAATAATTTTAAATCTTTCCGGTATGTATGTTTCAAATTTTCTGCATCAAGTTGTCTTTTTAATAAAGCCGTTTTATACTTAACTTTAAAACATTCTAGACTGAGTTTTTTCCTTAGTGGTGGTGGCAGGTCATTCCATATTTTTGTTGCAGAGAATTTGAAACATGTAGTATATCTGGTGGAGTTGTGAAAGGAGATCTTTAAAAGGTTTTGAGAGGCGGATCGAAGGTGTGTGATATTTGTATTTGTAACCCAGCTAAGTTTATCAAATAGGTATTCTGGTTTTTTATTCCAAACTATACGATGAACTGTACATGCGTATAATAGTTCGCGTCTGGCTGCCATATTGAGTATGCCTTTTTTATTTAGATAAGGAGTAATGTGGTGTCGTCTTGGTACATTATAACAAAACCTTATGCAAGAATTTTGCACCCTCTGAATTGCCCTTTCGACGTTCGAGTTTATCCTAGGTCCGAAAACTGAGCTACAATAGTTAAATGGAGAGAGAACAAGCAAATCTGTTAATAACAAACGAATCTCATCTTTTAAGTATGGCCTTATCTTATATAAAATTTTTAATTTAAAATAAGCATTTTTGATTTTGCTATTAATATGATCAACATATTTTTGTTCTGCGTCTAGGATAAGGCCCAAGTTACGTGCTGATTTCACTCGTTCCAGAATGACATCATTAATTTTGACTTTCTCTTCGCAGTCATCAACACGTTTAACTTGATGTTTGGTACCTAAAACAAGCATTTGCGATTTGTTCGGATTTAATACCAATGAGTTTTCTTTTGACCAATTGTATAAATTTTTGAGATCGTTATTAATATCTGCTATGGCTTCTTTAGTTTGGTTGGCTTTAAATGAATAATAAATTTGTGTGTCATCAGCATACAAATGGTATTTGCATGTTTTTAAGCAGTTCGGTAAGTCAGCTGTAAAAATGTTAAAAAGTATGGGACTTAGTAATGAGCCTTGAGGTACGCCCTTCGAAAGCCTTTTTACAGATGAAGTATTTTTACTACCATCAATTGAATCCGTGGTTACTGCTTGCTCTCTGTTAGATAAAAATGTTTTAAACCATAAACATGTGTTAGATGAAAATCCGTAGTATTTTAACTTAGCTAGAAGAAGATCATGGTGAAGGCAGTCGAAAGCTCTAGAGTAATCTAGAAGGACAAGTATACTACTCATTCCTAAATCAGAGGCGATAGTAATATAGTCTATGTATCATTGTTTATTTATATTTTAGTCCCAAGACGAAAATAAAGTTACCTAAGATGTTTGTGGTAAAAAGCCCGTAAATTAAGACGATTCTATAGGGTCTCAGCCAGCGGTGGTGGCCGAGTGGTAGGGCGCTCGCTTGTGGCTGCAAGTGCCAGGTTCGAATCCTGCCCATGCTACATGAGTTTGTGTATCAATCTGGCTCATGTACACCTATGATAGTTTTTATTGCTTCCGCTGAAGGGAAACATCGTGAGGAAACCTGCACTCTGGTTGATGATTATCTGCTAGTCTATACATATCTATACATATAATAATCTATACATATAATAAAACAGTAAAAATATTTTGTCTGTACATTTAGTATTTTTGACTAAAAAGGATAGAGGGACACTTAAAAAGAACAATAGAAAGCAAAAAAATTTTTTTGGAATTTCTTGTCTGTCTGTCTGTCTGTCTGTATGTATGTACGCGTTTCACGCAAAAACTACTGGACGGATTTGAATGAAACGTTTTTTTGTTGTATAACTATTAAGCCTGGGCAACATATAGGCTATAATTGATTTTGAAAACTGGAACACCTGATGAAGAGTATATTATCGAGATGGCGATTCCAATGTTCAGAAAAACCAAAACTGGTTTATGAAACATTGTACACTGTTCACTTATATTGTAAATTGTTATATGTAAATAAATAAATAAATAAATAAATAAGAACCATAACAGAACAGCTAAACCATAAGAAATATGGAAATGGTGCCTTAACAAAAGTAGTTCAACCTGATGAGCATTTTCTGCTGACGTATAAAAAGTGAAGATCTGGAACATCTGATGAAGAACTGCAAGAGGCCAGCTATACTATAACATATATGGAAATGGCGCCTTAGCGAAAATCGTTCAACCTGATGAGCATTTTCTGCTGACGTATAAAAATTGAAGATCTGTAACATCTGATGAATAACTCCAAGAGACCAGCTACACTATAACATATATGGAAATGGAGCCTTAGCAAAACTTGAATAATCTGATGAGCATTTTCTGTAGACGTATAAAAATCGAAGATCCGAAACATCTGAAACTGTTTGGAACACAAAAAGACTTTTCATCTAAGCGAAACTCCCGCGGGCGAAGCCGCGGGCGACAGCTAGTATGTTATATGGAAAAGGCAATGGCAAACTACATTAAAATTTCCAAGAGAGTGGTTGTGTGTGTTTCCTTCTATATAATGACCGCGACCCGCAGTCATGAGGAAATACGACTAAAGAGAGATAGGGTCTCAAATACGTTAACCCTACTATATTATAAATGCGAAAGTTTGAATGTGTTTGTTACTCATTGAGCGATTTTTCTGACAGGTAAATTAAGAAAAAAAAATCAGTATAAAAAAGTCTCAACAGATAGCGTTTTAGGAAAGCCGAGTCGTAATAATGGCTGAACCTATATGGTGCGCTTTTTCTTGTCAACCAGTCAGAAAAAAAAATCACATAACAGTTTGACAGTTGCACAAATCACAATATTGATAGGTACTTTTTAGTTGTTTTTTTTTACTAAGTTTTATTTTTTTAAATGCCAATTCCGTGAATATTTTGCTTTTTGTATGGAACTTTTTCGCTCGCCTTTTACTAAGCGCTATCTATGAAGTCATCTGGAACTATTTCTTTTTTTAATTTGTGTCACTGACAATCCCTCAATCTTGGCGCCAAAAAATTAGAAGGGCCGACCCCAACTAATGTGGGAAAAGGCAAAAAAGAAGAAGAAGAGACTTAATTAAGTGCGCAAAATATACTGGGTTGATTACACTACACTACACTACACTGGTACAAAACAGGGAATAGGATACTTTTTATCCCGTAATTTCCATGAGAGCGAAGCCCCGGGGCGCGGCTCCCATTATTTTTTTCTTTTAGAAAGGTTGATTAGAAATGATTAAAAGTTTATATTTTTGCTCAAAAGAAGACTTAGTTAGAAGGGGAACTCCCTTCTAAGTAAGTAGTTTCTTCTAGTAAGTTTCCTTCTAGTAAGTAACAAATGTACTTTTTTGAAACAAATAAAGAACTTTTATTTTTATTTGCAGCTCAAAGAAAACGTTATAATAAAGCGACTCTACAGTTTATTGAGTGCTGAGAGCACTGCAATGTGGAAATTTTTATTATATTTTATTTGAAATAAATGCCATAGCGATCAAAGTTATTGCTTGTGTGTGTAATGATGATACTTCCGACACGGAACGACCATTTTGATGTTACGGCATATGATCTATATCTCATTTCCTAGATATTTTTAAATGAACCTTATTCTACCATATCATTCTAAGGTTAATTTAAAAAAATAAGGATAATTTAATTTAAGTGTCCGTTTTAATCCCGCATTTAAGCGTCTTCAAGAATAGGAAAAGGGTTCTTTAGTATAGACGCGACAAAATATTTCAAAGTCTTTCAAGTATGAGTTGCTTAGAGATTCGATATCGTATTATAACAGATCATCAGTACCTAGCGAATTAATTTACAATTGAATACTTTGAACGTCAGTAATTTTTTTATGGTTTAAATAAGTACCAAACAAATAGTGTTTAAATTATATGGGCACTATTATTTAAATTAAATGCCATCCGAAGTCCTGATTAATTACTTGAAAATAAAATACTCTTATAATATAACCTATGTATGAACCTACCATCCAATATTATATTTGTCTTATGTGAAACTAGATACCTGTAGCAAAAGTGAAGAAATTTTTTGTTTGTTTATTTTTATTGAAGCGTGAATTTTGACGCACTAAGCAATTATACTACCTGTACTATAATGTATTCTGTGGTTATACTTTTAATTTATTGTAGTCTTGATGAATTAAAAAATATTTTCCAACTGAAATTGTTCAATGAACTTAATGCTCTTCCAATATCAATTAAACACCTGATTATTGGCAGTAAACGACCGGACTACTCAGAAATAAATATAAATACAACGAACCACAAAGCTTATCGTCCGTTGCATATAGCTTTTTAACGATTTGGCATTACACCACATAAATACAAACTTAACAATGCCGTAAATTTACGACGGCGCCCGCGCATTGACCAGACATGAACTAGCGAGAACAAATGAATAAAGAATAAAAGTCTGTCTAAAATTCTAAATGATATGACTGACCTTAGAGCTTGTTACATAACAATCTAAGCTAACACTGAGTCCACTGATCACACCAGCACGTACGACGGGCGAGGGTTGGTTGGGCGGAGTATCCACGGGACACTGCGCCACTCCTGCGCAACGAGGATGGCCAGCCAGAAATACCTGCTGTAGATTGAGGAAGAAGACCTGATGGGCCTCCCGGCGGCGTCACCCTTGCAACAGTTGCTGCCCATGGCAGGAGCGCATTTCGTTTCGTGCGAGTTCGCGCAGGTCAGCCGCGGACTGCGCGCGAGCAAGATATTTCGGTAGACGCGACGCCAGCGCCCCTACTCTTGTTTATGGCAAGGGAGCCGCATGTAGGGCGGAGGAAAAGGTCCGTGATGTCATGCTGGGCGCCGCCAAGTGGTGGACAGTGGTGACGTGACGATAGTGAGGGAACTTCGCTGTTAACTATAAAATGACTGTTGCTTAAATAAAGATAAAATGTTATGTAAAAATCTATCAATCGATCGTCTAAAATAGAGGTATTGACTACAAAATGTAAAAGGCGGAAAAGTTCTATTATTTAGAAAGCGCCGCCCCAAAACTAAATATTGTAAAACTAAACACAGCCAGTGCCAAAAATAAAAACGACGACGATAAAAAATAAATCTCTTTTAAAGTTAAGTACCTATATTCGTTCAACCAGGTTTTATAGTATTAATATAATATTTACAAAAATAACTTATATAGTTTTGTATTAAAACAAAATTGGAAAGGACTTGATTCTAAAATCTATCTCAACTATCATATCTAATTTGATCATATAGCACGAATTCAAATATTAAAATCTAATAATAATATTTAAAAAACAATAGATGTCGCTAATAATATCGATCGCATTTCCAGCATATGAAAGTTCCGTTTCAGATGTCGTCTCGCCTGAAACCGCTAGATGGAGTCGTACATAATATCGCAAAGGTAAGATCGTAGTTCTAAGCGTAACACATGCTGAAAACATAGATTTATTTTTAGTGAGTAAAAGGTAAACTAAAACTGACACGATTCCGATTTAGTCGCATTTTATTAGAACATTAGGAGGGAAGCAATTAAAAATCTAAATATATCCTTTCCTTGTAGGAAGCGTGCGTTCTTAGATGCCATGTGAACCGCGTAAATTATACTGTTGATTGTAACGATGGTATGTGTGTTCTTTTTGTTGTTATTTATAAACCTAATGTAGAGGTACATAATTCAAAATTCATAATTGAAAGAGAATAAATAAATATATACGAACAAATCACACAGATTGAGTTAATTAGCCCAAAATAAGTTCGAGACTTGTGTTATGGGATGCTAACTCAACGATACTATATTTTATGACAAATACATAAGATAAACATCCAAAAAAGAGATGGCCTTTTTAACTCTCCCATACAAATTGGCCGATCCTCTGATCGGACTTAGCATGGGAGAGTCAACCAATTTTGAAACTTTTTCCTATACCTGTTTTTGGAAAGTTACTCAGTTTCATCGTCCAATCACAGATAAATTAAAACCAAACTCATGCATCGAGATATTAAATGTACTCATGTTATCCAAGCCTGCTGCGGAAATATCGTTACCTGGAGATTCGGTTGACAGGTTGCTAGCCCATCGCCTATAAGTGGAGGAATCCCCAGTTTAAAGCCCTTTCCCTCGATTGACTTTTACAATCTGCGCGGGAATGTAGAATGTGCCAGCTGCTTGTCAGCTGGCACATTCTATGTTTTTTCTTCGCTCCAAGACCAGCATGGAAGCAATTTTGATCAGCATTATTTTTTTAATTTAGGTATTTAATATCAATCTTACAAGGTAAAAATCAATCTTACAAGGTAAATAAAGCAAGAGTTTGTTTGTTTGAAGGCGCTAATCACTGACACTACCGGTCTGATTTGAAAAATTATTTCTGTATTTTTGAGGAAGGCGGTTATGCGAAATCCCGAAATTCGCACAGGAGTGAAGCCCCGGTATACACTAGTTAAAAAAACAGTACAACTACCTCTTACTTGCTAAAAAAACCAACGACTTTTCGATTAGTCTTTTTCTTTCAACAATAAGTAACGATTTCTTTCGATACAAATTTCCATGTAACTGCAAAAAGTAGGTTATATACACAAGTTTTGTATGTTGCATGCACGGCCTAGAATCGAACCCGCATTTGCCGTCGTAGTAGACACCATCTCAACGCAAATAGACAAGCATACGACACCACATATATTTCGCTGGCGTACCATCAGACACGTATTGGAAATTGTCTGAATAAGTACTTTAGAAATTTAATTTGCGACGTATTTTATTCGGACCAAATCAAATCAAAAATTATTTATTGATACTTGGCCTTCAAAGAAGGCTCTTTTTCACGTCGAAAACTAATTATTTTATCATAATATATTAATATATGTCTCAAAGCTACAAACTACTAGCCAACACGACCAAGTCTTGCAAGGTGATTGAAACGTTCTTTATATTCCAGTGAATTTTTTATATGTATGTTATTGGTTCAGGTTGCATTTAATGAAATTTTACGTTAGTTACCATTGGTCCATTTATGATTAGCTTATCATTAAGGATATCCTCAACGGTACTTAGATTTTTAAGAGGTGTGAAGAATAGCTTGTCCCAATTAAAATTTTTGCTAAAAACTAATTTTAAAATAAATATAAACCACAAAAATAAAGAGCTATAAGCTCCACCCCTTGGGAATATTAAGAAAGTATTGTATCTGACTATTTTATATAAAAAATACGAATCTTACTCTATCACAAAACGCAAATTTGGTTCTTACAACAACGTAAACTTTAGATAAGAAAATAGAAAAAATATTAATTAGGAGCATTAATAAGGTTCATTTTGCCTAAGGGCAAACAAATAAAGAATCTATTCTTCAATTTCATTTTATAGTTTTATTTTTAAACAAGCAAGACCGATTGGAAAACAAAATTATCGCAAAACAAGTCAGCCAGTGTTTTTGTATAAATTTTATGTTGCATCCGCCCTGCGCGCGCGCGTCGTAGCGCTGAAAAACATGTTCAGAGTTCTAAGTGTTTATGTTTACCTAGTGTTGCATATTGCATTCGCCCAATCCAAATGCATTTTCATTCTGTATACCTATATTAATCTTTGTCGTTACTCTTTGACCACTACTCTTTACCAATCATTATGATTTATTTGGTCATACTTCATTTTATATTCATTCATTAGAAATCTAGGAAGTCTTATGTTAAAATCTAAACTTTGTCGTAGATAGGTTGGTTTTATTTACGCTAGGAAATTATTATAAAGTTTATTAGGTAGGTAGGTATGTAATAGTATTTGGTATCAAACATTAACTTGTATTTTCTAACAAGAACATCAAATATAATGTTTATAAACAAAACGTATTAAGTTTTGAAGTATTTTTAATTTTTTTTTTTTTTGGTACACTTAGTTTACTATTTTTGTCTCCAACTACAGCTAGTGAATAAACTATAATGCTTAGAAGTGGCCAGAAAAGGTTTGAGCTGATGATGAGGTAGGTCCTAAGTAGCAAGAGCAAGCGAATAAAATCCACAAACATTATCCAAAACCTATCTCCTGAGAACGGCGTAGCTTCGTAACTTATCTATTCCTAGAAAAGGAAGGTCTTTGCCAAACGCAGGACACCTCAATAGGCCAGAAAAAAATCTTCCTCAATTCTGAGATTACCTCATCGTCTTTCCCCAGACGTGGCCGAAATTATGATAGCATAATTAAACAACTACGTGTCGGGTGTCCCAACGTCTTCCTGGTTCCGTATTTATAAATCGACAAGTGAAAAACAAACAACGCTACACGCCGGCGGCGCGCGCGCATCTCAAACTGCACTTACGCACAACACATTAAGAGTTACTATTGAGTAATGGTTATTTGCATTCGATAACCGAAAAATACGAACACTTATGGAAGCTAATGAAAATAGAACGTACCATTGGAAGAGAAAGGGTGCTGTGCCGGAGGGTACAGGTAGGCTGAGGATACCGGTGGCCCCTGGGGCTGCCCTGATGGTGTGAAGCCCACTGGTGGGGAACGTGGGAGGCTCCATAAGCTCCAGTGCTGCCGGGCCGCGCGCGCATACCCGTGTGCGCGCGCCGGCCACGGAGCGCCGCCATTCTATAAATAAATGTGGAAATATGTGGCGCGGCGAATGTGCGAGCGAATATTTTGCTAATAACATCATGGTACAACAGCTGACTGCACGAGGGGAGTTGCTGATATGTGTGGAGTTACCTTTATTACAATGTTATCGTCGTAATTTCCAATGTCGTTCAATTTAAGCCAGAAAAGAATATTGTTCTTTAGGACCTGTAGTTATCTCCATTGCAATAACTTTATTAGAAATTAGAAACTAGCTTTTGCCCACGGCTTCGCCAGCGGGAATTTCCAACGGAAACAGTGCTTTTTCCCGGGATGAATTATCCTATGTCCCTCTCAATACTTCTAACTAATATGTATGCGTTTCAGGAAGATTGGTTCAGTAGATAAAGCGTGAAAAGGTATAAAATAAAACAAATAAATAAACAAACTCACTTTCGCATTTATAATATTAGTTAGGATAAGGATAGGCTTTTAACCAATTTTCGTAAATCCAGTTCTAGAAAATTCTTTATAGACAAAACATAGTAGATGAGTACCTACCAATCTACTTACTAGCCGTGTCCATGGGCTGTTTTCGAATTTTGGGTTACCTACCTATTTCTATTCCACGTGATCCTTGCTAATGAATTATGTAAAAAGAATTTTCAAATCCAACATTTTCCTTTTACACAAAAAAAAGCTTCCTTTTATTTTTATTTCTATTATTTATTTAGTTCATTTTATAAAACACGTCAGCCTTTTCCTAAGTAGCATTTTTTTCGTTATGTTGCCGTATAAGTAGTCATTAAACAAAAAAAAATGTTTTTTTTTATTATGGAAGTCCGCTGCGTGACTTTTCGTCGTAGTACGTAATCAGCCTGTCTCTGTCACACACCATAAGTGCGAAAGAAATTGGCGATTCTCCCATCTCTTTCGCACGTATGGTTTGTCTGACAGGCTGAACACGCCCTACGTAATCTACATTATCCCTAATAGGGGGTGATTAGAAAAAAAACAAAGGAAAAAAATTCACTCATTTATTCATCAATTCATCAGATACATGAATTCAAATTACACAGGGCTGCACATGAGATCAAATGTCATGTAACAATTACTGTAATTTAACTAAATTTAATCGAGTGGAATGTAACATAATAGACAACATACTTTTGTTTGTAAAATCGAACTGAACAAAATTAGAAAATATATTTTTTTAAATCAATGATTTTTGTTATAGGTACCTACTGTTAAAAAATAGCAAATATCCATGAGCAATTAAACTTAAATATATGGACACTTTAGGATATAAAAATAAAGTAGCTTATGAAAAGATTACAAATTCACTTAATTTTTCAAAAATAAAAATTTACTTAAACTAGTAAAAATTACTGCCATGGCTGGTAGCCTTCGTACATACAAAATACATACAAGCTTCCATGACAGAAAAAGTAAAAACATCAAAAACAAGTAAGTAGTTAAGATGAACCAAACACCACTGTTGTAACTATACAATGTGTCCCGTCATCAGTGTCGGAGCCTTTAATAGTATGTTATATCGCATTTTCTATGAACAAAACTTTTTTCTTCTACTGTAGTAAAATGGCAGCCATTTTGTTTTTTTTTTTTCGTGCACTAATTCAATCGTAACTACTAGTGTAAAAGTCATAAAATAAGTCTCATCAAATCGACATAAAATAAGTCTCATTTAATATAATCATATAGACAACAATAAAATGAGAAATATGATTCAATATGAAAGACAGAAAAAACGTAAAAACAAAAAAAACAATTTTTTTTTTAATTATTATTAGCTTCTTGTGAATAAACTAGCCCATTAAAATGTTTATTTTTTATTTTAAAATGAAAGTTAAAGAAAAAAAAAAATTAAAAAAAAGTTTTGAATGCCATATAAAATACCATTAAAGGCTCCGACACTGATGACGGGACACATTGTATAATTCTATTTAATGAATCAGATGACATACAAACGTTATATAACATAATGGATTAATGCTAAAAATCAATTAAGACTTATAATCTTTTTCACAGAATAATACCGCGTTTCTTATTCTTACCAGGGGGTCTAAAATTCACGTCGTCGTCGATGTTTTAGACCCCCTTTTCATTACATGTTTATACTAAATGTGCAGACTACATTCTGGGCATCCGATAACATCATTATCTTCATGAAAATAATTTCTCATCATAATCAATCATCTTATACCTACATGAAATTAATAAGATACAGCGCCCCCGCTGATAAAGTCTGAAATATATTTAGAGTACGGAACCCTAACAAATCAGCAAAATAGCTGAATAGTTGTTGCGAGGAACGAAGTGTCCCGAGGACACATCGGTGTTCGTTATAAACGACGGTCTGCTAGCTGTCCGTTATAAATCAAAGTTTTTCTCTGCTACCACTGTGCATTCCAACGGGACACAGGACGCGTATCAAACAATTTGTGTAACTTAGGATTATCACTCAGTGTCTTTATATGTTGCGTCCCGATGCAGTAAATGAAAAATTGATTGAATGATGCAGGCAAATTGAGGACCGTTTTTGATAGGTCTCCGCACACACATCGCCGGGATTCACTGCATCGGGACGCAACATATAAAGACAGTAAGTGATAATCCTAAGTTACACCAATTGTTAGATACAGGTCCTGTGTCCCGTTGGAATGCACAGGGGTAGCAGAGAAAAACGTTTGATTTGTAGCGAACAGCTAGCAGACCGTAGTTTGTAACGAACAGTTGTTCGTCAAGAGTCAGGCGAAAATTTCTACTAATATAACCAAAGATGAATTTATCCACTAAAAATATTATAGATAATGATTCTATCAGAGTCCCAAAAATTGTACAAACAAAGGCTTATCAAAATTGAACCTTAGGACGTTGCAATAGTTACTACAATGACTTCGGTTTGACATGCCGTTGTCTGTACGTCGCACAGGCTTCTCGCGTGAAATCAGCAATATTATTACAAAAATATGCGTTTGCAACGCAAAATTTCTCTTTCGCAAAATTTCTTAGCAGACTCAAAATACCAATTATTTTTACTTATTTTTCAGAAAAGTTTAATTGAAAAATTTAAGGTCACAACCGAAATATGGTTCATGGTTCAAACATGTGTTTGCTAAAACCAAAATAATAATGCTGAATTTTTGTTTAGTTTCTTAAAGTAAACATAGAAATAAGAATATTCATACATTCCACTACAGAACATACATTTAAAAACGTCATTCGACGTTTAATAATTCACAATCTTAAAACTATTAAAATTAAAACAAAATGGAGTAACAAAATAAAATCATTATAAAATTAAGTAAAAACATGAATGAAAATAAATGCAATACAAAAGAAAACCTCCGAAAACCTTTCAGAGTAATTTTAAATTTATGTTTATTTAATATTAAAAATGAAATCGTTTTCATATCAAAATGAATACTTAAAATATATTAAACATAAAAGAAACAAACTTAGGTATAAAATGCAACTACAAAAGTGCGCAACTACAAACAAAATAAAGTTAAATTGTCCTTGAAAGACAATGAATGCCGAGACATCTGACTCTGTCACACGTCTTAAGTGCGACAGAAATGATCGACTCAGCCGTCTCTTGCGCACGTAAGCTGTGTGAGTGAGACAGGTTGAATGCGTTGCGACTACGCTTCACGCAGTGTACCAATAGAGAGCTAATTTCATGTTGTATGCGCACGAGTACATTAGTAACTTTTAACTAAAACCGAAAAATGGTAGAAAATGGGTTCACTTAAATAACATCACACAATTAAAAGTAAACAAATGCCGATTCGCGACGTAACAAAATAGGAATTAAGAAAAATACTTAATAACATAGGCGGGTATTACAGGTTCACACTTAAATTTATTTTTTATTTACATGTATCCTAAGGGTAAGTACATTAATGCTTTGCCCACATCAAATAGTTAGACCAAATTTCAGAAGTTTGTCGACTTTTACAGGAGTAAAAAAGACGGAAATACATCAATATTACCAAAGATGAATTTATCTACTGAAAATATTATAGATAATGATTCTATCAGAGTCCCAAAAATTGTACAAACAAAGGCTTATCAAAATTGAACCTTAGGACGTTGCAATAGTTACTACAATGACTTCGGTTTGACATGCCGTTGTCTGTACGTCGCACAGGCTTCTCGCGTGAAATCAGCAATATTATTACAAAAATATGCGTTTGCAACGCAAAATTCTCTTTCGCAAAATTTCTTAGCAGACTCAAAATACCAATTATTTTTACTTATTTTTCAGAAAAGTTTAATTGAAAAATTTAAGGTCACAACCGAAATATGGTTCAAGGTTCAAACATGTGTTTGCTAAAACCAAAATAATAATGCTGAATTTTTGTTTAGTTTCTTAAAGTAAACATAAAAATAAGAATATTCATACATTCCACTACAGAACATACATTTAAAAACGTCATTCGACGTTAATTAATTCACAATCTTAAAACTATTAAAATTAAAACAAAATGGAGTAACAAAATAAAATCATTATAAAATTAAGTAAAAACATGAATGAAAATAAAAGCAATACAAAAGAAAACCTCCGAAAACCTTTCAGAGTAATTTAAAATTTATGTTTATTTAATATTAAAAATGAAATCGTTTTCATATTAAAAATTTATTTTTATTTAATATTAAAAATTAAACACAAAAGAAATATAACAAACTTAGGTATAAAATGCAACTACAAAAGTGCACAACTACAAACAAAATCAAGTTAAATTGTCGTTGAAAGACAATGAATGCCGAGACATCTATCTCTGTCGCACATCTTAAGTGCGACAGAAATGATCGACTCAGCCGTCTCTTGCGCACGTAAGCTGTGTGAGTGAGACAGGTTGAATGCGTTGCGACTACGCTTCACGCAGTGTACCAATAGAGAGCTAATTTCATGTTGTTTGCGCACGAGTACATTAGTAACTTTTAACTAAAACCGAAAAATGGTAGAAAATGGGTTCACTTAAATAACATCACACAATTAAAAGTAAACAAATGCCGATTCGCGACGTAACAAAATAGGAATTAAGAAAAATACTTAATAACATAGGCGGGTATTACAGGTTCACACTTAAGTTTATTTTTTATTTACATCTATCCTAAGGGTAAGTACATTAATGCTTTGCCCACATCAAATAGACCAAATTTCAGAAGTTTGTCGACTTTTACAGGAGTAAAAAAGACGGAAATACATCAATACAATAGTTTGTACCCGTGGACATACCCGTGCAAAGAGTGGGTTGATAGTTATTATAAAAAAACATATAGTCATAAGTTATCAAGGCTTGTAATCAAACTTATTTGCGCAACGTACAAATGCGACCATATTCCAATCGTTGGGGCGTCTGACTACAAGCTATGAAAACGAAAGAGATATAAGTAAACAAAGGTGGAAGATACAAGCTATGAAAACGAAAGAGATAAACAAAGGTGGTAAGGTGGTGGATAAGGAGGTAAACAAAGGTGGAAGATACAAGCTATAAAAACGAAAGAGATTGATATAAGTAAACAAAGGTGGAAGATACAAGCTATAAAAACGAAAGAGATTGATATAAGTAAACAAATGTGGAAGATACAAGCTATGAAAACGAAAGAGATATAAGTAACAAAGGTGGAAGATACAAGCTATGAAAACGAAAGAGATATAAGTAACAAAGGTGGAAGATACAAACTATGAAAACGAAAGAGATATAAGTAACAAAGGTGGAAGAAACAAACTATGAAAACGAAAGAAATATAAGTAAACAAAGGTGGAAGATACAAGCTATGAAAACGAAAGAGATTTATGTAAACAAAGGTGGAAGAAACAAACTATGACAACGAAAGAGATATAAGTAACAAAGGTGGAAGATACAAGCTATGAAAACGAAAGAGATAGTTATAAGTAAACAAAGGTAGAAGATACAAAAACGAAAGAGATATAAGTAAACAAAGGTGGAAGATACAAGCTATGAAAACGAAAGAGATAGATATAAGTAACAAAGATGGAAGATACAAGCTATGAAAACGAAATAGATATAAGTAAACAGAGATGGAAGATGTGGGCAGGGCATAGTTAACTTTTCGTGACTACAACCATTTTTTCGATAAACTAAACCTTAAGAGTTGAGAAATAAGAAACAAACTGAGTAACAAAATACAATCAGAGATTCGCAATAGTAAATTGGTTGATAAAAATTAAATAACTCTTATAATTAAAAATTATATGAGGCTGTACACAAAATAACCTCAATTTTGAAAATCGGCCGTGAGTGACACACATGGTTCTTGAATTTAAAAAAAACACTCGCAAATAAGCGTTTAAAAAACAATTGTTACTATCTTAACTAAATGTGGTCCACGGTGACCATTTCTTGTGACATCAACAAGATTTTGATGAAACGTACACGGGTAGAAAAAAACAGGGAAAACCACAAACATTACTTTTTAACCCAAAATACATATACGCAGTTAGTACACATAAAATTGTTGTGGGGGATTAATTTTGAATATTTGCGTATCGATGTGTGAATAAAAAAAATTGTAAAAAAGATTGGGTTTAATACCGCTTATTTTAACACTGACCTGGGTTAGAAAGTTTATAGTGGGGGTCGGGACGACAATATCGATATTTTTTTAACATTGGTTATTACATAATCATACAGCAGTGCATTGATTTTAAGGTTACTTGATATTTATACGGCTGCTGGTTATGTATCATTGGAACTGACAGCTGCTAACAGTCTATTTTTATTCAAATTGCCATTAATTTGACAAAAAAATACCGCTTCTTTTTATTAAAACTGTGCGAAATACACATCTACTTTCGGTACTTAAACAGCTATATGAAAAGCTATATGAAACTTTTAGGGGCATTTAATTGTACATTCAAAGAGCTATGTTCCAAAATTAGTTTCATTAAAAACTAACGTTTTCGTTTCAACTGTATTCTGGCATTTTGAATACATTGCGATTAAAGTAATTCGGTATTTAAACTAGACATAATAAAATGGACAAGTATTGATCCCTCACCATTTGTAAATATTCTGCTTCGTTACCCTCTACATTTTGTAAAATATAGCTTGATCTCTATGACAACAGGATGAACTAATACATTCGAAATGAGAGCGAAAAAGACAGATGTATTATTTCAACACTATTTGACATCTGTTATAGAGATAAAGCTATATTTTACAAACTGTAATGTTGTCATGTCTCTTTTTCGACCTAGACATTGGCAAAATCATTGTTTGGCTGAAACAATGAAGCCATAAAACTAAAAAACTGCGTTTTTCTCTGACAGAGGTGCGTCAGTATTTTTTCTTTGACAGTCGCAGTCATTTACACAGCTACAGGTTCGATATAATTATCATTAACCGCGTTTGCATTATCATTACGGCTGGTCGTCAACTCTGTTTTAACTCCAATTCCATTAGTATTTAATTCAGTTTTCAATCCAACTTCTTTTGTATTCAATTCTGCTTTTAATCCATTTTCTTTTGTATCCAATTCTGACTTTAAACCATTTTCTTTTGTATTCAATTCTATTTTAATTCCAGTTTCAGTTGTATTTAATTTTGTTTCAAAAATTTCATTAGTATTAAATTCTGTTTTCTTTTCGCTGTCTTTGGAATTGAAATTTCCGTTGACGTCATTAGTCTTGGACTCGTTAGGGGTCGAGCGAGACCTCCTGCGATCGTGTACGTGTATGACGTCATCAGGCAGGGACGCCATGTTGGCTAGTCTCGTGACAGTGCGCAATTTGTGGTTAACGCTGTGTTGGAGTCTAACGACCGTCATTTGAGCGGCGGTGAGGCCAGATGATGATGATGAGGACATCTGACGGCGGCTGAGACGGCTGTTCGCGATCGAGATGTTGTTGGCTTTCTCCCGCCTGATAGACAAATAGTATCAGAACTTTATAACATTTACAACTTTAGACTTTCCCAATTTAGACGGTGCATAATTGCAATGCAACTGTTGTTTAGACCATGCAAGTAGGTTGCTTTAATTGTATGCAACAGGCAAGAAACTTGCACCGTCTAAATGCGCCTTTATAAACTATAAAATTCAAATAAAATAATCTTATTTCAACTTTATGTCAATATAAATGGGCAAATATATAAAAAGGGGTTGGCATGTTACACTTATCTATTTTCCGATGTATATGTATATTGTAGTAAAATACATTTCTTATATATTATACCCTATTTCATTTTGAAATTCCATAAAAACGATTGATTCACTTTAAAAAATTGAGAACAGTTCAGAAAATATTAAAAGAAACAACAGAAATGAAAATTTCATCGAGGCTAGGTCCGCTGGTCGACTCGATTATTCCCGATTTCTCGAATATTCGAATCAGTATATCCCAATAGTATCGATACTATCGATATCCTACGAGGTCAACTATCGACAGTCACAAACAATCTTATTATCAAAAAATTAAAAAATTAAAACGACTGACAACTCACATAGCCTATGTCATTCGGAGGGATGCAAGAAATCTAAAAATACATCTCACATCAAAATCTGTAAAGCCGTTCAGAATTTATGGTGGAATGAAGAACTTACATACATACATGAACCCTGAAAACAATACTCCTGTTTGGTCAGTCGTGTAAAAAGAAGCAGGCACAAAAGTATACTCACTCAGCAAGGGCAATCTCCCTCTGTTCCAAACGCAGATACAATGCGCACGCGTCCATATACATCTTAGTGGCTTCGCGCATGATCTTCTTATGTAGCAAGTTGGTTTGTCTTGGCGGTTGCTCTACCACAGGCTCCGGGGATACTGGCAGGGCGTGCCTGAAAAATTTGCTTGTGTTTATAAGTTACTAGCTTTCGGCCGCGGCTTCGCCCGCGTGAATTTCCCACAGGAACAGTGCTTTTTCCCGGGATAAAAGGTACCCTATGTCCTTCTTCGTACTTCCAGCTATGTGTATGCCAAATTTCAGGAAGATTGGTTCAGTAGATGACGCGTGAAGAGATAACAAACAAACAAACAAACCAACAAACAAACTCACTTTCGCATTTATAATATTAGTTACGATTACCCAAAAGAAAAATCATTGCCAAAGGAAGGGCCTATGATTTTCACGCGGTTCCTATACGTTGCTTTAATTAACAAACATCCACATACACATATTAGTAAGGAGATCCAAAGATTCATATCTGGGTCTATGATGGTGAAGTAAACGATGGCACCAGATTGCATATTAGTATACTCCTCTTTTAATCGTATTCCTCACGCATGACTAGGGTTGCCAAGCGTCCGGATAAGGCGGACATAGGTAGGCTTTTTAATTGCGTGTCCGGCCAAAATAAACGGTGTCCGGCCTGTCCGGCTTTTGTTAGGCTTTTTACATTTCGCAAATGAGCGAGCGCCGAGCGTGGCCGAGCGCAGGCGACGAGAGTCGACTGTCGGTCGCTCACGCAGGCCGAAGTGCCATACATATTAATACTCAGAAAAAATCCTCAATAATGTAGGGTGTCCGGCCTTTCTACCCAAATGTCAGGCCAAACTGGCTGGTCTATCCGGCTATTAGGTTTGGCGACCTGGTAACCCTACGCATGACTAAGCGTCGTGGTCATTATATGGAATGAAAAATACACAACGCCTATTTGGCAAACCACTCCGCCATTGCCTTCTCCATTTCACACACTAGCTGATAATCATCAACCAGAGTGCAGGTTTGCTTTCACCTGAAGCAAATGGTCGATGAAAACTAACATACATGAGTCAGACCTGGGACCTTTGCATACATAGAATCACGTCTTTATCCTTTACGGGGTAGACAGAGCCAAGATTCGTGAGACTCGAAGGCCACGCTTAGCTGAATAGTGGACTTTCTGATGGAATGGAGATTTAGGTTGCTAGCCCATAGCCTATGAGTGCAGGAATCCCCAGTTTAGCCCTTTCCCTCGATTGACTTTTACAATCTGCGCGGGAAGAGAAGCAGCTGGCATGCATGGCATGGCAAGCATTGTTCTATGTCTATGGTATAAGCACTTACCAGCCATTTTTCTTGATCTTCTGGACCTCTTGTTTCCAGCTGTCCTGCATGGTGTTGTACATGTCGTCTCGAAGCCAACTGTACTCCACGTGGGCGTGGGCCAATATCTCTGAGATACGGGCGAACGATGGCCTGTGGGCGAAGTGGATTATTAATATTTCATGTGTTTTAGTCGGAAACTCTCCTTTTCAAACGACTCCAAAAACCAAGAAGCTAATTATTTAAAAATAAAAAACACAACTAACAACTTACATAGCCTATGTCACTTATGGTTTAGGACTTATGGTGGAGTAATGAAACATACATACATACATGAACCCTGAAAACATAACACTCCTTTTTTGGTCAGTCGTGTAAAAAGGGGAGATCCTCAAGTTGGCTGTATTTTTTTTTCGGACAAGAGAGACGATACTAAGCATTTGGCTCTATAACAGGCGTTATCGGTTTTGGACGCAAAGCTACCAAGATTGGGCGGGGAATAAAGCTGGATCTTTTGGGCTTTTGTGGCAGTCGTGTGGTGTCTTCATGGTAGCTTGTGGGTACTTCTCTTGGTAGAATCTAACGTAGAATATGCACTTCGCAAAACGTACACTCGACAAAAAATGTCCATTTCGCATTTTGTGCACTACTATTAAAGTGAACATTTTTTGAGAAAGTTGTTTACTTAAAAAAAGACTAACTGTGCCCAGCAGTTTCACCTACGTTTATATTTCCTCAAAAAGCGTAACTTCTTGAAGCTGAAATTATGATCTCTCTCTCTTTAATCGTATTTCCTCATGACTGAGGGTCGTGGTCATTATATGGAATGAAACACACACGACTCTCTTGGCAATTTTTAATGGAGTGGTTTGCCATTGCCTTCTCCATTACACATGGAGATGTTTCCGATGTTTTCCTTCACTGGAAGCAAGTGGTGGTCGATAAAAACTAACATTGCTTCATGAGTCAGATTGGTATACAAACTCATGTAACAGGGGCAGGATTCGAACCTGGGACTTTGCAGCCACAGGCGGCCGCCCTACCACTCTGCCACCACCGGTTCATTATTATGATACATACATACATATTATCACGCATTTATCATGTGGCAGGCAGAGAGCGATTTCCATTTACCAAGCTGAAATTACGATGCAAAGCAGGAAAACAAAACTTACCTGCTCTTCGGCTGACGTTTCCAGCAATGATTGAGCAGGATCCTCAGATGCAGTGGGAAGGTGCTAGGCACGGGTAGGGATAACTTCTCCTTCCCCACTCCATAAGTCACGACGCAAGGATGCAGGTCTTCATAAGGAACCTGTTGCGTCAGCAACTCCCATAGCACTACTCCATAAGACCAGACGTCTACTTTGTCTGAGCACTTTTTACCCAGCATCATCTCTGGAGCCATCCAGTAGGTGGTCCCACGCGTGGACATGACCAGGCTCAACTTCTCCCACTTACGGGAGGTTCCAAAGTCACTGACTTTGCATACAAGGTTGTCGGCGATAAGTACACTGAAAAGAGTTTTAGTGTTGAGATATTTTGGAACCAAATTATGGACCCCATGGAGGATATTGGAGTAGTTTCAAGGTGGTAGACCCCATAGAGGATAATGGAGCAGTTTCAAGGTGGTAATTGATAAATTGATTTTATTTGATTTGATAATTTATAACAACTGTAGTTTGCTATGCCATGGACCAATGACAGATAGCTGAAAACTTTTAATCCTCCATTATACAATCTCCTTATTCAGAATTTTATATGAAAGAGACAGATAATAAACTGACAACAACATCACACTGGAGGTCCCGGGTTCGATCACCAGCCAGGTTAAAATGGAAAAAAATATTTTTCTAATTGGCCTGGGTCTTGGATATTTATTTATATACGTATCCTAATCCTAACTAATATTATAAATGCGAAAGTGAGTTTGTTTGTTGGTCTGTTTTTTGTTTGTTACCTCTTCACGCTTTATCTACTGAACCAATCTACCTGAAATTTCGCATACACATAGCTGGAAGTACGGAGAAGGACATAGGGTACCTTTCATCCCGGGAAAAAGCACTGTTCCCGTGGGAATATCACGCGGACAGTTAGTATCCCATAACACAAGTCTCGAACTTACTTTAGGGCTAACTCAATCTTCGTGATTTGTCCGTTCCGTATATATTTATTTATTATTTATTTATTTAGAAAAACTCTGTAATCAACCAACCACAGAAAACACTACGGAGGGAATTCCCCGGCTGTTTGTTTCAGTCTAAGCTTCGTGCCATAAAATAGATTTTTATAAGCATCTCTTTCGTTTTATGACACCAGACTACGACAGTGGTACGCAATCAACTGCTGACATAAATTCCACCTTTACTGCCGTAGGTCGCAAACACTTGCAAACTAATAAATACTATGAACTAGGTATACAATTTATTATTTTACTAGCTTTCGCCCGCGTGAATTTCCCACGGGAACAGTGCTTTTTCCCGGGATGAAAGGTATCCTATGTCCTTCTCCGTACTTCCAGCTATGTGTATGCGAAATTTTAGGAAGTATGGGCCAGTAGATAAAGCGTGAAGAGGTAACAAACAAACTCATTTTCGCATTTATAATATTAGTTAGGATTAGGATTCATGTACAGTTATAAAAATAAAGATATCGTATATATTTAGTTGAATATTTTCTACCCGCCTGCATGTTATATTTAATCATAATATATTATGTCTCAAAGCTACAAACTACTAGTATTTCAGAACGAGCACTGCTGCGAAGAAAACATGAAACTGCCTTGGTAGCCTAACATGCCAGAGGGGCTATTTATTATCTTCATACATACACTAGATTGAGTACAGTCAACAAACTACATACGCAGACTTTCTCGGGAATAAACATGTTTTTACAGACTCTGTGCAATAAAGAGTTTAGCAACAACAACATCCAATATTGTATTCACACTTTAAAAAGTATTAAAGAGTTTAACAAAATCCATTATTGTAAATTCGCACTTTAAAAAGTATGAAAATGAGTAACATATTTTTTAGAACGTAACAAAAATAAATTGTCAAATATTAAATAACGCTTCACCGACTTTGAAGCAATACGCTCGATAACTTTTTAACAACGTGATAACGAGGTGAACTTAGCATAAATATCACCCTTCGTTTGCTTGACGTTTCAATTGGAAATTCCGCTCGTACGCTCTCCGATAATGACGTAAATACGAATCGAACTAGATGGTTGTTGATCTGAAATTCTGAATCACGATGGAAAAAATTGCTTCATACTTAATACGAGTCACACTTTGATAGATCAATACAGGTGGATTTTTAATAAATAAATAAATATACCTACATATACGGACAAATCACACAGATTGAGTTAGCCTCAAAGTAAGTTCGAGACTTGTGTTATGAGATACTAACTCAACGTACTATACTTTATAACAAATGCAAAGCCCAGGCCCAGGTCAATGTTAAAAAGATATTTTTTTATCTTGACAACTGGGTATCGAACCCAGAACCACCGGTGTGGCTGGCAGTCCGGCGTGATGACCGTTGGGCCACGAAGGCCGTCAAAAGTTCTTAAATGACGTCATAACTTAAATAGTATTTACTTTAGAAACAGAATAAATAGCAGCTAAATTTTCATAATGTAGTCTAGCAGTACTGAATGAAACCAACGTTCTGTATCAAAATCAGATTTACTAAACGAATAAGCTTGACCACAGAGAATACAATACATAAGAGGATTACTGGGGACTAGAATTATTAAGCATTCTGCAAATTGTTCAGTGAAATTAAATACCCAGTAGAAAGTAAATTCATTTCGTTTTATACTATTTTAAACAGAATAAAGTTCTGTAGTATTAAATTTAAAATTGAGCTCTTTTAAAAGGATTTTGTTTTCAAAATTCATAAAATTAAATGACTAATCAATAATGATTCATGAAATTGAATGACCTAAGTACTTATAATGTACCAGCTGCGCTCCGAGGCTTTGCTATCGTTGGAATATTGGGAATTTAGCAGGAAAGAGTTTTCGTTTTCATCAAAAGGTGGTGGTTCAGCCGATAAGAATAATGCTTTAGCTGGACCCCCATTCCCAACTACAGTTTATCTTGACCAAAAGCTCATTATCAATCTCCCTTCTGAGGACTGCTAAAGCCTATTCCAATTCGTAAGACGTAGTCCAAGACCCAGGTCATATATAGATTTTTTTTAAATAGCTAATATGTTCTACTGCTGGGCAAAATTCTCCCCTTATATTACCGCTATCGCTCGCTAGCTGCTACCACCGCCTATCAAAGGCCGACTACTCCTTATCGAGTCGAAATGGCCATAATTATTTGACCAGTATGTGGTAACTTTAACCGACGACGCCGTATCGTTAGCGTCATTAAGATCCTCTAGAGTACAAGACAAAGGGCAGTTGAAGCATAGACAGGCCATGGACTGAACAGCTCCGCAATCACACAGACAAAAATTGTAATTTGACATTGATCTCTCTTTTGTCGTATTTCATGGGTCGTGGTAATTATATGGAATGAAACACAACATACACAACGACTCTTTTGACCATTTTAATGGAGTGGTTTGCCATTGCCTTCTCCGTTTTACATACTAGCTGATAATCATCAACCAGAGTGCAGGTTTCCTCACGATGTTTTCCTCCAACGAATGCAAGTGGTGGTCGATGAAAACTAACATAAGTCAGATTGTTATACAAACTCATGTAGCACGGGCAGGATTCGAACCTGGGACCTTTGCAGCCAGTAGCACGGGCAGGGTTCGAACCTGGGACCTTTGCAGCCACATGCGGGCGCTCTACCACTCGCATCACTGCGTCACATTGATAGCTAAGTAAAAAATAGATGCACTTACTTCGGGCTTTTCAAATCACGGTGGATTATATTTCTCGAATGTAGATATGCCATGGCCAGGGAGATTTCCCTGGCCCATGTGAGGGTACGGGTGATCAATACCCGAGTACCACTGTGGAGGAAGTTGTATAAGGACCCGTACTGGCAGAACTCCATGATGATGCAGTAGTTCGGGCCCTTGGAGCACACGCCACGGAACCGGACTGTGAACAGTTGCAAATGTCATCAAATTATATATAATATAGGTATCAAAATGTCACATTTTTAACACATTTTGTAAGTTTGTGCTTTTGTTTGTAGGGGGAAATCTTCGGAACTACAGAACCGATTTCAAAAATTCTAGCTACATTATACCTGAGTGACATAGGCTACAATTTATGAATGTACCTCCCGAGCGAAGCTAGGTGATGCTAGTGCTTATATATATAAAGTTCGCAAAAGCTCTCAATTTTTTTTACATTTTTCACACTTCGTTCGCAAAATTTCGCATGTGCAACAGTTTTTCTAAAAATATGGCGCTTTAAACTCATAACTGTTAGTATTGTCTAACAAAATTACTGCACTTATACCAAATTTCATTGAAATCTGTTCAGTAAATTTATTTTAAAGAATAATAACAGAATGCCCCAGGCACAGATATTAAACGAATGTAAATACATTAAAACATGTACCTAATTTATTTTACACAAGTATTACATTTTGTAACAAGGAGAATATTTAATTCTATTTCAAAATTTCGAATAAACATTGAAGCTACGCCTCATTTTCCTAGGTAAATGTTGTACAAAACGGTATATTTCTTAGGATTTGCTCAATACCCTCAGAGTTTAAAAGCCTACTGCGTATCCATCTCATTAAAAAGTACTGGGTACTATAAATAACAAGTTCCCTTTCATACCTCTGAGAGCTAGTGGCTCCAATAACAAGAACATCGATGTATCTTCTTTGCCTTTGACGAAACTTTGAGGTTGTAAAGATCATTAAAAATTCTAAACATGAGTATGTATATGAAGTCATCTATCATTCGGGGGTGTTAGATAACACTAGTGACAGATTTTCTTGCGAAAATAACCCATGTAAACACTCATTTCACAAGTAAATATGGTTGTATATATAGTTACGATTTTTATGTCTATTTTTAATAGTGATAGTGATACTGTTAATAAAGACTCACGAACAAAGTGCCTTCCCCCTAATAGAGACAGTAAGAAAGGTGCCGATGGACACATTCTTTATTTTATAGACAATATAAAACTATTTCAAAGTAAAATTACTCATTAGCCTGAAATTGGGCTAGATTGTTATATTAACGTATGAAATTTATATAAGTACCTACGTTAAGAAAAATGAATTTTTTTTTTTTATAGAATATCAATGTCATTAAGGCATCTGAACATAATTAACGAAAACCATCTACTAACGAAGCCGCGCGAATGGTGCCTTATCACAAATGAGAAAATTAAACAGCCATCCAGAGCGCAGGTTTCTTCACTATAATTTTTTCTTCACTTATATGAAGCGGGATAAGATTAGGCAACGTGGTGATTTTTTTCTCACTGATTAGTCGGATGTTGAATGTACTCGTACAAATGTTGCCTCCAACGATAAGGTTGCCTCAGTTTATTTCACAGAATGCCCATCTTATCAGTTCCACGTATAAGGATGTTATGGATATGAAATCGCGGATCATCCGTTAGTATTGGTACTCTTCCTAGTCATAACATAACAATGCTATAGACATAATAAACAATGAAATGCTACTCAACATCCTAACTCATGGGCTGCTGTGTGGGCAGGATTAGGCAAAAATAAATATTTGGCATACTTGGTCTTATGGGAAAAATTTGATTACAAACAGACACACTCGATAAGAAGAAGGCAAACAGCCACCAGCAAAAATGAAACAAAATAAAATACCCTAATAACAAAACTACAACAGAAAACAATGGACAAGATTGAAGAAATAATAAATGCATTTATCCAATTCAATTTCAAAGAAACATTTCAAGGTCTTGAGCTTCTAAAGCGAAATAAAATAAACAATTCAAGAGAACAAAACATCAAAGTTATTTGATTCTGAGTAATGGCTGCTTGAAAGCGAATCCTCTTAACTCTACTATCCTCTACTCAACTATGTGAAAAGGAAATCATTTTCCAAGTCGAGTTTAAACGTCAAGAAGTATTTCAATTGAAATTAGTACTTAAAAGGCTTACGTTATTTTCAAATAACAATTTTCATTATTTCTCATCATACAAGATTGACTTAAGCTTCTCCAAAGAGTGGCTGAATAATTAAATATTATTCAGCATTACATAAACAAATACGTACTAGTTTTAAAAGCTTTTAACTTGCAATATATAAGTAATTTCGTTCGGCTGGAATCTTAGAACTCAATTTTGTGGTAGATATCTTCAACCGATTGAGCTGAAATTTTGTACACACGTTTAGTTTGGATGACAATGTATGATATGCTAAGTGACGTCATTCTAAATTCAATATTGCGGACCATCCAAAATGGCGGAATAGTTATTTGTAATGCATCTCTACAATATGGGTATCAAATGAAAGGGGTCGTTTATATAAAAGCTTTTTCTTTAAGTTTTTTTACTATTAATTTATTTTCAAAATCAAATGACTTGTCAACTACAGTGTTCTTAACAATTCGGACAGTTCCACCCACTGCTGGGTACAGGCAATAAATATAGTAACACTAATATTATTAGGAGAGAGTGTATGTAAGTTTGTGAGTTTGTAGAGGGTAATCTTTGGGGTTGACGACCTCCGTGGCCCAACGGTCATCACGCCGGACTGCCACACGGGAGGTCCCGGGTTCGATCCCCGGTCGGGTCAAGATGGAAAATGATCTTTTTCAGATTGACCCGGGTCTTGGATGTTTATCTATATATGTATTTGTTATAAAATATAGTATCGTTGAGTTAGTATCCCATAACACAAGCCTCGAACTTACTTTCTCAATCTGTGTGATTTGTCCGTATATATTTATCTATACTAATATTATAAATGCGAAAGTTTGGATGTGAGTTTGTGAGTTTATGAGGATGTTTGTTACTCAATCACGCAAAATCTACTGGACGGATTTCGATGAAATTTGGTACAGAGGTAGATAATGACCTGGAATAGCACATAGGCTACTTTTTATCCCGGGAAAAAGCACTGTTCTCGTGGGAAATTCACGCGGGCGAAGCCGCGGGCAAAAGCTAGTTTATTATATTTATTTATTTACTAGCTTTTGCCCGCGGCTTCGCCCGCGTGAATTTCCCACGGGAACAGTGCTTTTTCCCGGGATAAAAAGTAGCCTATGTGCATTATCTACCTCTGTACCAAATTTCATCGAAATCCGTCCAGTAGATTTTGCGTGATTGTGTAACAAACATCCTCACAAACTCACAAACTGACAAATTCACAAACTCACAAACTCACAAACTCACATCCAAACTTTCGCATTTATAATATTAGTATGGATTTAATCTTCGAAACTACTGAAACGATTAAATAAGGGTCATTTTCGGGAGACAAATTAGGAATTTAAAAAAAGTTTTGTAAACTTTACTGTGTCCTATATCAAATGAAAGGGCTCGTTATTAGGATCTCAAATATATTTTTGTTATTATTGTAAAATAAAAAGTTTAAAATTGACCATCCCCCTGAACTCCGAAACTACTGAGCCTTTAATAAAAAAAAAATACAAAATATAGTTAATTGCCAAAGAGCCGACTGGCAGGAAGTAGCGCAGAACAGGAAGGAATGGAAGCTTCTAGTATCGGAGGTCAAGATCCTCTTTGGGTCGTCGAGCCATCGAAGTAAGTTAATTGCCTGTAGATTACAGGAAAACCTATAAGAATTGGCACTGTTCGGAACCCTCTCAACGCGAGTTCTTGCACTTGGCCGGGTTTTTTTAGGAAAACATAACTTTTTGATGTGGATTTTATCATGCTAGCTTGGTTCTTCTTTCTTCCAACGTTGCTTTATAAAGCGAGCCACTTCTAAGTATACACCGGCCTGTCTCTATTAAAAAGAAGACTAACCAGAGATAATTAGTAGTTGCCCACTCGTAAGACTTTCTTCATATTCTAAGTCGCTTCTCTATTTTCTTGATTTCAGTCTATCCAAATTGTATAGGTACAGTCAAGCGTCATAAGTGCAGTCATACCTCGAAGACCTTATCGCCTAGCCTTAATGATCACAATGCCTTGTAGATTGTACTTATTAAAATTACATCTTCCCTTTGGCACTTATTCACGGCTCAGAATACATTCTAATAGCAATTGCCCGTGGCTTCGGCCGCGTGATTTTCGCACGGGAACAGTGCTTTTTCCCAGTATAAAAGGTACCCTATGTCCTTTCACGTAATTCTAACTATGTGTTTGCGAATGATTCTATTTATACACTGCAAAATTAGTTTCTCTTTTGTAACATTGATAGCTGAACACATGCCATTTACACTGTGAAACTAGAAACTACGAATATGGTATCACTATGGTAACACTTTGATCCTGACGTCGCTGCGTCGGACACCTGTCTGAACTGAAAATGGCTCTGAAATGCGCTTCGATGGAAAAATATCCATTGTATTTTCAGCGTTGAAAATAGACAATGGCGAATCAAAATGTAGGGAAAATCTGCAATATTTTGCGTGTTTTCTATTATCTCTAATTTCTGGCGGCGCGGCGTTCGTCCATATTTTTTAATGGATGCTATGACTATGATATAAAATATTGATAAATCAATCAACTGAAATAGTAATGGAAATCACTACTACATTTTTTTTGAGTAATTCCATTTATTTTTTCAGCAGTGTTTGATGGATCAGTAAGTTATGACATAGAGAACAGATAATGTTGTATGCGTACACACGTATTAAAAGTAAATTAAATAATCACGTATTAAATCAAACTCGACATTAAGCGCAAATGCAAGCAACCTTACAATTAATAAAAACATCCTTCGTCTGAGCTAAAATAGTACAAAAACACAATATGCTAAAATATTACATACACATTACACATGTCAAACTTTTAACATATAATTTTTTAAAAAGGTACTTACCTATGTTCTCGTGGCGTAGCTCGCGTAGGTACAACATGTCAGTTTCCCGTTTGTCTTCGGGGATCTTGACAGCGACCACTTCGCCTCTCAGCTTAGCCGAGTACACTTTGCCGAAGGCGCCAGCCCCGACGTACTCCAACTCGCTGAGGGCGTCATAGGGGGTCTCCCACTCCTCCCCTGTGAAAAAAAAACGGTTAGAATGGCCACTTTGATGAATCGAAATACTCATTTCGTAAATATATTATAGATACTTATTCAACTAAATATAAGATTTCGAGCCTACTTAAAAAGGGAAATATTAGGACGGCTCATGCGCCAAAATGTCTCTTTCGCAAAATATTCCCTAGTCGTAAAATGTCTCTTTCTCGTAATGTTTCTTTCGCAGAATGCCTCTTTCGCAAAATGTTAGAATAAATTTTCGATATTCATAACAAAATCATTTATTACAGTTATAGATGACTAGCTTTTGCCCGCGGCTTCGCCCGCGTGAATTTCCCACGGGAACAGTGCTTTTTCCCGGGATGAAAGGTACCATATGTCCTTCTCCGTACTTCTAACTATGTATATGCAAAATTTCAGGAAGATTGGTTCAGTAGATGAAGCGTGAAGAGGTAACAACCAAATAAACAAACAAACAATTAAACAAACAAACTTACATACAAAGAGACATTCTGCGAAAGAGGCATTAGAACAACCCATAACCGGTGCGCATTGAGGAGACCAAGAGAGATCTGTAAGGATTTGGGAGCGGTCATAATAAGAAGTTGCCTCTAAGAATGCCACACCCACAGTTGCTAGACATGCGTAAGTCAATGTGTAAGCATAATATGGCGACGACAATTGTCCATCTACTCCCTTTAGTCCTCAGGCAATGTCCCTACTGGTGGTCACTGGGAAAGAGTAGCAACGACCACTGGTTGGCACCGTATCGTAGCCCCCAAGGCCCTGGGCACTGATTATTTTTTTTACCTTTTACCAATAATGGCTTTAGTGAGAGAAGGATCTTCAGAGTTCTATGCACGGTTATATCAAGCGGAGGCAAAACAACGCATCTATGTATTTTTATATTTTACTAACTAATATGATAAATGCGAAAGATTGGATGTATGTGAATTTGTGTACTCAATCATGTAAAATGTACTAGAAGTATTTCGATGAAATTTGGTAAACGGGTAGCAAAATACCGGGAATAGCACATAGGGTACTTTTATCCCGAAATTCCCACGGAAGCGAAGCCAGGCGCGGCTAGTTCTATATATTTTTCTGTCTTCTGTGTATGTTTTTGGTGGACATTGACGTTTTTTTTTCTAGATGTCCCTAAATGGAGACAAAGCTTGGGCGATAACGGGAATAGGCAAAACACTCCGTGAAACCACAACGCGACTCCGTAACATCTAATAAGCCATATGAAATCCAACGCAGGCTCTTTGAAGATGAGAAATTTAATATTCCCTCATACATGTTGAAATATGTAGGATGCTTTGCGATCAGACCAAAAATATGAGCTCACAGAAAATGTCATTACTCGTTATTTTTTATATAACTTGCTTACAGCTGAAGGCACTGACTACAATATACGAGATACCAGTCTCTTTAATATGCTGAAGCCTGGGAAATATGAAATTTATAGGTCAAGGGCGAGGCATTGAGGTGTTGGAAACACGTGGACAACCTGGCCTTCAGGCTTGCTTTATGCAAGCGACGCGCCACGGCCACTTTTCCCGGAGCTCCAACGCCTATCTGAATTTTCGCACATTTTCCGTTAAAGTACAAAATATATATTTTTCTTTATACGAAACTTTTTCACGTCAAAAACTAATTACAGAAGTACTATAAATCTCAAAGCTACAAACTACTAGCATTTCAGCGTTATAACCTCAAAGATTGGTAAAAGTACAGACAACTTTACATAATCTTACAATTTTCTTTCAGCCTTTTTACGCTTAGAAACTTTTTGGGCGAACTTTAACAGCGCACTCTTCTCCTGGAGAAATTTTGTGCTGGGAGCTGTCAAATAATATGTGACTGGCACACGGTATTATTAACCAACATGAATAAAAATCGAAAAGGACCGAAATAGAGTTCTCGCATGGAAGTAATAAGTTGTACATAAGTACTTATTACTTATGGAAGAACCCATGGGTGTTCTCGATCTTCGAGTTCGGATAACCACTACCGCTTCCCACAGCAACAAAACACGAGCAAAGGCGGATATATCAACCATGTATATGTCGCAGGTTTTTAATGAAATTAGTTTTTTGGTCAAAAACCTAAGATTATGATCAAGAGCAAGAGGAAGGAAAAACTAAGAAAATCCATGTTTTTGATCAAAAACCTAGACTGGGTAGCCTAAACAAGGTTCAAGTTTTTTACCAAAAATCTAACCCTAGAATGGTTTAGATTAGCACTCCAGTATACCAAATATTTAATTTAAACCTTCTACATACATATACAATAGGTACATAATACCTATATCAAAAGCTAATTTCGTCACTGATATATTGTTACGTTGGCAAAGATAATTGCTAATATTGGTTATTGTCTCCAACAGTAGGATTAGGCTTTGACGTTGCTCTATTTGATTGAATCGATATCCAATTTATATCGTATCAGTTTCATAGGTTATGCACTATATTGTAACCGAAGTTCGATTTAATTGGACCTGCCGTCGCTGCAATATCAATTAGGCACGGATCTTTGGATCACACTATTGGAAAACGTCAATGCCGTCCATCACAATAAATTTTGCGTTAATTAACGCGATACCTTTACTGGCAACACTTGATTGGTTAAAGCAATACTTCGCTAGAGTTTAATAGTATTTGGTTAATGCACGGACTCCATTTTTCCGGACGGATTTTGAGACAGTTATTAAAATAAGTAGTTCAATTTTTTTAACATGTTTAATAGCTATACAAGGACTATAACCATAAAATGTATGGAGAAATTAAAAAATGTTTTTGCAGGAAATAAAAATTGTAAAATTTAAAATTGAATTGCTTTATATTATTGAAGAGTGTTATAATATATGTATACATTTTGTGATTTTTTTTTTCTGCCTCTGGTTCACAAGAAAAAGCGCACCATTTAGGTTCAGCCATTATTACGACTCTGCTTTCATAAAACGCTATCCGTTGAGACTTTTTTATACTAATTTTTTTTTCTTAATTTAGCTGTCAGATAATCGCTCATTTCCATGGAAGTAATAAGTACTCAAAGTACTCATTACTTAAATGCTCATTTCACACAGATCAGGTAGGAATGAGGTACTTATTTTATGTCTCCCACTTTCGTTTTCCAATAATCCCTTTGTTAGACCCACTCAAAGTTCTCTGTTTACCCCAAAGGTCCCCAAAGATTATTTAATTACTATTGTATTTGTGCAATAAGGGTTAAATAAATAAGTGTACAGGCCCACGTATATAATCAAAGAGCCCACGTTACATAAAGTCTTCCAGGAAGATTTCCAGAAAATATAACTATGTGGACGAGAGTTAAAGAGGGAAAAATATTATCTAATCACATTACTCGAAAAAAATGTTACAATAACAAGTTTGACGTCAAACCTTAATGGTTTTGTCATAAAATAATGTTAGTGAAATTTTCATCATTGGCCAGCACATCTTTTACAGATGATTTTTGAAAAATAATAATTAGGTACGTTTCAAAAGCTTTCAAATTTAAGGGACGTACCTAGCTTTGTAGTTTCAAGAGTACCTAAATTGAATAAAGGATTTCTACAATATGAACCTCGCTGTCGACTTTAGAGCAACAAGGACATACGCGCGCGGAAAGGACTTCCGCTTCCGAGTCGAACGGAAGGACCATAAAGCTAGGTACGTCCTGGGAAGGACGAACCATGGAAGTAGTAAGTACTTGTACAAAGTACTTATTACTTCCATGGGACGAACGGCAGGAGTCCGTGATGCTCTAGAGAGATATTGTCATGGAAGTAATAAGTACTTTGTACAAAGTACTTAATACTTCCATGGATATTGTACAATACGAACAACAAACCATGGAAGTAATCAGTACTTTGTTTTGTACTTATTACTTCCATGCAACAAACAGAGATCAACACGGACTTTCCGTTCCGCGAGTGAAAGTCTTTGTTGCTCGAAGCCAACGAAAGAAATTTTGTTTGTCAAACAAGTTGATATTTATTTTAAAAAAAACTTCGATGGTACTTATTTAAAAGGAATGTGACTGTCCGCCTCCTCGTCAAGTCGCACGCAACATAGTATTTTAGGAACGAAATTAGTCTCGATACTTGTTTCAGGTATACTACCTATATAAATTATGTATATCGATATAATATAGCTAATGATTAATATTGATCGGAGCTCCAAGTGGAATAGCTATTGTAAATCTCTAAATCTGAGCAATAAAAGGAATATGAAAATGCAATTTTACGATCGGCTTAAAGACTTTTAGACGTGCGAATTGACGACAAAAACGTAATATTAAAAGGCAATCGCGTACACGTGCCTAAAATGTATCATTGTTACATTTTTTACAATCCTGATTTTTTCTTCTTTTATACTTTTCCTTACGACGACGGTAACAATCGTTTGTGCAGGGAATAAACAAAGTTTATAATTTTGTTGATTTCGTAAACAAAAATATCAGTACAATGAATTTAATAATTTATAGATGTGAATGTCGCAAAGTACCTATGTACTTACTTGGGCGGAAGGCTGACATAAATATTTTGGATATAAAAAGTATGCTTCCATGCTGGTCTGGGAACAAAGAAAAAATATAGAATGTGCCAGCTGCTTCTCTTTCCGCGAAGATTGTAAAAGTCAATCGAGGGAAAGGGCTTTAAATTGAGGATTCCTCTACTCATAGGCGAAGGGCTAACAAACTGTCACTATACCTGAATCTCCATTCCATCAGAGAGCCTATTCAGCTAAGCGCGGCCTTCGAGTCTCACGACTCTTGGCTCTGTCTATCCCGTAAGGGATAAAGGCGTGATTCTATGTATGTACGTATGTATAAAAAGAATTCGGAGCCGAGTGTAATACCTAGTATTTTTTTATTTAGAAAAACCGCACTGAAAAGAGAAACCAAGTAACAAAATATAGAGGTGGACAAATCTGTAGACAAATAAAATTAACATAACTTCGTTACCCGCCTCAAAAATACACCTGGCACGGTCGGGTAAAAACGCATGAATGCGTCACACCACAATCCTTGGAAAGGCGAATCAATACGCCGTAGATCCAGGGCTCCAGCCCTTGAACTGAGCAGATCTGCACCGTTTGTAGGTCAGAGTGACCTTCACACAGAGTGACCTTCACCCCGAGGAGCTGAGGGACGAGCGACATTGCGATCTTGACAACTTTCCGTCCTTGCACACCGTATGCGTCATTGAGGGTATATTGATTTTGTTGGTGTGCCGGCTATGGAAATATGCCTATGACGCCTTTGGATTGCTTATCTTTGACACGCAAATAAGACTCCGAATTAAGATTTTCCTAATATTTTTTTTTTTATAAGAGATGGGTTTGCTCGTGACCATAATCTTGCCCGAGGACAGAGATGAGGTCTATGGTGTAGCAAGCTTACCCAGAAGCAGCCTATTGGTTTTGAAGAGAGTCAGGTTGTATGTGCTCGAGAATACATGCTCATAAAGAAGTATATTCACATATATATTTAATAAAGAAGAATAGTTTCGTGTTTGTGCGACTTGCAATGAGTTTTGTAAGCGAAAAAATACAATATTAGCTTAGCAGAGGGTCAACAATATCAGAAGGTCAGGTCTAGAACGGAAAACTTATCAAATACCTAGTCCAAGAGATAACATTTAGGAAAGACTTCTCTCGGATACATTTTGGAGTATAAGGTCAGAATAATATGTGAGCTTTTGACATTTTGCTCTTTTGGAAGTTAGCAATAATTTAGCATTTCGCGCTTTTGACCTAATCAGCGTTACAGTGAACGCCTAGTATTTATTGAACCAAATGCTGAAACCCCTGAAAAACTATGACGCATCCGTGAGCCACCCGCAACCTTGAACTCACGCTTTCCCGGTTTTCCTCAAGGAATTTTAGGTCACTTTTACCTTGACCCGACGCCGCCAATTTGAACAGCTTCCTCTTAACACTTTCATAACAAATCGCCTTTAAAGATAACAGAACTACGTAGAGGTTTTGTAAATACATTGCGACAAGCTTGGTCTTCTGAATGATTTAGGATCATTAGTAACGTAAAAACCTCTGAATGGCCGCGTCGGAAGCCAAATCATTCCGATAAAAATACATTGTCCAGAGAACTGACTGAACCATTATCACATTAAGTAAATTCAAATTCCAATTCATAAGATATTTTCACCTAAACGCCGGCAGTGGTAATAAAAAAGCAACGTTTTCCCACTGGAAGGGCTGTAAATGCTGCAATATAGTAGTTTATTGTTTGTACGTGCTAATCTTCGGAACAACTTCGCTAGCGAAGAGAAAGAGAAAATTAGGGAAAGTTTTTTCAATGCACTTCTTATAAAACACTCAATAACATACGTACATATTAGTGCCCTGAATTACTAACTATCATCTTACCCTTCGTTAGCCTTCGCTAATTGATTATGGTTTTTTATCCTGGCCCAAAACGTTTAGTCGAAAAGTTTTACCGAAATTTACGAAATTAGTTGCATATATGATACTCGTATGAACGCACCTTTAATTTGTAGTAGAAATGAAGTAGCAATTTTACATAGGTACTGATTCACGAAATCCATTTTAAAAGCTTATTTATTGCAGTTATTGGTTATTGAAATGTATTCATTTCATTTCAGAGTTCGAAATACTGGTCTTGACATAGACTAAAAAGAAACCAGGTGGACAGACCCCAGAAAACAGAAGGCAGAAATAATAGGCGGGGCATAAAAAAATTTTTTACCGACAAATTCCTACAACCATGATTCTTATACTTAATATTATTTTGATGTTTTTAGACATCCTTATATAAAAAAAAAAGAATTTTGATGATCCGATATGAAATGGGAAGGGTGAATAAACTATTCTGAATTGCTCGTAAACAAAAAAGTTTACAATAGAGATTACTGTTCACAATTAAATAATAAGACTTCATTTACCTGTAAATAAAAGTTGGCCGGTTTATAATAAGGCTTTCTAGTCATAAAATGTATTTTTAACGTTATAAATGTCAATATGGTTTTTATTTAATTACAGGAAATCGGGTTCATAAACATGAGTCGTTTTTTAAAATTAGGATTGAATAATTCACATTACGTACGAATATACAATTTTCTCGACTGTAGAATTAAAAAAAAAAATTAAAAGTTAATAAAAAAAACTGTTGTAGTCACCCTTATAAAAATTGAGGATATGGTTCATTACAATAGTATACGAGTAATATATAAAAGTCATCATTGCTGGATTTTTTGTTTTTGTACAGGATGTTTTTAAAGTATAAAAATTACAACTCATTAAAAAATCCATTTCGGATTGTTATTTATTGGTGATTTTTTAAATCAAGCTTTTATTATTCGTAAGGAAACATGTAACAAAAAATCACCATGGTAGGATTTTTTGTTTGAGAGTTATAACAATATGAGTCTTATAATAGCGTTTAAAAAAAAACGGCGGTGGTGATTTTTTTTTACACTTAAATTTGCAGTTGTAATATCATAATCTATGTAGTTTATAAAAATCACCATCGTAGGATTTAATGTGACCACCTCCATACAACTGAAAATTCACAGCCCCGACTATAAGTAAACAATAAACAGTAGAATAGAGAATGTTCTCGAAGTAATTTCTTGGTCTCCGTTCAGGGGCGCATTCAGAGATAAACAGTTTCCCAAGCGAGAGTATTTACATTTTTAGAGTGACTTTCATTACAGAATGCGCGCCGCACGTAAAAAAGGTACAATCGATTTAACAATAACCAATAATACTTTTATTTTGTTGGAAAAGCAAGGTCGTATAAAGACCTGGTCTCGGATTCACGTCCTGCTCGCATGAATTTTCTCTTCATATCAAATTTGTATATTAAATATCAAAAATCATAAAAAAATAACCGATAATGCTGAAAATTTATTTAAATTAAGATATTTTATCAAAATTAAGGTTAATAGTTTACTAAAATTAAGTCTTAAAGTGAATGCCGAATCTTGGTTCATCTATATAGATTGCTGATTGGTAATACATATAGAAATTGCTAATTAGGTAATCTCTAATCTGCAAATTAAATAGTGACGTGTGTCAAACCGTATTATTATTTAGAATATAAATGAACTAAAAGCATAAAACAAGTAAAAAATATATATAAAAAGATAAGAAATAGATGAGTTTATGTCGTGCAAATATGTCTGTCGCGAATAGAATGGCGATTCTGAATATCTCACTCGGAGGCGCGCGTTCTACTACAGACTACGCTCCCTTTAAGTTTGGAAGTGATCCATTAGCAAGCTTTACAATTCAATGCCTCCCCGATAACACCCACTCCGCCTTCAGGGTTGTTTGCACTTCGAGCACCCATTTCAATGTTGTCTCAAGTCCTGTATTTGATCTCATTTTTATTTATTTTTTATTGTTGTTTAATTTAGTAAGCTCCATTTATTTTATTTTGTAATCTGCAGTCGTATGTACGACGTACGTAGTAGAAGTGAGAGTCCTTGTAATGACTTTTAAATAAATAGGCTAAAGAAAAACTGAAAAAAATAAAAAAGAGCATGGAAGTCTGTGATATAGGCCTAGCCTTCTACAGGCTCCAATCTCCACCAATCTAAGATGACTACATTCCATGAACCGATTAAATTGTTGCAAAAAAATAAATATTTATTTTAATTTCCTGTATCTATTTATGTTCTTGCCAAACATTGCATGTAGAATGAGAACAGCTTCCGCTTATTCTACGAAATAGGGGACCGGACAAGGTATGAGAATTGTCAAAGATATGTTATTTTACGATAGAATACATATAATTAAACACATTTTGCGACTTTTCAGCTCGCGTTTATTCTCCAGAGCTAATTTATTCAAGTTCAAACTTTTAGGGAAAGTCCATTTTCTACGCGTGACGTCATATGGCGTTACGTACGTTTAGTTAGGGGCGTTTTGGTATCGTCCAAACATAGCTTAAAAATATTAATTGTTTTTTTGCTATATCTTGGGAAATACTTTGGTTATGGATGTGATTATTTTACGTATGATTCTATTAATGTGAGATATTTCAAAAAAGCATCAAAAAAAAAAGTTGTCCGGTCCCCTATTGGAATTTGACTTGAGACGATGTTTTCCTTGATCGGAATTAAATCAAGATGACCATCATTGGGTGCGATTAATCTACTATAATTATCGGGCTACGTGAGATTCAAAACAGCACCTTCTTTGAACGTAAGTAGAGCTCCGAAAACCACTTGTTCATAACCGCCATGTACTAGTTAAATATTCAATTTATAAACTGGCAACACAAGAAATAATTGCCAATAATTAGTGTGACATTTAAAATTAACAAATTGAACCGGCAAAACTGCAGTAATTGGAATATTACTACCGCCCAAATGGCTTCGCAAATTGATTGTATGTGTGTATGTTAAATTTCACGAGACACTGAATGTGCTAATTAAAATGCTGACAGTGCACCGGAAAATTTTGATTAATGGACAACGTGGGTAAATTACCAATATTTTATTTAATTTACCCGTGGCTTCAGTATTGCTTTGCGTACGGCCGTGTCCTAGCTCGGTGGTACTAGTGGGAAAAAAAGGGAAAAATCCTTGTCTCGTCTATACAAGGCCGAATGCCTGCGAGGGTTGAAGGGGGTAGTGATAAATTTCTGATAAATAACGCTCATCACAATCCAATGGCAAAAGAACTTCAGAATGGCTTATGGACGGACACACAAAAACTCAAAATATGTCTTAAAAGTGTTTTATTTATATTTAACTTATCAACTGAAATCTATTGTCCTTACTTGCATCACCTCTATCAATTTTGTAGCCATATGAGCTTGTTTTCTTTTAAAAAGTTTCTAAAAAGTCTATGTTAGTGGTAAAAACTGTTTGGGCTTTGTACGAACTTGTATTTCTTAGAACATATGTACTAAACTGTGCCAGTTGATTTTTCAATTAAAAATACTTAGTACACGAAAATTAAATAATAAATTTGTAATCATACACGCTCCCGAGTACATTTCGGGATACAAAGTATTCTATAAGTAATATAAGTTGACAGAAATACCAGTAGTATTCGTTGTTGGCGTTAGAACATAATAAATTCGAATAAACCATTCGCGAAGTCTACTGTTCACAGAACCATAAATATATGCGAATATCTTTACTCTGAGACCAGATCCACATCAGAATTTTAAAAGATCAGCGTCATTCTTATAAGTAGGTCGTGTAGACAATATAGTTAAAGCGGCTAGATCGGCAAGCAATCGGGAGAGCTAACCCACTTATCTGGGTCCATTAGGTACTCTATTAGTTCGGTCGTTAGCTTATCCAGATAAGTAAAAGATAGGATTTACCTAATTTATTATGAGAACAGCTTTTGCCCACGGCTTCACCCGCGTGAATTTCGTTTCACCCCCTCAGGAATTGAATTTCCGAAATTCCTTTCTAAGTGCTCTTATTATATATATCTCTGACTTATCCCGCGTCCACGTTAAGGGGTCACCGGTACAACAGTCACCACCCTTTTAGCCATATCATGCTGAACACATTCCATCCATATCTTTTCTTGCCTTCCTCTAATCCTATTTCCATTTACTTTTGATCCATATTTACTACATTATTCTTTCTTGTACGGTCAACAACATATCACCTCAGAATCAAAATACAAAATCTCAGTTATTATTATCACTAAGGATACAAGGGTAAGGAAGTTACAGTAATAGGGTGTTTAAACCCGGAAATATTTAGAAATCTTTTGTAAAAATTAAAAAATCAACCTAAATATGAACCTATCAACGCGGGCGAAGCCACGGGTCTTTATGAGAACGCCATCAAGTTACCCTGTATAGCTCTATGTAATAGCGGCGAAATTACAATTTAAATAAAATTAATTGAAATTTGTTTTATTAAAATAGGCTTAAAAAAGCACTTTTAAACGTCATAATACTTAATAAGCTAGATTAGTTAGTTGACGTCAGAAAATTATTTGCTAAGGTTCTACCACCTCCAAAAGCGCAAGCGAAGAGGCAGAGAGAATAGGTTTGTATAAGTTCATGTGCTGACTGTACATACAGTATTGCTAATAAAACCGGTAATAATAACATAAAAGGCTCACAGTTGGGAACTAATTCGGCCTAGATATTAACCCGTAATAATATCCCAGAGCTGTTTTTCTGCTCCCTAATATGCTAGTCTATTTTTATTAAACGAAAAGCTTTGGTACTTTATATAGAGCTACACGGACCTCCACACTCGTAGGCCGTAGGAAGCGTAAGCAGGCCTCGCAAGCCAGGCTATGCGAATTTGGTACCGGTATCCTTATCGAAAAGTACCGGTATGTTCCGGTACTTTATATGGAGAAAATAGAAAATGCTCAACTTCATCCATTCCCTTTCTAAGTAATAAATTAGTTTCTTAATTTTTTTTTACATTGTTATTTAATGTGTAAAATAAGTAAAAAGTTTACCTTGTTCTTTGTGAATAAAAAAGTGTTTTTAATTTGTAATAAACTATGAATTTATTCTATGAATTTATTCTATGAATTCTACTAAATTATTCTTCCATTTTTATTGACAATTAAGCCTACCCCATGATGTCTTTGTGTTGTGTCAAAAAGAGGAAGGCCAAAGACGGGCGGACGACTTAAGGGCCCGTACTAGGCTAGATTGCTTCACATGATCGTCTGTAATATCTACATTTATGTAAAACTGAATGTAAAATTAAGATATAGCAAACTTCAGGACTAGCACGAGGGATTATGTTACTCAAAAACACGATTGCATAAAATTTTCTCGATAGAAAAAAATTGCGAAGTTGCCTCCAAATCACCTATAATTAACACTTTAAACTGCTATTATTCAAGCAATACATTAAAAAAAAGATTGAGAATTTTTGTATAAATTACTATAAAGATAAGGCAGGGATTATGTTACTTACTTTTGTAAATATCTTTTTATAAAGCTTTAAAAAAAATAATACGTATAATTGCCCGCATGCTTTAACCATCCGCCTCTGAGCCGCCGCGCCGCCCGCGCCCCGCGAGCATTTATTTAGAACGCGGATTGGATGCGTGCGGGCGAACTGGGTAGCGGGTAGCGGGGGCAAATCTTAGTTGTCATTGGCCTAGTGCGGGCATAGACTTATAATATACTAGTGCGGGCTCTTAAGAGCGTTTGACAAAGAATGGAAGGAAATGTATATATGTACTAAACTGTGCCTGTAGTTTTTTTCAAATAAAATAAAATAAAAGACCAAAGATAGAGATACGTGGAGGAAGTTAGATAAAAGTTATGTCAGATGCCTTTAGGCGACTTGAATAAAATCGAACTCCAGTGTTAGTAATAACACTTCATAAGAGGAGAAGAAATTAGGGGAGGCTTTTGCCCAGCAGTGGGACACAAATGGCTAGGAAAAAATAAAACTATATAAATAAACGAAGAAAGACTACAATTTAATTTATCCCTTTTTATTGTTTCCTAATATTTAATTCTAAACTTCATAAAAAAAAACATACAAAACGACCAAATCAAATCTGATACCGATAAAATTGCTTACTGGCTGATTGTAGATTTCAACGCAGAGACGAAACCGATGAACGTAAACGTGAAACAAAAAATTTTGAACAAAAGCTCGTTTGAATATAGCATAAGTAAGGAATTATGGGAATTCCCCACTTAAGGGGGTAAATTGGGTGAAAAACAAAAGTCACGCGGGCGAAGCCGAGTGAAAAAGCTAATCATAGTCAAGGACACTTATTTTACACATTAATGGCCTGTGGTGTGGCCCTAGAATAGCACCAACCCATCTCTTCCCGTGGGTGTCGTAAGAGGCGACTAAGGGATTTAAAACACCGGAGGATGGGCAGCAGCATCTTTCCGCGTACTATGCCATCACACTGCGATCGCCAACCCGCCTGCCAAGCGTGGCGATTACGGCAAAACCCCCCATTGGGGGAGGCCTTTGTCCAGCAGTGGACGTCTTTCGGCTGAGAGAAGAAGAAGAAGAAGAAGAAGTCAAGGACAACGTCTGTCAAATGACTCCCATCTACCCATGGAAGTAGTAAGTACTTTGTACAAAGGTACTTATTACTTCCATGCATCTACCACGTTGCCCCAGTAATGGGGAACAAGTTAGAAGCAAATAAAAAAATTGCGCTAAATCGAGATAGAATTCTATGAGGTAGGAGGCGTCAGGTTTCTCTGCATCCCACTGTATGGTCCATTTATTCATAATAGTCCTATTATGTAAACAATCTTCACAGTACTTTTTGTTAAATATTGTTGAAAATAAATCAAATATTAGTTCAAACATTCTAAAGTAAAACATTTATTAACCACGAAAGTAATTTTCTATAAAGTCTATTTTAATTTATATTGTTGTAAAATTATGGTAAGATTGTTTACATAATAGGACAATTATGAATAAATGGACTTTACGTATACGCTCATCCAGCTAAACATATATCTGTGTTCAAATCCAAATTCCCGAAGCAGACTAAACGCCATTGATTACTCCATTACAGGAATGCACATGCGCGCTGCACCTTAGGTGCAAGCCATGCTGGTCTTCCCAGGACGCTGTGACGTTACGGGTGCAGCTTACAGCTAACGTGACCCAATAATGTCGCTCATATTAGGTCAGGTTGTATGTAGGAAGGCCATATCTGGGCCAAGCCGGCTATTCATACCAATTACATGGAACTTTTGTAAAGCTGTGTGTATGTAGATAACGTTAGATTATACCTCTACTTGTGCCTTGGAAGCGATCGTAAATATCATTACGTGAATTAACGGGAGTTAGCACAAAATATTTATTTGTTCTAAAGGTCAGCCCCAACAAGTAAAAGGTCGGGCCAAGTTATTATACTTAGTAATACATACATATGTGTAAAAAAAAAGTGGGAAAGTTTAAAAAGGCTAGGGGAAACATCAACGATCTAGCTAGATCTTTGGGAATCATAGTTAACAGTTATTATAAAGACGTCAGTAACTGATATATTTTATCCTAAACTAACTTTTGCCCGCAGCTTCGCCCGCGTTACTTATACACCAAACCATCCTCATGTCCATTGGTGAAAATCCGTTTAGTAATTTTTGAGAGACTGAAGCGACGGCGGCGGGGGACTTCATTAAGACCCAAGTGTGGTGTATTTGTAAATATTGTGAAGGTAGACGCAACTTAAGGTGGCGTTTCGTGTTTCTCTTCATAGTTTCGCCTAAAACACTATCTCTCTCACTCTCTCTCAGCCGAAAGCTGGACAAAGGCCCCAAGGACTTCCACAACGACCGGTCCAAAACACTTTTTTTTTTAATAGCTTGTACTGTCCCACTGCTGGGCAAAGGCCTCGCCTCTGGTTTACCAATCCTGACTATTCAGTGCATGAGCACTCTCTATCCGTCGCGTCTAGATCATTCGACCATCTCGTTCTGGGGCGGCCACCAAAACACTATACCAAAATATAATTTAAAAGAGTAAAAGACTTAAGTCCGAAAAAAAGGAATCCATCACAGCCTCCGCCAACCGCCCGACGTCATAGTTATTTACACATCAAACTCTCGCTTTAAAAAAATTTTGTGAATGTGAAAATATATTCTGACGTCTACGCTAAAGCAACAGCAAAGTTTTAAAAAAAAAGTTAACCGTCACCAGTAAATATGAACGCTTCATGCCATTTTCCGTCACGGCATCCTAGTCGATTTTACTGCAAAGCTGAGCCAATAGGACGTTTGACATCAAAAACTTGTCAAAAAAAAATTGTCCAGGATTCGAAACTAAAGCTTTTGTATTGGGTGGCAGAAAAATTGATATGAAAATGAAAAACTGTGTACAGTCGAGGCCAGATAAAACTGACCCCTTTCTACACCGAATCCTACCTCAGGTACTTGTAATATTATGTATTCTGTGCCTCATGAGAGTCAGGTTTATCTGCCCCTGACCACAGGGCGGGCGCTTCATAGAAACGGGGCGTCAAATATACCTACTACTACTACAAATGAAACTGTAAAATGAATGCTTGTAGCTTTGAGACATAATATATTATGATTAAATAATTAGTTTTCGACGTGAAAAAGAGCCTTCTTCGAAGGCCATGTTTCAATAAAAAAATTTGACTTTGTATATTCGTGAACACGTCTCAGTCACGTTTTCATAGTCATAGCGTTCCAATACACACAAGAACGGGGGAGAAGTGCGGGGAGTGTCATATTGTGGGAGGGGCAGAAAGTTTCCTTTCTGTACGTAGTACTTATATTAATTTTGCGCCCTGACTGTACTATACCCGAGAGGGGAAACCACCAGTAATGGATATGCATGTGAAAACCAATAACCGTTAATTAGTAGGCATATAGATTGCATCTTGCGGTAATAAATTTTATATTGGAACTAGCCTGTGCCTGCGACTTCGTCCGCGCGTAATTTACTATCTAGATGAAACCTACGCCAGATTTTAAGTTAGACCTTCAACAATTCAACTGTGAAAGCATCATCAAAGGTCCTGTAGTTTTTGCGTGTTCGTCCGAGAAAGTCAGACAGACAAACATTTATAAAAATTGTTTTGGCTTCTATTAACCTTATATAAACCCGTCACAAAGTTTTTTCTTAAATGTCTCTTATGTACAGACACAGACCAGTTACAGCTTTATTTTATGTTTTGATGATTTCAACAATAACGCACAGACAGAAGAATATGTTAGCACTACTATGAATTTTGAATCGTAAAATGCCTACTTAATAATTATATACTAGTAGTTCTGTGATCCGTAGACGTAGACCTCGACATAGACTTCCTGCTCGGAGCTCCTTAAAACTTTAAGTTAACTTAAACTTACCTTGAGCTTCTCCATACACCAGAAGGCCTGGCCATTTTCACCAAAAGACTTGTGTTAACCCAAAGGGTTAAACTAAGCAATAACAGGTTCAATAATTCTATGAGACATATAACTGACCTGATAATGATTACTTGGTACTGCTGGCTGCTAGTACTGCGGTACAGTTCATGACAAAAATAGCCAGACTCACCATTCTGAAAATTACTATCTAAACTTACCTTTATAAGTGAAATCTAAATCTATCAGCGGATGAACGTAGCAATTGTAGTAGTTGGCCACAATGTTGGTTAAGCCCGTGAGACATGAAGGTTTTTGCATCCCGATGGTGTTCTCCTCTATTAGCTGCTTTAGAGCATCGTCCGCGTCGGCAGACTCTGGGTCTGCCATTTTGAAGGCCAGCTCCTGAAAGAAAAAATTATTTAAATCAAATTGGAAGACTTAAAAACTTATTTTACAACTTATGCAGTTTTATGTGATGTCTTTGTAACTGAAAAGTTATTTACTTTTTATGCTTATATGTATTATTAAGGTATAAAAAATATTTAAACTTAACAAAATAAATAAGATTTTTACTTTAACTTTTTACTTTATTTGATTAGTATATACCTACATACCTACTCAAATTTACCAGTATAGCAAGTGGCATACAACAGATTATCTTTCATATTATTGTTTTTATTTCTAAATTGTAGTCAAGAAAATTTATATAAATTATTTTTAACATTTTATAATGTTAATTGAAATTTGTGAAAATTTTAATCAATCATGTACCTACCACAGAAGAACATAAGTTAGTCTACCACTACTTTACACTCATATTAGAACTTAAGATACAATATGTAGTCACACAATTAATAAAAACAAATAAAAATTTAATAAACCTTCATAAAAAAGTAGAAGATCAATAACCAAAACAAAAATAATGCTGGCCGTTTGTTGATTATTGATTTATCTCTAACGTCATTTAATTAATTGAGTTTGAGTTATATTTTATTGTAGCCCTATAAGAGACTTATTAAAAAACACATTTTTACTTACTTTACAGAGCTGCGCCTTCTCTCCGCACTTGATCTGCAATGGCTGGCTGGCGGGCAGGCAATAAACTGAAACTGAAATGAACGGACGCTGAAGAAATGCCGTTGCTGAAATGAATGAAATTTGTTGACGGAACGAACGGAACCGACTGAATGAAAATAATTGATTGATGTTCGGATGGAGCCTTAGAGCATTTAACCAACAGGAGAGGCCATCACAGGGATCCTCTAAAAGGATTTTTTTTTTTATTCTTTATTAGGTACTTTGGTGCTTTCTTTATTATGGTGATTGATTTATAGCCTGACCAGGCCCTTGATTCTACAAATTACCAACGTAGATGTCGTGCCTTAATTGTGTCTCAAAGGCCAAATAAATCGTAATAAAACATAGAAGAATAGATCTTGTCACTTTATTTCAATTTCCTTGGATTTTGAGACACAATGAGGGATTTTCAGAGACCCAAATTAAAAAAAATATAGTTCCAGATGACTTGATGACCACCCAGAAAGACAGGGCGGAAAAGAAGTTAGGTTCAGGTTATTTTTTTTATGACTACCCGGAAAGACTTTGAGGGCGGAGAAGAAGTTAGGTTCAGGTTATTTTTTTTTTATGACCACCCAGAAAGACTTTGAGGGCGAGAAAGAAGTTTGGTTCAGGTTATTTTTTTTATGACCACCCGGAAACGTAAGGTTTGGGTTATTTTTGCCAATGGCATTGCTTAGCTTTTGGCTAAAGAAGCTGCCTGAATTTACCTGTTTGTAAAATGATGTTTTTGTCAAGAGAGTTATTTGATGAAATAAAACTTTATAAAATAAAAGTTTTACTCGATATATTTGTAGAGTAAAACATTTATAAAAAAAAGTTTGTAAAATGAAACGTTTTTAGAATAACGAGTTTGTAAAATGAAACATTTTTAAAAGGTATAGTTTTTTAAGTGATAGTTTATAAAGTGATGGTTTGTGAAAGGTTTTTTGGTGAAACATTAGTGAACCTTCCACCCTTTAAATCCGCTACTTCTTTCAATAATGTTGCAATATAAAACGCATAAGTGCTACCTCTAATTCAGGGTTTTTATATTTCTGGTCAGGCTTTAAAATAATAAAAAATGGTTGACTTCACCGGCTGGAAAAAATAACAACTTCATACCTTTGTACTTTATTAGTCCATGTTTCACTGTGTTTGCTATAATCAAAATAAAAATAAAAATGTCAGTTTGATTTGACAGCATATTTATTTGACATTCATTCAATTTGTGATGTTTGTTGGGTTGGGATTGGGTTGGGATGGGTTGTGTTGTGGCAAACAATCTAATTTGTAGCTAGAAGTGGTGATAATTATTAGGATTAGGTACTGAAACATTTTTACCAAAACGGTACATTTCATTTGATGAATTTAAATTAAATAGTGCTATTATTAAAAATATAACTACATAACCCACAATCTACAATCGAACTAACTAAACACTGAACTTTGCACCGAGTTCAAGAAAACTTATCCCTTTGAACCACACTACAACTAAATAAATATGGATAAAAGGCTAACAGTTAAGCAATTATACGAAATGTATAAGAAATGGGTTATAAACAACCCTAATCTGGTAACTGACGTGGAAACAGTTGCGACGTGGTCTTCCTACTTCGTCGCCGGAAAGATTAACAAATCTCCTATCGTATCGGAGCTCGTATATTCGTTATCCAAACTCTTGTCACTGTTCAACGACAGGCTTATTAAGGAAGCTTATGGTGGCGAAGTACAATATTACACCTTTCGAGAACAATTAAAGTTATGGTTAACAATAATTCACTACAGCGAAGTTTTTGTCGAACTACTGGCGAAAGATCGTTGCGCTTCACGCGGCAAGTGGACAATAGCAACGATATTGCAGATGTTCAAGTGTTCCTCCGCCCTCATTCTGCTGTTCAGGTACAAAGAACTACCTATCCAGCACCCTCCAGTTCCACCTTTGCAAAGAAAGAAGTTTATGGAAGGCAAGGAGACTGATGAAAACTCAAATTCGTTTTTCACTCTGAGACGGTCTGGACGTGTTGTCAGGAGGGTCGATGGTGCCCCTCCAGTATCATTGAGGGATTGGCAGCCCATCAAAGTGAATGATGGCTCTGGGAATACCAGCACTGAGGTTAAAGACCTACTATATGCTGAAACATTACATATATTGAAGCCCATAATCCATCTTCTGGCAATGAAAGCATTTGGTACTAAAGCATGGAAACAATGGCTTGTTTCGCTCAGTATTGATATAGCAAGCATGAGACTGTACAGTAGGTACATGAAGGAGCTCTCTTATGAACAGCGACTGGAAATAAGCAGAAGGAAACTTGGACTAGTTCTATACTTACTAAGAAGCCCTATGTATAACGGTTACTCTAAAAATGTCATAGAAGGGGCATTGACTTCTCTCACAAACAAGATACCTGTTACGTCAATCATCTGTGGACCAATCATTCAGTACCTCAGCCATTGGCAAGACATTTACTTCTACATGTGGGCTTCGTAATCTAGTAGTTTAAATAACAAGTTGCCAATGTGACCAAGAATGGACAGGATAAGGACCACTAGATATGTAGGATAGATTCAACTCTTTGATCCACAATTCTTTATCAATTTCTTCATCTGGCATAGTTTTGTAACTACATGATACTTTTCTTATGCATTCTAGGTATTTCTAAAACTGTCATACTAATTGCATGTAGCAGTTAAAGACATTTGACCATACTGACGTTGAGATATTTCACATTTTGTTGATATATTTAATGATTAACTTTATATTTTTAAGCATAAATGCATAATGCACTTTTACATGAAAGCAAGATAATAGAGAACTGGTGTTATTATGAAGACAATTGGGGCTAGCTTGGGGCTAGTTTTCACTAGAGCATAGTTGTGTAAGTGTTAACAAACAAATTCATATAAGTAAATTCAAAGGATGTGACCCTTTTTGGTTACGCTCGTTTAAGGAATTTGCCCATTCAGGGATATGGTCATTTCAAGTTATGTGGCCTTTCAAGTATGTGGTTGTTTGAACAAAATGGCCGTTTACGGATGTGGCCGTTCAGGGGAAATGAATGTTCAAACCTATTGTTCCAACCCTAATCTATACATATAATAAAACAGTAAAAATATTTTGTCTGTACATTTAGTATTTTTGACTGAAATGTATAGAGGGACACTTAAAAAGAATAATAGAAAGCAAAAATATTTGTTTGGAATTTCTTGTCTGTCTTTCTGTCTGTCTGTCTGTATGTATGTATGTACGTGTTTCACACAAAAACTACTGGACGGATTTAAATGAAACTTTTTTTGTTGTGTAGCTATTAAGCCTGGGCAACATATAGGCTATAATTGATTTTGAAAACTGGAACACCTCATGAAGAACCTCAACAGAACAGCTTAACTATAAGAAATATGGAAATGGTATATTTGCAAAAGTTTATCAATCTGATGAGTATTTTCTGTTGACATATAAAAATCGAAGATCAGGATCATCTGATGAAGAACTCCAAGAGACCAGCTACACTATTACATATATGGAAATGGCTCCTTAGCGAAAGTCGTTCAACCTGATGAGCATTTTCTACTGACAAATAAATATTGAAGAACATCTGTTCCTGTTCATCAACATATATTCCCGCGGGACAGGAGTTTAGGTTTCTACCACAGGTTACTACAGTTTGGAACACAAAAAGATTTTTCATCTAAGCGAAACTCACGCGGGCGAAGCCGCGGGCAACAGCTAGTTCCCAATAAAATTTCGTTATTCAAAATTCGAATTTCATTAAGGGCCCGTACTAGGCTAGATTGCTTCACATGATCGTCTGTAATATCTACATTAATGTAAAACTGAATGTAAAATTAAGATATAGCAAACTTCAGGACTAGCACGAGGGATTATGTTACTCAAAAACACGATTGCATAAAATTTTCTCGATAGAAAAAAAACGCGAAGTTGCCTCCAAATTACCTATAATTAACACTATAAACTGCTATTATTCAAGCAATACATTAAAATAAAGATGGAAAATTTTTGTATAAAGTACTCTATAGATAAGGCAGGGCTTATGTTACTTACTTTTTTAAATATCTTTTTATAAAGCTTTTAAAAAAATAATACGTATAATTGCCCGCATGCTTTAACCATCAGCCTCTGAGCCGCCGCGCCGCCCGCGACCCCGCGAGCATTTATTTAGAACGCGGATTGGATGCGTGCGGGCGAACTGGGTAGCGGGTAGCGGGGGAAAATCTTAGTTGTCATTGGCCTAGTGCGGGCTCTTAATGAGTTTCTATTGGTGGACGAAACACATATCTCCTTTTCACTCTGGTGGAGACCAAGTCTTCAAGCATCAACAACAGATGATTTAGCTTAGTTTTATACTTTAAAAATCAGTTTCATTCAAAATGGTTGTTTTGGGTTATATAGGGATGGGATATTATGGTGAAGGAATGTGTGCATAAAGTTGTTTTATTGAAGTTAATACTTTTATAGTATGGCAAGTTATATATGGATAATAAGATTATATAATAGTTTAATCACGATATTAACCACTGTCTCATGTTAATGACAACTTACCTCTATATCCTGTTAAAACTGCACATTTTTTGCAATAAAAATGTGTATAATAGTGCACACTATTATAAATAAGGTTCTTAGAAATAAGTATACAGTGCACTGTATATTTCTAAGAACCTTCTGTTAGGTAGATTGTCACGGGTAATATGATTTTATTCAGTAAATTTCTTTACCATTCCATTATGATGTACTTATGTATTAAAATATGGCAAAATTTTATGTAATTTGAGAGTATAATTTTGTTGACATTTTGTTAATAGGGGGACCAGAGAAGGTATGAGAATTGTTAAAAATATGTCTAACTTTTTGGGATTATTCTAAGTGTGACGTCATACAATTTATAACGTTTTGATTGATATCATCCAAACATCACTCGAAAATGTGATTTTTTTTAAGTCTTGGTAAATACGATTCCATTGTGTGATTTCAAAGAGGCATGGCATCAAAAAATATCGGTCCCCTATCGTCATACTCCTATTAGCTAACTAGTGTTTGTGAACGTGTTAAGTTAAGGATAACACAATGTTACCTGATTTTATTCACAAGTATTGCGTTTGTATATTTAAACTTTTATGTAACCAATCGAGGGTTTAATAAAACATTTATTCCATTAACTAGTATTTATTTACCTTATAAACAATGACACATCTTCAAGATCAAATGCAATCGAAACATTTTACATGCAGTTTTCTTGTAATATAGGTACATTTAATGGGAGTTTACAACGGCATACAACTGGGTGAGAACATTTTATTACTAGACATTAACTGCAAAACTGTGTTACATGAATGTGACGAACAGACGCGGATTCAGGAATATCATTTATTATATTGTCATGTGTATTATGCCAAAAACGCTATTTAAATACAATAGTATTTAGAGATAAGTTCTCGTTGATAATTAAATTCGATAAATTCCAAAACACAAATCCTGCAGCCGCGCCTACTAGGTATATAATACTTTATGATCGGGCGCTCTCTCTATTATATAGACAATAAAATATGTGCATCCAGTTTATCATAATCTAATATTAATAATACACTGCCACTAAAAATAATTTAAAGGAAAGAAAGACAGACATATGTAACTGCAAAAAAATACATGAAAATAATACATTTTTTTTTTAGACTGAATGACCAACGTGTTTTAGTTATTCAGTCTATCAACAACTAAATGTGTGAAACGTTTTTTACAGTACAAAGTTGTGTTGCTACATTGGAATTTTCGAGGAATTTGACTGGCCCATCCAACTTCTTTCTTCTATGGTTTTTATCTACAATCACAGCGATGCATAACGCTTTGAGCAGATGTTTTGTAAGATAATATTTAGAGTGCGTCCTCCAGTAAGGACCTCTACCCATTTATTTATTTCCTAATTATTTAACTCATTTAATATTAAGGAGAAGATACACTTGCCAGTACGAGCTCAGTTGAAGCTCCTAAAAATATTTGCCTGTTTTAATTATGATTCAACGAATAACTATTTATTTTTTGTGCACTCCAGATGCATAATTAGAACTATTTATTTGATGACTTTTGACGCGAAATTTTCGGATAGAGTTCTCTGTGTGCTATTTTCAAGTCAAGTAAATTTTGCGTGATTGGGAGTAAAAACACATCCTTTTGCAATTATATATTAATGGCAATCTTGAAATTTTTAGACGCATATGGCGAAACTATATAGTTTCGCCATATGCGTCTAAAAATTTCAAGATTTCGTCGTTGATATACAAAATGTTGATATGTGACTCGGGCAAGTGCTCCTCAACCTCTCTCTATCTAATTCAAATAAATTTCTCCACCAGACATAACTTCTGCATCTTAACTACGCAAAATGAAATATTACACATCATAATAACATACAATATTATAGAAATATTATTATATTATAGAAAATTAACAGGTAAATTTCATAAAAATAATTTTGTACATAAAAATACACTAATTAAACGTTAGTATGTCTAAAAATGATTATAATATCTAAAATATTATGCAATACATTAGACAATATCTAAATTTAATAATTTCAGCATTAAAATATAATAATTTTCATAATTTGCCTGGTATTATCAGAGAATATAAAGCTTAACATGACACGTCAGTCGCTAATAAAGCTTTTTTAAAGCAATACATTTGATAGCTTGCTCTCTCTCTCTCTAGCCATCCAACCTCTGAGGCTGACATGAGTGAGGCCAGTGTTTCAAACCAGAATAGTCAACTAAGCTGAAGAACCACTATATCGAGCGACAATAATTACGAACTTTGACAGTCAAAAAAACCTAAACTCCGTTTTTGTTTACTTGTCCTATTATGTAAACAATCTTACCATGTCTTTTATGATTTTACAACAACATAATTTAAAATAGACTTTTAGAACGTTTAGATTTGAACTAATATTTGATTTATTTTCAAAATTCAACAATAAGTACTGTGAAGATTGTTTACATAATAGGACAAGTATGAATAAACGGAGTATACATATCTAATTTCTAAGCAATAATAATCGGTCTGGGCGCGTTTCGGGCGTCCTAGTAATATCCGCTCACATCTGCGATACTAAAAGAAATTCTATAAAAAACTTTATGTAGGTACATATTTGAGACTAAATCCAGTCGAATACTAAAAAAACAAGTTACATAATTATAATAAGTATAGTAAAAAAAATGTAGAAAAATCTGTCTAAATAAAACAATAACCTCACAATATAACCCATTTGGCTTGGATGGCCTATTAACATTTATTTAACCTAGTAAATAGATAATATCCCTATTTTGGGGGTTAATTGTTTTAGAACCTCTTTTATCTAACTGTAAATTTAGACCACATTTGAAATAAATTTTAAACAATAACTCAGTGTAACTAGACCCTTATTAATCCAACTAATACATGCTATGGATAATTACATTTTATAATAAATACTATCTAAGAAAATAAATGCTTACAGAATTCAACCAGTAATAATTTATGCCTCCATTTGACCTCTGATCATCAGTAAGGTCCTGTCTCCACGGGAGTGGAGAGATGTGTTTGAATTTCAACAGCCAATAAAATTTCGTTATTCAAACTTCAAATTTCTTTAAGAGTCTATTGGTCGTTGAACCACAGACACCTCTTTGCTCTGGTGGAGACCGGCCCAAAAAAAAGGTCATTTTGCCAACTTTTTTTGTGTGGAGACGACATTATAATTGTTTGGTAGTTGTTTCCAATTCGTTCTTTAGCAACCTCCATTCTTATACAAGCTGCCTTTAACGCAGCCAATATCTTGGTTCATCATTCGATATTTCGTAACAACACTAGCTACTTAAACTATCTTAAGCTTTTTTCACACCTGTCTAAGGGCTGGTCTCCACTGGAGCGGTGAGATGTGTTTAAATAACTAATAGAATTTAGTTATTCGAATCAGGTTCGAATAGAGGCTTTAAAGCCTATTGATTGGTACTGTGTACAGACCATATAAATGTATTGTACTCGATAGAGTAAATTAGGTATGGATAGGGTCACTGATCTGCAGATAGCGCCGCCTAATCTCTGAATACCCTATTGGTGGTTGAAACACATCCCATCTCCTCTCCGTTTTGGTGGAGACCAGCCCTAATTCTATCAATTTACTTCTCTTTTCTTGTTAATAAAATTGATATTACGTATTGGAATATTACGTATTGGTCCAAAGCCGTGTATAATGCTATCTCACTCTCTTCTACTGACTAAAGTGAAGCACATCGTGTTTCTCGCTCATATAAACTGTACTAAGCGAGATAGAGTGAAGATGTTGCCAAGTACACGGTTTTACAACCAATCGAAAACAAATCATTTATACGGAAAATAAATCTTTAGAGATTCAATGATGATGATACCTAAATACATAAATTCCATGTGTTTGATCACATTTTAAACTTATTATACGTACGTTGTAGGGAAATACCAGGAATTGGAAGAATATCAAACACTTCCTTGTGAAAAAGAATTTTAAAAAAAGTATTGGACAAAGAAGGAAGGCAACATAGTGTGATATATAAAAACGAATCCATATTGCCATTCACGTCATATAAAATTTTACTTTGTTACCGTTCTAGCGGAAAGAATAATAAAGAAAATTGCCCAAATATTCGGAAAATATTAGGAAATTCAATGACTTTTAAATAAAGTTCTCGTAAAAAGCCTTTAACATTAGGCAGAAAAAGATTATATTTATCCATACTAATATTATAAATGCGAAAGTTTGGATGTGAGTTTGTGAGGATGTTTGTTACTCAATCACGCAAAATCTACTGGACGGATTTCGATGAAATTTGGTACAGAGGTAGATAATGACCTGGAATAGCACATAGGCTACTTTTTATCCCGGGAAAAATCACTGTTCCCGTGGGAAATTCACGCGGGCGAAGCCGCGGGCAAAAGCTAGTATATATATATATATAGAAAGAAATTATTTTATAAGCAATGTTCGCATAGATAGTTCTACATATACTTAGGTGGTCAGCTAATTAGAGACACCGGTCGATTTCCATACAAACGAGGTTACTTTGAAGCCTTGGTTTAATGCCAGGATTGTTCTGAGCTGTGATCTGATGATGGCCATCCTAGGATAGAATGGAGGACATTCAGATCGCTATACACATCCAACTGATCAGATCAGCATTCTAAGAGCTGTTTGGATATGTTTATAAAAACCGCGAAAATAGCGTTAAAATGTATGGAAATCGTGAAACTCAGAAAGTTGAGCTGAGTAGCTCTTAGAATGCTGATCTAATCAGTTGGGTATGTATAGCGATCTGGATGTCCTCCATTCTATTCCTGGATGGCCATCATCAGATCAATCCTAGCGTTGAACCAAGGCTTCAAAGTAACCTCGTTTGTATAAAAATCGACTGGTGTCCCTAATGATCTGACCAGCAAAGTATGCAGTATTGATAATGACATTATCGATAAAATTATCATTTGATAACTTTTGTTCAACGTGATAGGCAATCTGGTGGCAAATATTAAGGATCTGATATTTTAACATAGAACAATGTAAAATAAAGTTAGACATATACCAACTTCGCGTCTCATTGTAATATCCTGCAACACCCGCATATTTACTAATAGATTTCAACAAGACTTCTTTTCTCTACTAAATCTACGCACCATTAACAGACGGACAGACAAATCCATAGTAATTTTCAAGCTTAGTAATACAAGAGTTTGAAATTAAATCAGTTAAAATTTTGGCATATATCGAGAAAATAAATTCGATGATATTCATAAGATTGAAAACATGATTTTAGACAGAAATAAAGTAATTACAATTGTAGGCAAAATACTTTTTTATATTGTGATTATAGTAGACTATTCATAGAATTAATGCCAAAGATGGCGTACTTACTAGGATTTGCTAAAATAACATAAATAATAGTACATTATGATACAAGTGTGCCAAGTTGCGAAGGCTGGATTCGTCCTTGACTGAACTTTTATATTTTTACAATACAACCAATCCAATATTATGACAGTAAGGTTGCAAAGTTTATAGTAACTAGCGACCCGCCCCTACTTCGCACGAGTATGTATTATACCAATAAAGAATCTAGAAGAAATTATCTAAATGATAGTTTTCAAATCAGTTGCGTAGTTTAAAAGCTCCAAGCGTACAGATATATATTTATTTTAAGCAGCTTTATAGGAGACTGCTCCAATTTTTGTAATGCACGTTTCTTTTTCAAAATAGATTCATCGTGTACGCATTCCTCGCTAGTCTCTGTTCGAATCCAACTTTTTGATAAAAAACACGTTTTATTTTACTCAAACACATCGCAGAAAATATTTCTACTTATGATACCTTTTATTGAATTAAATTTATTGTTTTTAATTAACTGAGTCAACATTTCTCAAGAATCTGTCACCGTTCAAGAACTCATAAGAGTCAGATAAGTTTTACGGCATTAATATTGGATTTGTTTTATTGTCAAAATCGCAAATCTAATTAGAGTTAGACAAACAACAGGGTACATACCAACAAGACAAATAAACTTTTATAATACATGTCAAAAACAATAATTTGTATGGAACTTCTATGACAGTGAGAACTGACTTCACTTTAAAGTGAGGCAAAAAGCGTTCCTAATTGAACTGAAAAATATGTGAAAAATAGTAAATCGTGTAATTTATAAATAAAATTGATCAAATAAATAGATAAGTATACAATTATCGTGTTTCTTCATTAAAATATCATTACACATTTTATTTTTTACCCCTATTGTAGTATAGATCTCCCTTAACGACTTCCATTGAACATATGTAAAACCATAAAGATATTTTTGAGTTTTTTTATCTATGTTTATGGTCAAAACAATAATAGCTTTGCTTATGAATAGGAATTGCACTACAGCATTGGCTAAATAATCTTCAAATTGTAGAAACCTGAAACAAAAATATATGTTTCTTTTTATTTAATACATAAATGAGCAATGGCGCAAATGAAGTACTATTTTGTTAAATGAATTATTTAAATACTAGCTTTTGCCCGCGGCTTCGCCCGCGTGAACTTTCCACAGGAAACAGTGCTTTTTCCCGGGATGAAAGGTACCCTATGTCCTTCTCCGTACTTCTAACTATGTGTATGCCAAATATCAGGAAGATTGGTAAAGTTACTGTATATCTACTCTAGATAAAGCGTGAAGAGGTAACAAACAAAAAAATTCACTTTCGCATTTATAATATTTGTTAGGATAGGATGTTACGAATATAAAAACAAGATCCCTAAACGCCACTAAACTAGCCTGTGCCCGCGACTTCGTCCCCGCGTAATTTATTAGTTTATATCTCTGGTTCTAAGCGGCGTATCAAGATGAAACCTACGCCAGATTTTAAGTTAGACCTACAACAATACAACAGTGAAAACCGCATCAAATTTGTTTCAGAAAAATACAGACAGAAAGACAAAAATTAATAAAAAAAAATGGTTTTGGTTGGCCAGTAGGTCTTCTACTGGCCATAGACGTTCAGACGTTTTTTTTATTAGCTTTTATTTCAAAGAAGCCAATTCCGTGCATTTTTGCTTTCTGTATGGACTCGTCTTTTACTAAGCGCCATCTATGAAGCCATCTGGAACTAATTTTGTTTTTGCACCCGAGCGCCAAGCTCAGAAGTGCATTACTCTCGACTCTACAAAATCGCGCCAGTTTTGGAACATAAATTAAGTATCTCTATTTTATTTTGGATGTCGTAAATCGCTCATTGCTACTGTATTATTTATACTGTGCCCCAAATGAAGGCCCTATGTGAGTTTGCCATAGTACTCACCACGTTTAGTTATTGAGCCAGTCCCACGATTCCTCGTCCGTCTTCTTGGTAGGGGGCGGGCTAGAGACCCCTACTTGGGACAGGTCCCTAGAGTCCAAATTGTTACGGGTGGTCACCGATTCCTTCCACGGCTGAGTTTGCTCATTCCTGGAAATTTAAAAATCTCTTTTAACTTTTCAAAGTTAAATCATTCAATTAGACCTCCATAGAAACTTTTCAGGTCAAAACTTAAATTATTAGTAGCAACCTTAATCGTGATGTGACTTAGGGAAATGTTAAATAATAATCATCAATATTTTATTATAGAATTTTTTTTAAGATTTTGGAAAACTCTTGTCACTATTGTCATATTTTATACATTATATTAAACATATTCCAACATCAAAGTACTCTCATATAGAAATTAGATGTGGTGAAAAAATTCCATGCGAGCAGGACTTGAACCCGCGACGGAAGCCGTAACGAACGTTGCGCGAAGGTCGTATAAAGACCTGGTCGCGGGTTCAAGTCCTGCACGCATAAAATTTTTTCACCATATCTATTTTTTTCTATATGAGAGTACTTTAGTACTAACTGCATCTGAGATGCACAAAAATCCAAAAATAAATATTCTAACATTGCCAATATTGCAATAAAAATAGAATTACAAGCTTAAAGTTGTAAAAAAAAAATACCCGCAAAAATAGAACATGGCTAAAATGAATTCGTTGACTGTGGGACCCTAAAAAGCAAGTTTATAAATGTAATTACCACTGGGAGTAGGGTTCCGACGTCGAGCTCTTCATGGCGCCGTAGCTCTGCGACTGATACTGTCCAGAGTTCGACGCCCGGCGCATCTCAGCGCCGCCAAGGGAGTTCCATCCACCGCGGTTGTTCACCTAAACCACAGAATATAAGTACTACGTACAGAAAGGAAGCTCCCTGCCCCTCCCGCAATATGGCGTACCCCGCAATCCCCCGTTGATTTGCGGATTGATGACGCCCCGTTTCTATGAAGTGCCCTCCATGTGCCTAAATTGTATTAGGTTGCAACCAAACTGTCGTCACGCAATGGGCTTTAGCCGATCAGCCAAATCTTCATGTCAATGGCTAATTGTTAACAGTAAGATTTCCGAAAACAACAGAGAAGATGAAAATCCGAAAACAACAGGACTCGCGCTATCTCGCTCATTACGCGTTAACTTAAAATGATTGACAGAAATATATTCGCGTTATGCAAAAAATTAATTTCTGGAAAACAGGAAGCCGAAGATATACATACATACATACATATTATCACTCATTTTTCCCGTGGGGGTAGGCAGAGACTAGCGATATAGCCGAAGATATGCGCTATTTAATTTTAGGAACAAAAAGTATGTATTATTCTAGGTTTCATTCTACCCATGTACCAAATGTCGAGTTCCAATTCATATTTTCATTTAAATGTTTTATGTTTTCGATTTATCCTTATTCTGTTACTAATAATAATTAAGATTAGGGTTCTCCGCTAAATTGTTATTGGTAGTTAGCACGGTGGAACATCGAGTAGAGCTCGGGCTGTGACTTACAGGTGCGCGCGGGACTGGGCACGGACCCTTGCCGTGCGTAGCTTTGTGTTGAGCCCTTTCTTTTAAATATTTCATGTGACAGTTCATTGATATGATCCTCGTCATGGAAACTACAGTAAATGTTCTAGACATGATCGGCCATATATCCCGATCATTATAGTAGATTCAATTTAAACCAAGCTGCATAGCGTCCTAGTTTTCTTCACTATTGCAGCCAAGCTTTCAATAATTTATTACAAGACGAGTGTGGCATTTGTGTAACTACTGCTACTTACCCTGCACGTGGGTATCATACTCACGTAAGTACACATTTTTAATACGAATCCAATTGCAGTTATTTTATTTTCTGATGGAAGCCACATAGTGAACAGAATTTTAATGTTAAAAGAAAATAGTACTGGTGTATGATATTACATGCATTAAATAGATTGAAGGCAGTCTTTCGATTATAGTGTCAGGAAAATTAAAAAGAAAATGCATATTGATTGCCGGTTTGAAAGATGGACAATTATATGTTTAGTGGTATACATTGATTAGTGACATTTATATTTATTATATTCAATACTAGCTTTTCCCTGCGGCTTCACCCGCGTAATTTCCCACAGGAACAGTGCTTTTTCCTGGGATGAAAAGCACCCTATGTCTTTCTCAGTACTTCTAACTATATGTTTATGCGAAATTTCAGGAAGATTGGTCCAGTAGCTAAAGCGTGAAGAGTTAACAAACAAACAAATAAATAAAGAAACAAACTCATTTTCGCATTTATAATAATAGTTAGGATTAGGATATAAATAGGAAAAAGTGCGAAAGATGACAATGGTAACTGATTTCAGGGACTATCCCCTTACTCGACTGTTACCATACTTACTTTCTCAGTGACAGTGGACGCCATTTCAGTAACCTTCTGGGTTGCCATGCCTCCGTACCGCACGGCGCTCTCCGTTGCTGTGCGGGCCGCTTTTGTTACCGACGATGCGAACATTGACCAACCCTGTCGAATGATACATTATTTTTTTTCTTTAAGGCCCGACGCAGACGACAGACTATCCGTGACGCACTTTTTAGTCTGTGAAAATAGAACCTATGCAATCACAGTAACGCACATGACGCGCAGACCTTAACCATAAAGTCGAAGTCAATGTTTTTATTTAAATAGGCTTAAAAATAGAACTTTTAAATCGTCATATTCTTGTTTTTTAATTAGTCGACGACGTCATAAAATTACTTAAAGCTAAGGTTACCACCGCATCCAAAGCGCTAGTGGAGAAGAGGTGGCGCAACAAACTCCACTGCTGCATTTTCTCCAAAGACGTCACTTTACAACATATGTCTTACAATTAAATGTGGACGAATTTGCATTGAATTTTTATGACATACTCGTAGTTGACGGTAGACTCGATCGGACAACAAGCTAATTATTAAAAAATAAAAAACACGACTGACAACTCACATAGCCTATGTCACTCGGAGGAATGCAAGGAATCTAACAATATCTCTCACTTCAAAATCTGTTCAGTCGTTCAGGACTTATGGTGGAATAAAGAAACTTACAAACATACATACATGAACCATGAAAACATAACACTCCTTTTTTGGTCAGTCGTGTAAAAAGTGCGTCGTCTGCGTCGGGCCTAATCCTTCAACCCGCAATTGCCGAGATATGGCAGTACAGCCATTGTTATTTCTCTTCATTAACCGCGAGTTTAAAGGATTAATATTAAAGGTGCTCCAATACAGCAGTTATATAACACAGCGACCTGCCCCGGCTTCGCTAGGGAGGTAATAGGTAAATTGTAGCTTATGTCATTTAGGTACAATGTAGCTATCTATTGATGAAAGAATTTTTAAAATCGGTTCAGGGTTTACCGACGCGTACCTCCAGGAACCACTAAGGCTACGCACTGCATTGCCTCAATATGGCGACCAACCTACTTTCTTGAAGTCGGTTAAAAATGTACGCGATAGCTGCGGCTACTGATTGGCACATATATTTTTCACTTCTCATGGTCTGAAAGTGCTTATTTGTGCAGGATATAGGCTGCACAAAATCGAATTTTGTGCACAAGGGCATTAACGTATCTACTCATAAATGTATCTATATTAAGGCAAAGAAAATGAGCCATACAGCCAAACACGATAAAAAGTTCATAGATAGAATTTGTTATTTCATAATATTTACTTTTAATTTATTTGCCTTATATGTTTTTAAGACATAAATGATATTAAAATTTAAATTCAAGTACGGTAGGTTATTTAATTAATTTAAGAAAAATATTATTACAAAATGAATTTTATAGTAGGCTGTATAGGTGTGCAGCCCAAGCCTATCAATGTCGTAAGATTAAAAAAATAAAGCGGCGGGAAACAGCTCTTGGTTTTTCGTGCGTTTATTAATTTCTTCAATTTGATTTATTTCTTCGCAATCGAAGTGAAAAGCAGAGTTTATAACTCGTCCACAAAACGATTTTTATCCTCGACATTACTATCAGCCCTCGCCTTTGGCTCGGGCTGCTAAAAGTCTCGGATAAAAATGATTCGTTTTGTGCACTTGTTGTAAAATCTACTATTATTACAAAAGAAGTAAAACAACAAAAGAAAAAGTCACAATTTCTAAAGGGTTTCGTTCGCCGAATAAACAAAGTTTGACGAGAGGTGCGTAGAACAATGTCTGAGAAACCCTATCTTGCCCAAAAACATACTAAAGCCGAACTTCCACCGCCAAATTAGCTCGCTCAGCTGCGCTAATTTTTGTATTTCATTTTGCTACTAATGCAACTATGACAAATTATATGTAACATCTATATGTCATAGAATTGGCGGAGGACGTTCGGTGTTATGGGTCACTTTACTTTAATTTAGTTTTATAAATCACTCAGTACACTGTACATTTTAAAAGATAAGGGACTATGTTTAATAAAAGAATGCATAATTAGAGATTTGCCTATTATTTTAATTTATTGCACCTTTGTTGTACAAATGAAACAGTAATGGCATAATAAGCTGACTTAATGCTAAATTTAACTGAACATCCCAAATATTCTTTAATTTTTCTTTTATTTTTACCAATTCTACCAATTACAAACGTAGATGTCGTATCTCAATGAGTGATTTTCTGATAGACAAATTAAGAAAAAAAAATCAGTATAAAAAAGTCTAAACAGATAGCGTTTTATGAAAGCCGAGTCGTAAGAATGACTGAACCTATATGGTGCGCTTTTTCTTGTCAACCAGAGGCAGAAAAAAATCACCTAACAGTCTGACAGGTGCACAAATCACAATATTGATACTTTTTAGACGTTTTTTTACTAAGTTTTTATTTTTTTTTAAATGCCAATCCCGTGAATTTTTGCTTTTTGTATGGAACCTTTTCTCTCGCCATCTATGAAGTCATCTGGAACTATTTTTTTTTAATTTGGGTCTCGGAAAATCCCTCATTAAGCTCAAGAGCAAAATAAATTAAACTAAAGTGACAAGATCTCTGTAAGATTTTATGCTTATTACGATTTCTTTAGCTTTTGTGACACAACTGGACAATATAGTACGTTTTTAATTAGTACAATCAAGGAATTGATCACCAAACCATAATGCTAATGTTAATAAATAAATAAACAACGCACAAAGAAATTATACTTTTAGTACCTGAGTAGCTTATTCGCCGGCGGCCAGCTTTGTTACAAAAATCAAAGAATGTTTTCAATAAAAATAAGACAAAGACTTGTTTACTTGGACTGAAATAGGATACCTTTTAGTCCAGTAAATGAAGGCATGATTTCTTTTCCAAGTTAGCTAATTTCCACGAAAATCACGACTAGCTCGCATAAGTAAACAAATACATTATTTACTTTGCGAGCGAGAATTTTAAAAGTAATGCCTTGAAAGTGAAACAGACATTTCTACTTTTCATTATAAATACGAATTAAAAAAAGGAGTAAAAGTATTTTTAAGCAGATTTTATTACCGCTCTTTTATAGTTCAGTCCATTAGTGAAAAGCACTTCGTTAATGTAAATTAAAAAGCGATATTTTGATGGAATTGTTTTAAAACTGGCTTTTACCGTCGGCTTTGCCCGCGTGTATTTCCAAAATTCCTTTCTCACTTACGCTATATAAAGAGTCTATCAGTATCGGAACGCATGTCGCCAGTTTGAAGTTTGCACATACGGAAAAATAATATAAAGTTAACATAAGTATTTTTACCTGCGGAAGGTACTGTAGAGGTTTGATGTTTCAATTTCTGGCCAGTTCGGCATTCGATTAATAATTTAATGTTTTAAAATATTTATGAAGGAGTTTGAAAGATGGAGAGTTGAAGGAATTCGGTCTTAACGACGAATCGAACCATAAATTCAGGAATACAATTTGTTAATATATTAAACTAAATAAAAGTGATTGGTACCTAAATACAATTTAATTAACGACAAACCTCCCAATCGTTACAGTACCTATATCAAATAACTTTATGAAAAATACTGACAGTTCACAAATTAAAATTAACTTTATGTCCATACAATTGCAATGACAGATAAGGCCTTGACGTCCCACTTGCTTCTGTATATATTTCAGAATTCTGTTGATTTAGTTCTTCCGCCCGCGTGAGCTTTAATTAAAGCGCTCCCAATTTTATAGATACACATAATAATAATAATAATAAAGCCAAGGCTGCAAAGAACAATTAACAATAGATGCAATAGTATCCAAGCTAGCCATCAGAAAGAAGAAAACCATTCACACCATGTACATAGATTACAAAAAAGCTTTCGACTCCGTCCCACACTCTTGGCTCTTATATATCCTTCATCATTACAAAATTAATCCTACTATCATCCAATTTTTACAGAACACAATGAAGAACTGGATCACTAAGCTACAATTAAATCAAACAGAGACTGAATTCATACAAATCAGAAGGGGTATATTTCAGGGAGATTCTCTAAGCCCACTATGGTTCTGCTTAGCTTTGAACCCCCTCTCTCATTTACTTAATAATAGTAATAACGGTTACAAGATACCTCATGAAAATAATCACTTCACCCTGTCACACCTACTTTACATGGACGACATCAAACTATATGGTTCTAACTTAGAGGAGATCCACAATTTGGCTGGTATCACGGAAACATTTTCAAATGACATTCAAATGTCGTTTGGAATTGACAAATGTGGTATTCAGTCCATAGAAAAGGGTAAAGTGTTAAATAACTCTTACCAACTAACCACAGGAGAACGTATTGAACCGATTGATGACACTATAGGTTATAAATATTTAGGTTTTTATCAAACTCGCCAAATACAAGAAAAATCAGCAAAGTCAGACTTGATCAATAAATTTAAGACAAGATTACATAGAATACTAAATACACACCTTAACTCCAAAAACACAACCAAAGCCATTAACACCTTCGCAATACCTACCCTCACATATTCATTCGGAGTCATTCATTGGTCACAGACCGACCTGAAAAAGCATCAGCGTACAATCAATATACTCATGACGAAATATAGGAAACACCACCCAAAATCATGCATCCAGCGTCTTACACTCCCAAGAAATGAAGGTGGCCGTGGAATCATAGATATACCAAATCTCCATAATAAACAAATAACCTCGCTCCGTTCATTCTTTCACGCTCAACAGTCACCCTTACATAAAGCTATTGTACAGTCAGATGCTAAATACACTCCACTTAATCTAAGTGATCATTCCAGACAGCCTAATGAATCAATTACCACACCGCAGCAAAAAATAGAGACATGGCAGCAGAAATCCTTACACGGGAGACACCGCCTTGACCTCATCAACCCTAACGTCGACAAGACAGCGTCGAACGCGTGGTTGAAAAGGGGTGAGTTGTTCCCCGAAACTGAGGGATTTATGCTGGCCATTCAGGACCAAATTATGAACACGAAAAATTACCAGAAACACATTATCCGCGATGTTAATCTCCAATCTGATCTCTGTCGCCACTGCCACAGTGCGTCAGAGACCATCCAGCACATTACAGGAGCATGCCGGTCAATATCACAAACCGACTACAAGCACAGACACGACCAAATTGCAGCAATTATCCATCAATATTTAGCCTTAAAATACAAATTAATTTCAGAGAAGACAGCTTATTACAAATATAATCCACAAACCGTTCTTGATAACACACAATTCAAAATGTACTGGGACAGAACAATAATTACAGACAAAACCATCCATTATAATAGACCCGATATCACCCTTCATGACAAAAACAATAGCACAGTTTATCTCATTGACATAGCCGTACCCAACACTCATAACCTTACTTCTACACACACTGAAAAATTAAGTAAATATACAGACCTCTCTATCGAAATTAAAACACAGTGGAGAGTAGAAAGCGTCAGAACCATCCCGATAGTGATTTCGTCTACTGGAGTTGTTCCTAAAACCCTGCACAATAGTCTTAAAACTCTAAATATCCACCATCTTACTTACCTTCTTCTCCAAAAAGCTACGATCCTCAATACCTGTAGGATTGTCAGAAAATTCCTCTCTCTGGAATAATACTTTAAACATGTATATATCTTTGCTTGGCCAAAAGCCCGTGAAGATATCCAAAATCCCCTGAAAAGGGTGTAAAAACAATATATAAAAACATAATAATAATAATAATAATAACCTAGAAATTAAAACCCGTACTATTCTTACAAAACATAACCATCTTCACCCAAAATCTGCTATCGAAAGAATGACGTTAAATAGAAGTAAAGGCGGTAGAGGATTAATCGATATTACAAACTTGTGGCAAAAGCAAATAAGTTCCCTTCAATCTTTCTTCTTCTCCAAAGCCAACTCCAGCAATATACATCAAGCTGTAACTGAAAATGACAACAAACATACACCGCTCAACCTATTAAATACTACAATAGACAGCCTGACTACTTCAAACACCGACCATGAAAAACAAAAAATAGACCGATGGAAATCAAAAGTCCTTCATGGTAGACACCCCCACGATCTTAATCAACCCCTTATTGACCTGGAATCATCCAATAAATGGCTAACACATAGTAATCTCTACCCAGAAACTGAAGGTTTTATAATAGCTATTCAAGACCAAGTAGTAAATACTAAAAATTACAGGAAACATATCATAAGAGACCCTTCTATTACAGATGACAGATGCCGTAAATGTCGCACACACCCGGAAACCATCCAACACATAACAGGAGCATGCCCGAACTTAACACAGACTGACTACACTCACAGACATAACCAAATTGCAAATATAATACATCTAAAACTTGCCGTCAAACATAAACTTATTCCAGAAAAACCTATACCTTATTATAAATATACACCCGAACCAGTCCTAGAAAATAATGAATATAAATTATACTATGATCGTGCCATATTAACAGATAAAACTATTCACTACAACAGACCTGATTTAGTTTTACAAGATAAATTAAATAAAATAACATACATAATAGATATAGCAGTTCCGAATACACATAACATTTCAAAAACTATAACTGAAAAAATAAATAAATATACAGATCTAAAAGATGAAATAACAAGGATATGGAGAGTAAATAAAGTATATATAGTGCCAATAGTATTATCATCAACCGGAGTCATTCCTAAATACTTACATCACAGTTTAAGGCTGTTAGATCTTGCACCAAATATTTATATTAACATGCAAAAAGCAGCAATTTTGAACACATGCAGAATTGTAAGGAAATTTATGCAGGGTGACGAAGCTTCACTTATTTAAAATAGCAATATATTCTTCTACTACTTCACTTGGTTTATGCCCGTGATAGTAGTTTCCCTACACCAGCTGCAAAGCTGAGAAAAAAGTATAAAGTCAAAAATAATAATAATAAAGCCTTTATTATCTCCTTAACTTTACAATAAAATTTATAAGTACACAAAAAAAAAAGGATTCTTCTCTCAGTTAAGGCCCCTTTTTTGGGTATAGGCCTCCTCCAATAGTCTCCATGCTGGTCTGTCCTCAGCTTTCCTTTGCCAGTCCTTTCCGGCGACTTTTTTTATATCGTCTACCCATCTGTCTCTGGGGCGCCCTCTGCTTCTGCAATTGTTCGGGCCGACCCATGTAATGACTCTTTTTGTCCATCTGTCTTTTGGTGCTCGTGCCACGTGCCCTGCCCACTTCCACTTCAGATGTTGAGAGTGTTGAAGAGCGTCTATAACTTCAGTTCTCCTTCTGATCTCTGTACATTTCTGCCTGTCTTTAAGTTTAATGTTTAACATACTCCTTTCCATGGAACGTTGACATGTTTGTATTTTTTGTTTCGTTTTGTTGTTGAATGTCCATGATTGTGCACCGTATGTTAGACTAGGCAGTATGCAGGAATCCAATACTTTCTTTTTAAGTTTCAGTGGGAGTCTGGACTTAAATATTTCTTTTAGACCCCAGAATTTTTTCCAAGCGATATTTATCCTTCTCTCTACCTCATCTTCTTGCCTAGAGTTTCTAAAAGATATTTGTTTCCCGAGATATATATAGCTATCAACATATTCAAGTGGGGTTTGGTTGACTGTAATGGGATTTTGGACTCTGTTCGTGGCTACTTTTGTTTTTGTTATATTTAGACGAAGGCCAATACTTTCACTCACTTTGCTCAGTTCGTTTATCATTTTCTCTAGTTGTGATGAGTTTTCCGAAAACAGTATTATATCATCTGCAAATCTAAGGTTCGTTAGGTGTTTTCCGTTTATGTAGAGTCCATATCGTGTCCAGTCTAGGTCTTTCATTATGTGTTGTAAGACTGCTATAAAAAATTTTGGGGAGAGTGGGGTCTCCTTGTTTCACACCCTTTCTTATTTTTATTATAGGTCCAATCCGGTCTAGTTTCACACGACTCGTGCTTTTGCTGTATATATCTTTTATTATATTGATATATGTATTTGGTACATTTTGGTGTTTTAAGGCTTTCCAGATACTCTCATGGGTTATTGAGTCAAAAGCTTTCTCGTAATCGACAAAAGCGAGGTAGAGCGGGGTGTTGAATTCCTGGTATTTCTCTATTATTTGCTCCAAGGTATAGATATGATCGATGGTGGAGTATCCTGATCGGAAGCCTGCTTGCTCGCTAGGTTGATTTTCTTCTATATTTGGCTCTAATCTTTTTTCTAAACACATCGCGAAAAGCTTGTAAAGTGTGGGGAGTAGACTGATTGGTCTATAATTGTTGATGTCGGCTGCATCACCTTTCTTGTATAGGAGCACTATTGTTGATTCCGCCCAGGATTTAGGAATTTTATTGGTTTCGATTATCTTATTGAATAGTATGACCAGTGGACCAATCAGTAAAAGCTTTCCAATTTTTAAGGCTTCATTCGGGATGTTATCTGGTCCTGGAGTTTTTCCATTTTTTAGGCGCTCTATGTTGTTTATTATTTCCTCGTATTCTATTGGTTTAACGTTTATGTCCTGCTCCCGCTCTATTCTCGTTTCGTCATTTTTCTCATAGGTAGAGCGGTCGTCACTGTAGAGTTTTTTATAGAAGGTTGATGCTACCTGAACTAAATCTTGTCTTGTTTGTAGTTTCTTGTTTGCTGTTTGTGTCTTGAGTTTAGGTATCCATGATTTCTCCGTCATCAGTTCTTTGTAAGCTCTTTTTTGGCTTCCGTTGTTTGCAAGGTTTTTTTCTATTGTCTGCATTCTGTAGTTCTCGTAGTCTTGTTTTAGGGATTTGTTTGTAGCTTTGTATAGTGCCGCCAGTTCTATCTTCTCTTCTTTATTTTTTAAATGTTTATGTTGAAATGTAGAGCGTTTTTTTATTAGTTCTTTTGTTTTTTCTGATATTATGCTCTTCTTTGTTGATTCTTTGGTAAGTGAGTGCAGACTTTGGTGTACAGCTGATTCAATTTTTAAATAAAAAGGACTCTATGTCGTCATTACTTTCCCAGTGTACTCCTTCTAAGTTCTTGCTTAAGTTTGATAGATATTCTTTTTCGTTCTGTTCATTCAAAATATTTGTTTTGGCTTTGTTGAAAGTTGCTCTACATCTCTTTGGTTTATCGAGTTTAATTGTAGCTCTCACCATTCTATGGTCGCTGGCAAAGGTTTTTAGGTTTAGAATTTCTATGTTCGTGAATAGTTTCGGGCTGTTACTCATTATATAATCTATTTGATTTTTATTTCTCTTATCCGGTGTGAGCCATGTCCACAAATTTTTTATTTTCTTTTTGAAAGTAGAGTTAATAAATGTTAAGTTATTTTCTATTGCATACTGTACTAGTCTGACGCCTCTTTTGTTTCGTTCGCCATAGCATGATTTGCCAATGATTTCATGTTCTCCCGATTTCCTTTGGCCTATTTTGGCGTTAAAGTCACCCATAAGTATTTCTTTCCCGTCTACGAGGCTTCTAGCTTTCTCTATTTGGTTGTAGAAAATATTGACTTCTTCTTCAGGTGCTTCAAAAGTCGGCGCGTAAGCTTGTATAATGGATAGTTTGATTTTTTCAAATTTTAGCTTCAGTAGACATACTCTTTCCGATATTCCAGTAAAATTCTCAATGTTGTTTTTTAAATGTTTTTTAATTAGGAAACCGACTCCATGCTGTCCGCCTTTTGTTGTTCCGCTGTAGCAGAATATATAATTTTCGTCTGCATTGATATTGATTCCGGGTCTTCTTACTTCGGATATCCCAAGTATGTCATGTTTGATGTTCGACAGGCAATGTTTCAACAGTTCCATTCGTTGTGGTGACAGCAGAGATCTCACGTTATATGTAGCAATGTATAGTGATTCTTTTATTGGAGGGTTGTAGTCTTTATTTCCCGCGGTGACAAGCCGTTGTGGGGGTGGGTTGAGAGAGGGCTGTAGTTGCTATTTTTTGTTGTAGCGTTGCTGATTTTCTTCTTGTGCTTGAGAAGTATTTTTCTCCGGGTATGTGAGTATTGGCGGTTTGATAATGAAATTGTCCATGCTATTTGTTTTGTTAATTTTTTTCGGCTGATTTTTTCTTTGAATTTGGTTCGAAAGATTTGTTGTTATCATTTCTGGAGACTCTGATAAATTTCTTTTGTTGCTTAAGTTTTTTTGGGGTGACGTACGTTTCTCGTTGCCATTTTTTATAATGATCAACTTATCATATCTGATTATTGCTTTTCGACCTTGTTCTTTTTCTTTCTCTAACTGTGCTTGTAGAGCTTTCCTCTTGTTAAGAACTTCTAAGGGGTAGTCTTCTTTTATGTAGTATGATGTTGTTTCTAGTTTTTTCTTATTTTGTTGTATTTTTATTTTTAATCCCATGGTCAGTAAAGTTAAAACAACAGGTCTAGCTCTTTCGCCTTTTTTTCCTATTCTCCTTAAATATTCAATACTGTTATTCTCGCACTGAATGTTCATGATGTTTGTTATTATACTGAGAATATTTTTTTCTAGATCATGGTAGCTGTTTTCTTTTTCTTCAATCCCGAAGAATATCAAATTTTTCCTTCTGCTAAATCTTTCAAAATTATCTATTGCAGTTTTTTGTTTATCTAATTTTTCTTCAAGTTGCTCATATTTTGATTCTAGATGTTGAAATTTTTGATTTTAGATACACATACGCTGTCCGAAATCACACTGTATTGATCTATCGGGTTTTCGGTGCAGTTGCCGAGGTATAATCAGATTTACGGATATACACAACTGCCTGGGCACCTCAAGAGAACTAATTAGTTAGAACCTAGAAATCGAGATATAGGTATACCTAGATCTCCAACCCAATCAGTCAGTATCCAATATTAAATATTATATTAGATGATGACTGATTGGGTTATCAATGTAAAGACGAAACCTGAACTACTCCAGTTATTTGGTAGTTTTACCAGAAAAGTTTTAAGGGAGTTTTGGAAATGGGTAACTCTATAAATTTTGGTGTGATCTTTCTGAATGTCTTCTTTGCCAACAAACATCATCCTCATAAATAACCCATTATCAAAATTCCAAATGACCGTACTAAACTGAGTTTTTTTGGACTTTCTGGAAATTCCACCCCTAACTCAAAATGGAATTTACGCAGGCCAAGCCTAGGGCAATTTTGTAATAACACCGCTGTCGCTAAACAGCCACCGTCGTAGACCACCGTCTAGTCATTATATAGACACGCATTATTTATAATTTAGTTGTACGTCAATTAAGGATAGCTGTTCAATGTGCAGATCTAAAATGGTGACTTTGACTAATTACAATATGATATATCCCATTGAGGAATACATAATATTCCTCAGTGGCCATTTTAGACCTGTAGATCAGGAAACATAATCACTGAACCAAAATACCCCGCCGTGTATAGTCAATACGGGAGATATTGATCCACCGGGATTGCAATGCAGTTTATTGAGGTGAATTCAGATGCACCGATACGAAACCGACTGGATATTACGAAAATGAAGGCAGGATGTTACAGAGTACAGACACATATTTACTATAGGCTCCGCCACGAGATCGTAGGATATAATGAAAAATAAATTGAAAAATATTTATTTTTCCACAACAACACAATACATACATACATATGTTTTGGGAGCTGGACTGGAGCTGGTAGCTGCTAGGAGTTTGTAGCTTTGAGGCATAATATATTATGATTAAATAATCAGTTTTCGACGTGAAAAAGAGCCTGCTTTGAAGGCCAAGTTTCAATAAAAAAAATTGACTTTGACTTTGGAGCCTAAACTAGGTTGAATCTATTTTTCAGGCCTCCAAGACACCCACCCGCGGTAAAAGAAGTAGTCTTTTGTTGCATTAGATATGTTCTTTACTAAACTTATGATCTATGTACATGACATGTAGAATTAAATTTAATCAACGTTACAATTTTGTACTCGTATAGGTACAAATACTTTATTACACAAATAAATTTAATAATAATTAATTTTTAGCTTTATGTTTGGTTGCATGTAATTGTACATTTAATTTGGAATAAAAGCTATAATATAAGTACATTATGATCTTTTTTCTACGCTCTCCTAGCGGCTACTATAGGTAGGTACAATGTACCTATTGTACGTGTGTAGGTATCATGAAAGAAAGTTAATTCTTATGGAAAGTACAAAATCAATAAACTTTAACATCACATAATATGTACTTATTTTCTACGGTTTCGTGGTGGGTCCTTTACATTTTATTTGGATCTTTTTGTGATGAATGACGATTATGTTAGAACAATGTAAGAACGTTCTAATTTATTATATACATTCTGGCGAGTTAATACGCGCAGCTCCAGGTAGAAATTGGCAACTTATGCGACACTAACGCCTCTTCCTGGACGAAGCGGTTGTTTGATGTAAGTGACAAATTTCTAGAGTATTTCACACAATTAAATAGAATAACACATAATAACATAGTCGTATTATTTATATATTAAAAGACCAACATATTATGTACCTGAAAATGTTTGGAAAGAAATCTCGGCGATTACAGTGAATACTTATTGAGCAGTTCTCAGTAATTTTATGTCACGTTTAGAACAATGCCAGCGAAACAACGAAACCCATTTAAGACATAATTTTTTAAAAGTAAAACCAGTCCAATATGACGCTCTTCTTACGCTAATACTTTCCATTTAATAGTAGGTAGGTAAGTGATTTATATTGATTTTATCATAGACTTATTTTTATACATCCAATAAGAATTCGTATCTTTCTTTTTTGGTACCTACACACATGTTAGCAATACAGTACACCCTAGTGATCTCGAAATTTTCAAGAAAAATCGGAATCTTTCTTGTTTTCTCGGAAATATTCTCGAGAACGGAAAAAAATTCTAATAAACCGAGAAATTCCAAAGAATTTTTGGAAACTTTTCAAAGGAATACATTTTTCGGCGGCACGTCACTACCTACACCTACTTCTTCTTAGCGTGTCGATGCCATTTCAACGATCAATATACACCTACTTAAAGTGTGTTTTTGGTAACTTATTTTATATGCTTTCCTGATGGCTATATAGATATTGTGATATGGATATCTCTACAGTGTAGGTAAATCTCTACAAATTTCTCCTATAAAGAAAATGCACCATCCATAAGACCTAAATCCGTGTTGGTTGTGAATAAAATTAAAACAAGCTGGTTCGTGGAATTCCTCTCGTTTGAAGAGGCTTCAATTCGCCGAGCTTGCAGCTTTGATCGCAGTAATATCGGAAAAGCTTATTGGCTATTTCGTGATACTGACAGCGAATTGTGCAGTAAAGACTGTACTCCGAGTTGACTACAAAGGGAGAATAAGTACTGGGGAAATTTCGTTCACAAAGCCTGCTAAAAATTGATGCAGCTATTCGCTAATGAAGCCTGTCTGTCTAGTTAAGAATAGCTGGAGCAAGTTATGAACATTTACCAAGTTTCCAAAAAAAATCGTTTTACAAATAAAATCTTAGTTGCTTAAAAATTAAACTGAACTTAAGGGAAAACATTATATGTCTTTAAAATTATGTGTTAATAGTAGATTTTACAACAAGTGCACAAAACGAATCATTTTATCCGAGACTTTTAGCAGCCCGAGTCGAAGGCGAGGGCTGATAGTAATGTCGAGGATAAAAATCGTTTTGTGGACGAGTTATAAACTCTGCTTTTCACATCGATTGCGAGGAAATAAATCAAATTGAAGAAATTAATAAACTCACAAAAAAACATGAGATGTTTCCCGCCGCTTTATTTTTTTTAAATCTTACGACTTTGATAGGCTTTGGCTGCAGACCTATACAGCCTACTATTAAATTAATTTTGTAATAATATTCTTAAATTAATTAAATAACATACCGTACTTGAATATAAATTTTAATATCTTTTTATCTTAAAAAACACATAAGGCAAATAAATTAAAAGTAAATATTATAAAATAACAAATTCTATCTATGAACTTTTTATTGTGTTTGGCTGTATGGCTCATTTTCTTTGCCTTAATATAGATACATTTATGAGTAGATACGTTAATGCCCTTGTGCACAAAATTCGATTTTGTGCAGCCTATATCCTGCACAAATAAGCACTTTCCGAGCATGAGAAGTGAAAAGTGTTTTACAACATAAAAATACGTATATACTTTTAGCACAAGTTTTTATTGTCGCCAGGGAGATTTGAATTAAATGCGGTGGTAGAAATGGGGAATGAAATATAATTCGGCATAATATAATTTTAGATAGAAAGATTAATTAACACTTTATTGCACAATTTACAGAAAAGAACATACAAAGAAGTGACATAAAGTATCGCAAATGCCATACATTTAGCATGCTGTTTGGTTTCGCATAACTCGGTTTTGGTCATTTTTTGCGTACTATTAAATCTAATATTTTCTGTACATATGTCATAACTTGGATGAGGGCAGCGCAGGATCGGTCGTTGTGGAAATCCTTGGGGGAGGCCTTTGTCCAGCAGTGGACGTCTTTCGGCTGAGAGAGAGATGTCATAACTTTTGTATATTAATGGATAGGGTCGCAAAAAAATCCGTGCAGTAAATCATTGAGGAGCTCTTTGTTGAAAGCCGATCCTAGGAGCGCCAATAGTTCATATCATGAGAATTGCATTTCCATCAGAACAGACCTAACATATTAAAACTCCAACAGTCTATGATGAAGTTCATGCAAGATTTGACCCGAACAAACATACGAACATTGCAAGTTAAATAAAAGTTGGGAAGTTTTCCACTAAGATAGATGATATGTCCGGGGTATCTCGGCTCCGACGGTGTGTTGTCGAAAGTTGTATATTATGTCTAAAACCTTGAGAATTCTAACATTGCAATTTAATATATTTCTACTATACGACGAATTGTGGCGTCTCAAGTCTCGACTCAATTACAACTTTAATATACTAAAACTGTAACTATTATAGTCGGTCTGTACATAAAAGGCATGAGGGGTCTTTAGGGCCAATAGAAGACAATTTTTTTTTTTTAACTGTATGTCTGTATGTTTATACGCGCATCACGCAAAAAAAATATCTCAATGTTTGACAGTTACAGTAAAACTATTATAAAATATATTCTGTGCTGTAAATTATTAAAAAAACAAATCATCAAAACAACACAGAAGCAGACCATCCAGCAACAATACATTCAACTCTTGTCATAAAAAAAAAATTAATTGAAACTTCACTTGTCAGATGTCATAACTAGATAAAAAGGGGTCGATTCCAATATTATAATGACGGATTTTCCAAGACCCAAATGAAAAAAAAATAGTTCCAGATGACTTCATTGATGGCGCTTAAGTAAAAGGCGAGTCCATACAAAAAGCAAACATTCACGGGATTGGCATTTAAAAAAAATTAAAACCTAATAAAAGAAACATCTAAAAAGTATCAATATTATGATTTGTGCAACTGTGAAACTGTTAAGTGATTTTTTTTTCTTCCTCTGGTTGACAAGAAAAAGCGCACCATATAAGTTCAGCCATTATTAGGTGATACCATAAGGTTGGGGTGATACATGAGAAAAGGAATGTGCCAGAATCACCATCATACCATCCGCACCAAACCAGATATGCTTTATCATCATTAAAATATCTTTAAAAAAAAATTAGCCTCACTATAGAATAAGATTGGAACTGTATTACTTGCTGTAAACGCTGTTGGTTTCTTTAATAGAGTAAAACAAAAAATAAAAATGAAAATAAACAAAACTCACCGAGGCGAGCGAGGCCAGCGTATTGTCGACCATTTCGTTGCCGCTGTGGATCGGAGACATCGGCGTGGACTGCGATTGCTTGGGAGTGTTGCCGAAGCCGGTGTACCGTCCGCTCCCGTACTCGCTGCTGTTGGGTAACGAAATATTGTTAAAAAACCTATCAAAAACACTAAGATAAGTCCGCCTCTCTTCCTGTTTCACTATATTTTGTATTGTTCTTATGTGTATGAGTAATAAAGAGTTTACAAACAAACAAGATAGTACTAGTAGTCAGAAGGTTGCCATATCTTATAGTCTAGTAACTGATGAGGGACGTTTTTTACGACCAAAGATATCCGGAAGCAGACGAATTATGTCTCACCACTTTCGTCCGTCTGCCGGCACAAATTAAAATAGCTAAGATTATTTCAAATAGAAGCTAGTCTTACTAAAACTGTAGCTAGCTAAATATCATCAAATATAGGGAGTATCGGTTGTCAAAAAGTAGCCAAAATTAATTAAACGTCAATTTTTGTAGCTACATATGCCTAATAATAGCGAAATCTAGCTACAAATTGAAGTGGCAGCACTCATTGTCTTTAATTCATTGTAAAATAGTGTTTGATGCCAAAATAAAGAAGAAAAAAACACTGGACTTTTTAATTTTATAATGTATTTATTTCATTTTATAATGTATTTATTTACGTCGCATAGACAGAATAAGAAACACCGACCTGCGCTCCAGAACTCGAATTGAAGACGTAGGCGCCAAATCAGCAAAGCTAAAGTGGAACTGGACTGGACATGTTTGCCGCATGCCGCCCAAAAGATGGGCCCGACTAGCTACACTATGGGTACCAGAGGGACGTAGACCTAGGGGAAGAACGCGGACGAGATGGCGAGATGACATTGAATGTTATCTGCGGGAGTGGAAGCGGGTATCTCTGGACAGGGAATTGTGGAAGGAGAAAGGGGAGGCCTTTCCCCAGCAGTGGAACACTTCAATAGGCTAGAGAAAAAAAAATGTATTTATTTCACTTGGATGCTCAAGATTTTACTTGGCTAGTTGTTACCGACAAATATTTTTTTTTTTTAATCAACATAGACATGGTCTTTTTTCTTGTACTTTTTTATATGATTTTGTTCATTGCAAGTATAGAACGAGTCTTCTTGAAAGGCCGGCAACACTCTTGTAATACCCCTATGTTATAAAAAAAAAAGTTAAACAAAAGACATAGGTAGACAGAAGAGTGATGGGGCATTTCGTACCCCTATCGTACCTGCAGTCCCGGATATGGGTGTCTATTAAAATACAGATTTTTGTCACATGATTATCATGTCCCAGAAAACTATTCCACGTTTTTTAATATATTTTTTCTTAAAATATCGAAAAACCTATTATCTCAGTTTCATAATATCGAATAACATTTCCTAAAAAAAAGTTATAAAATTTCTACTATTACAAGAAAACGATATATCAAACTAACATTTCACACATGTATTAAGATATCGATATAAACATTCATCATAACATGTTTCAATATGTAACGATGCGCATCATAACTTTTAATCGCAGTAACGTTTCATCGAACGCTGCATTCGCTTGTTGTTGCTTAAAACATGCAAAAAGGTATAGCAAGATTGAGGCATACAGCAAGCATGCATGCAGCAAGCATGCAGAAAACATGCAAGCAGGCATGCAGCAAGCATGCAAACATGCAGCAAGCATGCAAGCATGCATCAAACATGCAAGCAGTGCAGCAAGCATACAAGCATGCAAGCCTGCCGCAAACATGCAAGCATGCATCAAACATGCTAGCAGGCATGCAGCAAGCAAGTATTTCTGGGTGGCTCCACCAGAAGACTCGCTCCGTCGGCCCTTCGATTCATTCGGGCACTCAACCTCGCTCCGCCGACCTCTCGAGCGGAGCCTTATTTTCTCAGGACCTCTTTCGCGAGCCTTCTGGTTCCGCGCGAAGGAATAACACTCTAGTATATGACAAAGTGGAGCCACGTGAAGTCGGGGTGCTCTGAGTCGGATTTGTGATCCATTTATAATTAGTGGACTAGCTATAAATTTACTGTTGATCAATACAATACTCCCAGATTAATCCATATAGAGTAACATAATAATGTAATATTTGATGTTTCAAATATATTGCAAACTGAAACTTACATGGAAATAAAATTATGGGTAACAAAACTTTGATGTTTCATTATGTCGATAAATACATAAAATATGAAAAGAAATAACGATAGACTGTGTTTGTATGTAATGAATAATCGTGTAAATGAAATTTCGATGTAAACAGATTTAAGGATTTGTTACATATTGTATTAAAATATCTGCGAATGGTTTTATGGGACATGAAAATCGTTGAAGTAAATTGCGATAAAGTGATGGTTTCCCCCCGGATATATAGTGCAAAGAAGGACACCGGGGTGTTTATAGAGGGTTCGAGCCCCACATACCCATCTTGCTGTACCTGCGGCAATACGAATCGGCATTTTTACTTCAAAAAAAACGTAGACTGGACTTACTGGTAGCTGATATTGTTGTCGGAGCCACTGCTGTGCAAGTTGTCCCCTGACGAGTAGAAGTCCCGGGACTGACTCCACTCGGGCGACTTCTCCACCGTATCTGGCTTGTAGTCCGTAGGGCTCCACTGCCGGCCCTCGGCCTGGGCTGTTATCTGGGGCAGAAGGGGACATGATGGCGCGGTCGATGGAATGCTCAGACTTAGGATCTCTAGATCAGACACTCAAATAATAATACCATGAAAGAACGAGACAGCTTTATACGAATCTTAGGAAAGATAGCGAACTGACAACCTCCGTGGTCTAACGGTTATCACGCCAGACTGCCACACTGGAGGTCCCGGGTTCGATCCCCGGTCAGGTCAAGATGGAAAATGATCTTTTTCAAATTGGCCTGGGTCTTGGATGTTTATCTATATATGTATTTGTCATAAAATATAGTATCGTTGAGTTAGTATCCCATAACACAAGTCTCGAACTTACTTTGGGGCTAACTCAATCTGTGTGATTTGTCCGTATATATTTATTTATTTAATATTTTTTGTCTGTGTCATAGTTTTCAGTTCAGTTATTTCGCTTGGCGTTTTTGATTTTTAAGCAATTTCTTTTGTTTGCCTAGTATGAGATAATAAGCAACCCAAATTATGTAGGTTGTTAATAGTGAGGGGTAGCCATTGTTATTGTGTATTTTAACGAGTCTGTTCCTTACGCGTATACGCGGATGACATCTCTATGGGATCCTTCCTTTAAGATGGAATGTAACTTCCAGCATGCGCCCTGGACTTTAAGGGACAAGGATGGCGAAGTCGATGGAATATAATATACCAGCATGAGCCTGGGACTTAGTTCCCGTGGAAATTTCGGAAAATCTTCCGTTAGTGCTCCCCTACCTTAAGGAACCAACATGCCAAATTTCAGCTTCCTACGCCCAGTAATTTTGCCGTGCGTTGTCTGTCAGACACTCAGTCAGTAACGGAAGAATTTTATAATATATTGATCACTAACTGTTGCCCCGCGGCTAAAGGTATTTTAACATACAAACTTTGATTCCCCTTTCAGCTCCTTGGAGGTTGATTTTGGAATTACTTAGCTTGTGTTTGATTCCGGGTCTTTAACTATATCCATCCATACCAAATTTCATCAAAATCGGTCCAGAGGTTTAGCCATGAAAACGTAACAGACAGACTTTCGCATTTATAATATTAGCTTGGACTATTGAGGTTGCACCCTACCTCTAAAAAACAAGGAGCACTATACCTAACGTTATCTGCTTCCTAATGCCGATAGTAAAAGAGGATATAATGTGGAGAGCAACATATGAAATAATTATAATAAATCATTTATTTCGGAAAGCATCTGAAAGTCAATCCTGTTTTGAACTCGGTTAAAAATAGTTGTCATAAAAACTAAACACAGCATACAAAAAATAAACCACCACCTTTTTTAAAAAAAAATCGTGTCCATTATTTTTTTAACGGACTACTAAATCAAATCAATTTTTTTTTATTGAAACTAGGCCTTCAAAGAAGGCACTTTTCAAGTTGATAACTACTTAAATAACCATAAGTGTATTAAGTCTCAAAGCTAAAAACTGCTAGCATTTCAAACGAACACTGCTGAGAAGAAATGCTAAAAGAAACTCATGAACATTCTTGGTCGCCTAACATGCTAACAACATGCATGATGTTGACGCCATGTTGACACTGTGAAGTGAACTCCGCAAATGCGAAAATAGTGACGTCTGGTGGCAAATAGTTGAAGCCTCAAGTTGGCCGACTGGGGACAGGTCTACTAGCATATGGGCATCTCTTCTTGATTCCTTTCTCTATGGTATGTCTCTTACCTTTTGTCTGTACATGGATGCGGCCTTGGTGTTGTATTTTTGGGGGATGGTCATATCGGGCCTGTAGTCAGACTGGCTTTCGAAGAATTCACGCGCCTTCGCATTTCCTCCCACCTGGCATGCCGTAAAAAAAATATATTAAATCCATATACCTATAGAAAAAAAATATTAAGTAAATTATTACGTCATACGTAAAGACATGACAATTTTGGGACAATAATCGCAGAATGTCTCTTTCGCACAATGTCTCCTTCGCATGTGGCAACAGGGACAATAAAATTTCGATTATCAAAGCAAAATCATCATCTGTTGTAACTTTTATAAATGACTAGCTGTTGCCCGGGGCTTCGCACGCGTGTATTTCCCACGGGAACAGTGCTTTTTCCCGGGATGAAAGGTACCCTATGTCCTTCTCTGTACTTCTATTTGTATGCGAAATTTCAGTAAGATTGGTTCAGTAGATAAAGCGGGAAAAGTTAACAAACAATAAATAAACAAACTCACTTTCACATTTATAATATTAGTTAGGATTTTGCTATGAAAATCTAAATTTTATTCTAAGTCCACCACAGTGATAAGTTTATTTTGTGGTAATATGGTGAGAAGTGAGAAAAATTAACTTGTGAGTACTTTTTGAATTTATACCCAAAGTCTGTGCATAAACGGCTGTGCTAAGAAGAACTTTTAAACCCTTTTGAATCAGAATTAATGGTTTGCATATATTGATTTAGTTATAAGTTCTTGTAGTTACTAAGTTCATAGGTTTCACATACTATTATTGTTTCTTATTCATTGTATAGTACTGACCTTATCATTATGGAATCCTTAGTCAGTCTTCAAAAAAAAATTAAAAGCTCTATGAGCAAGGCTTTAATAAATTTTAAGAAATGTCCCAAAGAAAGGTTGTCACCTGAATATATTCAAATTAGGTTGGATAATTTAGAAAAAGACTGGGTGCTATTTAGGGACAATGATTATAAAATGTACACAATGCCGGATCAACCGGAGTTTGAGAGTAGTGATTATATTAAAAACTGTATGTATGATGAAGCGGAGGAAGCTTACATAGAAAGTAAAACTCATATGCAAGTTTGCTTAAAGAAATTTAATACAAGCCACTCTGATGAGTCCTCTACTAATAATACACAAAGTAAAAGTTCAATGTCATGTGCCAAGTTGCCAAAAATTTATATACCTATGTTTTCAGGGAAATACTCTGAATGGACTACGTTCCATGACATGTTTCTGTCTCTCATTCACAGGTCTGTCTCTCATTCATTTTGCTAAAGAGACATTTTGCGCCTGAACCGCATCAGTGACTAACTATATTATGTGCTTCGGAGCACAGCTTTGGAGCAGATAATATTATTAGTACAAATACGAGACCTCGACCTATCTCCCCGGCAGGAAACTGGGATTTAGTGAGAAGGTGGTTTTGTAACAATTAGGTAAACAACCTGTGGGGTGAACGCTAATATTTGGGAGAACGTAATCATATTGACATGTCGAAAATTTATACAGAAAATGAACAGCGCCTCTATCGTAAGTTAAAGTAACTATTAATTTTATATTATAAATGCTCAAGTGAGTTTGTTTATTTGTTTGTTTGTTGCCTCTTCACGCTTTATCTACTGAACCAATCTTCAAAAAATTTCATGTCCGTGCAGTTAACCGTTGAGGATTTCCCTCGTTGGGAGCCGATCTTGGGTGCACCTTTATGTTAAGCTTATCATTATAACGCATTGCTATAAAAAATAAGCGTATACAAAATTTCATCTCAATCTGTTTAGATATAAGCTTCAAATTTGAATTGCACGATTCCATCCGAACAAATAAATACACATGAAAGCTTCTTAGAGGTCATCCTCTCAACTCAACAATATTAGATTTACTTTCATAGTCTGTAAGTAGGTAAGTAGGCACTTACAGACTAACAATAAACGGACGACATTATCTGAGAATAAAATATGTGAATTGAATAGTTTGTTGAAGCAAAGCGGAGAGAAGATATATAATAACAAAACAAAATGGTATTTTATTATGATATCCTGTGTATGTTTTGTTTCAATTACCTTTGGCGAAAGATATATCCGCCGGAAAGACAATAAATTGACTCGCACTTGGCCATGTTTTTTTTACGTTAACTAAGATAATTCTAATGAAACTCCGCACACAACGGTTAAGGTGAAATAACAAAACTTTCATATACACTAAACCTTAGGCAGACGAGCAAACCACGTGTATTAACCATACATTGTACAGTCAGCTACAGATAAACCTGAGAGATAGGATTCAGATGACTGTACATATCTCTGTTCTTTCTACAAGCAATTTCCACACGACACAGAAAATGTAACGTTTTTAATATCTTGTTGTGTACGACAATAAAAATATTTTGAATTTTGACAAAAAATGCCACATAGGAAAAAAATGGCATATGGCGTTTAGTCCACCATTTATACATACCTAATTAAAAAAAAAAGATATTTCGCAGATTGCTCTCGCAATCACACAACACATCTGCTCATAGCCAGACAGGCTGATCGCAAGATCTAACACAGAAAAAAAAGATAATTCGCAGAGCTTTAAAAACTCGATCTTCCTTTGTTAATTTAAATAGAACCTTCGCTCGCAGCTGGGATACAATAGAGAATAGACGCTAGCACGATTGAAACACAGATATCTTTAGATTGCAGGTCAACAAACAATCAATGAATCAACGAGGACCGTCATCTGAATAAAATTGTTTGTCCTGCTGTATCCATCTATACTAATGTAAAATGTGAAGAGTTCAGGTTTGTAAAGTATGCCGAGGCTAATTACCTGCACCAGGTCCCCCCCGGGCCAGGGACTAGTCTCTTCACACAGATTAGATAGAGTGGAAGAAGTGGAGAGAGAACGCTGTTTCCCGACAAATATAAATTAGGGGTTTTCAAGGCAAGTATGAATAGGCATTTTGTGAGTTTGTGTGTACCACCCTAGACCATTTTTGCTTCCCACCAGGCAAGGTTGAGGTCTAACACACTCAAATTAAAAAAAAAGGTCTTTGTCCAGCAGTGGGACACTTGACGGGTCGAAATGAAAGTGAATGATTATCCATATTCACGAAAAAAGATATAGACTATTCGGAATCCCCCAAATTCCCATGGGGACCCGCGCTCCGCGCGTCTAGTCTGCGAGAGAGATATTTTTAATATAACTTTAACTAGATTGATAGATAGATCAACACTTTAATGCACCATTTACAGAAAAGAACATACAAACTAGAGTGAAAATAAATAAAAAAAGAGTTTGTAATAAATCTTGTACAAGATATTCCCTTTTTTTTAATTTTAACCAGACTGAGATAGGAATCTGTATGGCAAGGGGGTCAGTTTCATCTGCCCCCGACAGTACATGTGTGTAGGAGCTAGGGAATGTAGGAGAATATTTTCTTCCAAAATATAATACAGCATTTTCTAATCAAACTAGATCAATATAAGAAGGCAACAAAAAGAATAAGGCTATACGCCGATAGTCAGTGATACACATAATATATAATACGCGATACCCAACAATGGTATAGATTTCTGCTTAACAAGTCCTTTCATAAAATACATTTATGCTAAAAGGCTTTTCTTGGGAATTGAGTGAGATTTAGATACATGTAGAATTTAACTATAAATATGGCAAATAAAATTACCTGAATAGGTAATAGCTAGTCAGCTAGGTACGTTAAAATTGATCAGTCGATCAATTTTAACGTACCTATAGAGGACTTGAAAAAAAAATTACACCGGTGTTATAACATAGTCAATAAGAAAGACTTTACGATTTAAAAATAACTACAGTAAAAAAATAAACTTGATATCTCATAAATGGTGACGTTATTAGCTTTTACAAATATCTTTCAAAGTTAGCCCATTTTCAATGGGTATGCAAATTAGGGTGCTCACTAAGCAGAGTCCAATTGGACAGTCCTTCCCAATACAGGATACCCAAGACCACAGACATCAATAATAAAACTAAGCAAGTACAAGACTGTGTGCACTTGAAGCTATAAACTTGTAATAAGTAATTCAATACATATTGAAATAATTCAATCCTTCCATTTTCCTTTTGTTTTGTCTTCACGAAAACGGTTCAGGGTGTTATTCTGCTGTCATTAAATAATTATTTATGAGGGCAATAGCTGTTCACTGATCATCTTTGACGGTTTCCTAAGATATAAATACATATTAATTTTAATATGATTAATCCATTTTTTAAAACCAGAAAATACATGTTCACTTACAAAAGAAAATTATGATTTTGCCAAAAATACAAAATTTTGAAGACCAATATTATAGAGCAGTTCATCAATGAAGGAGTAGATGGCATAACATTTTTTTATTTTTTACTCTAAATTCATTAACACTCATGATGCACAAAGTGCAACAAATTAAAATGTTAGCTGTTATGGTCTGAGCATTGATGGCCACACCAATTTAATACAGCAGCAATTGAGTTGATTTTACTTCCACTGAAGTCGACAAATGGCTCAGAAAATGGAGAATCAAAGCAAACACTAGTAAATCCGTGTAAGTCACGTTTGCTTTCAAAAAAGAAACCTGTGCTGTTGGGTGGTAGAGAACTTCCACAAGGCGACTCAGTGAAATACTTGGGTTTACATCTAGATTGCCGAATGACTTGGAAAAAACCATAGAGCTAGAATTTTTTTTTTTATTTTACTTAGAAACAGCTGAGGAAGCGGGATGTCAGATATGGTTTTTGCCTATGTTGGTGAAGGACAGGTAATATCTTCTGTGAAGCTCATTTTTTGTCAAGTTTGACATTTTTGGTGTGTTTTGGTTCCATAGAATTTGTATGCAACCAGAAAAAAAAAGCAAGTACAAGACTTTTATTTTGGAGCACACTATTATGAACGGTTTTAGGCTTCATTTGACAATCAAGTTTATATGTCTAATAAAGAACGAATTTTTTCTATGGGAAAAACACATAGAATCCAAGCAAAATGAAATCAACTCTAAATATAGAGGGTTGTCCTAGCTACTGGAAGCAATTCCAGACTAAGCACTGACAACAAGCTTTCGATTTATAATTCTGTTATAAAACCAATCTGGGTGTAAAGGAACCAGCTGTGGGCAGCTGCCTGTGCCACCAACATTGAGAAAATATAAACAACTCAAAACTACATTCTGAAACAAATTTGTGATGCACCCTGCACCTTGGAACATACTTACAATCTCTGAAGTTCAGAAGCATCTAAAATCTATTGTAAAGATGAAATAATAAGCTTCGCAAAGAGATAAGACAAGACAAGACAAGAATACTTTATTAGCACACAAGATCACATTTCCAGATACACAAAGTAACTTATAACTAAAAAAAGAAAGGAAGAAGAAGAAAAAAGAGAAGAAGAAGAGGAAGAGATACAAAATCAGACTGGAAAACCATCCAAACCAGCTCGCCCAACAACTCACCATCTCAGACTGCATAAACAGACTGAAGCGCAGTAGAATCCTGGAACTAAGGAGCTTGCATTGAGCTCCAACTATAAGTAAAAGTTATTCCTGCTGGGGAAGAACTTTCTCATTCACACAACAGATCTGCTCATAGTCAAAAGGGTGGATCACAAGATTAAACATAGAAATAAAAAGATGTATCCATCAAAACGAAACATAGGTACCTAATTTTCTCTTTAAAGTCAAGGTAGAAGTCACTGTATCACTAAATTTACAAATTGTTAAATAATCTTAATAGCGTACTAGCAAATTTGATAAATAAAATATGGGGCATCTCTGATGTTATTTGTTTATTTATAAATCGCTAGGCAAAATAGTTTTCAGTGTATTTAAATGGATATGATTGTGATATTTGCACAGCACACAAGACACTTAGAGGATTATTTTTATCTAAGTATTACAAAAAATACCTTTATAACAGTAGAAGGGATCAAATCAAAATTTATTTTTTATTTTGTTCTGAAAACGAGGCAGTTATTCAAAAATAAAAGTTAGAATCAGCCATCAGACAGTACATAAACTGGAGAAAATAAAACAAATAAGTAGTATAAATAGGTAAATCACTCTGACGACACTGCAATCAAAACGGTAATACATGAGAAATAAGTACAAGCACTCACCATCATCTTTTCTAATTCAATGTCTTTCCATTTATCCATGGTAACTGATCTCACGAACGATAGGTGGACTCCTAGGCTGCGGTGAACGCCAGAACACTCCAGGCAAATCCATATCCCGTAGGTTACGGACACCCATTGAGGGTTCAGAGTGCCGCACTCGAAACATTTCTGAGAAAAACCAAAAATCTGATGATCCTTTCTGATTCCATACGGAACGGGATAAATCGGCTAAAACTACTCACATGATTTTCGTCTATTGTCCTAATTGAGTTCAATTTACGACGGGTACGTGGCGAAGCCATCTCTTCAAGTGGAAGGTCAGAACAGTGACTGCGCGATTTCACAAGAGTTTCGCGCAAACAATCTTCCACAGAATCTCTCCTACTGAGTGGAAATTTCAAATGTCTTTTCAACAAGTCGACTTGGCAACCGTAGACAACAATGTTTGCTTTTTAAAATCGTGATGATGTTGCATTGGAGAATAGACAAAGGTATTTTTAATAAACTACTATTTTGGTAGAAATAACCGAGAAATTCTTTTGTAGGTGCTAAAGGCCTCTCCCCACTCCACGCCAATAGGCCTTTCCTTTACGGGGCCCTTAATCGGAAGTGCATTGGGGACAAAATCGGGTCTGCATGTGGAATCTAGTCTACACACGTCCATGCGCCGCAAAGAAATTGCTACTTTTTTGAGAAAATAATAAAATAACAGGCAAATGAGCGATTTTTCTGACAGCTAAATTAAGAAAAAAAAACAGTATAAAAACGTCTCAACAGAGGGCGTGTTATTGAAAGCCGAGTCGTAATAATGGCTGTACCTATATTGTGCGCTTTATTGTCAGCCAGAGGCAGAAAAAAAATCACATAATAGTTTGACAGTTGCACAAATCACAATATTGATACTTTTTAGATGTTTTTTTATTAGGTTTTATTTTTTTTTAAATGCCAATACCGTGCCTTTTTGCTTCTTGAATGGTCTCGTATTTTACTAAGCGCCATCTAAGAATTTATCTGGAACTATTTTTTTTTTATTTGGGTCTCGGAAAATCCCTCATTATCACACCACACTGTCGCTTGGGCTTTATTTACAGATTAAAGGGGTATTAGACCTTCCTGAATTTAGGGTCCGATATTCAGTGGCTTCTGAATTCAGAGAAGTCTAATCGCATTTAGGAAGCTAGCATCCGATTTAGCCTCCGTTCTCAGGAAAGAACGCCTTCCGACGTTCGTCTGCCGTCGCGCACGCACGTTTTGTTGATTAGCGCAGTGTGTGCGTACGCAAAATAGCAGGAAGCAGGGCTTGCTAACCTGGTTAAAATTCTAAACCAGCTCACTCGATGCGCCATACATTTACAGTCTGTCTATTAAGTCGTGAAATTAAATGATGGCGCCACTGGTATGCATGTAGCAACCCTATATAGTGTGACCAAAATGATTTTGATACTAGCAGTTCGTTCAAGTAAAGTGAGTAAAAAAATAAGACACATTATACAGTCATTTATTTCCGTTTTATTTACAGTAGGTAACCTCTGCTTATGAAAAGTTTTACTAAACATTTTAAATTTAAGCAGATTTTTTAATAGTTAAAACTCAATCTTACTTTTAACTATTAAAAAAATCTGGTCACTTTCACTTATCATCGGATTCCAAATATTCAACAACAATAATCGTTTCGTTGCTTTTTCATCAACGGCACCGTCATCACTACAGCTGCTTATATCATCGCCTAAGCGAACAAACAATTCGTCTTTATCAAGATACTGGTAACGTCCTCGCTCATAGCACTCTTTTTTTAACGTTTTTTAACGACTCAACGTAATGGCAGCAGTTTTTCCATATAACGATGTGATGCTGTTGAAGGCCTCTTCAACAAGTTGCTTCGTCGACTATCCGCCTAACTGTACTCTTTGGTTTTCCTAAAAAAAGTAATAAAAATTGTAAAAGAATAGAAACAATAACTTATTCATAAGAAACAAATAATTCAAATTCGAAATTGATAGAAAACCCGAATCGACTGAGATGTGCCATCATAATGTATCAAAAATTTAAGGTCCTACTATAATATGACCTATTTACAATTTCAGTCTAACCTAAAAGTGTACGATGTAAACAATACCTTTTTTCTTTTAAAAATCGTAAATTCAGTATATTTGTAACTTCAGGTAGATAAAGAACAAACAATAACACGATGACATACCCATAATATATGTTGTTCTCCCATAAATATCATCGAAATTTCACAAAATTCGTCCAGCCTTGCACTTCGCAAAACATCGCTGGAAAACTTTAAAAATCAATTCCCGCGTGCGACTCCGATTTACTTTCCTCGTTTTTAAAACTTTTCTGCGTAGTTTGGTCTTAATTTATTGCAATTTAACCAAAACAATAAAAATACAAACGAAAAACAATTCAATATTGTTGACAGCATTGACAGCTGATGTACATACGTTTGGTGTTGCCAGACACATCATCAATGTTAGTTCCTCGAACATTCATGTCAGGACTTTCTAGACAAGCTGTAGAAAAAGAGCGTTTTAAATCAGTTACGGTTGAGCAAAACCATATATTATTTCTGGTTATGTTCAAAGCGCGATATCATTTCAGTTCCTGTTCAAAATACCGGAAAGACCCAAAACATTTCGCTCTTTTCGACGATCGTGTTCTATCTCGCTCTAACTATGATTATTTCTCACTCTCGCTCGATATAAATCTAACTAAACTACACGTTGAGACTTGCAAATGCGTAAGTGAGATAAAACGCTGAGCGATATACCCGTCCTTGTCACTCGCCCGCGCGGGATTAACCAGGTAATTTCCGCTCGCGAGACCGATTCAAAAGGGTTTTCACTCCGATCGTAATGGCCCGAGCGTTACTGCGTAACCAGGTCAAAACACTTATTTTTTAGGTTTTTTATTAACCGGTTTCAAGCCCTGGCAGGAAGAGAGATTCTTAATGATATTTTAGTTTTATACAAGGACATACCTTTAGGACAAGCGTGACCAAAATTATATGAACATAAATATTAGAAACTAGCTTTTTCCCGCGGCTTCGCCCGCGTGAATTTCCCACGGGAACAGTGCTCTTTCCGGGATGAAAGGTACCCTATGTCCTTCTCGGTACCTCTAACTATGTGTACCTATGCGAAATTTCATTCAGGAAGATTGGTTCAGTAGATAAAGCTATAGAAGTAACAAACAAATAAACAAACTCACTTTCGCATTTTTAATTTTAGTTAGGTTAGGATTAGGATGAAGGATTCAATGTATTATTAGGTGTAGGTATAATTTTTTTTTTATCAAAATGCAACATTAAATCCTTAAAAATATTTCGATTATGTTGGAGCCATTTTGTTTTAAATGCGCTCAGCGCGGCGCGACACGTCTGTCTCGTAGCGCTCGTCCGTGGCAACTGATTCAGAGCTCTCTGAATCAGTGAATGTGTGATCAGGAGCACCGGCCACTGAATTCAGAGGCCGATATCGGCCATTTCATCGGCTTTTTATCGGATCCTAAATTCAGGAAGGTCTAATACCCCTTTAAGGAGTGCGGTGATGTAGATGAAATCGGCCCTGCGGCCTCTAGTGTAGTACCTAACTAATATAAACACGTTCCTGCAGTAAAGAAATTACCCCTGCCGCTAAACAGTGTAGAGAGAAAAGCTACTTTGTTAAGGATAGTATTATATAAAAGGCTTGCCTATTATTTTTGTACACCACACTGGTCGTTAGGGCGTTATTGATAGCGAAAGTGGCCCATAGCCCATAGCAACAAGCTTTTGAGTAGGACAGTATAATAATTATATGCCTATCTTTCTCTCTATTATTACAGTACGAAGGAATCCTACCGATATTGTAGTGTAAAGCCACCAGAATTATAAAAACCCTGAATTAGAGGCAGCACTTATGCGTTTTATATTGCAACATTATTGAAAGCAGTAGCGGATTTAAAGGGTGGAAGCACGGGGGCGTGTGCCTCTCCCCTCCCCTACATCACCGACTGCTATTTTGTGTACATACTGTGGAGGCAGGTTCCATAACAGTACATATCATATTTAGATTCGAGTTGTTAAAATAACAGGATTGAAAAGCAATAGTTACTTATAAGTTTATATAAAAAAAAAATCTGCCACCATATTATATATATACCGCCATATTTAGTGATGTGCCGTTCTCTAAATTTTCAAAGAGCAAGCGGAAACTTCCTTAAAAATACCTCGAAAATATTGTTGAGAACGGAAAACGGTGCCCTCCCCAGAAATAAAAGTACTGGATTCGCCCTAGATTGAAAGTCAAACTTTGACAGGAGAAATGACAGATAGGTTTTCAAATTAGTTGCCAGTATAAGAAATTAGTTCTATTGCTTTTCCGCAACATGGTGAGGGCTTTTATATTCCTGGTCAGGCTTTTAACCCAAATATTTTTTTATTTACGATTTTGCTCCCTAGATGAAATCGGGCCTCTACGCGCGCGATTTTGGCGATAGCAGGATTTATAATAATTAATTCACCCGATTTGCCCTCACAATATCCGATCTAGAAAGAAATTTTTTTTTTTAAATATAAGCAGGAGAAACACAAATTTCACACACACTCTGATGATATTTGACAATATTTGCATCCTGTTCATGATAAGGACTGTCACATAACTCTGTCCCTTTCCTTCCTTAGCATTGCAATGTATTGCAACACGCGAACCACTACACATTTATCATCCGAGCCGGTTTTTTCATGCGAAATGTTCCTTAACTGTCATAATTGTTGTGTTGTCACAGTTGTCATAGATATTTAAAATTATTTTTTACTGTTTTATGCTTTTAAACTCAATAGAAATGATAAAATGCAACGTGTATAATGTGTGGAAGTGTTTCATAAAAAAATATTCGTGGAATATCGTTCCTTCGGTAAGCAATACATGTTTTTTTGACGTGCCCAATGATAATATACAATTTCGTGTTATTTTTGAAACAATAACCATTATTAGACTTTTGAACGCTATTTATCAGCAATATCATTATTTATTTTATAAAGTAGTGTTAATTATAACCATCTCATAAGAAATACCACAAGTAATTTAATTATTTCGTAAATAGCTTAGATCATTTGACAGATCCAATTTTGTTTACTATGGCTGGGCCGAATCAAGGCAAATATACGAATTTAGTACCTATTCTATAAAAATCTCAGGAATTCTTTCTTGAAAATTAAAGTGCACATTTTATAAAAATACTAACAGTGAATTTTATTTCAGGACATGGAAAATATGCCAGAAAGGACATTGAATGGACGCCAGCAACCATCAACATCATTGCAATGTTTCATTGCACGTGATTTTAAATAATTTTAAATAAATTTTATTTATTTAATGACTAGTATTTTTTCCCAAAAGGGATAGAATTTCCCATTGTAAAAAGCTGATGCAGATCCGTCCGCATACCGCGCACGGCACAAGATTCAGCGTCTCAAAATTTTTGGTTTTGCTACACTGTACTGAATATAATTAATTATCTTAGATCCGACCCTGTATTCTGTCGTTGTGTGAATAATAATCTTAGTGTGTGTTTTTGCCATGCAATTTCAAACTATGGACTGCGGTAATTGCTTACCAACAGGCAACCCGCATGCTCGTTTGCCTACTATTCTATAAAAAAAAATAATGACATGTTCGTTCTGCTTTACTCTTAGACTATAGAGTAATATAGACTCGGCATAACAAGCTTTAGCAAACAGTAGAAATGCGGCCGGTCGCCATGTTTTGTTCCTGTCAAAACAAGTACGTAAGTTGTCATTGCGATTTGTTTGTTTCCGAGTTTTGAAGAAAATTTTGTTTTGTTAGGCGAATTTTTGTGCTTGTTTATAGTGTTCGAAACTGCATAATACTAAATTCATTATGCTAAGGTGCACTGTGTTAGAGTGCCGCATGAAAACCAGCGAAAAACATCCTAATATAACATTGCACAGGTTAGTACAAGATATATAAAATATATGGATAGATTTATAATATTTTAAAAGATTTAGCTATTTGAGAGAAAGTTTACAAAGATTAACTAGCTTTTTTTATAATCATTTACTGTTAAAAGTGTTTTTTTAAGAAAATCATTCGTCACCTTATGGTAAATAGTGATGTGGTTCGTCATCCTCCAACAAATATCACAACATATCGATAGATGAATGAATTGTTATTTATTTTATTCTATTGAGATTTATGTAATAATATTTATTGTAAGGTATACCTATAGTCGGTTTCTTTTTTATGATTTTAGATTGCCAACATGTAAAGAAAGAAAAGAACAGTGGCTGGTTACAATTGGAATCGAAAATTTGGATGTTACAACCAAACATATTTATATTTGTTCCCTGCATTTTGAAGAGAAATGTTTCAATCGAACTTTAAATGTAACAAGACTGCACGACGATGCTTTGCCTTCGAGTGAGTTGTTGGTAAGTTTTAATATGATGATTACTCAGAAACAGAACAAAAAATGTTATAATCTATTCAACTCTGTAAATAATGTTGATCTGTAATATATGAAATTATTCAAGTAGGTAAGATCTATGTTTAATTTTTTTAATGCAATGATAATGAGGGATTTTCCGTGACACAAATTAAAAAAAGAAATAGTTCCAGATGACTTCATAGATGGCGCTTAGTAAAAGGCGAGAGAAAAAGTTCCATACAAAAAGCAAAAAGTTCACGGGATTGGCATTTAAAAAAAATAAAACTTAGTAAAAAAAACAACTAAAAAGTATTTATATTGTGATTTGTGCAACTGTCAAACTGTTATGTGACTTTTTCTCTGCCTCTGGTTGACAAGAAAAAGCGCACCATATAGGTTCAGCCATTATTACGACTCGGCTTTCATAAAACGCTATCTGTTGAGACTTTTTTATACTGATTTTTTTTTCTTAATTAGCTGTCAGAAAAATCGCTCATTACTCAGAAACTGACAATATAGTCTATTCAATTGTGTAAATAATGTTGATTTGTGATAGTTATAAATTATTCACAGTAGGTGAGGTGAAGACGTATTTTTTTAAGTTTTAATTATAATGATACTTCCGAACACAGTAGCCTAGTCAATTAGGCAACATACTGTAAATACTATCTCTGATGTGGGTAAATAACTGAAAATGTTACATTGAACATACTGCGATTTTTTGAATACGAATAAAACCTGTTGATTTGAAAAAAAAGTTATGGTTGTTTATTTTTTTTGTGTTCCTTCCTTTTGTGTTTTATATTAAACCTAAGCTATGCACGCAAAACAGGTATAAAAATATCTAAATATTTTACGAATTTTCGTTTCATAACCTTCATTATTCTACTGCGAAATTTTATTATGGCGAAGTCGAAGTGCATTTAATAGCTCATATTATCACGTAAATAAAAGCAAGGAAAGATAATAGATACTCAACAAAAATGTCGAATTCTATGAACAACATGCAATTCAATTATCAATATCATCATAATCGATAATAGTAATACGCGCTGCTCTACGGCAAGCCGCCATTTTTGTTTCCGACTCAAGTTTAGGTATGCACGATTTTTTTTGTAGGTATGTCATGTCTATTCTTTCATCTATAGTCTAAGGCTTTACTATTATTATATTGTATGTCTGTGCTAGGGACCGATCTAAAGGCTTCCAGTACACGTTGGCCCAACGCGTGGAGTGAACGCGTTGGGCCAGCGTGTACTGGGCCATTTCGTGTTGATTTTCCGTTGGCGCCAAGCGTTCGCCCGCGAGCCGAGTAGTGTCGGTTGTGCACAAGTCAAAGGAATTTGCCGCAATCCGCAAACAGCCGAGTAGACGTTGGCCCAACACTCGATGAATGGTATATGGTTCTATAATTGCTATTATAATATTTGCAGGCGTTGTTTTTAAATAAAAACAATGTGGGAAAATCGTGAATGTTTAGGACTTTCATCTATAAAAATGGTAATTAATAGCGAAAAATGAAATTTAGACCTTATATTAAGGATTAATTAAGTATTAATAAGAATAACCTAAGCTAGTAAAAAATGATTGCTATTATTATTCGTGCAGGCGTTGTCTTTTAAACGTTTCTACTCGGAAGTACCAATCTGCCATAAAATCTCCGTGCTTCAATGTGCAATGTGTTAGGAACATTTACTTTAATTAATTTTCTAAAATATAATGAAAATATCGAGCATTGTATATGATTAAAAATATGATTTTCATCATAATTTCTGAACATACGTACGGGCGCCATGTCAGTATCGCCATTATACAATATTAAGCGATATTAAATGTATTTTTGTACCATAACAAGATCACTAAAAACAATTATACGATGGTCTTAATCGGTTTTTGATATTATTTCTGATTTTTGGGGAACTGCTCATGATATAGCCTGCCATGCAACATGCCCTTTAAAATTTTTATAACTACCTAATTCAATAATTTCAATCAAGCAAAACCACTGAAAGGATTTCGATGAAATTTGATATATGAGTAGTGTAAAATCTTAAAAGTATATAAGCTACTTTTTATTCTAAAATTGTCACGAGAGTGAAGCCCCGGGCGCCAGCTAGTATAAATGCCATATAGGATTAAAATCTACTGAGCAGATTTTGATGAAATTCGGTACGCGAGTAGAGTTAAACCTAAAAATGCACATAGTCTACTTCTTTTCTGAAATTCTTATGAGAGCGAAGCCTTGGGGCGCATCTAGTATATATTATCATAAATGATAAAGTTCCCATATAAACTTGAAATTTTTGCCACTCAATCACACAAAGTATACTGGACGGATCTTGAGGAAATCTGGCACACGAATAGAGCAAGTCTTGAAAATTCACATAAGGTAATTTCCCAAAATTTCGAAGTGAGCGGAGCCCCGGGGTTTAGCAAGTTTTCCATATCTATGAAAAATGCTATATTAGCTGCGCCCCGGTTCCCTACTCCCGTAGGAATTTTGGAATAAAGAGTACCATATGTGCTATCCTGTATTTTCCTTATAGTGTATTAAATTTCATCGAAACCCGTCCAGTGGATTTTGCGTAGTTGAGTATCAAATATATATCCCCGCATATGTCTAAACTTTCACATTTAAAATATCTGTGGATTTTGTTCAATCTCGATGAGCACTAGTTTGCATAATGGTAGTATTTTTTTAAAGGTTATGGCAATACTAAGTGAAACAGCAATGCACTTTGCGGCGATAGGTGGCGATAGGTATAGCAAAATCTACTATTTCAAAAGAGATAGCTTTGAGTTCAGTGTTCAGCGAATCATAATTTGATATCGTCCGTCGACATCGACATTTGTTTGTTGGACGTCGAACGCTTGTGAAGTGAATCACTATAAATTCTCTTCCTCGACTACTCTCGATAAATTGGTAAATAAGCCGGCTTTGCAACTGTACCGAGCGCCGCCGCCACCGCGGCATCCGGCTTTTAGATGATACGTTGTTTCTGCACTCATGTGAAATGATTTCGCCATGAACGAGGACAAAATGAGTTCGAACAGCGTGGAAGCGGAGTTTATGGACATCGCCAACAGAAATGCTTGGCCGATCGTCTACCAGGTAGGTGTATTTTCCTCAGACGCTACTTTTCGTAAAGTTAAGCCACGCATTGTCTTAGTTTTGTATTGGAAGAAAAGTTGTGTACCTATTGTTTTTTCAATATAATGATGTTCGTTTAGCGACTAATGCTGCGAATACGCAGTTAGGAATTTGCCCTATTTGATTACTCGCGCGAATTGGTTTTGTGTGATTAATATGGAAATATTAGGTAATTTGCCAACATACCAACTGTATCGACGACGAGATTATTGTTAGGTTAAACAGCAGTTTTGTTTTGAGAAGGTGACAAGTAAATACACAGAAGTAAAAAAAAAGATTCATCAAGACAAAGTGATCTGATGTAGTCTACAATGTAAGAAAAATAAAAACAGTTTTAAATACACAATTTGTAAATTTGTTGTTATTTTTTCTTATTGTTTATAAATTTAATTTGACCTCATATTTTTATGTATACAATAAAAAAATATTACTTGGCTGAGCACTATAATACAAATGATAATTATTTAAATTTTTGTTACAGAAAATAGGTAGAGAATGCCAGACATACCCATACACATGCACCGAAGCAAAGAAACCACAGAACAAACCGTTGAATCGCTATCGCGATGTCAACCCCTACGACCACAGCCGCATCATCCTCCAGCGATGCGAGCGAGACTACATCAATGCTAACTTAGTCAAGGTATGTATCTAATAGACATGTCAACTCGTAAATGTATAATCCATTTTGTATTCTTTATATGAATCTTCTACAGCAATGCATACTATTAAATATCCTTATTACGGTCTTGAGGCAAAAGTAAATATATTTGCGAGTTCATATGTGTTCTTCAAATATAAAGTTTTTAGGTTAGTATCAAGAAAATTATCTATGAACCTGCCACACTATCCTGTCGAGACCCAAACATATATCAACTCAAGGTATGTACCAAAAGAACTGCTTTAAACATTCAAGGATGTACCTATAATCTTAATTTTGTAAGCAGAGGTATAAATCTTAGCTTTGGTTTGGTTCTTGTTACTCATTTGGATAGGATTTGTATTTTGTTAACTATGCGATAGGAGTAACAAACAACATCTAAACCTTCAAACAACTTATCAGACTTTCGCATTTATAATATTCAAAGGATGTTATAATATTTACTGAGTAATACACTTTACATGCGCAAGAGATGGCGAACCCATGCGTCATTCGCGAGTCGTCCATTTCCATCGCAAATAAAGTGTGTGACTGAGACAGAATATACGTCACGCGGCGGACATCGATATTATTTTTGTTACTAAATGTCGCCTAGACATATTTCGTATGTACCAACGAAAGTATGTGTAATTAATAAACGATCAAGTGATGTTATCGATATCTTTCATTTAATATCGTCCTATATAAGGAACACATTAGCAGCCAGCACTAGGTTCCAACAGTATTTACAAATCAATATATATATAAGTATAATAGTGATATGTGCTGCATGGACGAAAATAAAATAAAAATTAGAATCCACGAACAGCACATGCCAAAATATTAAATTGTGCTGTTCGTGGACAAGGCCTTGTGCTGTTCGCGTTTGTGCTGTTCGGATTAGTACTCTAAGTGGACTACTTCTTAAAAATCTTAAAGCACCTATAAACTTCATAGTTTATCTTGCCTAGAAAGGGATGACAGTATACGAAAGAAAGTCATGGGGCTGTATTATATATCTGCATTCCTTTTTACTTGCAACAAATTGCTGGTCAGATTGCAAAGTGTGCTTTTAAAGTTACATTTATCATAAAAACACTAGGTACTTAAGTGGAATTATTTTCGTCAAAGTATGACGAAATAAAAAAAAATTGACCTAAAATGTAAAATTTGTTATTAATTTGCAGTGACATATGTTCAAATTGGTTCTCGTTTTATACATAAGGTAGAGGTTTACGTACAAAGGTAGCACAGGATAGGGTCCACTAAAGTATATCACACACACATATATATCACACGCCCACGGAATACAATGTTTGTTCTGTCTGTCGATTCCTTCAGTCGTGTCAAGTCCACTATATCAAAATGTCCCCTGTATCAGATCAGAATAGCCACTATAAAGTCCCAGTCTCAGGATGTCCATATTGTCCTTTGCACCAAATCGTCCATTTCACTAATATTTTAACTGTCTAAAAATATCCACTACATCAATAAAAGGGGTAGGCCCCTTTACAAAAATATATAGATAATAAATGCCCCAAATTTATTTCTTATATCTGAAAAAAATATCGTTTTCTTCCCTCAGATAAGCCTAAAGAAGTCTTTGAAATAATAATGATAAAAATAAAGGAAATCTGTCCCAATTTAATTTTTCCTGTAATCGTTCTACTTTTAGGATTCACACAAAAACTTTTACTACTAATTACGCGCAGACGAAATGTCGGGCTAGTGTAAAATAAATTCCTGTTTTTATTTTACTGAAATAAAATCAGATTTCTAGAATTCTTACTAAAAAATAAAATCCTCTTTATTTTGCTGAAATATAAATCCAAGAATTCTTACAATTGCTGTAATACCTTTCTATTTTAATGGCGCAATTAGTAAGTTCCCGGAATATCAGTTGTTTACGCGAAAAACGGAAAATAGAGAGCAGTAAGTTAAGATTTTATAGGCTAATTGGACACTTCGTCGTGTCGACCTAATTGCTACAGATACCTAACTACTAGCGCCCCGCCCCGGCTTCGCTCGAAAGGTACATACATCAATTGTAGCCTATGTCACTCAGGTATAATGTAGCTTTCTATTGGTGAAAACAATTTTGAAATCGGTTCAGTAGTTCCGAAGATTACCCTTACAAACAAACTCACAAACTTAAAACAACCTATTTATAATATTAGTGTAGGAAGGAGTGAAACAATTGTTTTCACCAATAGAAAGCTACATTATACCTGAGTGACATAGGCTACAATTGATGTATGTACCTTTCGAACGAAGCCGGGGCGGGGCGCTAGTAGTTAGGTATATGTAGCAATTAGGTCGACACGACGAAGTGTCCAATTAGCCTATAAAATCTTAACTTACTGAAAAGTTCTCGAGTGGCGACCACGAACCGGAAAACGTAGTGTTGGCAGGCCTCCCACTCGGTGGACCGACGACCTGGTGAAGGTCGCGGGATGCGCATGGATGCGGGCAGCGCAGGACCGGTCGTTATGGAAATCCTTGGGGGAGGCCTTTGTCCAGCAGTGGACGTCTTTCGGCTGAGAGAGAGAGAGAGAGAGAGAGGAAGGAGTATAAACATAGTTTATGAATTTGCTGAATATAATATGAATTAACCCGTGTGGTTCCCGGGTTAGAATAGGACCACTCCATCTCATTCCATGGATGTCGTAAGAGGCGACTAAGGGAAATGCTTCCGATGGGCAGCAGCATCGGAAGCTCACAAAGCCAAAAAAAACTGCGCTAGCCAACCCGCCTGCCAAGCGTGGTGAGTATGGCAAATCCCCCCAATAATAAATAAGGCTAATAGGCGAAAGTGTACCTTCTCTTCTTTTTTCTGTTCACGCCGAAATTGCTATCCTGTAGGTAACCCGGTCCCGATTTGCAGTTCTTTTATCGTAGCTCGAACACTAGTAGAAACGGTTACATAAATCGGTATTTTAGTGGGGTTTGAGCACTGCAAAATAAAAAAAAAACAGTAAAGTGTAAGTTAATATTAATGTAACATTTTTCTTAGTTGAATGCTTTCAAGAGCCTATGATGATGGTCGTGAATCCGATTCGCACTTGGCCGAATTTGTTCATTATAGATATTCCCACACAATTTTATTATTTTAGCTGTGCGAACTGAAATATTGCTGGCGCTAGAGAAACTAAAGATGCATGCACAGGTTGGCCTGACGTTCCGTATTGTCCGTATTGTTAATTTCCGTACGGAAATTTCATATCCCGACCCGAATGCACGCTGTTCATACAAAATGTTCGAGTGGGCGCACACGTCTGTTTCTTTTTCGTAATGGAAAATGTAACTCATTCATTCGGGCAAAAGTGCATCCGTTTCCCCGGATATGAAATTTCCATATGGAAAAAAACGTGTGCGGCCAGCTTAAAGCGTAGCTCACACAATGTCGTGGACTGGTTGCCCGCATCGACGCCTACGTGTGCATACGGCTTAGTATTTTGGTATCATGCCGTTCCATAATCCATTGTGCATCTAATCAAATCAGACCAAATACCATTGTACACCGTTAATCCGTTAATGGAATGGATTCGACAACCATCAGTGGAATTGGAAAATCCTGTCGCTTTGCCTGCTTTTGTCAAAGGGATGCCCACGGTTAGTTTATGGCTTACTAGCTTTTGCCCGCGGCTTCGCCCGCGGGAATTTCCCACAGGAACAGTGCTTTTTCCCGAGATGAAAGGTACCCTATATTCTTCTCAGTACTTGTTACTATGTGTATGCGAAATGTCAAGAAGATTGGTTTAGTAGATAAAGAGTGAAGTGGTAACAAACAAACATACAAATAAACAAACTCACTTTCGCATTTATAATAATAGTTAGGATTAGGGTAATAAAACCTTTCCACTCATGCAAGACATATCGTATCCTATTTACGAGTATATCCTTATACATATTATAAAGTCCCCTGCTATGTCTGTCCTGTTCGTGACATGACAAATACAAAAATTACTGATCGGATTTTCATGTGGCTTCTCCAATATTTAAGCGGGCGGAGCCACGAGCAAAAGCTAGTTATAGACTTAACAGGTACGATGCTTCGTTACTGGAAGTCAAACTAGCTGATAACATTGATTTTTTTTTATTTCTCGGTATTGTTATTGTATCCACTTATTTTATGATTTGTTATGTGCATGATTTAGCTCAATAAAACACAACATCCCTATTAAAGTATCACGCACTGCGAAGTTATACCCAGTTCGAAATGTGTTTTCCATTTTCTCATATTATTTCTAAGAAGGAGACATTTTCTACGACGTGTGAGCGATTTTTTCTAACGACGTAATTCATGTCTTAAAATTGTGAACTCAACATTGTATTAGATTATACGTATAAGTAAGTAATATTGTTTTTTTTCTCATTTTTTACATATAAGGACAATGACAGGTAAAAAAGAGATTCCACCACGATATGAATAATAATTAATATATTGATAAGATATGCCTTCTCTGAGTAATGTTTGAATGAATAATTGAAAGTGGCTATTATCTATTGTTATGATTTAAACTTGGTTTATATTATAAGACCAAAGATGACACTCATCAATTTTTTTTTACAATAGATATCAATAGCATAAGCATACACATATCAAAAGCAAACAAACTGGAAAATATGTGGAAATTATGGTGTGTCTTGTTTGATTTTTAATTTAATTTTTATTTGTTATTGCTACAATATGTTTTATGTAAATTTAAATAATAGGGATAGGTAGTGGACGAACTATGTAAAAAACTGCAAATCGATATACAGGAACGAAATTACACGGGTACGAAAACAAACATTTTGAGATGTAGTTCCTAAAACTACCCAATGTCGGGGAGTAATGATATATTTTTTTGTATGGCAATTTAAAAAAATACCAAATTGCAAACCTTGCTTTGAACCGCGTCCACTAAGGAACCTGTCGGAGTAACTATAATATATGAACTTCTGTGTTATTTTTGTTTTGTGTCCTGAGATAATCTAGCTAGCCTTACCTTGCATAGAGCTACTTTAATTCATCGAGTGTATTTCAAAAGAGTACTCTAGGGAATCTCTCCATTTACTTAATTGTGGACGCTGACATTATTGTATAGACGACTAGTTGGTGCATGTGTCTCCGTTTTGTTGCTAAAAAACTATAAACATAGGAAGTAATTAATCGCTATTGGTCATTAGTACATAGGACAGCTCGAATAGAATACGAATGTAGTTGTTGGCCTAAGCTTTTATTTTGTGTCAAAGGCAGTGGCGGTTTTACACCACCAGGTATACGTTTATATTACTACTCCTATGGACCTCTACATGCCAGTTTCAGATCAATTTCGCATCCCAACGATTCACGTAATTTCTATTCGAACGAACGATCATGTTAATCATTCCCGCGTTGACATTTTACGTTGAACTAATCGTAAAACGGATGAATATTTATAACTTCTGCCAAAATAATCAGAATGATTGGCCCAAGTTTGCCGCGCCCCTAGAATCTGCCGCTCTAAGAATAAAAATTCAAAATTAAAAAAAAATCAAAATATATTTATTGTGGTACACAGGTATAAAAGTAAATAATACGTAAGTGTGTCACTGTGACCTGTCTGGGTAAGACGTATAATAATTTAAATTCTCTCTCTCTCTCACCCTAAAGACGTCCACTGCTGGACAAAGGCCTCCCCCAAGGAGTTATCCATGGGGGGTTTTGCCGTAATCGCCACGCTTGGCAGGCGGGTTGGCGATCGCAGTGTGATGGCATAGTAGTGGCCCTAGAATAGCACCAACCCATCTCTTCCCGTGGGTGTCGTAAGAGGCGACTAAGGGATTTAAAATACCGGAGGATGGGCAGCAGCATCTTTCCGCGTACTATGCCATAATTTAAATTAAAACAATATTATTATTAAAAATGATTGGATACAAAATTTTAACAAGTATTTAAATAATCCTAAATATTTAGTCGTCAAAAAAAAAAAACTTACAAATTATCATTTAAAATGTCATTAATAGCATTTTTCTGTCAAAAAAGATTTTAATTTATTTTTAAACTAGCTGTCGCCCGCGGCTTCGCCCGCGTGAGTTTCGCTTAGATGAAAAGTATTTTTGTGTTCCAAACAGTTTCAGATGTTTCGGATCTTCGATTTTTATACGTCTACAGAAAATGCTCATCAGATTAATCAAGTTTTGCTAAAGCGCCATTTCCATATAGGTATGTATGTTATAGTGTAGCTGGTATCTTAGAGTTATTCATCAGATGTTCCAGATCTTCAATTTTTATACGTCAGCAGAAAATGCTCATCAGGTTGAACGACTTTTGTTAAGGTGGTGCCTTAACAAAAGTCGAGTTTCCATATTTCTTATGGTTTAGCTGTTCTGTTATCATCATCATGCTTCATCAGGTGTTCCAGTTTTCAAAATAAATTATAGCCTATATGTTGCCCAGGCTTAATAGCTATACAACAAAAAAAGTTTCATTCAAATCAGTCCAGTAGTTTTTGCGTGAAACGCGTACATACATACAGACAGACAGACAGACAAGAAATTCTAAAAAAATTTTTTTGCTTTCTATTGTTCTTTTTAGGTGTCCCTCTATCCATTTTAGTCAAAAATACTAAATGTACAGACAAAATATTTTTACTGTTTTATTATATGTATAGATATAGATGTCACGAAATCAAGAGTTTTAATGTTATCTGGTAATTTGTTAAAATTGAAAGACGCCATACCAATAACATATACTCAGCCTGCTGGTAAATCCACCACTATTTCGATTTTATGGTGTGTGTGTTGTATGTAAATATAACACTGGTGTTAAAATTTTCTCAAGTGTACTATAGGAATTTGACATTACTTAATGGCGACCACTTTAGACTAGATCTACCTAATACTAGAACAAACAATTTGTCGGTGTAATATATGAATGAACTGTGTCGTCGTATCTTGTCCTATGGATGTGGCGATGTCATAGTGTAGGGAGAGGTAATGGATTCACGAGACTCGTTATTATACCATTTATTTAATCTCTAACAGACTCTTATGTCTCTGTCATCTATAAGCTTATATACAAAAGGCTTACATACTTTTTCTTGATACTAGCACGGGCCCGGGTCTTTCTTCTCGTGTGAATTTCAGGAAATCCTCTCTTAGTGCTCCTCTTCACTTCCTAAGGAACCTACATGTCAAATTTCAGCTTCCTATGCTCAGGCAGTGCGTTGTCTGTCAGTCGCTCTATGGTTATTCTATTTTAAATGCATAAATACATTAGGACGTTTAAGTATACTCAGACAAACAAGCTATAGATTTAAGAGGAAAGCGGACTTTTTTTAATTTTTTTTTAATTAGTTAATGACACTTTATCTCGTAGTTTCACCGCAGATTTAGTTTAAATTAAACTATGTATTTGCGTTTTTCTTAAATTCCAAAATCGGTTTGTAGTCTTTTAGCTATACCCTTGTCGTGTCGGTGTAATTACGTGGAAAGAGAAACGCAACGACTTTTGGTCAATTAAAGTCAGATTTTCTCAAAAAGGAACTTGGAAAAGGAATTCGAAACTAGTACTATTATGGCTATTTACTGTTTTGGGACTCTTTTGGGGTAAGATGGCTAATAAGTGTGAATCTTCACGGTGATGTGAAGGCCGCATTGATAAATACATCGTTTACCGATGTTGTCCGTCGTCCACTTAGCGATAAATGCATTGGGTATATCCATTGCACTATGTGAAGCTACTAGTCGCGCCCTGGGGCTCTGCTCCTGTAGGGATTTCAGGATAAAATATCATATGCGCTATACTTGGTTTTGGTTGAAAATGCCATCATTTGTCCTGTAGTTTTTAAGTAAAGGTGAAACGAACATTAATCGATACCATTAGCAATCACTGTACTGGGGAAATTCCTAAGCATCATTGAAGGAGGAAAAGGGCTATATGTAAGCAAAAAAATAAAAACCGGCCAAGTACGAGTTGAACTCGCACATCGAGGGATCCGTATAAAAGTTCATGGATATGGACATGCGTAACGTATGGCAATGTTAAATCTGTCTACATATTTACAGGTTTACACTACCTATTAAACCCATCAAGGCTCGATTATGACCAGCAGATCCGCCACACCTAAGTCAATTGTACCCTTCAGGGACTTGACTGATGTTGTTATCGACTATCCCGATAATTCCATAATATGCTACTTACTATAATGATGTTATCATTTTAGCGGTGCGATGCTTGCCGATGTAGTTACAAACGCCGAATTTTCCCGTACGCGAGGAAACGAATTTTCGTTGCTAATTGCTAACCATCAGAAATCGAGCTTCCAGCTGCTATGAGCGGCCTCAGCCCATGGAGATCAGCGTACATTAGTTTGATCATTACGGCTAGAGCTGCTGCCTAATTTTGCCTAACGAAATCATAGAGTACGCGGTACGTAGCGTATAGTTTATGTTGCTCTATGAACGAAATAGCCGAATAATATTTTGGACTTCGCTACTGAATGTCTAACTATGAAATGCCGATGTACGTTAGTTCTAAAGTATCCAATGTCGAAGTATGCGAGTACGATGTACGTTAGTTCTAAAGTATCCTAGTAGGTACTACTAGGGTAGGTAGTATGACGTAACTATTCTGTGGCCATGCCTTAGACCGTGCTAATGTCGTCGTGTCGTGTGTTACTACCTACTTTTTATTATTAGATTTTTCCAAGAAAAATGTCCGACCGTATATATATTTTAAAACTAAATGCAATTTTATTCGCTCGTCCCATCTCGGTTAACAGCCGAGCATTCCGCACATATATACAATGCACTGAGTTCGAATTCAATCAGCTAATGCGTTTTACTCAAGGGCATGTTTTAAATTGTAAGTCCTGCCAGTTACAGCTTTTCTCCATAAGAAATACGTGTATGGCTTTCGGTAGGAACCATGTTTTTGTATTTGTCATTGTTTCATCATGCGTTGAGCTGGTATCCAAGGGTGGATACTAGGTGGTGGTGTGCGTGTTCATGTGAACGAGAAAACTCCTCAGTTGAGAAGTTCCCTCGTTGGAAGGTCAGCTCATGGATATATATTTTTTTGCACGAAGATCGTATTATACCAAAATTAAATTAAAAAAACACTAGTTACTTAGATTAGACATACGAAGCAACTACTGTAGGACTGTTAGGTTTTTGGAATCCATGGCAGTTGCAACCAGCGTGCACTAGCTAGTGTTGTAAGTACATAAGCACGTCGCATTACGTACAATGCGCTGAGGTCAACTGCAATCAAATCAACTAATGCATTTTGACCGCAGCGCGCTCGCTATTGTCCTCCCTCCGACACTCGACCTCGATCCGCGTACGCTTTCTGAGACTTATTTCAACGTAGATTGAAATAGTTGTCTCATGTTACTAAAGTTTGCAGATGTTTCTAAAGCTGCCTGTACCACTTTATCTACTGGGGACAAGAAAACTATTATATTTAGGGGGACAATGACAAGTTTGTATATACAAGCGATTCTCACTGGTTATATTAGTACGACATGCCAGTATGACCACCAAGAAACGTGGCAACAAACTATGGGTAATGTTGAATATTTCTGTATTTAGAAATTTTCTCTATAGACCGCGAATAAGATGGCGTGACAATTTGGTTTTCTGTGTGGTGGGCATCAAATTACCGCTGATAGAGATTATGGAAGAAAATACCGACCAAGTGCGAGTTACACTCGCATGGAGAGTGCTCTGTACAATGCCATTTCTTATAGGTTTTCCTATAATCTACAGGCAATTAACTATATTTTGTATTTTTTTTCAAAATTTTAGGCTCGGTAATTTCGGAGATCAGGGGGGAAAATAGTAAATTTTCGTCGCCTTTCATGAATTAAATCAAAACTATTTATTTTTCAAATAATAAGAAAAATATATTTGAGATCTTCATAACGAGCCCTTTCATTTGATATCACAGTAAGGATTGCAAAACTTTATTTAAAGTTCCTAATTTGTTCCCCGAAATGAACCTTATTTAAAAAAATCTATATCTTTATTTTATACTTTGTATCTGTGTTAAGGTCACAGGATTACGCTATCCTACCAAATTTCATCTGATTTGGTCCAGTATATTCGGAGAAAATTGGCTGTGACAGACGGACGGACAGACAGACGCACCAGTGATCCTATAAGGGTTCCGTTTTTTCAGTTTTGTACGGAACCCTAAAAAGGGGAGGCCTATAGCCCAGCAGTGGGACACACCTTAAGGCTAATAAAAAAAAGTGATAACACTGATAACGCAAACTGATACGCTCGTTTAACTGAAAGGGTCATGGAGAACAATAAATAACCTTCTAATTACAGAGAAATTGCAGCCTTGCTATTAGTTTTATCGATCCATGGCGTCAGTTCTATTTTAAATCAATGCTGCATGCAAATTACCCAGTGTCACAGAATACATAATAGTTGCCAGTGTGGAATTTTTTAACCACAGGGAAAATACCCTTAATTCTGAAAGTGCTAATTTTATTCTACAAAAGAAACAAACATTTAAAGATTTTTCATAATTCGCCTGCCACGCCCGGATTTTAGGATATAAGCCGTTGACTCCAACGGCTTATATCCTAAAAATAGCGTTACTGTACTTTTATGGTATCGATCGACATAGTCAAGTATCCTAAGGATCACATTATAGAATATTAATCACTAGCTGTTGCCCGTGTACAGTCACGAACGAGAATGTGACGATAATGTATATGTGACTGTACATAGTTAATTATACAAACCAAACACCAACAGAAACCTGAACATTTGGGCTTAATTAATACGCGGGAACCACATATGTTTATTGGAAATTGCAACTAAATGGCATGTGGGCAAATACAAAACGGCTTGTATGTTCCATTTTAGGAATAGGAATACTGGCTGCGCCCCGGGGCTCCGCTCTCGTGGATTTTTTGGGATAAAATGTACCCTATGTGCTGTTCATCATCATCAGGGTGTGCCATCTTCAAAATGAAGTTTGGAGGCCAGTATGCGGTATCTTTCTATGTGCTATTATAGGTTATATTGTAGCCGTGTACCAAATTTCATCGAAATCCGTCCGTCTAGGTTTTACCTGATTGAGTAACAACCCACCCTCATCACACACATACAAACTTTCGTATTTATATTTGTGAGATGAAAGTTATATTTCATAACGAAAGTGGTAACTTCCGCTGCACGGTAAATTTCGAAGAGATTATGATGGTATCGTAAATAGAATCAAATTTGTAAGGTATATTTTATATCGAGTGTGTAAATTAATAAAGTAGAGGTTCTGGGGGTCTAAAAAGGCCACTTTGACGAATCAGAATATGATTAATTTCTCATTTCCTAAATATTTAAAAATGAACCTTATAAGTAGTTACATAAGTTTCATTTTTATATATTTAGGAACTGAGAAATGAATCATATTCCGATTCATCAAAATGGCCGTAGTAGACCTCACAGATGAGACGGACCTCCGTCTTCTCACCGTAGCTCTACAGCATACTTGCCCCTCTTTTCCCATTTTCCCCCTATTTGAAACCTGTTGAGAATCCGACTTACATTGTTTTCTCCAAATATATTAAAATCGGTTAATAAATAACGCTACGGCAAACTTTTACCCCCATTTCTCTCTCAGCCTAAAGACGTCCACTGCTGGACAAAGGCCTCCCCCAAGGATTTTATCCGTGGGGGGTTTTGCCGTAATCGCCACGCTTGGCAGGCGGGTTGGCGATCGCAGTGTGATGGCATAGTACGCGGATAGATGCTGCTGCCTATCCTCCGGTGTTTTTCATCCCTTAGTCGCCTCTTACGACACCCACGGGAAGAGATGGGTTGGTGCTATTCTAAGGCCACACCACAGGCCAGTTACCCCCATTTACCACCAATCAAATAAAGAGCTCTCAGTAACAAAATTTCAAATAAATCGAGGAATGTCGACAAAACAGTCTTGAAATGGGGACTCTCGCTCACTTCGCTCGCTCGGTCAATAAAAAAATGTACGGAAAAATAAATTTAGGTCACAGTAAGTGCATGCATTTTATATGCTAAGCTGTATCAAATTATAGGGCACGTCATGTGAAAGAATTGCGACTTTTTTATTTAGTCTTGGTCGTTGAGGCATTATTTAGATGTTATAGTGGGTCGGCAATTTGTACAAGTCTTCTAGAAATCGATTTTCGTTCAAGTCATCTCTTATAGGTATTTTCAACCGACTTCCCAAAAAAGGAGGAGGTTATATGTTTCGATGTATGTATGTTTTTTTTTATGTATGTTCGCCGATTTCTCCGCCTATAGTGGGCTGATTTCCGAAATTGTTTTTTTATTCGTAATGTTAAATTCCCAAGTTGGTCCCATTTTAACCACGTCAGAATCTGTTCGGTAATTTTAAAGATACCTAACAAAATATAAAAATACCATCGAAATACTATATCTCGATGAAAAATACCAACATTGCATTATAGAGCAAAAGCCCGCGACAGCTTGCCCTTCCTTATTTTATTAAAACTCAAGATTTTCTGTGTATGTTCCCAACATAGAAATAGCGATTAGCAACTATAAATAATAATAATAATAATAACTCATTTATTTCAGATAACTATGATCCATTTGTGTTAGTATTACAAAAGGCCTTATATAACTATGTTAGTAACTTAAATATAAACATAAAAAATCATCAGAGTAATATCTTTAATAAATCATGAACCTGCGTGAGAAGTCGAGCTGACAATGGTCGAAAGAGTTGTTGTCTTCGACCTCATTCATCACTCGCATAAGACCTCTCAACACAGGTGCATGCGGATCATCTGCTATTACTTTCAGAATGCTGTTCTTACTCTCCCTTACCCTTCTCAACAGTGATGCAGCTTTCTTTCGTATGATAGCATGGAAGCCATCAGTACGGTTTTCGGCGAACATACTGGAGGCACTGCAAAAGCGAGGGAGGTTCAACAGCATTCTGAAAATATTGTTGTACTGGATACGCAGGACTTTCAGCGAATTCTTGGTGGAATTAAGCCACAGACTACTGGTATACATACTCTGACAGTAAGCCTTAAAGAGCGTGATTTTAACCTGATCTGAGCATCGTGAAAATCTCCTGATTAGCATATTTCCACGAACAGCCAAAGCCCTGCGTTCCCTCTCTATGTCTACATCGTCTCTAAGGCCGTCGGTAAGTAAATGTCCTAGATATTTAAACTGATAGACTCTATTAATGTTCGCTCCGTTTAGAGTAATCGGAGGGCTCATGTCAGGACACTTACCTGCTGCCCTAAAGACCATGTATTCAGTTTTCCTCGCATTATAAATAAGACCATGCGACGCAGCGTAGGCCTCACATACCTTCAACATTTCCCCGATGGCCCTCGCTGTCGGAGCCAGCAGCACCATGTCGTCAGCATAGCTAATGTTGTTAACATTAACACCTCCCACTCTGCATCCGACACGCATGCTGCTGAGTTCGACAATGAGATCATTTACATACAAGTTGAAGAGCTTAGGAGAAGAAATCCCCCCCTGTCTCACACCGCACTCCAACTTGTATGGATCGGAGAGACTATTCGACCATTTCACAAGGTTTATTTGGTTTGCATACCAAAACTGGAATATACCGAGCATTTCCACCGGTACACCACAGTCTGCCAGCTTGCTCCAAAGCACATCATAGGAGACGAGATCAAAGGCTTTAGAGAAATCCAAAAAACAGGAGTATACCGGCGTCTTACGCTCAGTATAGTATTGGACAGTATGCTTGAGACACAAAATTGCACTTTCGGTAGATAATCCTGGCCGAAAACCAAATTGTGCATCATGTAGATTTACAAATTTATCTAAATATGAATCAAGCAGACCATCCAACACTTTCGCCACAACTGTCGCCAGAGATATTGGGCGATAATTACCTTCGTCAGAGACATCACCTGTCCTGTTCTTCACAATAGGCACAACAATAGTTTTCATCAGGTCAGATGGTAAATGCGAATGACTGATACACAAATTGAAGAACATGGACAGGACTCTCGGCAGATGCACCCCTGAGTACCTCAGATGCTCGATACTGAGCCCGTCGTGTCCTGGAGATTTACCCCTACTCATCCCCTTTATTAAGTCGTTCACCTGACTGGCTGTGAATCTGTGCAATGACTTGTTATACCTTTTACACGAAATGGGCACAGCACCCACACCAGAAGGTCCCAAGGGCGACCGCACTGCGAACATATCTTTAAACATATTTGCAATCTCCTTCGAGTCCTTCAGGCCATTTACACTCGCCGGGCGACCAGACTTAATATTCATTTTTCCTGTAGAATGCCAAAATTTAGAAAAGTTTTTCTCGGCTTTAAATTTGGCTAGCTGGTCCATTTTCATTTGGTCCTGCTTATTTTGACACCACTTTAATCTACTTTTAAAGACTTTACGAGAGTAACACATCTCCTCATATATTTGTCCTGAGGTAGGCCGATTATTCTGAACCCAAATGCTGAATTTAAGTCTGGCCTCCCGATGAGCTTCCCTTACATGGTCGTTCCAGCCACATACCACTCCTTTTGTAGCCCTAGAATTAACCGAATCATCACAAGTGCGCACGGCTGCGTCTTTCAAAATATGCATAATTCGTTCATAAAGTTTATCAATGACAATCTTATGACTATTCAAACCACATGACCCAAAGCTACACTCAATAAATTCTGAAGGGAAATCAATGTCTCTTAAGCCCCTATGACACAGATCGTGATATCTATTTATCTGAGTTTCATTTCTTATCCCCCAGGATACCTTATTGCGCTGTACTATTTCCTCAGTTAATTTGGATTTTATAACATTTAAGTTACACTCAACATAGACTGGCAGATGATCCGAAAGGAAAGATTCCTCCAGTATACTTACATTTAAAATTGTTTGCCAGGCTGATAGGGAGACCACACAGTGGTCTAACCAAGTTCTTCTTTTGGTATATACATCAGTGAAAGAATACACTCCCGAATCGGTGCCCAGTTTCTCCACGTCAGCACACACCCATAATCTATCTTTACTGAAATTTTTTAATTCATTGTAGAAAAGGTTATTTTCGTTAGGGTGAGCATTAAAATCTCCTAACAACAGCACCGTTTCCACATCGCTACTCTCTTCAATTGCGCTGATTTCGCTCAGTACTTCAGTAAAAAAAGGTAAGTTTTCTGGTTTCCGAAAAGGCATGTAGACAGAAAAAACTAGAAAGGTACGATCGGTAGTTTTCACTTTAAGAGCAGCAAGTCTAGGACTTTTACAGTCGATGACAGATACCCTGTCAAAAATACCCTTTCTCCAGAGAATAGCCACTCCACCGTATGGTCTTCCTTTCAGTATCCCAACAGATGTGTCTACAGCAGACTTGCCCACGAACTCGAAATCACTACTAACCGTTCCCAGCAATGCGACGTCGTGCTCATAAAGCCACGTCTCCTGCAGACACACCACATCTGATCTCTCACATAAGTCTCTAATTTCATCAATTGACCTCTTAAATGATTTACAATTGAAACTAATAAATCTGCAACAATTATTTTTATTACCATCCATATTAGAAAGTTTATTTAACTATAACTTTATCATCTATTTGTTTAGTTCTATACATAAACTGAACGAACCGCCTAAACATTATGCCTTTCGGCCACAGTTTATCATCTAAAAATACATCTAACTTACTTTTAGGAACAAACAGTTTAAAAGCATTATATTTCTTGCTAGATTTTATGTTCATCAATTTTAAAGAAACATTCTCGTTAGTTTTAGTCTTAATATAACTAATAATGTCTTGTTCGCTCGTTTCCTTACTTACATGAGAGATAAATAAAGGGACTTTTATGTCCGCAGCTTTAAACTTTATATCAGGTTCCGTACATGCACGACCTTTTTGCCCTACGAGTTTATACCTTTTGGACGATTTATGATGCACAGTTTGCCATTCACTATTCTCTACTGGAACCTGCGAACAATCCATAACCACAACATGCTTTTCCGTATTGGAATTGTTATCACTACGTGATTGCACAACGCCCTTAGAGACAGGTGTACGCTTGCAAGGTCGACCCACCGCCGCCGCCGCCGCCGCCTCAGAGTATGAACAGTTGGAGTTATTCGGTGCGTTCGCGACAGCAGATTGTACTTGACGCGCCGTCTCCCTCGCACTCACGCAGTCTCGACGCCCCTCCCGGTTGACGTCGCTAACGACAGGACTGGTTTGATAGTGGCTCCTGCTCCCACTTGCCACATCAATCGACGCACAGACTGGTAAAATGACCAAAAACCTGGTCATAAATCAAATTTCTGAAAATGGTACAATAGACTTCATACTTAGTCCCATAAAAGGTAGATAACCCCCCCACCACTTGGCAAAATTTCTACCTGATCCCACATTCCAATCCACTACACGGCTAGTCGGAACTTAGCTTTTGTTGAAAACACTCATCTCTGTTCGCGACTACTCTAAAAAACCCAACATTTCTACGTGGCTTAATTTATGTGCAAAGTGGATAAAGGTGCAAAAAGTGTTATGGATTCTATTAATCAAGGTATGTACTATATATTATGATCCATTTTATACAATCAAAGACCTTACTTTTTGTCTTATTAAGCAGTTTATTAACATGACTTAAAATTTTAATTTTTTTTTTATTTTTTGTAAAAATTTGATATTTTAAATGTGTGCAACTCATCGCCACTGCATCATAGTTATATTTCAATAAACTTGAGGATATGTACAATCATACGAGACAGTAAAAACATTCACATATATTCACCTGAATTATATTTTTGACTTTGAAAACGGTCCCTTTGTCCACGATTTTCTAACAATTATTTGTATTGTTGCAGATTCTTTACATTGTGTCATATCTATGACCAGGAAAGAGCTTCATATGTTAGTAAGAGCTAGTCCGCAACGACTACTTGACGAAAAGCTCCAAGATTTGGAAAAAAAGTTAATAGAAGTGACTAAGTGCCCCTCTGAGAAAAAAGACGAACTTTTAAAAATTGTGAAATCGTTTAAAACGGTATATAAACGAAAGTGGTTAGCGTGCAACAGTATGGAGACTCGTTTCTTGGAAAAAAACCAAGAATGGCTTAATGAAGAGGTCACTCTACCTGCCGTGCCAATTCCAGGAAGTTCTAAGGGTCGTCCTACGAAAGAATTCGGTGAATTAAGTGAACGGTCAAAGCGTCGTAAAACAATGGAGCTTAGACAAAGTGTGTCAGCGGAGGAGCTTACATACGCGGCACAGATGAGTCAAAGAGCATCAGGTAACAATGATTTGGCATCTGTGATTCAAGAAGTGACAAAAAGCCCTACCCGAGCAACAAAGTTCCGCAAGGCAGCCGCTATTGGTATTAAAACTACTACTACCAATAAACATACACCAGAAGATGCTCTAATGATTTTCGTGGAGGCTGATTTGACTTTAAGTCAATACGAGGTAATACATCAGGCGAATAAAGACGTATACCCTTGCTACAAGTATATCCAGAGGGCCAAACAAGATTGTTATCCACCGAAAAACGTGGATGAGACGGTTGGAGAAGTGAAGTTACAAGACCTGCTTGATCACACAGTTTCGCGGCTCTGCAAATATTTGAAACCAGTTCTCGAACGATTGGAGCCAAACGCTGAGCTTGTACTTAGTTGCAAATGGGGATGCGATGGGTCTACCCAAAATCAATACAAACAAAAATTCGAGGAAGATAACAACAGTGATGCGAACATTTTTATGAGCTCAATGGTGCCGCTTAGGCTCACACATAGAAAAAATGTTATTTGGCAAAATCCTCAACCATCTTCACCAAGATTCTGCCGGCCTATTAGGTTTCGGTATGTCAAAGAAGACAAGGACATAACAAATGAAGAAATAAACAATGTTGAGGACCAAATGAAATCTCTGCAGCCTACAGTTTGTGAAAATGTTCAAGTAAAACACATGTTGTTCCCGACAATGATTGACGGAAAAGTGTGTAACGCGGCTACCAACACAACTTCAACGATGCGCTGCTATATATGCGGCAAAACATCGAAAGATTTCAATAATTTAGAAATATCCCAGCTCCCGGAAAACCCCGAAACTTTTAAATTCGGTTTGTCCATACTACACGCGCGTATTCGTTTTTTTGAATTCCTATTACATTTGTCTTATAAAATAAGAGCGGGAGTCACAAAAGGGCGGATAACTGGAAAAGAAACTAAAGATAAAATCAAAATTGCAAAATCAAGCATACAAAATGAATTCCGGGAAAAAATGGGTTTGCTTGTTGATATTCCTAAGGCTGGGTACGGAAACACAAATGATGGGAATACCTCCCGCAAGTTCTTTTCTGACCCAGAAGAAGCAGCATCAATCACAGGCATTGACGCAAATCTGATTAAAAAATTCAGAATAATTTTGCGTGCTCTCTGGATCATCTGTTTCAACTGTTTGCTCGGAAAGGACTGAGACACACTTAGCGGTGTCCACGTGAACATATGAAAGGCCTATAGGGCCACTATTCGGCTCACAATAACTATCTTGCAACAAACATGCTCCTCTTCTTTTGTTTACATAGTGGTGAGTTGGTAATCGCTCAATATGCGACCCTTGTTTTAGATTATCCACCTCAGACTTTAGTAATTCGAACATCTCAGTTGTAACGGTTTTTTCTTGTAGCAAACTCACTTGATTTTGCAGCTTCGTAATATCTTTGAGCAATCTCGTACAATCAATATGATCAAAATCAACACTTGGGACCAAGTGCAGTTCTTTGGCAACAAATACCGGAAACTTCACACCGGTAGTTCCTTTCAAGAGACTAATCATGTCATCAAGGTCCCTCGACATCCTTTTTTTCCCATCTTTACGACGTAACGGCATCTTCTTCACATTTGACACCGAGTCAAACAGCAGGGATTTAGCTTTAGCAATACTCTCCACATTGAAAGAAGATGTCACCAGCTGGTGGATGCTTTCCTCGTCCATATAGTCCAACACATTCACTAGGAACGCTAAAAGTTCGTTAATAACAATATTGCAATTTGCACACTTTACTATATTGGACGCCATTATAAATTGACAATGAGTCAGCGGTGAGTTGAGATCACACGCGTCTGCGGGCACTCGCGACCGACGCCGACAGACGACTGACCGACCCACTATAAAAGTTGGATCATGATTACTTAGGCAGATTATTTGTAGCAATAACATTTAAAGTGGTAACTTAATTTTCTCAAAGTAAAGTTTTTTAAAGATTTTATTTCTATATGAAATCACGCCATCCATTACCAGGCAATTGGTGCAGATATAAACCCCTGCTAGACATTATAACTTTACTAAATTATAGTTATATTTGTTTTATTATAAAAGCTGAATTTAATATTACTTTGGGAGGCCCCAAGGGTGCTTTTTATACCTTTAAAAATCATCCTAGCTATCCATATTACCTGCATAAGCAACTAAGATCCAAACTTCATACCTAGTCGCTTATATTTTTTATCCGTATATACCACGCAGAGAAACATTCAGCATTTTTAAAATATGGAAGGTTTGGTCGTCGCGGGCTCTCGGTCTGTTTATGTGCCAAAAATAATAGACAATTTGACATGTTTTGACATTTCAAATCAAACTGACATAAAAAGTTTCGAATTCTTAATTCTTTATTTTCGGCCAGCAGTGAAAAAAAGTTTTTAGTAAAGAAAATAGGTATAGAAGCACTAAAAATGATAAAATAAAACTTTTTTTCCAAAAAAAGTTAACCGACTTCCATCTTAAAACTTAAAATCATGAAATAACAATAAAGAATAATGTATTAGCATGCTACCTACTGAATGAGGTGAAGTCGGTGCCAAATTGAATATTAAATAATCTAAATTACAATACAAAATGCCTAGCTAAACAATTACATAACACCCTTACTCCTGCACTTGGCTGGCACCGACTTCACCTCATTCAGTAGGTAGCATGCTAATACATTTTTAGGGTTCCGAAGTAAACAAGGAACCCTTATAGTTTCGTCATGTCTGTCCGTCCGTCCGTCCGTCCGTCTGTCTGCGGCTAATCTCAGAGACTACTAGTACTAGAAAGCTGTAATTTGGTAGATATATACATATTTATTACGCGGAGCGAACTGTAGAATAAAATTAAGAAAAATATTTTTTTTTAGGGGGCCTCCCCTACACCTAAAGTGGGGATGATTTTTTTTTTCTCTCGATTATACCATCGTGTGGGGTATCATTTGATAGGTCTTTTAAAAATATTCTGAGTGTCTATAGAACATTTTTTGATTTAGGGATCCGTGTGCGAAATATTTAACTTTAAAGTGATAAATTTTGTTAGAGTCAAGTGTCCCCCCCCTCGAACAGGAAAATGGTGGAGGGTGGTTACATGAAACAAATTATAATAACTAGCAAATATAATGAATTTAAAAGGAAAATTATCACGGCTATGTAGACTTTACGCGTTAATTAGTAATAGACGATAAACTTACAAAATTGATTTTAGTATGAAAAATATTCATAAGAAAAATTTTCATTCTATATGATGGTATTTACTTAGGTTATTTTCATTAGTTATATAAAAGTGGAAGTAAATATAAGTTCATGTGTCCGCATTTCTACAGGATGTACCTTCGGAACCCTACATTGCGCGTGGCCCAACACGCACTTGACCAATTATTCTTTATTGTTATTTCATGATTTTAAGTTTTATGATGGAAGTCGGTTAATTTTTTTTGGAAAAAAAGTTTTATGATATCAGTGCATTGGTGTCCTGAACACAAAAATATGAGGTTGTCAGCAACTGTACATATTACTTTGTATATATATCGTACTAGCTGGCGCCCGCGGCTTCGCTCACACACCACACACATCTACCTGCATGCCAAATTTCATCCCGATCCGTCCAGTGGTTTGGGCTGTGCGTTGATAGATCACTATGTCAGTCAGTCAGTCTGAGTTATATTAATATATATAACTGTAAGTCTAAAAATTCCTTCAAAAACCTGTCAGATTAATGCTGGATAGAATATTCATATGAGTCAAAGCAAGTTTTAAGAATTTGCGGTAAAGAACTAGGAAATAAAGGTAAATATCCGTGCTTTAATTTCAATCATGCTACAATTTTCATAAACTTCAAAGGTTTTGCTGACACAAAGCTTTTTATTTGAGCGAAAAACGTGTAGAGGCTTCGTAGTATGTGTAAATGTGCTACGCAACGTCTACGAAAAGCTACGAGCATTGCCGTGAAGTCTACGATATCTCGTAGCTGGCACGCTCGGCTACACCTCGTACAAATATTGCATGTTGGCAACATTGCATGTATAGGAATTTATTGTTGAATCTTCACACAATAGTGTGTCTCGGCGCCCAGTTTAAATTGGTATTGTTATCTTGCACTGCCGCAGACGGTTACTTTTCTAATCAGTTTTTCATTTTACTGTTACAGTGATACGGCCTTGGCCTTATTGTTGATATTATTTATTTTTGATTATGTTTTCGTGTAATGTTATTTTTATTTAATCTAAATATATTTTAATAATAACTTACGTATGTAACTATGAATATGAATTACTGAATTAATTTATTGTATTATTTAAAGAATTCTTATTGTTGTGGAAGAGAGAAATTTTCTGACACAGACATTATTTGTCTAATAGGAGATCAGACTCGATTTATTGTAACGAAGACTCTTTCTGATAAAATAGACTAGTTTTTTCGTCCGTTGCTTTCGTATAGTTTGCCATCTTATTTCTGTGTAATTTTTTAACCTTTGTTTACAATGCTGTATTATAAAAAAAAAAAACTTACAAAATAATGTAGTCTAATCAATTTAAATATTAAAACACGCTAAATTTTATGTTGTATCTCGTAAGTTCTTAATGTTCGTTATGTTCATTCCGCAAATATGAATAAAAAAAACCGGCCAAGTGCGAGTCAAGCTCGCGCACGGTGGGTTCCGTATCCAAAAAGCATCTCACATAGCTCTTAACTAAAAGTCCAACTAGTTTCAAAAACAAACTTAACTTTGTAGTTCGATCTCTAAGATTCATACTGCATCGAGCATAAAAATAAGTTTGTAACACTTTTTTATAGACTTCTAACAAAATATTTACAATTTTCAGATTTATTCCTGTATAAGTACTGTAAGACCTTGCTTTTTGCCAAATTTCATAATTTTAGGTCAACGGCAAGTACCCCATAGGTTTTGATTGCTGTCTGAAATCGCAAAATATGCGAAAATTCGCAATATTTACGGGAATATCTCCTGATCGGGTTGTCATAAAATTTTGATTATTTTTTTGCTGAAAGAGACCGTGGATCCGAATATTCGATATTTATTTCAACTTCATACCTTTAAGCGTTCCTGAGAAAAAAAGTTTGAGAGACAGAGAAAAAAAAGTTTGACAGACAGACGGACAACAAAGTGATCTTATAAGATTTCGTTTTTGCCTTCTGAGGTAAGGCACCCTAAAAATTACGAAAATTGACGGTCACCTTCATTCTTTTCAACTTTTTATTCCACTTCCCATCCCACTAATTATAAAATGGCAAAGTTTGGAATTTGTATGTGTTTGATACTCAATCGCGAAAAAATTACTACCTCAATCTGTGTGATTTGTCCGTTTATATTTATTATTTTATTGCCAGAATATTCCTAATTTACTTTCAGCAACGACATCCCTAACACAATTCTTACGTAATTAAGTACAATCATCTTCATATCAAGTTACCCTGCACGGACCTCTATCCAGCGGCAATAGCGGTCAATTTGCGATGAATTTGGGTAGATGCGTAGTTCACTGTACAAAGCGCTCAGCGTGCATCAATAGACGTTTGATTGGATGTCAATCTCCTGCTGCGCTTATAACATGTCTTACGTGGTTTAGATGTTGATTGTATAGAATTTGCTATTTTAAGCTGTGTGACAAACATCGTGGTAGGTTACATGGAAGTAATAGGTACGTACCACGTACATATTGTACTGTACAACGATTTATTAATTCCATGCTTCGATCAACTATAATAGTTGACGATCAGATCCAGGTGACCGTCTACTTTTATAAAATTAATTGTAATCTTAAAGCCAGGTGTTTGCTTTAACCGTAGATCTAGAAAAAATATTTTACATGATTTTTTAATGTGTGAATAACACTACTACTGTGACACCATTGAGACACAATTATCACTTGAAGTTAGCAGGATCTATACCCTGTCCTTTGTAACGTTGCGTTTTATTTGTTCTTTTGAGAAGAAACAGAAAGTACTATTTTGTGAATTAGGTCATCTTTTGAAACCACTAGTGCCATCTGTTGTGCAGGTTGGAAATTAATATTGAAGATGTTTTGACATCTAGCATCATAGAGGTCGCTGTCCTTTGATGATATAGAATATATTTTGAGATTTCTCTTGATTTTATTATTTAATAACCGGAATAAGTAAATATTCTATTCCTAGTCATGTGTTATCCTTTATTTCAATAAAAGGTTTTAAATAAAACTCATCGAATTATAAATTTTATTGTTTGGCAGAACTACTAGGTGTTAAATGTCATAGATTTGACGTTTAAAAAAAATAAAAGGGACGCGTTGACAAAATGGTCGGGACCTCAGCCGGGAGGCACATTATATCGTTTCGTTTCGTCGCCAGGGTAAAGATGAAGGATAAACCTTCATAAAAATGGTATATACAATGCACTAACAGGTAAGGCTTGGATAAAACGCTAGTGTGGTTTTATTTCTGATGTTTGAACATCCCGTGAAGGAATCCATTGTCTGTTTTTTTCTTGTGCTGATTCTGTACAATTCGTTTCAGCCAGCCAAATTGCAGATGGAATATGTTGATGGAATAATGCAACCTGAGTATTTATGTGAACGGTTGGATGGATTGCTTGCGTTGCGCAGATTTAGTAAGTATTTTTGAAATGATATATGCATCGCGCACATGGCCGACTTTGTGCGTGCCTTTGTTCAGAAATTTATGAAATATCTTATTCCAGGAACCGTTCGTCACTAGTAGGCTGGGTTCATGGATGGGGGAGTGTGTCGTAGATTGTTTTGATCAACACGAGATACTCGTAAGTTGTTTTTTTTTATCTAGTTGAAGACATGTGTTGGCCACATGGTTGCAATCTTATAAATGAATAAAATCCATCTCTTTTCTTTCCAGATGGGATTTTACAAGAAAGAATTTTAAAAGAAAGAAATTCAAAAGTTAAGATTTAAGATTTAAAAGTTAAGATTTAAACTTTAAATAAACATCTTTTGAGGTTTAAATATTTGCCCAAATAGTATAGGGGTGATTAGTTTGGTCAATCACAACGGTTGGAGAACCTGTCGGCGTGGAGAGTTCAAGATATACCTGCAGGTTCACCAGGAGACCGTGGTTGCGGCAACAGGAAACGTTTAATCTACGGAATCTTTGGTTAGATCCAAAAAGAGGTACCAAAATTCATCTTATCTTGCTACGTCGAAGCTGGGGAATCAACCTTTGCTTTCCCTTGTATTTGTTACTACACAAAATTGGTAGTTAATCATTTTGAGGAGCTTTAATAAACCACGCGAACCGAATATACTCTCACGACCCTTTATATTTGGAAATTATTATGTTCTCTCTGACTCGGTCATCCTTACACACAAGAGTTTTGCTCATAATAAATAAGGTTATCTAAGAGTTTACATATTTTAAATATTGTACCATCCGTGTCCTCCTAGAGGGGTCATGTTTAAGAGTATAACTGTGCAATATTGTAATGATATCTAAATAATCAATAAATTCTGAGTACCTACCGAGTCCAGACAATTTTATTTTATTTCCATTTAGCTAGTCCGGTTCCAGTTTTTTAACAAATTTCTGAAAGACTCTTAACATAACATAACATTCCATAAAACATTAGAATTACACCTAAAATACCTTTCACCTTATGCAGGTAATCTATATCAATGCTCGTATCTTTCTTATTTTTATAGTTCCTTTACATGGCGGCCGGTAACGCCATTAGGAGACTTGATGAAAATCTACTTCCAGTATTAACATTACAAAAAAATAAAAATAAAAGCTACATTAAATTGTAAAACTAATTAAATTGTGAAGGCACTAGGCCACGTGGTAGATCTCCAATGAGGTGGACAGACCAGATTAAGGCCGCAACTAAGTGCTCGGTTTATGAATGTACCCGGAAAGCTGCAGTCCGAATGACGCCGTATTACAAAAATCATCACGTAACGTGACTCATAATGATGACCACGACCACTCTGGTGTAGGTAGGTGCGTCACTTGCGGCCCATGCGGCCATGCGGCTGTACTTTATATTAGAGATGTGTTTGAAACCCTTTCCGAGCGATGCGCGTACCGTCGCATGCGGCCGTGACGCATCGCTCGGAAAGGGTTTCATACACTCCTGTAATATAAAGTACAGCCGCATGGCCGAATGGGCTGCAAGTGACGCATGACGCAGGCCGCAAGCCGCATTGCTCCGAAGTCTACCTTAAGAAGAATTTGTAAAATAAAGTCCCAAAGAGGCCTCAAAAAAGAGTATAAAGTAAACACATATTCACACTCCTATTTGAATATCAAAATGAGCGTGTTATATCAGTTTGATAATTCCTTTTATTTGCGCATGAAATTAAATTTTCAAGCTAATTGAAAATGTGAGTGGTGGTGGAGACTAGTGGAGAGGATAGCCGATAATCCACAATTGGGTTGTTTTAATTAATTACGGGTGTGATGGACGTGGATTGCAGAATCGAAATTATCGGATATCCGAAAAAGCTAACGTATCCGTAACCTATTTCGCGATGTGAAAATTAAACATTCATTTATAAAAAGTTTACTAATACTTTTTGCCTATTTTAGTTAAATTGAAAGAACACGACATAATTATAATCATAATCACATTTATACCTCCTTTGCTTAGTTATAGTCAGCTTGTCAGTCTTGAAAACTTAATATCAGAAGGAAACTATTATAAATACTATTATAAATAAATTTCATACCCGAAACCGTATCTGAATCTATAATCCTTTATTCCTATTTTTTATATCCAAATCCGATGTGTCATATTCATCACATCACCAGTTTTAATACGGAGTGCACTTATAGTAAATTGATGTGAAAGGCAATTCACATTTGGTACCTAATTAATGTTACGGGAAAATAATTTGCTATAATAAATAATGGGGCTTGCGAATTCAAGTATAGTGTTACAATTGGCAATGATCATTAATAGAGATACACTCGCATGAGTATCCTTATCCATAATCATGACTATTCCTCAGGTACGTTAGTTATATTTGGCATATTTGCCTGACATTGTTTACGCAACATATTTTGTACATTGTCGGGAATTTTTAACGAGTAATATGTGAAAGCTTTTGTTTATAACTTGATTGTGTATTTTTATTAGTTATTAAAACGGATTCGATCCCCGGTCAGGTCAAGATGGAAAATGATCTTTTTCAGATTGGCCTGGGTCTTGGATGTTTATCTATATATGTATTTGTCATAAAATATAGTATCATTGAGTTAGCATCCCATAACACAAGTCCCGAACTTACTTTGGGGCTAACTCAATCTGTGTGATTTGTCCGTATATATTTATATTTATTATTATTATTATTTATTAGTTAATGAAATCACTTATTGTAGTCGAATATTTTTATCATGTCGCTATCCCAGCGCGTTTCAGGTTTCCGGAGTTCGAAACACTTATAAACAAATTGTAGCCTTTATCATTCAAATTTAATGTGCTTTCTATTGGTGAAAGATCAGTATCGGCTCAGTAGTTCCGAAGTTTACTCCATACAAACTCACCTACAAGCACTTCCTCTTACACAAAATTCACTTCATTCTTACTAAATGGGATATAAGACTAAAACTAACTAAAATATAACTATTAATTAATTAAAATTATAAGTAGAGAATGTCCCAGCGTGCCCAGGAAGCTGGCAGCATTGCGTTGGATTGCAATGCTTATTCTTTGAGAAAAGAACTCACCAGCCCTCTAGTCACTCGACACCTTGACCAGCATTTTGCTCAAAATACTTAAAAGTTTATGAGTAGAGGAACCCGACGGGCCTAATGTTTCCACACCATTGGCTCAAATATATATGCATCACCTAGGCATGCATATTTATAATATTAGTGTTGTAGTGTGAAGTGTTATAAAAACACAACACGCAGCGAGCGTGTTTGTGTTCCTGAAAATACTTGTCTCAATATGTTTTTAATTCATATACAAAGAAATACAAGGAAATTTATCAGTATTGTTATCTCAATAAATTATAATGATTTCAGCACCAGATAGTCACTTTTCAGTAGAATCTTGTTTCCAAAAACGTAATTTTTGGAATTATTTTGCCGGCTTCGGAAAATACTTAATTCTTGGAAATGCCAGCTTTGAGAAATACTTGTTCCAATGAGTATCTACTAAATTTGTGTTATTAATATAATAAAGAGAAAATTCAAGGTAAATATATAACAGCCTTGTATTTCTAATAGAATATTTTAATACTTGTTCTAATAAGAGTACTACTAAATTTATGTTTAATATAACAAAATGAGAAAATTTAATGTAAATATATGGCAGCCTTGTATTTTCAATAGAATATTGTGATGTTTTAGCGTCATAAGACTAGCTATTCATAGTTTGGTCACCATTTCAGCAAACCACCTGCGTTCGCTCCACTGAGCCGTTATTGATACGCCATGTTAAAATATTAATTAAAAGGCTTACTGTGACCAGGTTGTCCAAAACGGTCACGTTGACGAATCAAAATATGATCTCCTAAATATTTGAAAATGAACTTTATTACATCACCAATAAGGTTAATTTTTAAGAATTTAGGAAATAGGAAATCCTAATCCTAACTAATATTATAAATGCGAAAGTGAGTTTGTTTGTTACCTCTTCACGCTTTATCTACTTAACCAATCTTTCTGAAAATTCGCATACACATAGTTTAAAGTACGGAGAAGGAAATAGGGTACCATTCCATTTTCCATCAGTCGTTGCCCAAATGCATGGGGTTTTCATGGTATCGAACTTTTTACAAATATTTATCCCATACATTTTTATATGGAGCCCAAATATTTTTACAAAATGTGTTTTTTTTTTATTTACCCCGCTGATTTATGAAAGAAATAGGATTTTTATGAAATAGAAGATACTTTAGGAACACTTTGGCATCAGTTTCATTTGTGTTGGTCGATCCCATACATTTTTATATGGAGCCCAATAATTTTTACAAAACTTTTTTTTTTTATTAACCCCACTGATTTATGAAAAAAAAGTATTTTAATGAAATAATAGACATTTTAGAAATGTGGCGTACTAGCGGAGCTTGTTCCCGGCCACCCGCACTGAGCTGTGACTCATGACATTGAGATCCGTCTCGGCGTACGGTCGGGTGACTGAGTGCGAGCAGTCGCCACTCATAGTTAATATCAAGTTGTTCTGTACCAACTTCTATCCATATTAATGTTAGTCTAGCAATACGGGGGAACACCAGTTATGAGGCCGTGGTGTACCTCATGCGCGGGACGAGGGGCGCATGACGATTGCCGTATACCTAATATCAGCCAGTACGGCACATGGCGACGAGGATGGGATTTTGTAAGTTTATTTTTATCATTCTTATACTCAAAAAAAAAAAAAAAAAAGAAGAAGGTATATTCAATTTAATTTTATGATCCTATCGCTGGGCTACCGCCTGCGTTAGAATTAGATACTTATTCGAGGGTAGAATCCTCAAAGATAAAAAATAATATTAATATATCGTATACTATTATTAGCCATCTCATTAATCAATAATTCAGTCAAAGGATACAAAATGACCTTGTTGGCTTTAGTCCTATAGACGCCTCAAAAGTAAATCAACAACAATACTTTTCTATATAAATATTAATTTCAATATTTTCCTGCCTCTATCGCTTGGTCATAGTTGCCGTGATAGTTATGAATATTACCCTCATTTGAAAAAAAAATATATATATGAAAGAAAATGTTTAGTACTGAACAATGAAAGACAAATACAGATTGTATGTATATTTCACGTAATATTTAATGACTCGAATGATGAGCGGCACCTAGCTGTTGTATGACCTAGCTATTGTAGCTTGCCGCTTAATACAATGTAAGTTATTCTGTTAACAATGGTTTTTTTTCAGTACATTTAAAATATGAATGCATATTTTGGTTTCCTTATGTGGAAACTTCAGGTTAAAACGTAAATACAGTGATACGAATCTTGAGGTCATCGGCTGGACCGGCAGGACACAAGACGGAATATCATATTACCCACTAATTGATTGATTATTTTGCTGAGGGCGAAGTATATAACTCAATTACTTTTAATTTAACTTCGATTGTCCATTTAACGATTTACCATAAAAATGTTTGAAGCTCGATGTCGTGTCACTTGACAGATACAGCGAATTTTCAAATTTTCATCTTCTAAAGTATGGATTACCTTTGCTATTTTCAGAATAGAAAAAAAAACCTGTTTATTTTATTGAAAATAAAAATATTTATTTCGTCACCACAATCAATCAATCAGTTAAAACTTCGTCTTTAAAGTTAATACTTAGACGGTATTATTTAATATAAATGCAACCAGGGATTGTGGTCGGTTGATACCCGAACTAGAAAAATCCTGTGTCCCTGGTTCCAAACCAGAATGAATATTATTAACTGATAGTTAATCGATGGTGTACTATTTACAGGTAAACATTGTGTTAGCCATATAAAATGTATATTTGAATATCGTGTTGGAAAAAAAGCAACAGAATTTGAACTAAGAGTATATTAAAATAGAAATAGGTATTTAAACAATACAAAGACGCAAATCAATTTAAGAAGGAACTATGGGTAATCAGCCTTGATATGAGTCTCAAAATATAAGAATCCTTTGAACCAAATAGTTCGAACTTGGCTAGTCTTGTAAACAAACTACCTGCCGAGATGCAATAAAATCCACAAAAAGAAGAAATTTTTTTACAATTATTAAAATAATTCATCTGGTTTCAAAGTATATAATGTTTAACCAGTATAATTTCAGCTTATGATTGACCGTAACACATATAATGTGTCCAGTATACAATTTACATTACTGAATGTTTGTTTGAGACTTGTTCACTGTATTTCTTCTCTGTGATTCCAATGTTCGAGGAGCTAGGACTGGTTTATGTAATACGGCGGCCCATCACGGCTTTGCACGGGTCGGGTATCCTATGTTTTGCATTGCATATAAGGGTAACCTTTGTTATTCAAAAATAATGTATCTTTCTTGTATGTTAACACCTGAGTAGCTGATGCTGATAAGATAATAAATAAATAGATGCTGCTGAGATAAAAGCAAATGTATTCGAAAATACTTAAATGCTAATGAGTACACGAACGCGATGCGATGATGTGCGAAGGTGAATCGTAAACTGATTGATAGATAGACAAAAATATGCATTCGTGTAATAATGCTTACCGGGCGATTTGTATGTGCGGTGAAACCGTACAATTCTGATGAAATAAGAAATTTCAAATTGATCCAGTGATTAAGATTTTCATTACAGTAGATATAACAAAAACAACAAATCTTCAATTTTTGTAATATGAGTTTGGAAGTGTAAGAAATGTACTGTAAGTGTATTGTACACTATAATGTAATGTATATTCAATAAGAAATAAGTAAAATAAATAGAAATACCTAAAGTAACCAATAGTGCTGCCTGAAAATTGACGAATTTGAATACGAGTACCAAAAAATAAAAGCAGGAATGAGTACTTAGCATAGGTACTTAAACACAATATGTAAAATATGTCGATAAGTATATACATGTACAAAGTTTAAGCCACTAGGAAACCAATATTCTATAGATTAATAGATTTTTATGTACCTACTTAACTTTATTATGCATTTACAGTCTACTCTGTAAAATACAATGGTATTTTATTTAGAGGAATTTCATATTTTCTCAATGGTGAAAACGTGAATTAAATTTATTGCGAACGATTTTAGTATGATCGTATTTTTATGTACCTACTTAACTTTATTATGCATTTACAGTCTACTCTGTAAAATACAATGGTATTTTATTTAGAGGAATTTCATATTTTCTCAATGGTGAAAACGTGAATTAAATTTATTGCGAACGATTTTAGTATGATCGTTCGGTCCTGATAAATACAGTAACTGGTTTATACCTAACGATTTTGATACTTTTCAATATTATAACTACTTTAATTAACGAAGGCACACTCGGTTGTTTATATACGAGTATGTTTACATTAATTTACATCACAATTGTACAACAATGAGCAAGTAGGTGTAGGTACTACACATGCATGGACAAAGTACACTAATTGTTCTTTAATGCACTAAATACCATAATATACGATGAAAAAACAAACTATCTATAGTTTAGTTTTGTTTGTTTGTAAACTCTTTATACATAATGAAACAAAAAGAGAGACGTACAATGGCGGACTTATCCCAAAAAGGGATTTCTTCCAGTCAACCAAGTGTTTGAAAGAAATAAGAAATTAAAATTTCCAATTGTAAATGTGTAGATAGAGGTTATTTTCTATAGATCATTGACGGATTAAATAAAAAATGATCACTAGAGTTGTCACGACAACACAGTTAAAATATTTAAGATCATTGTATCAAATCAATGTTACTTGTACTATTGATAAATTAAATTACTCGAGCTTGGCAATTAAATTGCAAGAAATCAGCATTAAATTGCTAAAGTTACCTTTATAAACCAAAGTATAATTTTAAATAAATCAATATTATAGATATTTAAGTAAATACTAATGTGCTATGGAATAATGTTCTTCCAACCAGGTATTGAAGTTTATATTTATTGATAATATACAATATGTGAGTTTTGTGAGGAAAAAAATATGTGTAAGGACAATGATGACCTCTGTGTGTGGTCCCGGGATAAATTCTCGGTCGGGTCAAATGATTTTTTTCAATCAACCTGAGTCTAGTGGTATGCTATCCTACAAAAAAAAAAGAGTCCTACTGTTAACAGCTAATTCGTAAAGAGTAACGACAATAACGAATAAAGTAACGACTGTTATAAATTTAACAGCTATTCCACGAAGGTAGAAAAGTAATGATTGTGGTGTAGCAGCTACGAGTATAAAATTATTGGAAAGACGTCCAATGTCAGCAAATCCATGTTGTTGGGTTGTTATTTAAAAAATAAATGTGTTAAAAAAATATTGTAGGTACATGTATATGTCTGACAGCTACTTGGTGATGACCAATGTTAGCAAATTAATGTTGTTGCATTGTAATATAATATATGTATAGTAGAAAAAATATACACATAGATTACTAAAAACTCGAATTACATGCTGAACATGCATGCTATAGGCAAGTTACAAAAAGCTCGTTGCCAAATTGAGTTTGGTGGAGAAATACGGAATAGTCACTTCTCAGCTGATAGGTACATGAATAAGTACAATGAATATGTATTGTTATAAACAATAATAGGAATATTACATATAATTTATTAATATAATTATTGTAATAAAGAAAAATTAATCATTTTAAAAACTAAAATAAAACTAAAAAAAAAAAAAAATATGTTATACAGTCATGACAAGATGTTGCTCAGAAGAGTGACAGTATTGCCAAGTTGATTAGAAATGCTGATCCTTGGATAAAATTAGATTAATTAATTATTAGTTGTTTTTAAACAGATTTTGCTTGTAAACAACGCATCATGATTTGTTGATAGCAAATCCTTATCTGTATAGTTTTTTATAGAGATGATCTATAGGCTGATCCGGCTATATGTAGATCCATAATTTCCTTCCTGTCCAAAATAACTAACAATATTTCTGACATTTCTTTAAAGTTTTGACACATTGTAACAGTTGTCATTGTTCATTTTCCAACTGTAGTAATTATTACAGAATACTATTTCTACAAACATCAAACCTGGTAGTCCAATCTAAAATACTTGAAAAAAAAAATGATGAAACCACATATAAATAAATACAATGATACGTGGTTATTATTACAATTCGGTTAACTGAAAACCTAGTATCGACCTCTGACATCATGGGGATGAATTTATAGTACGAAAGACATAAGAAGAAAAAAAAAGGAAAAGTGGCCGATGTTGGGAAAGTGGATATGTTGACTGATAATTTAAACTTTGTTGGTTATGATGAGATTGAAATCTGTGAAACTAAATGACTTTCGGTAAAGGAAATGTCGCAGAATATTTTAATGATCCCGATTTGCGAGATGAGAATCGAAATTTATTGATGCAGATATTTATATGATTCCTATGAGATTGTTCGCGTTCTTTATACGTCATGTAAAAACATATCAAAATAAAAAATAGAAAACATGTCATGTTAGAATGACATAATAGGGACCAATACTGTAATGAGTTTCTTTCGGCGTTTCTTCTCAGCAGTGGTCGTTCCGAAACGCTGGTAGTTTGCAGCTTTAAGAATTGTGATGCTGTATAATTTGAAATTTGATGTAAAGGGTTACTTTTGATTTTGATTTCATACTAGTGGTCACTAAATTTATTGACAACCTTTGTCTGTATTAAAATCATTAAAAGAAGGGAGGGATGTGGCGTACTAGCGGAGCTTGTTCCCGGCCACCCGCACTGAGCTGTGACTCATGACATTGAGATCCGTCTCGGCGTACGGTCGGGTGACTGAGTGCGAGCAGTCGCCACTCATAGTTAATATCAAGTTGTTCTGTACCAACTTCTATCCATATTAATGTTAGTCTAGCAATACGGGGGAACACCAGTTATGAGGCCGTGGTGTACCTCATGCGCGGGACGAGGGGCGCATGACGATTGCCGTATACCTAATATCAGCCAGTACGGCACAAGAAACACTATAGCATCAGTCCCATTTGTGTTGGTGAGAGGGGACGGAGCCCATACATTGGTGCCCTATGTCCTTTAAATGATTTTTTATCATAATAAAAATCAATACGCTTATCAAAACAAATTAAAACTACAAACACTTTCCAGGTATTTGTTTTAAAAATTGAGCAAACAATTTCTTTTTCATTCCATAAAACTGATAAAAAATGTTCATTGCCAACGTAGTTCCAGGAAAAAATGTTTATCGGAGATTACTACGAACGAAACGAGTCCAATAATAATTATGTCCCTTTATTATTTTCTCTTAAATTTGTATTTTCTGTATCATCATGTTTTTTAGTTGTAAGGTTGCCTGGCAATGAGTTTCCAGGAATCCTTATCCAGAGCGATTTCAATACTTAGTTGCTTTGGCCCGATTACAAATATGGGCCAGAAGACAACAAGTCTAATCAACTACAGTCCAATTACAATCTTTACTTGGGTCGGATTTTAGCAATTTCAGTCCGGTGAACTCCGGTCTCATTGACACATGGACGGTTTGCAGAAAACAATTGTTAAAATAAAAATTATCATTTTTAACAAATCAACCAATCAGGTGAAAACCTACTTATTTTTTTTATATAAAATTTTCTAAATTACTCAACCTTGACTAACTACCTAAGAACTTATTCTTTAGTCAAATAGCATTTTAAATAACCCAGTCATCATCCCCATTGCACTGAGCCAATTTCGGTCGCGTACGCAACCGTATTTTCGTAAATATGAGGAGACGGGTGGGATGAGATGACAGATGACTAGGTTTGTTCGGGTTTATATAGAAATAAGTTCGTACCCAAATGTTTGGTATATAGTTTTCGATCGTTATAAAATGATTTGAACTTTCTTTCGTACTTATTTATTTATTTTATTTTTTATTTTTTAGAATACAATCATTGAAGCACTTATAATATAGATTAAGGAGTCGTAAGTCGTAATCCAAAAATATGTACGCCTAAACACTTGGAATGAAAAACAATAATTTGACAAACACTAGAGATACATATTTCAAGTTTTCAAATGATTGGCTAAACGCTTACAAAACAAAAAATAGAAAAAAGAGTAAAGTGAAGTGAAATAGAAAATAATAATAACAATGTAGGTTATAAATTTCAGAGCAAAAAAAAGCAGTTAATTTCATTTGTCACAAAAGTATTGCGTTGTAAGATGTACTCGTAGTTTAGTGGAAAAAGGACTTGATCCTGGAACTCAAAAAAGGGCTCTACTCCACATATCACCTCATCGTCGAATTTTATACCAAGCAAGTGCTTTTTCAGGTGAGCAGAAAGGTAAAAATCACTAGGAGCTAGGTCCAGAGAATATGGTGGGTGCTGCATCAATTTAAACCCAGGAGATCGGATGGCAGCGCCTGCAACATCAGATCGGTGGGCAAGCGCATTATCGTGATGAATAAATATTTCCAGCACTCAATTTTCCTCGACGTTTCTTTTTTAGTTCTCGCATAGTTTTTTCATCAATGATGCTCTTCGGTTATTGTCTCTCCTAATGTATCTTCGGGATTCCGGAAAACAGTTGCAATTATGTGGCCAGTGGTCGTTGTTGGACGCGCGGAGCATAGGTCGTCATTGCAGGCAGCTCTACCACGTTTAAATTTAAAGCAGCAGTATGCCACTGAAGAATAAGACGGAGCATCGTATGCCCAAGTAGACTGCAGTTCTACAAAAACACTTTTTGTACAAAAAATTTCGAGGAAGAAATATTTAATAACTGCACGAAGTTCGAATTGATGATTTTTGCATACGAGTGAAATTTCCGCCAAATGTTAAGTTGGAAAAAAATATTGTGTGAAGTTTTTGATTTAGTTTTTTCTGGCGAAAGCTACTAAGGAATAAAAGATTCGAAAAAAGTAGAACGTATTCCTATAACTCATTGATAAGTGTCCTATTCCAAGCACTTATTAATCAACCTAGTATCTAAGTTTCTTTATTCTACCATAAGTCCTGAACGGCTTAACAGATTTTGATACCAGAGGTATTTTTAGATTCCTTTCATTCCTGCGAGTGACATAGGTTATATAGGCGTTGTCAGTAGTGTATGTTATTTTTTAATAATTAGCTTGTTCTCAAACTATTTCTCTCCCACAGATGGAGAAGGCGAACCGCAAATACATCCTCACCCAGGGCCCACTGGCTTTCACAGTGAGCCACTTCTGGTTGATGGTCTGGGAGCAAAATAGCCGCGCTATTCTGATGCTGAACAAGATCATCGAGAAGAACGAGATCAAGTGCCACTGGTACTGGCCCCACGGGATTGGGGACCAGCACAAGATGGAGCTCACCGACGTGAAGCTCACGGTACAGCAGGTCAGCGAAGAGGACTGCAACTACTACTGCACGAGAGTATTCAAGTAAGAATCATAAACAAATAAATCCTAATCCTAACTGTAGTATTACTAGCTGCGCCCCGGGGCTTCGCTCCCATGTGAATTTCGGGATAAAAAGCACCCTATGTGTTATTCGCGGTATTTTTCTACACGTATACCAAATTTCATCGAAATCCGTCCAGTAGAGTTTGCGTGATTGAGTAACAAACATCCTCACAAACTCACATCCAAACTTTCGCCTTTATAATATTAGTAGCATAAATGCGAAAGTGAGTTTGTTTGTTACCTCTTCACACTTTATCTATTGAACTAATCTTCATGCAATGTCGCATTCACATAGAAGTGCTGAGAGTACGAACTATGTAAATGCGAAATTTCAGTGCATAGGGATACCTTTCATACCCGGGAAATAGCACTGTTCCTGTGGGAAATTCACGCGGGCGAAGCGGCGGGCAAAAGCTAGTCAAATAAATCCTACTAATAATATAAATGCTGGAGTTTGGATGTGAGTTTGTGAGAATGTTTGTTACTCAATCACGCAAAATCTACTGTACGGATTTCGATGAAATTTGGTATACGGGTAGAAACACACCGGGATTAGCACATTTTGTCCTTTTTGTCCCTAAATTAATATAATATATCCGGACAAATCACACAGAGTTCGCCCCAAACCCAAAGTTAGTCCGAGACTTGTGATAAGGGATACTAACTCAACCAAACTATATTTTATAATTTATAACAAATACACATATAGATAAACATCCAAGACCCAAGCAAATCTGAAAAAGATCATTTTACATCGAATCCGAGACCACCGGTGTGGCAGTCCGGCATGATGACCGTTGAGCCACGAAGGTCGTCAAGTCATCATTTCAGTAATACCTCAAAGATCTTATCGCCTATCCTTAAAGATCATTTTGCCTTGTAGTTTCTGACTACTCTAATGAAGAATACCGTACTTTTTTTTTCTGCCCTGTGGGCGTCGTCGCTAGTTAAAATATTTTTGATATTTCCAATATTCTATTTTTGTTGCTCAATATTTGTATCACAATTTATTTCGCACGCAAAAAATTAAAAGTTCGTATTTGAAAAATAATTCCAGTGAAATATTTGCCAGCCCTTTTATACAGAATTCTGCGAAGAGTGCTTCTATATTGGCCCTGTCCATTTCATAAAACATAGAGGAACTCTGAACGTAGGTACTCGTATTGCTTTTTGCTCCCGGCTTTGTATACGGTTCGCTAATGAAATAGAAATTCCATTACCTTTGTCAATTAACTAGTCTTTCTACGCAGTCTGTATCAAAAACAAACATTTGAGAGCATTGATGGGTTGGGATTTTTTATATATCTTTTTATACTCGTCGATTTTTATCAATCCAGTAATTGAGTTACAATTATATCTGCATTTTTACCAGACATGTTCTTTTGCCGGTTCCATACCTCTTGTAATATACAGCAATCTATACTGTATATGTACTATAATATTATTAACCTTATGAGGTTGTTTGTTCAAATAAAACACGCGCTATACTCAAAAAGTACGGGTCTGATTCGAAAAATTATACCTGTAAATTATAGCCATATTTCTAAAGATGATACATAAAAAGAAGTTACATTCAAAAGAAGAAGGATAGAGGCTATCCACAATCCCGGAATTTCTCATTGAAATGTTAAAATTATGTTTATGAATAGGAAAACATACGTTTAGATGCAAATTTAACCAAGGCAGAGATATATTTAAAAATATATTGATATGATATCTAAAATATTCATTTTTAGAGTTCCGTACCTCAGAAGGCAAAAACGGAACCCTTATAAGATCACTTTGTTGTCCGTCTGTCTGTCAAACTTTTTTTCTCAGGAACGCTTGAAGGTATCAAGTTGAAATTAATATGGAATACGCGGATCCACGGTCTCTTTCAGCAAAAAAATAATCAAAATTAATTATATGTTAATGCGATCAGTAGTTAATACCGTAAATGTTGCGATTTCTTTTGCATATTTTGCGATTTCAGACAGCAATCAAAACTTATGGGGGATACTTCCTGTTGATCTAAAATTATGAAATTTGGCAAAAAGCAAGATCTCAGTACTCGCACAGCGATAAATCTAAAAGTTGTAAATATGTTGTTGGAAGTTTAAAAAAAAGTGTTACAAACTTATTTTTGCGCTCGATTCAGTATGAATCCTAGGGATCGAACTGCAAAGTTAAGTTTGTTTTTGAAACTAGTTGGTCTTTTAGTTGAGTTATAATTTGAGATGCTTTGCGTGTGCGGAACTCTCGGTGCGCGAGTTTGACTCGCACTTGGCCGGTTTTTTTAAATATTTGCCCGCTTTTTGTAAACACGAATACACTTGGAATCCTTAAGAGGCTTTCATCGGAATTAAAATATTACATAAAAAAATTGCCCTCTGGGAAAAGAATTAAGTGAATTAATAGCAAATAAGTACGCGTATGTAATGTAAGGTTCAAAGGAAATACTAAATACAAGGTTTTTCAAAGTAGAACCATTTTTCCTTTTATAAGCTATTTACTCATGATAATATAATAACAAAGCTTCCTCGGAATTTCGTTCTCATATTTATATGATGAATTTTTTATCAGTTTTGAATAATTTACTTTCTTTTTTACTTCTGTTTTATTTCGATTTAGTTACTAAACAAAGCAAAAATAAAGCTTTAAAAACACCAGTCAGAGGACTATCAAGTCGGCTAGAAGCATCTGTAATATAAAATCACTGCAATCTAACGACAGAAGCCATTTTACATAGTATTGTATAGTTATCTGTCTAGTCACCTTAGATATCGGTCGATGAAAACTACTATATTTTAAGCCAGAATTATCTACTGACGAGGTAAATGCAGGGCCGCCTGAGATAGAGGCATTCCAAAGATACATTTTTATCTTCGCTGAATATCATTATTATACTTTTTATTACCTAGTTCTTGTCCATGGTAATCTTTAGATATCTTTAGAATCTTATTAATGTTATCTCCATACCCTATTTAATGCAAGTAAATAATTAGAAGCTCCAATTGTACATTGACGTATTACCTAACTTATCAATTTTGATTAGTGTTGAGTTTAGCAAGTTGCCTAAACTATTGAGACGATTTAGATGGATTGGATGAATTTACCAATTACTAGTGGTTCGCCGCGAACTTAGACCTCGCGATTATTATTTTAAAATATCTCAAAAACGGCTGAACCGATTTGGTTGCGCAACGAACTTAAAAATTCTATGGATAGATGCTACACGTATTCTTAATATCATCGAAATTAACTCAACGGTTCGAGAGTTATCGCGGAACAAACATACATACTTACATACATACATACAAACAATGTTGTTTTCGCCCCAACTTGAATTATAGCCCTCGCTCGCTCTGCTCGCTCGATCAATTATATTGTTAACAATACATACATTTTGTTGATTGCTTAACTAAATTTTCTCGATATGTCGTAGTTTTCAATTCTGCAAACACATATTCGATATCAGTCTGACAATAAAACTTCTGATTCAAATGAAATATACGTTTGCGTACACACAGCGGAAAATTCTGGGAACATATGATTTTGTGCGAAAAGGCGCGATTCCCGTAATTGCTCACTGGCTACAAGGTAGCCATGGTGACTGCGGACCACAGTAATCTAAATAGTATGCTTTGAACGAACGTCGCAGCGCTTTCAAGTGAAAATTGAATTCTGGGCCCCGTTTATGTAAAGTGCCGCCGGTCGCAGACGGCCTGTCTACATGGCTGCACAACTAGGTACCGTATCTTCGTCTGGTCTGAATTTGTGTTGACATAGCTACGTCATCTCCAGATATAACTTGCCAATAACAGTTATTTCAGCGGAAATATGTTGTGACAAAGCATAATCGACTACAATAGAATATTTGTTAATAGAATAGTGTTCGGACGTATATGTTAATTAGAGATTTAGAGGGCTTTTTTAAAACCAAACGACTTTGAAATCCAACGACGCGCTGAGCTTAACACCAAGCGCGATGAGTTAAAAGCCCGACCACCTGTGCTAACTCAATACAATTATATTAACGGTGTGCTCACATGCCCGCAGTGTGCGAGGATCTTCTCCAATAAGATTGGCTACATAAGCCACATGCGCGCTCACGAGAGAGCCCTCAACTCATGAAGTGGTCGCCATGCCCGAAATCGGTCGGACACATACACATGTTAATTAGCATGAGCTTGGTACTTTGTTTCCGTGTGAATTTGGGAAAGTTCTCTCTCTGCATTCCCTTACACTCCCTATTATCTCTAAAGAACCTATCTAGTCTACATTTCAAATTTCAGCTTCCTACGCCACGTAGTCGTTGTCTGTCTGTCACTCAGCCAGTAACGGTGAATTTTATATATATTCATGATGATTGATGATACTGATTGAGTGATCTGTACTCTATATCCATATCCAGCAAAAAAACTTTACAAACATTTTACTTTACAACCTACGCTACAGACGTTTCTGGAAAATTCTTTAAAAAGAATTCCCTACGCGGGTAATTTACCATACAAAATTTCGTCACGAAATCCGGAAAATACCTTTATCTTAAAAGTTAAAAAGGCAAATATATTATTGGGACTGAGTTATCTTTTCAGCAGTAACAAATTAGAAATTGTAGTAATGCGTAGTTTCAACAATTATGATCATGGAAATTCTCCATTTCTCTATCTATGAATTTCTGAATAAACATTGAATATTCAAGGTTTGATTGAATTAAGTCAAACTATTGAGAAATTTATTGGATTCCTGGCATTCGGTTTAGACTAGAACCAGAGTCCTCAATTAGTGCATTTCGCATATCGTCCGTCTGTTCTATATTTTCAGTTCGCTAACTTCATATCAGAATCACTCAGAATGTTTTATGTTGTAGGTACAACGTGGTAAAATTCAGTGGTTCTCAAAGTTTGTAGTGGGCGTAGGGACCGAGTGCTGTCTCGCCTTTGGCCGTGAACCCTTAAACACGCCGTTCCTATAGTACCTATGGTAAATGTTTCACTGAGATAATGATTCAATCCTTAGATTTACAATACAAATGAACAAGATACACACACCCTAAGTAATATCGATACAAAAACTTCCGAACGTGGTTGGGTGGTTGTATCGTATAGATAAATTAACGTAAGACACGTAAAAAAGATCCCTTTAATTTAGCTCTTAATCATCATGCACGTAGGAGCGAAATTAAAGTGTCAATGAATGTCAATTAAACAAATTTATATTTATACGTGTAGATACCGCCAAGTCATCTCATGCCACACTATACTTTTTCAATACACTTTTTTCAGCTTTATTTCATGCTCAAGCTCTTGTTTTAAACTATAAAAAGTTAACATTAGGTATATTGTGGATCAGCTTTTACCCACGGCTTCGCTCGCGTAAATTTTACACCAAAACCCATCCCGTCCATTGGTGAAAACCGCATGAAAATCCGTTTTTGAGTATATCGCGACGACGCGCTGTGAAATTTTATTTTATACTAGCTGCGCCCCTGGGCTTCGTTCCCGTGGGAATTTCGGGATAAAAAGTACCCTATGTGCTATTCCCGGTATTTTTCTACCCGTATACCAAATTTTATCGAAATCCGTCCAGTAAATTTTGCGTGATTGAGTAACAAACATCCTCACAAACTTACAAAGTCACTAACTCACATCCATACTTTCGCATTTATCATATTAGTAGGGTGAGCATTTTTTCATACTGTATTTCGTGTGCCGAAGCAAAGTAAACATTAAATCCAAAATAGTTACGAACAAAGAAGTTTTGGAAACCTTGTTACTATTAATTACTGTGACCGAACGGATCTGTTTGTTGTCAGTGCCTAACTCACTCCCTAACTCCGATGTATTAATTATATTAGTCGCATAACTCCGTTCCCCTTTGTTGCACGAATTAAATGCAAGCGCATGTAGTCTAACTATTGTTGGTTGTTTCCGAAATGTCACAAACTTTCGCATACTATTAGCACAGGGCGGGCGCTTCATAGAAACGGCGCGTCAAGTATACCTACTACTACTACAAATGAAACTGTATGTCAGTGAACACGTCAGTAATACGACAATGTGTGCGTTTTCATAGTCATAACGTCCCAATACACAAAAGAACGGGGGAGAAGTGCGGGGGGTGCCATATTGCGGGAGGGACAGGGAGTTTCCTTTCTGTACGTAGCACTTATATTAATTCTATGCTATTAGTTGGATAGTTCTAATTTGATTTAGAAAAGTCATACACCCATAATCTTATATGATCGATGTGTGGATTACGTCGTCTTCATTTTTTCATACTTATTTACTTCAACGACTCAACGACCCAAAGAGGATCTTGGCCTTCGATACAAGAAGCTTCCACTCTTGTTTGCACCACCTCCTGCCAGTCAGCTCTTTGGAGGGCCTCCAGATCTCTTAGGACTGCATCCGTCCAATGTCCAATTTTTTTTATATCGAAATAATAAATTACTGCATTTTTTTTCTTTTTTTTACGAAACAAAACGCAACTTGAAACATTCAGTTCTATTGAAAACTAGCTTGTGCTCGCGAACTTCGTTCGCGCATAATTTCCTATTATTAAGTGTATTATTTTTATGTTAAAATCAAGAAAGTAAAGCATCCATAAAATACAATCCACCATAATTTCTTACCCAAAAAAATAACTTAAGGTAAATGTGCATCCCTATATCTGTGGCCCAATTCTCGTATTCAAAGTAGCTGCGATATTGTGGCGACTTACAGAGTGTGAGCGGCGCGACAATTGTCAAAAATATGGCATTATATATTGTTGCACCGCTTCCACACTGTATGATCGCCACGATATTGCAGCGACTTTGAATTACGAGAATTTAGCCACTGCTGGATCTCTATATATGATGTTCTACGTACGATTGATAAGACATGACATTTCATCATCATAACATAACGCAGCAATAGTTAGTTACTGCAATGTTTTCCAAGAATTGATCGTTTTTGTTATATAACAAACAACAGTAACAATTGTTTGTATACAGCTACCCGTTAGCAGTAACAGGAACCATGTTGAAAGGAACAACGTCATATTTGAACTTCTGAAAATAGCGTAAATTTTAGCATTTGTATAAGACTTATTTGATGTAAAGTTACCAAATTGTTTGCAAAAGAAAGCATGTACGAGAAACCGTGCAAGTACATTGTGTCTCATTTTTCTCTTAAAATTGCTTTGTTATTGAAATGGCGTGGGGGCCAATTCCACTAATTACATTGCACTAATTAGTAGAATAAAGAGCCTGTTATTTCACTCAGGTCCATTTTGTAGGCTTCGGAATGATTGTACTGTCGGCAGATAAACCTGACCTCTGAGTTAGGATTCGGGAAGGAAGGGGGGTAAATTTTATCAGTCTCCGACTGTACTTCATTTATTGCTCTCGGGCTGCGCTATCGCGTTAAAAACTTCGTCTTTGTTTTACCACGAACTACAAGCGGTAACTATATTGTTAATACTAAATCGATACTTTTAAATTATTGTAATGTTTTAGATTACGCATCCAGAAAGGAGAGCTCTGGAGAACTGTAAAACAGGCCCTGCCTACATCAGTCTCCAGTCTCCCTAATCTAACTGCTATTCGTATCTAAGATAAACAGCTACTTAATTGTGAGATTTAAATGTTAGATTGTATGGAAAGAAAGAAAGAATTTTATGGAAAGCAATAAATACATTTTTATCTTTATCTTTAAATAGTATTATCATTTGCAACTACAATAGTTATTTTGAGCCCCTCTGGCAATAATCCGTCTAACGATTGCTAAGGCACGTGCGCAGACTTCAGAGCTTCAGGCTTACTAAAACCATGAATCTCTTGTGTGCTTACTAAGCTCAGTTCCGTCGGAGATGGAATACCTTCTTTACTAATAATCTCGAAGTAGTTTGATACCAAATGACGTTTGATTGTCAGCGGAGATACTGATTGATAAATTGGCTTTGTTTCATCGGCTTTTGCATAGTATTCAAATTCCAGTTTTTCCTACTCTTAAGAACTAAAGCGACCAACTGAAACGGAACAATTATTTTTCCTTCTCAACGGTACAACTTTTTGGTTGGTCTTATTGAAACATTTTATCCCTTCTCAACAATATATAAATTAAATTTTATTAAATGATTTTATAAAAGCCTTAGATTGAGAGTCTTGGAAGAAGGAAAGAGAGGCCTTTGCCCAGTACTAGGACAGTGATGGCTATTAAATAATAATAAAATGATTAAATTTTATAAAAATCATTATGATTAAATTATATTTTCTCTTCTCAGCGGTACAACACAAACGGAAACATTAATCAACTATTTTTCCTTCTCAACAACGGTACAACTTTATGGTTGGTCCGATAGAAACATTAATCAACTACTTTTCCTTCTCAACGGTACAACATTTTGGTTTATCTGATAGAAACATTAATCAACTATTTTTCCTTCTCAACGGTACAACATTTTGGTTGGTCTGATAGAAACATTAATCAACTATTTTTCCTTCTCAACGGTACAACATTTTGGTTGGTCTGATAGAAACATTAATCAACTATTTTTCCTTCTCAACGGTACAACATTTTGGTTTGTCTGATAGAAACATTAATCAACTATTTTTCCTTCTCAACGGTACAACATTTTGGTTTGTCTGATAGAAACATTAATCAACTATTTTTCCTTCTCAACGGTACAACATTTTGGTTTGTCTGATAGAAACATTAATCAACTATTTTTCCTTCTCAACGGTACAACTTTTTGGTTGGTACGATAGAAATATTTTATCGGCTAGCTATTTCCCTAACATAAATTGTATCCCATACGGTGTAAACATAGCCTCCCCGCCCGAATTCCATAACCCTCCAAAACGGGTCACGATCAACACTGAATCAGGACACGTCCAACAGAATCTTCGACCACGAGAGCTCGGAGAGCCGGTCGGTGATCCAGTTCCACTACACGACGTGGCCGGACTTCGGAGTGCCCTCATCTCCCAACGCGTTCCTGGAGTTTCTCAGGAAAGTGCGGGCCTCTGGTTGCCTGAGCGCGGATGTCGGGCCAGCCGTGGTCCACTGCAGTGCCGGCATTGGCCGCTCCGGCACCTTCTGTCTGGTCGACTCTTGTCTTGTCATCGTGAGTATCATTAAAAGGTTCCAGCAAATATATCTGCCCTGCTTAGTGAGTTAATAGACCAAATTGGCCTCTTTGAAGACTTATGTGTTAACACACACCATCACACATAAGATCACCATGTAAGACTAGCGTCTTACATGGTGATCTTACCAGGGCTTGTTATTGGTTGGTACCGGTTTTGAATTCTCATATAGAATACTGGAAAGTCTAAGCCGTAAGTCATATAGAGTCGAAAATATTTTATAATAATTTATATGGCAAATTTTGTACCGGTAAAAAATCCTGGATCTTGATTTTAGAAAGTCTGAGGAATCATAAATTAGGCCTGGTTGAACACAAAATGAAGGAAGATCGCTTATTTATCTAATAACATTTACTTAATTTAATTTAAATAATTCGAAATAAATCAGCTTTTCCATATCTTCCTCCAATCAGTGAAGAAACATGTAATTTCCTCATGCAGATCGAGAGGGAAGGTCTAGACAGCGTGAACATACAAGAGATCCTGCTGGAAATGCGCCGAGACCGTATGGGCCTGATCCAAACCCCTGATCAGTTGCGGTTCTCCTACCAAGCCATCATTGAGGGCGCCAAAAGGCTGGACCCTAGCTGGGTAAGTTGGTCTTCTCCCCCAAGCTCCTTTTTTGTAATATAGGACGGCAAACGAGCCAACGGATTACCGGATGGTAAGCGATCACCGCTGCCCATTGACAAATACAACACCAGGGGTACCACAAGAGTATTGCCGTATATTGGAGATCCCATAGGCCTGGTAGTGTTGTTTGCTGATGACACGCTATTAATTTTCGAGATATACCACCATAGCGATAATGTGGATGCAGTGAAAACAGCCAAATTCTTTTACAAAGCTAAAAAGCCGGTTTCTACTACGTGGCTAGATTTTTAAGCAAATGGTAAAGCCACAGGCATCTGGAAGAGAATGCAATGAGACTGATTCTTGATCATGTTGAAGAGAATCCTCATCCATTTTCATAGACAAACTAGAGTTTTTGACATAGACAATCTTAAAAATAAGGGCTAACGCACACCTTGAGCTCAGACCCAGCGTTTACCCTGAGATAACGCTAGTGTGTCTGAGAGGGCTCCACTATCGCTGTCTAAGCTATGTCGTTAGACAGAGACAGATTGAGCAGCAGGGAACGCCTTTGGTTCCTTCTTATCTTTGTTTTTACTGATTAAATAAGAATTTGTAATTGATGGCCACGATACAGGCTTAGCCTAGTGTGGGATCGCTTGTTACTGTAAATGCATAAATTTTCCATTTTGATGAATAAAGATTGATTGTATGCTCTTGACAGAGCAGTCGTGGTCAGGCATGCTGTTTGGAGACGCAGCACTGTAGCTCTCAATTTCTCATGAACTGATGCTTGGCGGGCGTTTTAATTTAGGGATATGGTTGAACTTTAAACAAATGCCATAACAAGTCCATCTTTCAACAGAAGGAAGATAAAATGGAAGAGAGTATATACTCGCCAGTGGCTGCGGACGAGGAAGAAGCCCCTCCCCCTCCCCCGCCCCGCGCGGAGAGCCTCACCCGCGCCCCTGCCAGGCCCCTACCTGCTATACCTGCCAGCACTTCGCTTGGTAAGTTTTTTTTTTATTCCATAGGGCGGCAAACGAGCAAGCGGGTCACCTGATGGTAAGCGAAGTCTTAATAATAAAGATGAATAATTGTAATAGTGAATCGAGTAAGTTATTTTTTATAATATAAGGCGGCAAACGAGTAAGCTAGTCACCAGATAGTAAGCGAAGTCTTAAGGCGAGACCCAAGGCAGTTTTCGGCTAATTAGAGGAGGTGAGGTGCGGTACGTAAGCTCTGCCGACACAATAAGGTTACTTTTCGAATTTTCTATAATTTGTAATTTTGCTAGCCACTTTTCGTTAGGCTCTTAGGTTATTTATTTTATACGTTTTCTTTTAATTATGATATGAAATATATTTAAAAAATAAACGTGGTATCGTTTTAAATAATTATATTCTTTATTTAATTCTTTAAGAAGATTCTACTGTTATCGCTTAAATTACGGTGATTTTCGACGATAAAGGAAAAAAAAATAGGATTATGTATTATTTTTTTTACCTAGTCTTATTAATATTATATGTAATTTGATTCGGTATAATTCTAGTTTAGTATTTTTCTCTTTACGGGATATTTTTCCTGCTTCAGTACTTCTAACCTATTACCATACCACTTGACGTTTAAAGACAGTACGTTTTCGGAAAATCCTGATTGGGTCTCGCCTTAATAATAAAGATGAATAATTGTGAGAGTGAATCGAATGATTTCATGAATGGTTGTTACTAGCGCCGCCGAGGAAACCCGTTCTCAAAAACTTCTTCCTATGAAAATTTCCGAAAATATTCGGGAATTTCTCGGGAATTACGAAATTTTTCTGTTCTTGAAATAATTTCCGAGAAACCAAGAAAGTTTCGGCTTTCGTCTTCTTTACCGCGTTCTTTGAAAATTTCGAGATCAGTAAATCACTAGTTGTTAGCTTTTTACGCTAAACCTAGATGGATTTCGATGAAATTTAGTACACGGGTGGTATGTGACCTAGAATAGCACACAAGGCACTTTTTATCCCGAAATTCCGCAAACGCAGTTAAATTTGAGACTAGTGAGTAGTAAGCCTTAATTTTTTGGTGCTTATTGCACCAAAAATTAATAAGTAATTTTAATTAGTGTAATTTGCAGAGAAATTCTGATAAAATTGACGAGAATTTATTCAAGACTATATAACCGATTTCAAGCACTGGCTCAATTTTCTTCTTATCGAGTGTGTTACTGGTGTCAGATTTTAATCAAGTCGCCTAAAGGCACTGGTTTAATTCCCGGCTCTGTTGATCTGGAGAAAAAGCTTGTGTTTCAACTTTCTTATTATTAGGCCGTGGTCCACCCACGGGTTGAAATACACCTTTATTCCACCTCTCCCATAGTTAAGTTATATTAAGTAATTCGTCTAAGTATAAGAAAGAAAGAAAAAGTGTTTATTTGGTTACACGAACACTAAAACGGACTCCGCTCAGCTTGTGTGTGTGCAAATCATATTTTTCCAATAGATATAATGTCAACAAGACTTGAGCCATCATTTTGTTTTGCTTCACTTTTTATTCAGTTCGCAACTTGAAATTCGCAGTAAAAGCTATGGCGCTTTTAACATTATTTGCTAGCACCAAATTTGAATTTACGTGCAATATTAATTAGCAATAATTCGATTTTCCAATTTATTTCTACGTAATCCTCTTATTTTAATTGCATAAAGCGTTTGCGATTAATCTGATTGCTTTCAGTGAACATATTACACGTCTGCCCAATAAAATGTGTGTCATATTTTCAGGGTTCATGTATGTATGTGAGTTTCTTTATGCAACTATAATTCCTAAAAGCCTATCCTATATAATTCCTAAAGACATAGAAATATGAGGTAGCCTTAGATTTCCCACATTATCCCTAGTAACAGGTTTGGGACATTTAGATTTTTTTTTTTTTTTTTTAAATAAGCTTATATTGTATAAGGCCTAAGACAAGATGGTCGGATGAACTCAGGGCATTCGATAAAAAGTGGATGGCTGATGGAAAAGATGGATGAAAGACAAGGTATAGAGATTCTTGGGAAGAGAGTGGGGAGGTTTTACCCAGCAGTGGGACATGTTATAGCTATTAAAAAAAGTTTACATTTTGACTACTTAAGTATAGAGCCCCCCCCCACCCCGCACCCCGCAAGACCCTAGAATATAAGTACATTTTGATCTTATTTTCTACGCCTTCCTGGCGGCGACCTTAGGTAGGTGTAGGAAGTATCTTTTACTTACATAAGTGTAGGTACCAAGAAAGTAAGATACGAATTCTTATTGGATGTATAAAATCAATAAACATTTACGTCGTGTATGAAAAACACGTTTGTACTTATTTGTCTAGTGGCAGGGCTTTCAATTGGAATTATGTAATAAATTTGAACTCTGTAGAGGATATGAGATTTTGTACATTTAGTTTTTAGCATGCTGGTTTGGGAGCGAAAAAAAAAACACAATGTGCCAGCTGCTTCTTTTCCCGCGCAGATTGTAAAAGTCAATCGAGGGAAAGGGCTTTAAACTGGGGATTCCTCCACTCATAGGCGATGGGCTAGCAACCTTTCACTATATGTGAATCTCCATTCCATCAAGAGAGCCCACTATTCAGCTAAGCGTGGCCTTCGAGTCTCACGACTCTTGGTTCAGTCTACCCCGTAAGGGATAAAGACGTGATTCTATGTATGTAATGTAGATTTTAGCAAGTAAATTCGAGTTTACACGAACTTGAATTTACTTGCTAACACACGTTTCGGTAAATTAAGGTTATACTTAAAATGGCATTATATATGAATCTCTAATTTAAACTAATTATATGTAAAGGTATGTGTGGTGAAATTAAATATATTAAACTACGTAAGATTGGACCTTTGTTCAAATCTTACGTAATGAGATAGACATTTCCATTTCTTGTTAACCTGTACCAGTTTTCATGAACTTTTTACCCCTTTCAGTGCGTAGAATCACTTTTCTCGGTATAAGGTGGTAGGGCTCTTTGCGACAAGTCCTGCTATTTTTGTTCATTGGTGTTGATTTCTCGCGTCGTCAAGACTTGTGCATATTTTATTTTCTAAGGAAAATAATTTACGAAAAAGAATTATTGTGCGTTTTCCGTAAGTACAGATTTTATATTACATATTCTTGTATTTGTACTAGTCAAGCGCTTCTTATCCAAGGCATTTATTCAAATATTTCAAATGGCAATACTAACATTTACAGATAAGTTAAATTATACATGTTGATAGTTGTTCTCTTTTTCAATGTACTGTATACGGGATGTTATAGTTCGATACAAAGCCTTAAAACGCAGCTAGTATAGACCATTCAGAGGCATTTAAGAGAAAGTTTTTTTATATAAAGTGCAACAGAATTTTTACGAAAAACCTAAAAATTTAAACTTAATTGCTAGCAGTGGCGAAATTAATGCAAAAGGTTTTTTTTCTTTACTTCTATTTTTTTTAAGCCATGTTTGAACATTCTAAATAAATATGTCTTGTGCATCTGTGACATCAAAATTTATTTTTAAATTAATTTAAGGTTACCAAGAAATAAATAAAATTAGGGAACAGACATTACAAATTCTTACAAATATCTCATTTTTTATGAAAAAGAAATTGGTATTACTTACGTGGATAGCTTGTAAATTTTTGAAGTTAGGACACAAAACTTAATTTAAAAAAAAATCAAAATTTATTTTTTTTAGCTAAAAAATTAAACTACCTTTTTTGTTCAAAAATTTACTTTTCAGTGAACGAGTGTAAAATCTAAAAATTACTCTAAACGTGCAATATTAAGGATTGGTGTGTATACAAAGTGCTACGTAAAAGTTATGTTTTAGACAAATTACTCCAGACTTTTAGGGCGCTTACTTACCCGTGGTTTCGCCCGCGTAAATACTAATCCTAACTAATATTATAAATGCGAAAGTGAGTTTGTTTGTTTGTTGGTTTGTTTGTTACCTCTTCACGCTTTATCTACTGAACCAATCTTCCTGAAATTTCGCATACACATAGCTGGAAGTACGGAGAAGTACATAGGGTACCTTTCATCCCGGGAAAAAGCACTGTTCCCGTGGGAAACTCACGCGGGCGAAGCCGCGGGCGAAAGCTAGTTATAAATAAAAACCTTTCTTACGACCCACCCCGTGCATTGGTGAAAACCCCATGAAAATCCGTTCATTATTATTTGAGTTTAACGCGAACAGACAGATGCGGCGGAGAACTATAATATGTTAGGATATGGTAATTTTTGGGCAGCTCCTTTTAAAATAAAACAAACATCAAGTATCAAAAGATTCCTCAGATTATCCTCCTCCTTTAATATCGCATTCCTCATGAATTAAAATCATAGAAGGAAAAAAAAATCAAAATTTAATTTTTTTTTTGCTAGCTCTATGATCAAAATATTTGTTTTTAAATTGATACTTGGCACTTTCGAAGTCGAAAACAAATTAAATAATCATAGTGTATTATGTCTCAAAGCTACAAACTACAAGCATTGCGGAACGACCACTGCTAAAAAGAAATGACTGAGGGTTGTGGTCATTATAAGGAATGAAACACACATAACGACTACATATCTTGGCAATGTTAATGGAGTGGTTTGCCATTGCCTTCTCCATTTTACACACTAGTTGATTGATATTTCCAAATACTATATGAACTCTAGCGAGTCAATATGGCTAGAAATTGGCAACTTATTTGACACTAGCGCCTCTTCCTGGACGAAGCGATTTTTTGATGTAATTGTCAAATTTCTTTCCGCGCCCGCTAATTTATTTTGTTGTAACACAATGTATTTTACAAAATTAATGGAATTACACATATATAACATAGTTGTTTTATTCATAGTGTTAATAAACGGTGCTGGATGACCGCCTACCGCAGCCATTTGGTGGCTAAGGTAGACACATTTTTTTTAGTTGCCAATCCAATGTATGACAAATGTTAAGAGCTGTGCGTATTAACTCGCCAGAGTTATATAGTATTTGATATTTCTCAGATTATATTTTAGGGTTAACATCTGCAGGGTTTTTCAATTCAAAGTCAAAGTCAAGTTTTTTTATTGAAACTTGGCCTTGAAAGAGGGCTCTTTTTCACGTCAAAAACTAATTATTTACAATAATATATTATGTCTCAAAGCTACAAACTACTAGCAATTCGCCGCTGTTCGCTTGGGACAAGACTCGCTTGACTCTATTGTTGTTGTAACGGCTATAGTGATATCCTACACATAGTATGGACCATATGGGTAGGATAGTTTCATAAATAAATATATAGGGACAAATCACACAGATTGTGAGCTAGCCCCAAAGTTCGAGACTTGTGTTATAGGATATTAACTCCACGATACTATATTTTATAACAAATCCATATATAGATAATATCCAAGACCCAGGTCAATCTGAAAAAGATCATATAATATTACTATTAATATTATACATAGTATCGAGAGTATAGCAGCGTTTTGATATTTTCGACAGGACTATTCGCGCAATTGACTGTTTTAAAACTATTGCTATTGCAACAACATTACACTAAATTTGAACAACCATTTTTTTATCTAAATATTTTTTGCTAATAAGCCCTGATCTTTCAGAATGAATGATAATTCTAAAAATATGGATGAAGAAACTGGAACGAGTGAACGTCGACCGTCCAAAAGGCGTCGGCCGCGGGAAAGTCTTCGGGCGCCCGAAAGCCTTCAGCCGTCCGAAAGACGTCAGTTGAGACGTTGGCCGTCCGAAAGCCTTCAGCCGTTCGAAATACGTCGGCCGTCCAAAAGACATCGGTCGTCCGAAAGACGTCGGCCGTCCGTAAGATTTCTGCCGTCCATAAGACATCTGCCGTCCGAAAGACGTCAGCCGTCCGAAAGACGTCGAAAGTACGAAAGACGTCGACAGTACGAAAGACGTCGAGAGATCGAAAGACGTCGACAACAGCGCAACAGAAGTAGCTCATCGGGAAGCTTGAACTACCACCGGGATCGTATACAATGGCGCCGCTTAGCTAGGCGAAAGCGACAGAACCGTAATGATAGAATATTTGATCAGAAGATGAAACAACTTATTAGGGCTATGGGTGAGATATGTAGCATTTTTTTGGCAGTCAGTGTCGAGGCTCGAGAGAGAGAGAGCCGCGACGCTGTCTCTTTTTGTCTATGATATTCGTGTAAGTAACGAGTTCGTTTTTGATATTGACCTTACTACTCTCTGTTTGGTCTAATGGTAGACTGGTAGATAATGTCATATGGCGTTATTTGTTACATAATGTTTTGTAATTTTGTGCAATACATTTTTAAGCCAAAAACATCTTAAAATGTTTCTAGTACACAGATGCTATTATAGCCTGACCAGGAATATAACCCTCGCCATGTTGCGGAAAAGCAATAGAACTAATTTCTTATACTGGCAACTAATTAAAAAACCCATCTGTCATTTCTCCTGTCAAAGTTTGACTTTTAATCAAGGTCGGATCCAGTAGGTATTTTTTTTCTGGGAAGGGCTCCGTTTTCCATTCTCGAGAATATTTCCGAGAAATTTTTAAGAAAGTTTCCGCTTGTTCTTTGAAAATTTCGAGAACGGCACATCACTAATGGTGGCGGATTAATTTTTTGGAAATAGTTACTTGTAAGAAACTATTACTACTAAATCCTGTTATTTTATCAACTGGAATCTTATTTTGATATGTACTGTTTTGGAAGCTGCCTCCGCAGTATTCTATACACAATAGTAATCTATGCTCCACAGTATGTACACATAATAGCAGTCGGGAGATGGGGGGCACGTGCCCCCGTGCTACCACACTTTTATCCGCTACTGCTTTCAATAATGTTGCAATATAAAACGCATAAGTGCTAATTCAGGGTTATTATATTTCTGGTCAGGCTTTACAATATTAAAGATTTTATTAAAGATATACCTGGCTTAATGACTCACAAAATTAAATTTTTTATTCTTTTTTTTTAAGTGATGAAAACCCAGCATCCAAAGAGCGTTGACACTGTCCTAGGCATGTCTTACTCTCATCTTGACTGTTAAAATTTAGTTTTTTTTAAATTTTATTTTCTTTGTTTTTCTATATTTAGTCAGCAAAGATTCGCCGAAAGCAAGGGAGGTAGAATTTACAGGTTTCTTGATTTACTGGAATCGTCGTCTCCGGGGCACAGGGGCATAAGGACTCTTTTTAATTTAGAAATACTAACTTTTTTAAGACTTTTTTATTGACAGATGATGAAGACTTGAAAAAAGGAGAACGATTTCGACTGTTTTACTTGAAAACATTCCATATTTTAGTGTTTTATTGTGATCATGATCATATTATAATTTGTTAATAATTTTGTATAAATATACGAAATCCTTATTATATATCACATCATGTTTTATTTGACATCCTTTCCTATCCATAATACTTCATCAACGCAATCGTCACCGGACGATAACAAACATCTCTCAACTACGTTAGCTTTGAATTGAATAACGGTCAAATATTTAACAGCGTAGGGAAGACGTTATATGGGGTCGAAAGATACTGAACTGGAGATCGTGGATTCCCTACCTGGTGACGAGTCTAAAGGGGAGGGAAATAGAGTACGAAAACTGGTACAAGTTGACAGTAAACGGTAATCGGAGTCAGGTAAGTATCTATTATGTGCTTTTGATCAGGTAAGGCTGTTTGATGTTTTGCTTTAGTATTTCGTTTCTTACATATAATAGAACAAACGAAAAACTGTCTCTGAAGATCACTTCGGTTCAATATATTTATTAAGTATATGAGATTCTAGATTTATTGCCAATTTAAGTATACTAAAACCTGACGTCATTTTTTTGTCACTTTTAGTCCCGAAGATATTTTGTCTTTGACATTTAGAAAAACGTATCTGATTTGTTACTTCTTACTTCCAACGGCGCTACAAACCTTTGTGGGTCTTGGCCTCTTCAACGAGTTTTCTCCACCTGTCACGCTCCTTTTCCCATCTTCTTGAGGTCTTCTGCAATACAGTCCATCCACCTCTTCCTTGATCTGCCTCTGGGTCGTTTCTGCTGCGGCGTCCATCTTGACATGACCTTAAGAGCTCTATCTTCTGGCATGCGTTCTAGGTGTCCCGCCCATCTAGGGATCTGATTTTCCTTATTGCAAATACTGCATTCACTTTTTACACGACTGACCAAAAAAGGAGTGTCATGTTTTCAGGGTTCATGTATGTAAGTTTCTTTATTCCACCATAAGTCCTGAACGGCTTAACAGATTTTGCTGTGAGAGATATTGTTAGATTCCTTGTATTCCTCCGAGTGACATAGGCTATGTAAGTTGTCAGTCGTATTTTTTATTTTTAAATAATTAGCTTGTTTTGTATAACTTTTATATAAGTCATTTAATTGGAAGACATATGTTGTAGAGTGACGTCTTTGGAGAAAACGCAGCTGTGGAGTCTGTTGCGCCGCCTCTTCTCCACTTGCGCTTTGGAGGCGGTGGTAAACTTAGCTATAAGTAATTTTATGACGTCAACTAACTAAAAAACAAGAATGTGACGATTTATAAGTGCTATTTTTAAGCCTATATGAATAAAAATGATTGACTTTGACTTTGCATGTTTTGCCAACAGGCAACTTGCATCCGTTCAGTCGCGAGTCGTCGTCATCGGATGAGAGCCCGCCGACGCCGCCGGCGCGCCAGTCTTCGACACCGGCGTCATCGGCTGATGATGAGGATGATGAGCCACCGCCACAGCTCGCAGAAAGGTAAGTTATGTCCTTGATAGCTGATCGATATTACTTCATACGTCACTTTTTTCTTTTCTTTTTGATGTATTACATTTTTTTATTCTTTATTTTTTTTATTGGCTTTTGTCGATGACTTGTCAGTCCCATTAATGATTTAAAATATTTTCACTTCTCATGCTCTGAAAGTGCTTATTTGTGCAGGATATAGGCTGCACAAAATCGAATTTTGTGCACAAGGGCATTAACGTATCATAATCTATCTATATTAAGGCAAAGAAAATGAGCCATACAGCCAAACACGATAAAAAGTTCATAGATAGAATTTGTTATTTTTTTATATTTACTTTTAATTTATTTGCCTTATGTGTTTTTTAAGACATAAAAGATATTAAAATTTAAATTCAAGTACGGTATGTTATTCAATTAATTTAAGAATATTATTAGAAAATTAATTTAATAGTAGGCCTTATAGGTCTGCAGCCCAAGCCTATCAATGTCGTAAGATTTAAAAAAATAAAGCGGCGGGAAACAGCTCTTATTTTTTCGTGCGTTTATTAATTTCTTCAATTTGATTTATTTCCTCGCAATCGAAGTGAAAAGCAGAGTTTATAACTCGTCCACAAAACGATTTTTATCCTCGACATTACTATCAGCCCTCGCCTTCGGCTCGGGCTGCTAAAAGTCTCGGATAAAAATGATTCGTTTTGTGCACTTGTTATAAAATCTACTATTAATAGCGAGTTGAAAAAAGGGGATTTTTTTTTGCTGTATTTTCATATTCCGTTGTTTTTTTTAATGGTTCATTCGAAAGATTTAGAAAAAATATCTACGGGAAAAACATGTTTTTTTTTTTAAAGCAGAAAAATATGAAAAGAAAGCACAGGAAACAATACAATTTATTATCCAGTGTTTTTTTTTCATAAATCACATACACATAAATTAATCGATCATGCACACAATGAGAAAATAAATACAAAAACATGTTTTTTTCAAGATCTTAACATTCATATGTTTCCATTAGTTGTGAAAAAAAGAAAAAATAAAATTCGGTTTTTTTCGAATTTTTAGTGCTACGAATCATTATTCGATTCTCAACGCGAACTGAAAAGAATTAAAATGTATAAAATTGTAAACTGCGTCTCGCGAAAGAAGTCCTGCGGAAATATGCTGAACTAATAATGTCAGATAACAGCACTCTGTTGACTGTAGCGCCGCACTAAACTCCATTTATTCTTACCGGTCCTATCATGTAAACAATCTTTACAGTACTTTTTATAGAATTTTGTTGAAAATAAATCAAATATTAGTTCAAACCTATACATTCTAAAGTAAAACATTTATTAACCACGAAAGTAATTTCCTAAAAAGTCTATTTTAATTTATATTGTTGTAAAATCATAAAAAGACATGGTAAGATTGTTTACATGATAGGACTGGTAAGAATAAATGGAGTTTACGTGACTTGACAATAAAGCATTGGCGAGTCGAAATGGCATCTTATATTTTCCAAGACCAGTGGCAACGCCAATCGCCCTATCGTTGGCCTCGCAATGGTTCTCCATGTTAAATTCCCTAAATGTTATATTGACAATAGTCAATATTTTTTTTTAAATTTGTTACTTCTTTCGTGAGACGGACTCTGAATGCAAAACTAATGATATATTATTTCCAGTGCCGACCCATCGGAATCAGTTCGCCGCCGTCGCACTCGCGACCGCGAACTCGCCGAACGCGTTTCAGCCATGAAACGCCGCGCGCGGGACGCGGAAAAATGGCACGCCATCAAGAGGTCCTTGTATAAACCACTCACAATCACTTTCGGCTTCATTCTCGCCGGCATTTTCATCTACTCATACGTTAAACATTAGGCACACAACGCTTGTCTACGGGTTGGGCGAAAACTTCTTAGGTTCTTGCGTTGATTTTACAATCTACTCGTACAATCTTAGGCGGTGGACGATCTTTTATTTTTTTGTTCTAATTTTTTTTTTCGTATTCGCCTACGCTTTAAGAAGTTTCGCTCCAACTGTGGTCGCATCATTTTGACAGCTGTCAAGTTTCATTTTAATGGTTGAGAAAATGGCGGCTATCGATTCTTGGTATAATAAATTAACAGTTTGTGTTTAATTAGCAACGTTTCGTTAGCACACTCTGTTAAGAATTAAAGATTTGAGCACTGTTTTTATATATTTTTTTAAATCTAATTCAATTAATACTGCTTTAGTAATCGGGGTGTGCTAATATCGTTTTAATTTTCGTGTAGATGTCAAGTTAGTGTTATTTGAGTATTTTTGAGAAAATATATCCAACACACAATGTTGGATATTTTTTCTCAAAAATACTATTCTATCGATGTGATTTCTGAAACATTTTTTTTTTTAAATACGAGCAAGATACAAAATGGTCTCTAGTTGACCAATTAACGAAACATTGCTCTCTTTTAACTACTTACTTCTAGTCGACTAAGGCGATTACAAGTGAAGATTTTCATCACATCGATAGAAATTAAGTAAACTAGTGTTATATGTGAAAGAACGTTGTATTAAATCGTTCTAAACCTACCTTTGGCACATGTCAACCAGAGGAGACTATCGATTTTTTATAATGTCTATTATGTATTAGCAAATGGAATATTCGTGTAAATTTCAGATTCTTTCCAGAGCACATTTTTTTTTATAGAAAGTATCTGAATGAGTTTTTCTCCGAAATACAACGAATGCATAGTTTACCGATCAGAACATTCTTATTTGGACATATTTTCTACGAAATGCAACGTCGTGTCAGACTTGCTATAAAATTGGGGATTGGAAAATTTAAACGAATGCGTATTAGGTACGAACTAAGCTACTATGATGGTAGCTCCGGTTATACTCACGGGTTGTTAGCTGGAGACGCCGGCAAGTCATTTTCAAGGCGACTCAGCCTTTTTAGGGTTCCGTACCTCAATAGGTAAAAAAGTAACCCATTAAATATTAGGATTAACGGTCTCTTTCGGCTGTGAAATAATCAAAATTATACGTCAACGCGATCAAATGAATTACTTCACTGACAAGAACGAAGTCTTTAAATTTATCGATTGATTGAGCGATCAAATAATATCACGGTAAATGTAGCAAATTTTGCGATTTCAGAAATCAAATCCTATGGGGTACTTCCCGTTGAACTAAAATCATGAAATTTGGCAAAATTTTATTTATATATATTGGTATAGCGACTGAACATTTTGCGACTTATAATACAATTTTCGTATCATATATAAACGGTACATTATTTTAATTAGAAAACAGCAGTTATATAAGAAATATATATGATTTAACACTTTTAATTTTAAGTCTTGAAAAGTTTATACGTTTCGGTAACACAATAATAGGTATATTGAAAAAATATATCTAAGCCATGCTTGTATATGGGATATAAACTCAACGGCATTATGACTTCGACATATTTTATTACATACATGTAGTAAGTAACATACTTTTCATGTTCTATACAATGAAGTTAAACTCCAATAAAAATGTATTGGGCCATCCAAAAAAAAAAATGAAATTTTGAAAAGTTTACAATTTAATTCTAGGTGTTTTTGTAATAATTAAAAATATGCGTATATATATTTATTAACGAATAAAGACTTGATATTTTCTAAATTTATTAACCAATATATTTTACACGAATATAATTATGTTTGAATCAATGTCTGCGTCTGCCTGAAACTACCAAACAGATTTTCATACGGTTGAATAAACGTTCCTTAAAGTAAAATAGGACTACATAGAGGTATAAATTTAAGTGGGCAAAGGCTAGAACCTCATTATAAAAAAAATGAAAAATAATAATACAAACTAGAAGATGGTATTGAGGATAGTTTTATTAGTCCAATATTCAGACAAAAAAATGTATTAATAAAAAAAAATGTGTATTGATTTGCTACGTTCTTACATCTCCTGTTAGAGGAACTAAAATTTCACTATAGCTTGTTCTACAATAATGTGATGATTTTGTCGATCGGTAATATACCGATGTGGAAAATAATAATGTGGAAAATATTCCACCCATTTTTTGATGTTTTTCCGTAATTTGAATAATTCGTATTCGAACGTCAATTTACGTAACGTTTACATTTTGTAATTTTGAATTACTATTATTAAGTGTTTATTATTTGTGTAAATATATTACATATTTAAATTATAATATTAATACTTATCATATTTCCGACAACACATCACCTTTTAATGATTCAAATCAACCTCCCCCACATTGAACAACATCGAATTTACATTTATTTAATTCTCGTAGGCGTTATTATTTAGTAGGCGCTAGAAGTAAAAAAAATACTTTCAAAATTTGATTTTTTTAACAATTCGCACGTAACCACCGATATAAGAAAAAAGACAAAATACAACTGAATTTATTTCATAACTACTTATCATCCATTACAATTTATTTCTTAGGTGTAGGTAGATAAGTCACTATTAAATTCTATTCATACGTCGATTTAATTTAATTTCTAATCATATTTCGTAAAAGGTTAATTATTGAAATGCGAGCTTATTGTCAAAAATTCTTAGATCCTGATTTTTATTCATAAAATTGCCCTCTGCTTTTAGCATACATACGTGTTATTTTAGTTTCGCATTAATTCAAAGGATAAGTCCTTGGTGACCCGGCCCTATACGTAATGCATTACATTTATATATGTATAATTTTATTAATCAAATGTTTTCTTTTTTATGAAAACAAAATTATACATGTGCCATTCATTATCACAAAAATAAATTTACTATGACAAGATAAGAATTCATACTTTTTTGTTATATTTTATCAATGTAAATGCATTTATTGATACTTATATCCATAAACAATCATCCGTGCTTGTTAGCTGTATGTGTGCTAAGCAGGGCGCGGTTTAACTATACTCCGTTTTTTCTAACTTGTCTTATTATGTAAACAATCTTCACAGTACTTTTTGTTTAATTTTGTTGAAAATAAATCAACTATTAGTTCAAACCTAAAATTAAATCAACCTAAATTAATTTCCTTAAGTCTATTTTAATTTATATTGTTGTAAAATCATAAAAAGACATGGTAAGATTGTTTACATAATAGGACAAGTAGGGAAAAACGGAGTTAGATGTTAACTATGACTTAACTACTCTGTACAAACTTGATGTAGATAATCGATACGTACCTATAGATAACTTTTAAATCTATTTAATCGCGTATAGAACTCATTTTTATTAAGTTTTTTCTTTCAAAATCCTTACAAAAAGGTGCTACTCGGACTTTACTACGGAAATACCGGCAGGTATTTTGTAATTTGACCGGATTGTATTTAATTTTGAAGAATTAGAAATGAAACGTAGAAACTCTTAGCCGAAGACATAAAAATAACAAATGCTATTTGTAAATGTCTTAAAACTTACCAATTATTGTCTTGTATTACAATCACAATCTTTAGTCATTAGGAGCAGTCTATGGATTGTAAACAGAATGTAAGCGAGTATAGAATCCTATAATTTAAAGTAACAAATTTAACACCACACGATACAATAAACTATACATTGTTTAGGCGATCATAAAATTTAAATTAATTAAAATTTATAAAAGAATTTTTGGCGTTGGTCTGCTCCAACCTATTCTAGATTCCCTAAGCGTGATAAAAAATAGCAGTTTATTAATTTCAGGTTTAAACACGAGGACTAACCTCGTAGTGAATCGTGCGAAGACTGAGAAGATTAGGTAACTTAGAACAATTTATTGTAAAACTTGGACATATCTTGGATATTTGCAGCGCTAAGTAAGTAGGGAGGAACGCCGCGTCTAATAGTTACTATAATACTATTTAATATTACATTTCATTGTGTCTGGAACAATTGAATTTATTATTATTGCTTAAATTTTTAGAATTGACATCGCCTGGTAAAAAGCTATTGGAATTAATCAAAATCTGAATGTGAAAATGTAATAGAATAATTTATTGACATGCGTAGCGTTGATGTATAGTGTGTATGTATTATAACCAGATATTTATAGGAAATATCACCCTTTGTTCTATGCTCTCATTATATCTGTATCATCCATATACGTTTAAGTTTGTGTCTGGGGAAAAATAAAAAGTACTATACACATTTAAATTCTACTATTCAAAAATTGTTATTCAAACTTTGCACAGTTTCGTGTTTCGATGAGACAAGTTTGACATGTAGGTATCTTTTTTTCAATTTATTATTATATTATTTCCTGTCCATACTCCTCATTGCTGAGTGAATTTTGTATAAAGAAATAGAATTGTTGTGATTTGTAATTGGATTATGACTTCTATCGTTCCTTTTACTATAATTTCGTATCATGTATTCCGTAATTGACATCACACGTATATCACTGCTTTATCAAAATCACATTAAAAATTAATATAAGATGGATTATGTATACTCTTAAATTAACTTAAATTCACTGACATAGCCTATTTTCACGCTATAAATTATGATAATTCGAAAAATATTTCGGTGTACAAGCTTTCAAGAATTTTAGTTAAAATATGTTTTGTCTATCTTTTTGTTATTTGACATTGAAAGTACAAGGCAGAACATATTTCTAACTATATCATAAAGTCAGAAATATGTTAAATTAATGTGAAGGCATTGAATTATAAATAAATATGGAAGTGTAACTCTCATACAACGAGCACTCAAATCTTGGTTCCATTTACGCAAACAAATGTACTTAAATACAACAAGACACTCACACATTCTCATAGAAAAAGCTAGTACACGATTGGGCGCGTCAAGGTCACGGGGCGGGGTCAACACACCGCGGCAGCCGGCTACCGCTCAAACAAACGGCCAGCCGCTTGGCGTTTGAAGTCTCGACACAGAATTAATATAAGTACTACGTAGTCTCGGCAAAGGAAAGAAAGGTAATTCCGCTGTTCTTCATATCTGTGTGATTCCTACACCACTTTACGACACACGATGGCCTATTTTTGCTAATTAAACTTGCGAAATTACCCGATGATACGTACAATTGACACTTATGCGTTTGGTACAAGTACAACCGTTGAACGCGCTGCGCCACGGCGAACTGAGGCGAAGTGAGGTGTCTATTTTACGCCCCGCCCACCGAGGTTTCTATTTCGTGGAACCATTTTTTTGGCGTTGTTAGAGTTCTATGGTATATTAGTTCGTTGTGTGAAGGGGATTTTTAAGGACATTCGCCGATTGACGTAACGCGTAGTCGTACGTTACGCATATGCAACCTGTCTCGGTCACACACACCTTCGACAATATAAGCGACTCTTCCATCTCTTGTGCACATAAGGTCTGTGAATGAGACAGGCTGAATACGAGCTGTGTCTATGGGTCACGCGGCGGACTCTTCTAAAATATTTTTTAATTTAACCGTAAGCAGTCAACGGTCGCGGCGACGCACAGATGGTTCCGTCCTTCACAAGCACTTTGTGCAAAATTTAGTTGAACTTTACATCAAAATAGCATCACGCGATCCTACGTTAGCCAAAGATGTTTGAATGCACCTTTTACAACTACGAAAATATTTTAAAATAATTGCAACAACGACTTTGTTAATTTCTAAGTTTACTTTGAGATTACACTTTGAAAATATAGTTTCTTTTTGAGCTTGTCGAACTCATGCACTTTTTTCTGTCTTGTTTCTTTGATTGCTGCATACTTTATGTGCAGTTTTCTACTCCTTGTGTAAGACTTATTGCTCGGTACTCGTGTAATTTATGGCGTGATACTTGAAATCTTGTTCAAATAAATTGGTTTTGAACTAAGAAATAAGGATGGGTCGACTACTATAGTCCGGGCAGTACTCTTAGGATGCTATTCTATTCTGATTCAGAATGACGGAAACTATGTAGAACAGACTAGGCAACTTTAGAGTTCAATATATACTTAGAGAATGTATGTTTTCGGACACATATATTTTTTGGACACCATTATTTAGAGCGTCCGCTGCGTGACGTCACTCGCCCATCTCTGTATGAGTGAGACAGATTGATAACGCACTTAGATCTATGACTCTCGTGTTGGCAATTCCATTTATCAATTTACTAGTATTATTTGGACAAGAATTCAGAATGACCATCACACTTTCTTACACTCTTTATATACCATATCTACCTATTAGATATGAAATACATGTACATACACACGCATAAACGTGTATTATGCAACATCGCTGTAAGACTTAGATATATACATTTTAGTATTTAATTTAATTAATAACTTTCTATAATATTTTTTTATTATACCTTTATTGGGGATGATTTATTTTATGTATAGTAATAGAAATGTATACGAGTGTAGTTTTTATTAAAGATATGTATATTTTGGTAGAACGATTATTATGTATAACATTTCAAAATTAATATTTTTTTCTTATGGCATAATATTGGCGATTAAAATTGATAATTATTTTATTTTTATCTTTTTTGTCATTGGCATAATAAAATATGTTTATCTTTATTAAATGTTTAAATTAAAACTAATATAATTCCGGATTATAGTAGAAATTTTGGTCACAGAGTGTGAAAGAAAACAATTATACGTTGTTCTCATCTATATTGACGCAAATTTTTAATTTATTTTTCAATACTCATGTATATTTACATATAGAGACGGTCACAGTTATTTCCCTAAAAAAGGAAACCTAATTCTTGAATTTATTTTAGCCATCGCTCGTTTCATGGGCTTATTTTGTTTAAATCGCTCAATTTAGAAATTGATGATTGATTTAGAAATACTTTATGATTTTTATATTTATTAAATACTGGAGAGTCTATAATGGTCTATAATCTGAATAATTGTTAACCTATACATGTTGAATTGCTGCTGCAATCTATGGTTGGTTAGGGCCTAAGTCCAGCCGTGCACGTCTTAGATGATATTTTAATTGGACCTTACAATGCTGTGTGACACCTGGAGTGCTAAAAAGTAAGATCGAAAATTCGCAAAACGAGACTTTTTCGTTGACTGAAAAAATAACTTCTTTTTTGATGTTTCATACAACAAAACGAGAGCTTCTCTTTATTTTAACGACATCAAAATCTTGTCATTTTCTACGTGCATATAAATATCTTGCCACTAATTTTATCACGACAATAATGTTTACTTTTAGCTCCCCAGTAAAGGTAGAACCTACTGTAGTTTCATGTAAACTGAGTTACACGAATATATATGTTGACAGTATTATGTAACATCTCTTATGAACCAGTTAGCACTATCAAATTAATTACCTATATTTAATTATGTGGAAATAAAGGAATCAAAAGAAATCGTTATTAAAATCATTATTAATAACTACTTCGTCATCATTTGGATTAATAATATGGTGACTTTTATTCCTTAAATGCACAATCCACTTATAAATAGAACTGACAGGACTCAATGTTAATCAATTTGGTTAATTTTTGTAACATATTTTTATATATTATTATTTACAACGAAGTTTCAATTTATAATAGTTCTGTGTTCTAAAATGTCGATCGTTATCAAGCTTATTGATAAATTTAGATATAGTTTTGATGTTTCCTTCGTAAGTGCACATCACTGATGATGCTGATCAGCTAAATGACTGATTTTTTTTATGGATTGCAGTCAATTTTTATTATTTAGTACTTGGATTTTTATAGAAATATGTTTGACATGTGTCGAAACTATAAAATTAGTAAAAAAGCACTCCTTGGGAGACTTTTAAATTGGAAATTCTTTTGAACGAAATCTGTTATCAGTTTCAAACTTATTTCTTATAAAAATCCTGGTTTCATCTGCACGTTACACATAGGATTTACTATAGGAAGAAACTTTATTATGATTTTGCATTTTAATACCATTCTTTATTATAGCACCACTAATTTTAAAACTAATTTAAGATACTATATGTTTTATGTACGTACGTACTTGATGTAATCCATGTCCCCAGTAAACATAATAAAATGTTTTCATTATATTATTGTATTTTATTTGTATCCCATTTTAGGGTCCCATATGGAACCCTATAAATATGCTTTCGCTGTCGGTCTGATGGAACCCATAGACCGATAAAACTTGATTTTCTAAATTAAAAGTGGTTAGTGTTGATAAGCGGTGGTGCCCGAGTGGTAGGGCGCCCGCCTGTGGATGTACCAGGTTCGAATCCTGCCCGGGCTACATATGTTTGTCTCATTGTATTGTATACCAATCTGACTCATGTTAGTTTTCATCGACCACCACTTGCTTCCGGTGAAGGAAAACATCGTGAGGAAAACTTGCACTCTGGTTAATGATTGACTTGATGAAGATGATCAGCTAGTGTGTGAAATGGAGAAGGCAATGGCAAACCACTCCATTAAAATTGCCATGCGAGTCGTTGTGTGTGTTTCTTTCCATATAATGATCACGACCTTCAGTCATGATTAAATACGACTTAAGAGAGAGTGTTGATAAAATAAAACGCACAAAAAAGTGAAAAGAAGTTTATTTATCAAATCACGAGTCGTTGGCAAGGACATTTATTATGACGTGAGAGCCCCGCGGGCGAGATTTGAGTCCTCAGTTACATGCTACGTACACTTATAATACTGGTGGCTGGGCGCGGCGAATCAGTCTCAGTGAAGCCACCAAGGGAATGTGTCTCAACGCGGGCTGCCCGCTAACTAACGCTTAATCGATTCATTAGCAACATTTGGGGCTGGCCTGAAGAAATATTTGGGAATGACACGGTGAAAACTAAAGGCCGATTTAAACAGTGCAAGTTCTTGAACATACAAGAGCTGACTTTCAATAATAGGGTATTACACCATTTTTTAAAAACTGTTTTAAATTAATCCTGAGATCGTAATGAACTAGTAGAAATTTTGTTAATTTTTTTTAAAACCGAAAATCGCCTTAAAATCTGTTTTTTATTTATGATTTTGAATTTTCGCGCGGAAACGCTAGCCGCCATGCTTTTTCATCTCGTGACGTCACTCGGTTAGTAAACAATACGACTGCAAAAGACCAAGTAATAAGATTCGTGAAAATAATGAGTTATCATTGGTGTCTTGTGCCTGAATGCAAAAATACAAGTGTAAAAACGCCACAAAAATTATGGATTCAAGTGCCAAGTGATGTAAAAATGAGAAATACTTGGTTGAAACTGGCAAGAAGTATTAAAGTATTAACCATTGGCAGATTTGTACTTTCTGCTTTCACAAAACCGTCTCCCATAGTGAAATAAAGGCTAGAAGTCTACAAACGTGTTAATAACTCGTAAATTTATCAAAATAACAGCGCACAACTTATTTTCAGTAGATTGTTTAGTATCGGAATGACGTCACGGCGGGATCCAACATGGCGAATGGCGTTTTAGACATTTGAAAAACAGATTAGAAAAGACGATTTTTAAAATGGAATTATAAAATTAAAATTGCAATTTTATGAATAAATATCGACGTTTCTTGTTTACTTTTTTCGAAATCTATTATGAACAAACATTTTTATATTTTTTCTTACATAGTGTAAAATACCCTATTGCAATCAAATGTAGTTTTGACCATTGCGAGTAAATTATTGCTTCAATTTAATTGTATGTAACACGGGTTGAGCTAGTCTCAAAGCAAATTTTCTGTATAAGACTGGTCAAATTAATAAAAGGTAATTAATTAAAAGTTCCCGGGCATGGAGTTGTAGATGGGCCTAAAATGTAAATATTTATTGTTGGTATTCAACTACGAATTGTATCTTTATTAGTTTGCGAAACATATACAGCAAATCAACCCCATCTCGTAGTGCAGAATTATACCATTTTATATAAAATGCCTCAAATGTTGCCCAATGAATACATAACTATCTTAAGTATCAGTAAGTACATAAAACTTATAAATAAATTATAATCAGCAAGTGAATAAACAGTGGACATGATTAAATTTAAAGTAAGCAATTGTCATAAAAATTTACTTGAAAAATTAAGTTTATAATCTATAAAAATCGTATACTAATACATCGAACGGAGGTGGGTATTGTGTCTTATTGATTTTACGACACATAATATAATAACATGTTTTATCTATCAGTGATCGGAATAGGTGGGGTAATATGATTATGATTTACAAATTTTTTGGCGAAATAATGCACATCGACTTATGGAAAGTTATTTTGTCGATTTTTTTATCGAAGCCTACTCAAAACTGGTCTTCTGGACCTCTGTTGCTTCATAGGACGAATAGCGAATGCATCGAGGGCAGTCTAAACAGTAGCATCATCTTGAACTTACTTTTATTGCAAGACAAAAAATGATCCCACTAATTACAGACCCATTTCTATATTACCCGCTTTAAATAAAATATTTGAAAAATTAATTGTAACGCAATTAGTCTCTTATTTTAACGAAAATAAAATCTTACATAATCGTCAGTACGGTTTCACTAAAGGTCGTTCCACTACTGATGCAACATCTACTTTAGTTCAAATAATCTATGAAGCGTGGGAATCCAGCCAAGATGTCATAGGTATTTTTTGCGACCTTTCAAAAGCCTTTGACTGCGTGGATCATAATATACTAAAAAACAAGCTTAAATTTTATGGTGTTACTGGGACGGCCCTTGAGGTACTAGCTTCTTACCTGGACAACAGAACTCAGAAAGTAGAAGTTAACAGAGCTGCTTCCAGCAGCGCGGCGGTAGACATGGGCGTGCCTCAAGGCTCCATAATCGGTCCTTTTCTATTCCTTGTTTACATAAATGACCTTCCATGTCTTGCCCAACAATTGTGTGAAGTTGTTTTATTTGCGGACGACACATCATTACTATTTAAAGTCAACAGAAATAGTCAAAATTATGACGATGTAAGTAATACTATGACACTTGTGCTTGACTGGTTTACAACCAACAACCTGGCTTTAAACACGGACAAGACCAAGTGTATAAAGTTTTCTCTCTCGAACGCACCTCATAATGATATACCTTTAATAGTTAATGGCAAAGTATTAGAGTGGGTACACAGTGTCAAATTCTTAGGCGTTACCGTTGACTGTAAGTTAAAGTGGGTTAAACACATTGAACTCACGGCCAAAAAACTTAGCTCGGCGGCTTATGCAGTGAGAAGGATAAGACAGTGCACAAACATTGAAACAGCTAAACTCGTGTATTTCAGCTACTTTCATAGCATAATGTCATACGGATTATTGATATGGGGAAATGCAGCCGAGATAGGGAAAATATTTGTATTACAGAAAAGAGCAATTCGTTTTATGTACGGGCTAAAACGACGCGATTCTCTACGAGAGCTCTTTAAATCAATAAAAATTCTTACTGTTGCATCTCAATACATCTTCAATGTACTTATTTTTGTTAAATCCAATTTAAACCTCTTTAAAAAAAATCTGCGATGTACATAGTATAAACACCCGCAATAAGAATAAACTTTATACGCCCTGCTTTAGGCAAAAAAGGTTCGGCGGTCTTTCGTGGGTCAAAGTGTAAAAATGTTTAACAAGCTCCCTGACGAGGCTATAAATTTACCGATGCAAAAATTTAAAACATATCTTAAAAATACTTTGATGAATAAAGCGTATTACACAATAAGTGATTATTTGAACGATAAAAAAGTTTGGTCTCTCCCTACAACTTCGCCACTCCACACTTGATTACATTCTTTTGATATTGTGAAAAAATAACCTTACCTTTCTTTTTTTAAATTTAATTACATTGACATTTAATTGTTAAACATGTACGTGTATTGTGATCTTCAAGTGACTGAAAGTATTTATTTTTCTAAAATGTTCAAACTTGTGAACGGGTGTTGCCAGGGGATCCTGCTTCGATCCGGATTCGAATTTTATTTTTATTTTTTGTTCTTAACCAATTCATTGTGGTTACTTGATCACAAACATAACATGTTTTATTATATTATTATTTTTTTTTTACTTATATTTTATTTTATTTTTGACTGTACACAATCTAGTGTATGTATAAAGTTAATGAATAGCCCCTCTGGCATGCTAGGCGACCAAGACTGTTTCATGAGTTTCTTTCAGCATTTCTTCTCAGCAGTGGTCGTTCCGAAATGCTAGTAGTTTGTAGCTTTGAGACATAAAATATTATGATTAAATAATTAGTTATCTACGTGAAAAAGAGCCTTCTTTGAAGGCCAAGTTTCAATAAAAAGTTTTGACTTTGACTTTGCTCAGTCTGTGTTTGTTCGTACATATTTATTAAAACTATAAGAACTCATAAGCCGAATATTCCCAAGAGTCGATATACAATATTCATCGCCCAGTTAAACGCGTCATATCAACTTGAAAACTTCTAGAGAGTAATGATGTGAATTATAGTGTCGTCATAGTGATAAGCATTGCCTATTCCGATGGCTGACCGATTATAATAATCAATATTTTAAAAGTACTTAACGTGCATTCGCACCTACATATACGTAACGCAATTTTGCGTTACTGCTTGCCATATTTTCTGGATATAATTTACAGTCATGCTTAAAATCATCCCTTTACTAATTCCATATCAATATGAAAAAACAATAAGACTGAAAAAGTAATCAAAATTATTCATATTAGAATGACTTATAATTTTGACTGTAACTAGTTATCCTTTATATGAACCATTAGCTCGCTACCAATTGTTTATGAGGTATGGAGATATTTTGTACACGGTGCAACGGTTCCGAATGTTTGAACTAACTGATTACACAACTTTCACTACAGATTTGAGTTTTTCCATTATTTTCCGCCCTCAGAATAGGTCCGTCGATAATTTTAGCTTCAGCATGAATTATTATTTATCTATTCTGAAAATTTACCTAATTTTTATACCATCAAACTACCATCATCTAGAATAATATAAACCTAAGAAATCAGTTAGTTCAACCACCCACGAAATTGTTTACATACAAACAAAAAACCTTTAAAAAAATGAATCGTATCACACTATAGGGAGCATGCCAGCATTAAAATAACATGTAAAAAAATATGTTAATTGTACACTTTTCATCAAAATTATTTATTATAACATGATTATATTATTTTATTGTCGGTCTATTAGATCCATGATCTATTGAGTGAATTTAGGGACTGAAAAAAGGACGAAGAAAGTTTCATACGAGTAAAGATCCTCCGAGAAAGAGGTCTATCAAATAGCTAGAAATTTGCGGTTTTATCTTCCATCGTTCTCCAAAACGATGATTTTTCAATTTCAAGGTTGAAAAAGACAGTATCACGAATGAAAAAATAGAATATATTCTTGTATCTGAATTGAATTGCTGGCAATACCCTATTACAATAAAAATATAAAAAAACATTGTAGTGCTTTAAGCACGGTAGCTGACTAATCAACTGAATACAAATATATAATCTTATGCTATGCAATACAAATGAAGATATCGATGATTTTATTCAACTAGACACTGTATGTGAAATGTATTTAAAGAATCGTGCAAGTTAAATGTAATATGCATTAATTAACACAAATGTATAAAAATATCACATTAATTGATGCTCATCAGGTAAGCATTGCCGTATACCAGATATTCCCAGATTTAAAATAATAAGTCTTAAAATAAATCAAAATGAGCAATCCAAATAGAAAATTCACGTTTATTAAATTTTAATTCACGCAATGCCTATAAAAATAATAAAAAAACTACCCCTTTTTTAAATAGACATGATTTTCCATTTATTCAATTTAAACCTCGTTTGTAAGGGATTGTCATCAGTTGTCAAATTCAAGTGACAGGATAGTACCATCTGACAGACCTTACTCGCTTTTAGCGCCAACTAGTGAACGAAAAATCAATAACCCTCACATGATATGGGTTGAATGCCACAGTCACACAATTCCACCATTGAAACTTCCAAAACTTAAGCTTAAAAAGAATAACTGATATACGAGAATGCCCAGTTACAACCCATACAAACGTTGAATTTAAAAGCAGGATTGTTAAAAACTAAAATCTATAATAATTCTAGGGTTACTCCCCTTTATCATTGGCTTTGTTCGTTCTTCAATTACAGGATACATTAAATTCAGCACTTTAATTCGGTTTTGAGACCATTTGTGGTTGTTATCGAATTACACGTATATAATTAATAACTAAAAAGTCAAAAAATGCCTGCACTGCTCCGAGTGCGTTACTTTACTGCGACTTTACTATTCGTGTCTTAAAAATATAAAATTTTATTATAATCCTTAAAAACATATACACACGGTGAATTTTCATTGGTTTTGGAGCCCAAGAGTTCGTTACCCAATTAGTTAGTCAAAATAAAAATTCAGAAACAAAAAATATTCATCAAAACTCGAATGCAAAAACGGGAGCGCAATTAGTTAATTATTTCAATTGAATATGTATTTTTTCCAAAATCAATGAAAATTCCTCGCGTATTACACGAAGGTCAATTCCATTTAAGGGTTAAAGGTCGGCAGTGTTGCCAGCTTGGCCTTGACCTCTTCCGAGGAGTCATCGCAAAGGAGAAGCGTGTGTGAATAGCCCATTGTCACTTGGGTTATGTTCAGGCCGTCCATACGGCTAACTTCTTTGGGCCGAGCGGTCGATTTGTTTATCTCGCCGGTTCCCTGGAAACAGGTAGGAATATTTATGTAGGATGGCAACATTGGATTATTACACGGCATTATAAACGTGAGTGGTTATGTTTCATGAGTTTTTTTCGGCATTTTTTCTTGGCAGTGGTCCTTCTGAAATGCTAGTAGTTTGTAGCTTTGAGACATATATATTATGATTTAATAATTAGTTTTTGGCGTGAAAAAGAACCTTTTTCAAGTTTCAATAAAGAATTTTTGATTTTGATTACGCAAAAAGCGACCTAAAGAGATTAGAAACAGTATTTTTTTTATAAATTTCGATTCTGTGATCTTTCAACTTACTTATTTACTTGAAATCAATTATGTTCCCTTGAGGTCCCTTTTTGCTTAACCACTCAAAAATATATAATAAATAAATATATGCAAACACATCATACAGATTGAGTTAGCCCCAAAGTTATAAATGAATTTTTATTGTTGTAAAGATGGTAATCAATAGATGTCACGGGGTTTACCCATCACTACCTACTGTACTAATTCTTTTGAGGAAAATAAAATTATCTTTATTTTTACACCTCATTTGCCAGTACCGCCATCTAGTGAGCGAAAGAAAAAATAACTCTTATTACAAGTTTTACACACATAAGCTACGTTAGTTACGCATAAGCTGGACAGACCACATTACTAATATCGAAGTTCTCAGACGCATGAGCAAAAAGGTGGAGCTTGTTTGGACCATTAAAATAAGAAAGTCACGTACCTTGGTCATATATTGAGAATCATGCAATAACATCTCCTTCTAACCATCATGATGGAAAAGATTGCTGGAGGTCTAAAAAGGCCACTCTGACAAATCACAATATGATCCATTTCCCATTTCATGTATATTGAAAAAATAACCTTATGGGACCACTCATAAGGTTTATTTTTAAATATTAAGAAAATGGTAAATGGATCATATTGTGATTTGGAAAGCGTAAAGTGGGAGGACGGAAGATGTCTTGGCTCAGGAACATCAGAGTGGACGGGAATCGAAACTGGAACAACTGTTTAGACTGGCCTTGAACAAGGCTAAATTTAAGGAGCTGACTGCCAACATTCAGTGATGAATAGGCACATAAAGAAAAAGATTACAAGTTATCTTTCTTTAGACCTCATTTGCCAGTACCGCCATCTGGTGAGCGGAAGAAACAATAACTCTTATTAACCCACCAGTTCCCCATAGGTGGGTGAGACGCCCCACGCGACCAGGGAGTCGTCGGCCGCGATCACTATGGATGTGTAGCTGGTGCCCACACTTCGGATGTTCCAACCTAAAGGAATATTAAAATGTTACTGCAAACCATCATTATATCAATACCTAAAGTCCGTTTTTTCATAATTGTCCTATTATGTAAACAATCTTACCATGTCTTTTTATGATTTTACAACAATATAAATTAAAAGAGATTTTTTAAAGAAATTACTTTCGTGGTTAATAAATGTTTTACTTTAGAATGTTTAGGTTTGAACTAATATTTGATTTATTTCAACAAAAAGTACTGTGAAGATTGTTTACATAATAGGATAATTAAGAAAAACGGAGTTTAGTTAGATGATTTTTATTTTTATTCTAGGATTACTCTGCTATTCCATGCATGTCGGTGGTATAAGGAACTATTCGCGAATAGGCTCTCTAATCTTGGAATTGCAGATGGTAAAATGTAAAATTCATTTACTCTCGGATAACTGACGATTTATACTATAGGCCCCGCCAGGAAAAGATAGAAACAAAGTACAGACCAAAAATTTTGAACCGACCAAGTGAAATATACTTCAATTAAAAGGCGAGTGATATGAAACCAACGAGCAAATTCAATTGGTCGGATTACACGTCAGCGATAAAAAGGCGATAAAAAGCTGAGTGTAAACATTTGGCGCGCCATTTGGAAATAGATTGGACATCGTTTATTATTTTCATTTATTAAAAAATAAAAAAGCCCATTATTTTATTCTCATTTCATGCTATAATATTTTGTTATATGATAATAAAAACGGTGGCATATGTTTTCCATTCTAAAATAAATGTAAACTGTGGTATTCTCTTAAATTTAGCAATCTGAAAGTTGTTTTTAATATTTTATTGTTTGATTGTAATAACTGTTCTACATTATATGAATTTCATTCCTAATTGGCTGATATTATTTCTCATTAAAAAAAAAATATTACAGAAATAATGTATTTGATTTGACCAAAATGTTGTGTACCAATATTCTTTGTTTACAAAGTTTCTACGATCTCCTGGCGGATTCTCCTTTAATAATATTTACTCTAGTTTGGTCGAGTCCACCCTAATAAATAAATAAATAATAATAAATAAATATATACGGACAAATCACACAAATTGAGTTAGCCCCAAAGTAAGTTCGGGACTTGTGTTATGGGATACTAACTCAACGATACTATATTTTATGACAAATACATATATAGATACACATCCAATATAATCCATCCCTAAGTATATTAAAACAAAAACTGAACGAAGGCTGATCTATCACGCTTTACAAAGGGGAGAATTATAAATAAACATTGGATTTTATGCATGTAAAAATTGATACTGGATGACAAACGTCACATATTTGCGCTCGGGAAAAAGTCATAAAAACTATGCAACATTTAAGACTATTTCGCTGTTTTTGTACCGATTTTAATTTAAATATACAAAAATAAAAATGTTGTTTTGATTTTTCATTGTGCATATTTCGGTCATATTAAGTTTTAAGTGCATATTTGGCCTTTTTTAATGCATACTTTGGCACTTTGTTGCATATAATCCGATGTCTACTTTTAATAAGGTTCTATAAAATAGGTTTACATTTTGGTATCGACTTGTTCACCCTTGATTAGAGACTATATAGTTCCTGAAATTGGTTGGTATAGGAACCTATTCCAACAGTTGAACTGAACTTTGGGTATGGTTGAATTAGGTTCATTTTTAAATATTTAGGAAATGATAAATGACTCAAACCTTGAAAACGTATAATATATAATCCCCCTGCCTTTACGTTTTCAAGGTATGAGTTTTAAGGAGTACATATGTATAATACAATTAAATAAAAATGTAATTATTTTTTATACATACCGGTGAGATCCTGCACAGGTTTGGGATACATGTTAGCTTCCCCGGTCCTCTTCGTCTGCCCGAACATGAACAGTGCGCCTGTCGACAAATGTTCAGTAAGTATTCATTTATTTTTGTTATTAAATTTCCTACTGTCGTATTCATAAAACTATCTATTAAAACTTTCCAATAACTAAAATACCTGAAGTTTTGAACTCCACTTTTGAAGTCATAGTGGCCTAACGGTCATCTCGTCGGACTGTCACACTAGAGGTCCCGGGTTCGATTCCCGGTTGGGTCAAGGAGAAAAATCATCGTTTGCAGATTGACCTGAGTCTTGGATGTGTATCTATATATGTATTTATTATAAAATGTAGTATCGTTGAGTTAGTATCTCATAACACAGGTCTCGAACTTACTTTGGGACTAACTTATCCTGTGTGATTTGTCCATATCCTATCATAACTTCATAATCATAACTAATATTAGAAATGCGAAAGTGAGTTTGTTACCTCTTCACGCTTTATCTACTGAACCAATCTTCCTGAAATTTCGCATACACATAGTTAGAAGTACTGAGAAGGACATAGGGTACCTTTCATCCAGGGACTGACTAAACCAGGGAAATTCACGCAAAAGCTTATTTATATATTGTTTTTTCGCCCGCGGGCAAAAGCTATTATATTTATATTAAAAGTACTCTCATATAGAAATTAATTAGTACTAATTAATAATATAATAAGTTAAGCACTAATAAACTTATACAAAGGGACTTAATATAAAAAAAAGACTTGCAAAAATTGATGCCTAAGCTAGGATCTGAACGATCCTGTGTTTTAGGCGGTTACGTGCTAACCTAGTATAAATTCTACAAATATAAACAATTACTTACACTGTAAACTAAATACAAAAAACAAATTCGAAACAAAAGCAATAAAAAATTAAACGCTTGTAAATATAACTTAATATGTTTGAAGATAAACTAACAGTTATTTGACTATATTTAGTAACTCCTCGGTTTCTTCGTAAGACATACTGAGGTGTGCTTCTGTGAGGATTTTCTTAATCATGTTAGAAGTGAGGGGATATAAGTCTAATTTTTTATTTAGTGTATTGTACAGGAATGGACCTAGGAACAAGAAAAATCGCTCGGTGTATGTATGTTTTCTGATGTTTACTGGGCAAACAATATCTTTTCGCCTTTTTTTAGTATAATCGGGGTCAATTTGTAATGCGGCGTGCTGTTTGATGACTGTGCTAAATATAAATAATTGCCTAACTGTTAGTACTTTACAAGATTTATAATTTCATCTGAGATGCTCAAAAATCTAAAAAATAAATACATCCATACTAATATTATAAATGCGAAAGTTTGGATGTGAGTTTGTGAGTTTGTGAGGATGTTTGTTACTCAATCACGCAAAATCTACTGGACGGATTTCGATGAAATTTGGTACAGAGGTAGATAATGACCTGGAATAGCACATAGGCTACTTTATATCCCGGGAAAAAGCACTGTTCCCGTGGGAAATTCACGCGGGCGAAGCTGCGGGCAAAAGCTAGTATTTATATAGTTTATCTCACCGAGTTCGTTGATAGCAAGGCTGTAGGTGGCGCCACAGTGCACGGAGCGGACCCCTCGCGCCTGAGAGTCGAAGTATTTGATGAGGCGCGGCACTGACTCGTCCTTCTGTTCGGCGTGGCCGAGGCGGCCGAAACCGCCGAAACCCCAGCTGAACGCTCGTTTCTTTGAGTCGATGGCCACCTGGAATATCACATGGCTATAAAATGTATTCATTTATTTATTTTTTTACATATTATATATAAAGACAAGCAATTATTTTAAAATAAAAAGACGATTAAAACTATCCAAAATGTAATGCTATCATTTATTGACGAGCGAGCGAGGTCTATCAATGTCCACGTCCTTGACGGGCTGCACGTGGCCGTCCTTGGACTTCTCCAGGAACAGATCGATCTGCTTCCATTTCGTCACTAATCTCACCAAGAAACTCAAAGTGTGGTTGTTTCCACATGAAAAGTCCACAATGTCCACGTCCTTGACGGTTGCTGTTCCTATTTGCTGTCCCTTTTTTTGTGACGATTCCATTTCGTCACTAATCTAACCAAAGAAACTCAAAGTGTGGTTGTTTCCACATGAAAAGTCCACAATGTCCACGTCCTTGACGGTTGTTGTTCCTATTTGCCGTCCATTTTGTGACATGATTCCATTTCGTCACTAATCTAACCAAAGCAACTCACAGTGTGGTTGTTCCCGCATGAGAAGTCCACAATGTCCACGTCCTTGACGGTTGTTGTTCCTATTTGCTGTCCGTTTTGTGACATGATTCCATTTCGTCACTAATCTAACCAAAGCTACTCACAGTGTGGTTGTTCCCGCATGAGAAGTCCACAATGTCCACGTCCTTGACGGTTGCTGTTCCTATTTGCTGTCCGTCTTGTGACATAATTCCATTTCGTCACTAATCTAACCAAAGCTACTCACAGTGTGGTTGTTCCCGCATGAGAAGTCCACAATGTCCACGTCCTTGACGGTTGTTGTTCCAATTTGCCGTCCATTTTGTGACATGATTCCATTTCGTCACTAATCTAACCAAAGCTACTCACAGTGTGGTTGTTCCCGCATGAGAAGTCCACAATGTCCACGTCCTTGACGGTTGTTGTTCCTATTTGCTGTCCGTTTTGTGACATGATTCCATTTCGTCACTAATCTAACCAAAGCTACTCACAGTGTGGTTGTTCCCGCATGAGAAGTCCACAATGTCCACGTCCTTGACGGGCTGCACGTGGCCGTCCTTGGACTTCTCCAGGAACAGGGCGATCTGCTTCGGCACCAGCTCGAAGTGGTACGATAGCTTCGTCGACGTCACGAAGTATTTGCCGTCCGTGTTGTGACCTGAAATTACATTTTTTGCACTAGTTTAATAAGGTTCAAGCTAATTATCCTACTAAATGTATGGAACAGCTGGTTTTTTTTTGAGATTTCAGAGTCGGTCCCATATGAAAAGTTGCTCATATTAATGAGTACTTTCACTCCTAGAGGTTGCAGGTGTTTACCCAAACACCCTGTATTCCACTAACACTACTAATAATATAAATTCGAAAGTTTGGATGTGAGTTTGTAAGGATGTTTGTTACTCAATCTACTACACGGATAGAAAAATACCGGAAATAGCACATAGGGTACTTTTTATCCCGAAATTCCAACGGGAGCGAAAACCAGGCGCAGCTAGTTAAAAAATAAAAAACACGACTGACAACTTTATATACAACAAAAAGTTTTTTTTTTCTTATAGTACACAAACATATAAGATACATTTTTGTAATCGCCTTTTAGCCCTTTTATTTGATAAAATTGATTAATTTTTGTTCTGCTATTTATCGCGTATATAATCGCCATTTTGTTTTTATGATGACGTCACATAGCCTATTTTACTCAGAGGAATGCAAGGAATTTAAAAATACCCCTCATTAAAATATGTTAAGCTGTTCAGGATTTATGGTGGAATAAAGAAACTTACGTACATACATGATACTGAAAACATAACATTCCTTTTTTGGTTAGTTGTGTAAAAAAATTAGGAGGGTTACGTATAAAAGATCATGGGTTCTATCAACAGTCAAATTCAATATCAGATGTCTATCAATACAAGTTGTCCACGTTTTTAGAATGATTAAAGAAAGTCTATCTTACCCAGTTGCCCATATTCGGGAAGGCCAAAGGAATGCAGAGATCCGTTGCAGTCCAATATCATGGAGAATTCTGCTCCACACCCCACTTTTACGATGGGAGCGCCACTGGAAAATAAATAATAAATAAATATATGTATACAGACAAATCACATAGATTGAGTTAGCCCTAGCAAAGTAAGTTTGAGACTTGTATTATGGGATACTAACTCAACAATACTATATTTTATAACAAATACATGTATAAATAAACATCTAAGACCCAGGTCAATCTGAAAAAGTTCATTTGCCATTTTGACCAGACCGGGGATCGAACCCGGGACCTCCGGTGTGGCAGTCCGTAATGACAGTTAGAGCACGGAGGTTGTCAAAATACATCACAAAATTTCTATAAAACGTGTGAAATTGAAACAAATTTATATAAAATTAAACATGATTGTGTTGTGATGTCATGTAATAAGTATTAGCAAATCCTACTAATATAATTGCGAAAATTAGGATGTGAGTTTGTGAGGATGTTTGTTACTCAATCTACTGGACGGATTTCGATGAAATTTGGTATACGGGTAGAAAAATACCGTGCATAGCACATAGTATGGGCGCGCTTGTACTATATAAAATCTTTGGTATTAAAGAGGTGGTAAAAAAAGAAAACTTACTTTTATTGTATGGGATTATTTCAGTCTCAGTATTGCCAACGCTAGGAAGAGTATTTTACACAGAGAAATATAAAAAAGCGTCTCACTTGTATCGTATGCGGGTCGGCTTGAGGATCTGCGCCGTGTTGTTGCCAACGCCGCACTGCCCGCTCTTGTTGTCTCCGCAAGCGTAAACGGTGCCCGTGTCTGGAATTTTATATTACTTATCTATATTGGAAAACATCGTGAGAAAACCTGCACTCTTGTTGATGATTATCAGCCAGTCTTATACTTAGTTGTCCCTGATCTCGTTTCAAATTCTACTCCCACTCCTTTACTGTCCAGGCTGCGCGTTTGTGAAATGCATTGCCAGCTGATATCCGCAACGCCCAAACTCTGTCATCCTTCAGAGAGCAGGTAAAGTGCATTTGCGATAAGCCCGCCTTTGCGCTCATTTAAAATGTTTTTGTTACTTTTGTTACTATGTATTTCTTCTCTGTAAATGGTGCAATAAAGTGTTGATCTATCTATCTATCTAGTGTATAAAATGGAGAAGGCAATGGCAAACCACTCCATTAAAATCGCCAAGAGAGTATTTATGTGTTTCATTCCATATAATGACCACGACCTTCAGTTATGAGGAAATACGACTAAAGAGATCAATACTGTAATCATTCATATTTTAAAAAAAAACGCCTTGTCAAAATGTCACCCCGGACTGTATCAGGTTCAAAGGTACCCATAACGCTAGTCGCGTTTCCTCTTTTAATAGATATGGATAGCCTGAATCAGGTACTATCCGGAGCGGTATATGGCCATATCCACGGCACTAACAAACAACACCATAGTAGTCGCAGTCTCGCGGCAGACGGTGCCTTAAATCATATTTGTAACAGGGACATGCGCATGCAAATTTCCTGGAATTTCGATAAACTGTAATGTGCGTGAGTCATCACTGCACAAATGTGTACATACACCTCATTAATTATAACAAAGAGCTTCGCTTCTGAACACCTCTTATCTATACTATACCCATACTTATATAAAGAAGATGAATAGTCGGATTGTCTGTTTATTTGAACGCGCTGATCAATAGAATTACCAGTCGGATTTGAAAAACTATTTCTGTGTGTGATAGCTACTTTCACGAGTAAAGGTATCAAGATTTCCCAAATTTCCACATTGCTGACCGTTCAGTTTTCAAGTGTGTATGTATACGGCTACTGCCAGATGGCGGTAGTCAAAGTCATTAGTACCTTTAGGTGGCTTGAATAAAATCTGACAGCATTTTTTTTTTGAGCATCTCAGATGCAATTAGTACTATATAGTACTCTCACCAACTACTACTCGCGGGTTCAAGTCCTGCTCGCATGGAATTTTTTCACCATATCTAATTTCTATATGAGAGTATCTGACAGCATTGTTGGTTAACTCTTTATTGCATATACACAAAAGAAAAATACCAAAAATCGCGAAACAAAAAGCGAGACGTACAATGGCGGACTCCCAGAAACGGATTTCTTCAGCCAACCAAGTATTTGAAAGAATAAAATGAAACAAAAGGGTAGTCATAAAGGTTCACGAAGTTTTCAAATGTTCCACTTTATAAGGTATCGTTTGGAAACAAGGAACAGGTTTCAATTTTCCCAGAAGTTTCAAGTTCCGTACGTAACGGAAGGGCCGATGTGAAAGGGAAGCCCTTAATATCGCTTGTTACCAGCTACTTTGCTACCAGCAACTTTAGCTGCTGTTGTTTCAAAACAGAACCTAAGTTGCTTAGGCTTCCTTTTGAAATATTTCCTGACTGTTATGCCTCTGGAGTTCTTAGAAAATGAATAGCATTTTGCAAGCTTTTCTTTTTAATTGTTTGTAATTTGCAAATATGTTAAGCAATTTAATATACCATCAAATGCATAAAAACTTGCTAGAAATACCGAAACTCATTAAACAGTCTTGGTCGCCTAACATGTCAGAGGAGCTTTTTTAAATTTTCATTATTTTTGCACATAAAAGTGCAACACTAGCTGCTAAATTATTTATTTAATTTTTTTGTACTATTATTTATTTATAGTATTCTTCATTTATATTGTATGTATTAATTTTTTTTTTGTCATATATGATGAAATACTGAAATCAGTCGGACTTCATAATAATACTATGCATATTTAGTTAATTCTTTTGCATGAAGTCCGCTTATTGTGGTGGTATATAAAATAAATATACTAAAAGTACAGGAAGCAAGAGAGATCTGTAAGGATCGTAGCAAGTGGAAACCGCTAGTCTCTGCCCCACGTAAAATGGGTGTGATAATATGTATGTATCCTAACTAATATTATAAATGCGAAAGTGAGTTTGTTTATTACCTCTTCACGCTTTATCTACTGAACCAATCTCCCTGAAATTTCGCATACACATAGAAGTACTGAGAAGGACATAGGGTACCTTTCATACCGAGGAAAAGCAGTCCCGTGGGAATTCACGCATGCGAAGCCGCGGGCAAAAGATAGTGTAAAATAAAATTAATAATTTGCAAACATACCTGTGACGAATAGGGAATGGTGTCTGCCAACTGCCGCGTGGATGATGTTGAGGCCTTTCAAAGTTGGCACTAATTCTGGCTCATTCCTGGTCACCGTGTCTCCGAAACCCAGCTGGCCGCAATTGTTGCGGCCTGAAAAAGCAATCAGTATTGTTTATCATTTCATTTCTTGGTTGGCAAAAAGTTTTACTCTATAAATGAATATTTAAATGATGACGTGCAATAATCCTATCCTAACTAATATTATAAATGCGAAAGTGAGTTTGTTTGTCACGCTTTATTTACCAATCTTCCTGAAATTTCGCATACACATAGCTGGAAGTACGGAGGACTTAGGGTACCTTTCATCCCGGAAAAAAGCACTGTTCCCGCGGGAAATTCACGCGGGCGAAAGCTAGTAAATTGATATTATTATGTTCTGTTTATCTATCACGTATGGAATCCTAACTAATATTATATTTGTTTGTTACCTCTTCATGCTTTATCTACTGAACCAATCTTCCTGAAATTTGGCATAAACAAGGTACTGCGAAGGATTTAGGTACCATTGATCCCAGGAAAAAGCTCAGTTTCCATGGGAAATTCAAGCGGGAAAAGCCACGGGAAAAGCTAGTGAGATATCATTATATCACCCCACTTATATTATGAATTCGAAAAAATGTTTCAACCATCCTAATCCTAATAATATATAAATGCGAAAGTTTGGATGCGAGTTTGTGAATTTGTAAGTTTGTGAGGGTGTTTTTTACTCAATCACGCAAAATCTACTGGACGGATTTCGATGGAATTTGGTATACGGGTAGAAAAATACCGGGAATAGCACATAGGGTACTTTTTATCCCGAAATTCCCACGGGAGCGAAGCTCCGGGGCGCAGCTAGTAATGTTATAAAAATAAATATTTTTTGGAATTAAAAAATAAATATATTTCTTTTATTTAATTTCAGAACAAAATAAATTGTGTTGAAATACAGTTTAAAAAAATAATCAAAACAGAATGTAAAAATCAAAGCATTTGAAAAGGTATAAAAAAACTTATGCTTTAAACTCGCTATGCGTATAGTTGATCGAAGTGTAGCTAACAAAAAAATCGCATCGCTCTTTTGTAAAATATTTTTGATTAATAATGCTTAAGAATACATAGATATTTATTTGAACGCGTGATATCTCTGCAATTACTGGTCCAATTCAATCCTTTCTGTTGTAAGTTTGCCTCATTCATGAAGAAGATTATAGGCTTTCCATTATCCCAGAATTCCCATGGGGCATAGCTAATATAATAAATAAATATTTAAAGACAAATCACACAGATTGAGTTAGCCTTAAATTAAGTTCGAAACTTGTGTTATGGGATACTAACTCAACAATACAATATTTTATAACAAACACATTATAGATAAACATCCAAGACCCAGGTCAATCTGAAAAAGATCATATTCCATCTTGACCCGACTGGGGATCGAATTTGAATAAAGCTGAAGAATATTGTTTGTTTGAACGCACTAATATCTGGAACGACCAGAAGGATTCGTCTATGATAACACCATTCACAAGGATATTTATAGGCCATAGGCTTATCAGAATCCCAAAATTGCTAAGAGAGCGAAGCCGCGGGGCGCAGTTAGTATAAATAATATAAATAAATAAATATATACGGACAAATCACACAGATTGAGTTAGCCCCAAGCCCCAAAGTAAGTTCGAGACTTGTGTTATGGGATACTAACTCAACGATACTATATTTAATAACAAATACATATATAGATAAACATCCAAGACCCGGGTCAATCTGAAAAAGATCATTTTCCATCTTGACCCGACCGGGGATTGAACCCGGGACCTCCGGTGTGGCAGTCCGACGTGATGACCGTTGGGCCACGGAGGTCGTATGTGCTAAGATACAGTCGCATTAGCAATAAAACGCTTCGCTGAAGCTAAGTAAGATAAAGATTACCTGCCCAAAAAAAAGGGTATCGGTTTGTATATCAAATTGAATCTGCTGGGTTATTTACAAAATATATAGCCTGCTATTCAGCTAAGCGTGGCGTTCGAGTCTCACGACTCTTGGCTCTGTCTACCCCGTAAGGGCTAAAGACGTGATTCTATGTATGTCAGCCTGGAAAAACGATTGTAGTTATATGTATACTTTAGTTTAGTGAATATTTCACATGAATTTCCTGTTTTTGGTATTTGTACAGGCAAAAATATGAATAATTTTTTTAATAATTTTTTATCAAATCATAAACGCCTCTGGAAAAGAGCTCAACATTTTATTGTCAGTAGGGCCTAAATTAATATGGATAATTTTGGCTGAAGTCACAAAAATTTCGCACATTATTTATGTATATTCTTACCTTATCTTTCTTTGGTGCAAAATTACAAATATCAAAAATAACATATTAAAAAAAATCTGTAAATGGCATATGTATAACTTACCAAACGTATAGGCGTCCCCTTCTTCAGATACAAGAATGGAGTGACCCGCAGTGCATCCGCTCACTATGAGGCGGTACTAAAAACAAAAATAAAAACGTTAAATATCATGACAAAATGATGGATTTTGACCGTCTTATCCATAAAAAAATAACGAACACTAAGTCAAAAATTATATTTTGTCTTGTTCGTTCAATATCAAATGTTCAGACACACACACATGTGTCACAGTACATTCAACATGAATATTTAAATCTTGTTTTATATTTTCACATTTTTATCGATACTGTGTTGTGTACCTATGCTATTTTTACAAATTGTAAATGGTTGAAAATAAATCTTTTATCTATCTATTTTTTTAATTGTACATATTGAACACAATCTTAAAACTACATAAAACCCTAGTGGTTGACTCTCAAATCCTACATACTAGAAGAAAAAACCCCATATTACTATCGAGATCAATAATAAAGACAGCTACTGCAGACGACAATATAATTCACAAAGTGCTCACCTTTATAAATTTATTAATAAAAAACTTTTAATTTACTCTAAACCAATACACGTAAAATCATAGTGACAGACTGGCTCAAGACACTTACATATGATGAGGTTGAGAACCTCTTTATTCGCTTAGCTTAACTCAGTACAGTAATAATATACACACACAGATCTTTCTTTTCTTTTATTTAGATTATAACATAAAAGTATCGGTAAAATACATAAAATGTATAATATGTAATGGAAGAGCGAGGTCTTCTGACACGAGTATTGTTATACTTACTAGAAGGCCTCAACCACTTGCAATGTAAAATGTGTTTTACTGAATAAATGATTTTGTATTTATCTATTTATAGAGATAGGGAAACAAAGAAAATAAATTAGACAACTTACAGACTTGACTTTACTTTTAGACCTACGAAGCCTCAGAGCTGAACTGGCGAGAGCTGGTGCAAACCGCAAAAAATGTCGTCATCTCGTGTCGGACGCCAAGATTAACTTCGGGTCGCTGCGGCGCAGTAGTAAGTTCTTGTATCTCACTTGATATCCTACAACTAACCTACAACCTACTTGAGGGAATAAAGACCATCAAACAGCCATCACTTACTTTGCGGTCCGTGAACTTATGGAAGGTGTAAAGATTGGGGTGAGTCCGTTTGGTAGGATTGTTTTCCCGTTTGGCCACCAAATCCCAGGACACCAGGCCCGCAATCAGTAGAGATCCGGCAGGTTTGTAGAACGACCTTAGCAGCTCCTGAAATACATGGCGTGATTAAAAAGTGAAATATTGAGAACTGTTGCCCGCGGCTACTCCCGCGTGAATTTCCCACGGGAACGGTGATTTTTCCGGGATGAAAGGTACCCTATATAATTTTCAATACTTCTAACTATGTGTATGCGAAATTTCAGGAAGATTGGTTTAGTAGATAAAGCAAGAAGAGGCAACAAATAAATAAACAAACAGACTCACTTTCGCATTTATAATATTATTTAGGATAGGACAGAGAATAGCCATATCCATACTTTTAAATGCGAAAGTCTGACTGTTATGCTTTCACGGGTAAACTGATTGATTTTGATGAAATTTGGTATAGACATAGTTGAAGACCCAGGTTCAAACTAAAGCAACAATTTTTTCAGAACCCAACCTTTGTAATCAAACTTTGTATGTAAAAATACATAGATTTACTTCTTACCGCTACTTCTGCGATGCCACAGTTAGTTAATTTATAAATGGTTTAAAAACATCGCAAAACCATTGAAGCGCTAAATCTAGCATCATTTTAAAAGGTGGCTTATTGACAAGACATTTTACAGTATCAAGGAATTTATGAACTCAAATAAAACAACGGTATGTTCAAATAATACCTGCATGGTTGTATTTTCCATGACTGACTGTTGTTGTTGCAACTAAACTAATTTTAACATAATTTATTGTAATATACTTACATATTTGTGAATTTGATAGAAATTTATTTAAATTTATATTTTTTTCTCTGTATTGACGAATAACAAGCTTATGAATTAATGAGTACTGAGTATTATAGGTGTGTAATATCTTAGTTGTCATTTAATTCAATTACCGCTAAGGATTGGAATTCTCTCCCCGCATCGCTGTTTCCCGACAAATATAATTTAGGGGTTTTCAAGGCAAGAGTGAATAGGCATATTTTGAGTTTGCGTGTACCACCCTAGACCTCATCTTTGCTTCCCATCAGGCAAAATTGAGGTCAAACGCGCTCAAATTTATATAAGTTAGGTCCTGTATCACCTGAAAGTGAAGTTAGTAACATTTTACCTCTGGTAATTTGATTGTGGGCTCATCTCCGATAGGAGAGGGAGTGCGAGCCGCCTCTTGTTGCGCTTGCTGGTCTGATAGAGCAGAGTCATTGCTGTCTTCATCCTCCGAGAGAGGCTTGCGAGGCTTCCTAATCTTGGTGGCGCGCCCTGAGGCAGGGGCTGCGCGTTTTCGCCCGTTACTTGACATTATTCCTCTGCAATAATGTTATCTTACTTCATTTTATTTATTAAGATGAGTTAAACAGGTTACTGCCATTACATAAAAAAATAACAATTTATCTAAGTACCTATGGAACTAGGTTGTAGCCCAGAACATACATACACACAGATACTAATAACATGTGAATGTGAAATTAAGCAGCGGTACCAAATTCGCTATAAAACTCCTGGAAAATCAGTATTTTCCACTCTTTATTCTACTCTTTATTTGATAAAAGTACCGTAAAGTAATGGTATACTTCCTGGTACTTTTTTCAAATAAAGTACCGGTATTTTCGAGGAGGTAATGTTAAAAACAATAAATTATACGGGACTTGCAAAACAGTGAAGTCACTAAGAGTTAAAAAGCCTTCTCAACATTAATGAGAACAGAAAAATAGTATATACCATGTAATAAATAAAATGGATCAATTAAAGAGACAAATTTAAATTCCGGGAAATTCATAATTGGACCTTTATTCCACTCACCTCTCTATAAAACAAGCAAAGGTCTACCAAATAAACTTAACAGCTTGGAGCATCAAAAATGCTGTTATGACTGGTGTAGTGGTGTGATAATAAATAAATTATAATTACCTACTTTTACTGTTTCTAGGTACTTACTATTTCTTTATGTTATTAAATTTAAATACAGTATTTACATCAATAAATAAACAATAAATATTTTGAATGGTGTGACCTGCAAGAACAGTATGGTCATATTTAGTTTATGGGAGTCATTTTCTGTAATAGCTTGTGGTATCTTCTATGTTTTATTGCAAGTTTATGATGGACTATATTTACAAGTTGATTTTGCCTGTAGGTGTACTCATTAATATTTTCTCCAGGACACTACAGAAAATAATTTAACAAAGAAATAATACACTCTTCTATTTCTAATACTGAAATGTGTAATTCATACTAGTTGTAAGTACCTAAGATAAAAATATCAGAACATTTTTCTGCATCAAGTCTTACATATTTTTATTGATACCCATTTTTTGAATGGTAGTTTTAGTACCTACTTGCACATATGTCTATGAAATACTTGTAATTAATTTAAAAACTAAAAATAAACTGAGTTACACAAATACAACTAAAACAAGTATTAGGCGACCAATTGAGTTTAATAAATTTAGTCCTTTACCTACATACGGTAAAAAATTACCTGGTTATAAAAATGGATGATGGACGTTCCTTTAGAAAAAAACGGCCACTAAATAGAGTACAATGAACAAAATATGAGCTCGTAACAAAATCAAGGCAAAAATGCAACAAAACACCTTATTAATGTCTCAATCTCAAATGTATTGTACCTATTACAAATTATAAACATCATCCAATTTATAATTTGTAACACTCTTTCACTTTTTCTGTGACTCGGCACTATGCAACATAATTCATTAAAAATTGTAATTGACCGACACGTGTTAAAAGCGGCTAATAAAGTTTGTTTACACACACTGTAAACGCTACATCTAACAACACATTCAGAATTTCAACGTTGTTTGTATTTTAATTAAGTACTTACCAATAATAACAAGAAAGAAAACGTAAATTACGATTACTCAAGCAAGCACGGAGCCAACAGATTCATTTGCTTTTTGACGATGAATGACACAAAAGAGGGATGCCGCGAAAAAAAATAATCTTTTTTCTCAACAAAATATTGCCAGCAATATTACATAGAATAAACAATTACTAAAGCATAGAGAGAAAAATGTTAGAGGCCCTACATACTCACGGCGTGAAACCCCGAGAACACCCGAAAAGCGTGAATGTGATTAGTTTACACCGCACAGACTTATTAAACCTAATCTGTTGTTTACCGTCTTCTTGTTCTCGCCTGTTCTTGGCTCGGTGTCAGTATTTTTTTTTACCCACAGCACAGAGTTAATATACTTGTAAGTTTGTACCATGGAAGTAATAAGTACTTTGATGGTTTGTACTTGTATTGTACTCCCACAGTTCTAGGTAAAATGTCTGTGGTTTTTACCATCTTCAAATACAAACTCATATAAAGACGTAAAATACCCTTAAAAATATATTTCAGTGAAGAGAAAGAGCAGTAGGTTAGGTCGTAAACTCCATTTATTCTTACCAGTCCTATCATGTAAACAATCTTACCATGTCTTTTTTGATTTTACAACAGTGTAAATTAAAATAGACTTTTTAGGAAATTACTTTCGTGGTTAATAAATGTTTTACCTGTTTTACTGTAGAATGTTTAGGTTTGAACTAATATTTGATTTATTTTCAACAAAATTCAACAAAAAGTACAGTAAAGATTGTTTACATGATAGGACTGGTACTGGTAAGAATACATTTTTAGTAGGCAGTTCAACAGTACGACAAGGATCTTTTTGCATGTGGTAGAAAACGGAACTAATGTCTAAACTATTAAACTATTAAAACACGTGCAAAAAGATCCTATTACTCTGAGAATCCCATTCATTCATTTCATTCCTTTTCTGCGGATATCATGGAAGTAATAAGTACCTTTGTTGTACAAGGTACTTATTACTTCCATGGCGGATATAATATAATGTGCGCCATCTATCTTGAGCTTGCAAACTATCGTTGGCGGCTATAGCTCGCTAGGTGGCACCACAGACTCTGACTTTTTCTCTCTGGGATATCAAAATAAAATCATCAAAAAGAATAATCCTAATCCCGCGAAAGCGAGTTTGTTTGTTTGTTTGGTAACTCTTCACGCTTCATCTACTGAACTTGTAGGTAATTCTCGGACGTGGACGTGATCGACGATGTTTTCTTTAGATGCCATTTCATACCATATAGCGACTGCGGTTCTAGAGGGAGCACCTTTAGTTTATACAAATTTATATACTTAGTATTAGCTGCGCCCCGGGGCTTGGCTCCCGTGGGAATTTCGGGACAAAAAGTACCTTATGTGCCATTCCCGGTATTTTCTACCCTACTTGTGTACCAAATTTCATCGAAATCCGTCCACAGTAGATTTTGCGTAATTGAGTAACAAACATCCTCACAAACTCACATCCAACTTTCACATTTATAATATTAGTAGGATTGTTTATACGAGCATCCGACGCATGTAGGTGTGTAGGTGTGTAGTTAACCGTAAATTAACCTATGGTTAAAACACCCGCCTGAGTGACCGAGAAAAGGACCCAGGTTCAAGCCAGTCAGTCTGCTGTGCACTGTGCTGGTGATGTTATGATTGAGTGTGTTATATGTTTGTAATCTACTCCTAAGCACTTTTATTTGATATCTCACACGGTAGTTTATATAAAAAAATGGATGGCGGACTTTTTGACGTCACACCATCATCATCTTAAATAAGGTAAATATATAAATCTTATTAGGACTTAATTTTATATTAGAGATGATTGGAATAAAAAGTAACCTCACACCCTATTTTGACTAAAGCTCCAAGTAAACAATAGTTATATTAGTTGATTACGGACTTATTTATTTTCAAAACAAATGATTTAATTTTACTACACAATTTAAAAATAATGCCGGTTTTTTAATTTAAAATAATAAAAAACTTAATACAAATATACAATATAGACAGACGACAATTGTGTACACGTCGCGTTTAAACAGTAAATTTATCAAGGTTCATCTTTACTTCCATCAACTTCAACTTCAACAATTCCACTTTCTTGTTGTATCAAATCGAAGCAGCATATGCCTGCGAGTCCCTTCGAATGAGAGCCCTTACCACCGATTGCGAACTTGAATCCTCCTTCCGGATTAAGGCTCAAATCTTCTTCAACATCGGATTCAGTTATGAACAACGGCCCTGGCAGAGGATGAGGTGGCGGAGGCTCTGTTGGACAAAGGCAGTCGTCTATGATAGGATCCTCGCACGGGCAAACCTTTCGCTCTGCCCTCTTCTTCCGATCAATATCTTCTGGAGTAGGGAACATTTTAAAATACTCTAAAGCATCCTCGAAACTATTTTCGAAAGAGAATTCGGATTCTTGGCTGGGTTTAGGCTTCTTCTTAAAACCTACGTTGAAACCCGAGGTCTTCTGCGTCTGTTCCGATTGCATATGCCTGACACGTTTGATATCTACAATTTCATCTGAAGAACTAAAATTAAATATTATAGGTTCAGGCTGTTCTTCCTCCACTTCAGGACAAAAACACGTATTGCTTTTCATTATCTTGTCTCGGCGTTTCTTTTCTTTCATTTCGTTTTTCTTTTTTTTCATAGCTTGTTTATACTTCTTCTTTCGTGTCTTTTCATCGCAACAACATGGTTCTTGATAGCCCTCTGGCTCACATCCACATTGTATGTGGCCTGGGGTGCATGTGCCCATTTCTGTAGCATGTAAATTCAACGGTGACTTTTGACAAGGCACATCTCTCAGTCGTACGCTTCCTGAAAATAGGACTTGACTAAATAAATAAATAAAGGGAATGGCTTTGAATAGGTTTTAAATAAAATGAAAATTGTTTTATTTAAATAGGCTCAAAATAGCACTTTTAACGTCAGAAAATTATATTAAAGATAAGGTTACTCCCGCCTCCAAAGAGCAATTGGAAAAATGAAACCCCCGGGACGAAAGGTCCCTACATACTTCTGACTGTGTATGCGAAATAGGAAAATTGGTTCAATAGATAAAGCCTGAGGAGGTAACAAACAAACAAAAATCACTTTCGCATTTATAATATAAGTTAGGATAGGCTTTAAGTTCCCGCTAAGTGAAATCTTGGCTTGCAATACTTTTAAAAATGAAAATTAACTAGTATTTTAAACAATTTTTTTAAAACATTTATTGACCGCTATTAAAATAACCGCAAATATATGTACTTAGAGAAATATTAAAATTCTAAAGGCAAAAGAGTTTATATAGAATTTGGTTAAGGTAAGACAAGGTATAATGAAATCAAGGATTTGATAAATTTAATGAATGAATTTTTATTTGCAGTAAAAGTGGTACAAGAAAATACAGTTATTAAAAAATACGTGTGAATCTCACTATTAACCTATCCAGGCAAGCAAATCTTTAAATCAATATCTCTCTCTCTCTCTCAGCCGAAAAACGTCCACTGCTGGACAAAGGCCTCCCCCAAGGATTTCCATAACAAATCAATATCTAATAGCAATTATTGAAAAAAATTGTGGAGAGAAAGGACATTTTGCGCTGACCCCAGATGATGAGATAAGGTAAGGCAGATGATGATGGACATGCAAAGTACTTACGCGCATCCTTTTTTTTATTTGGAACCTTCGGGCAAATCGGCATAGAGCTATTAAAAGGTTCATCTCTGCAGAAAGGATTATGTAGACATCCTAAGAAAAAAAAAATCATCTGTATTTAACTCCAAAGCACTTAAAGGTCGCATCATGTAAAATATCGCCTATTGCGGTCTTTGCGGTGAGCGGGGGTCGGGCGGGTCTCGTCCGACGCGCGCGATTGGTTCGTCAGTCGTACCTATGCCACAGAATTAATATAAGTACTACCCCATGCGCAAGTTTCACCCTCTACTCTCTCTTCCATCGGCCTTTTTATATGACGGGAACAGTAACGTACTTGAATTATTTAACGGATTTAACGTAAGTGAATAAGAACTAATCTGATAGTAATAGTATACCAATGGAACAACTGTTGTCCTAACACCTGCACTCGGGATGATCTGATGGCCGCCACCGATGAGGCCATAAATATAGCGGAACACTTTTCGGGTACTATTTGAATGTATCATTGGAATGGAATCGACACGCAAGAAGAATGGAACAAGTTAGTAAAGTCGTGGAGTACGGGTGCCAACACTAGGCATCAGAGATACCTGTATAACAGGTCACCAGGTCCACCCACTAGAATGAGACATAAAAGGGTATTGATGTTTAATTGGTGACTCCTGTTTTTAAGGTCTTGGGATCAGAGGGAAAGTGAAGAACACTATCGAATGCAGGAGCCAGTGGAATCCATGACAAATAAGCGGAATATATAAGGGCAATCTGTAAATATTTGTGACTAGCCCTCCGTCCCGTTCTCGCTCGGGTGGTACATATGAGTCGTACATAAATTGTTGCCTATGCCACTCAGGCATAATGTGACATTCTATTGGTGAGAGAATTTTCAAAATCTGTTCAGTAGATCCAGAGATTACTTAATTCTTACAAACATAGAAACGTTACCTCTTTATAATATTAGCCGCGCCCCAGAACTTCTCTCCCGTGAGAATTTCGGAATAAAATTGCCCCATGTGCTTTACTGTCCCGCGTCCCGGTACTTTTCTACTCGTGTACCAAATTTCATTGAAATCCGTCCAGTAGGTTTTGCGTGATTGAGTAACAAATATCCTCTCAAATTCTCAAAGTCACATCCAAACTTTCGCATTCATAATATAGTTAGAAGTAGGATTAGTATAGATAATTTACAATTAATCTATACTGGCCTACCATACCATACTCGCAGGTGCTGAAATCTGGTAGAATATTAAAATGAACGCGATAAAATATTCATTTCAAACTGCGAGAAATTCCGAAAAGTATGTGCGCGGCAGGTTGCGCTTACAAGGGGCACGCTGCTGGTTGTCAAGAATCGCTACAAACCTCAGACGAATGAAAATAGAATAGACATGACATATCTACAAAAATCGTGCATACCTAAACCCGGCACCGACAAAGGATTTGGCACAAAGACGACGGCCTGCCCATACTAATAATAGTGACAAAACATGGCGACCGGCTGCAAAACTGTTTGTATATAATTGTTATGCCGGGTCTATTTTTTACTAAGTCTATGGTACAAACACTGTCATTTTACATTATCTGTGTTACAATATGCAAAGCTAAGCTTACGCATTTTTACCTGTAGTATAGTTGCCGTCACGTAAAAAGGCCGCTGGGGTTAAGCTGCGCAGTAGGCGATATATCGGTCTATGCGGTGAGCGGGGGTCGGGCGGGTCTCGTCCGGCGCACGCGATTGGTTGGTCAGTCGTACCCATGCGCAAGTTTCACCCCCTCCTCACCCTACCACCGGCCTTTTTACGTGATGGAAACTGTACCGCGGGACGAAACCGCTTTTTAAAAGCTTATTAAAACTAAACTTTTAATAATATAGCATAATTTTATTCTAGAGAACGATGATGGGTAAATACCTGTTTGTGCATTTTTTGGGTTTTCATTTGGTGCTGCATTCATTCCTTTCAAGCATGGTGATGTATCCTTTCCTGATCTCTTCTTTCCTGATTTATCCTTTCCCTTCTGCCGTCGCAACTTTGGCGGTGAATCCCGTCCTCTATCCAAACTCATATTCGATGGTGCCTCCGTTCCTCTCATGCATGATGACATTGGTGGTGAATTCTGTCCTCGTCTCAAACTCATATTCAGTGGTTGCATGCATGGTGAACTCAGTGTTGAATCCTGTTCTCCTATCATATTCGGAGGTTCATTACATCCATGTGTCGTATGTGGTGACGAATGTAGTGGTGAATGTAATGGGGAATGTGGTGGTGAAGATATAGATACTCCTCCTTTCATTCGTTTGTTTAAAATTCTATCAGCATTATTTAGCGCCTCATTCATTTCCTTCATCATCTGTTCGAACGTTTCCATTACATTATCAGGCGAACACTGACATGCTGCGTCTGTGCAATTCTTTTGTTTTACCTTGGATTTTGTAGTTTTTTTCATATATTCCAGTAGTTTGAGATCTAATTTACATGTTGTTTTCGGCTGGCACACAGGCGGCTGGCCATCAAGGTTTTTAGATGGGCTATCTTCTTTACATGTATCGATAGCTTTTTGGCACGAAGTTTCTTTAACGGGTACAGAGGGAGCTACACAGCCATTACGATCGCATCCAGAAGTATTTTCTACAGTAAATAATTCCTTAGCCTGGGTCCCCATATTGTAGTGTTTGTGTGTTGTTCTGTATGTTCTTCTGTTTTCGTAATTATTCTGGACATCTTCAATGTTTATTATTAGACCTGGAAAGTAACAGAAATATTTGATGAGGATTCTAATTAAATTTAAGCATACAGTTATCCTTTTCCACAGTTGAAGCTTGGAAATGGAATCATGCATTTCATAATTCGGCCTTTGCGATATTGGCTGGATACACAGACATAATGTCTGTGGCTGGATATGTCCTGGTCATTTTGCTCTGCACTTGACCGTACATACACATGTACGTACGGTCAGATGCAGAGAAGTCTGACCAGGGGGCTGACCATCTCGCAGAATCCTATCTCAGGGGTCAGATTTATCTGCATTATTGCCTATTCGTTCATATGCGCGTACATAATATTTAAAGTCTACGAACGCCTGCCGTAAAGGGGCAGCACTCAGCACTATATGAAAGAGTTCGTATTGTTAATAAAACCAGTGCATTGCAGTTCACGGAATATCCGAATAGTTAGACGCGCCTCGTTGTTTTTTTTTTCTTTATAACATAGGGCGGCAAACGAGCAAGAAATGAATTGCCAAACTGCAGAGTACTTAATAAATAAGTACTCTGAGACTCTCCACCGTGTCTGCGACCGGTAGAGAGTCACCGAAGACAACTTCACAACTCAAATGGACACGTGAAAGATATAACTAAACAATACAGGGCGAATTCCAAATCATTTGCATCCATGTATGGAACAACTGTTTTTTCCTCGGTTTTGAGCAACTTTTTGAATGGGACCGACTCAATCCGAGTCGGTCCCATTCAAAAAGTTGCTCATAATCATGAGTACTTTCACTAGTAGAAAGCAAGTACACGCTTTCAAATAAAAAAAAAATCAAATTGGTCAAGAAGTCTTCGAGTAATTGAGTAATAAATAGATGAACTGAAAGTCGTCAAATCTTACCTTGAGCTTCTCCTTGAGATGAAATGATTGGATCGATCATTTCTGAAAACGCGCTATGAACGCAATGTACGTCATTAAAACAGTTGAGTGCAGGGGGATCACAGCAACACGGTCTATCTATTGTCGTATCCGTACCTTTTTGTTCATACCATATGGCTTTTGGTACATTATAACTTCTGGAATCGACGATGTTATTACTATTTTGATGGTTATCTTCGTCAAACGTTACAGATCTCCCTACGCTTACGTCTAAATTTGTCTTTCTTCCTTCACTTTCATCACCATCAGATCTTCTTATTCTTTTATATTCATTGATAACGCTTACTTCTACGCTTTTTGATTTTTCTTCTTTGTTATTACCATGTAATATCCTTTTAAGTACATTTTTTTTGGGACACGTATCTTTGACTGTTTCGAGTTGCCAACTTTTGCCTTTATTAAAAATACTGAGACCACGTGGATTTATTGTTTCTTTGACCAGTGCTAAAATTATGTTGACAAAATTATACTTAACAATAGATTTAGATTAATAAAATGGTTGCTTCATTAATCCAAACTACAATTATAAATGCTAAAGTGAGTTTGTTTATTTATTTGTTTACTGAAACAATCTTCCTAAAATTTCGCATACAAGTACTGAGAAGGACATGCCGGGAAAAAATACTGTTAGCGTGGGAAATTTAGGCGACGAAGTAGCGGGCAAAAGCTAAATACAACAATGTAATGTGTACTAGTGAAGTTAAATTAACTAGGGTTTATGCTAAATGTGCTAACACTCACCGTTGTATACTAAGGGGATTTGATAGCGCTCACAAAGCACTTTCATTCGATACCCCATATCAAATGCTAAATCAATTGCGTTTTCAAAATATTAATACAGAATTAAGTCCGCTCTGTAAATAACGCTTTAATTGAATTTAATTTTATATTTCACTCAAGGCTTACCTTCATTTTTAAACATACACTGAGAGACATGCCAAGAATTCTGGTTACAAATCGTAGAATCACTATCCGGAGACATTTCTGAATCAAATTCCGTCGAAGAAACAACAATGAGAATCGATGAATCTGATAATGGTTTACTTTCAAGTATTTTATCAACCACGTTAATCACATCTTGATCTGTTCTGAGGTTACTTATAACGATAATGGGACCTTTTTTCTTATTACACTTTTCTGTCAGTTCGTGCGTTGTTTCAGATAATTTATAAACAGGTATGTTCGTGTCCAAGATTCTATTCATATATTTTTTCGTGGCGTCATTATCAAACGAATTTTGGGTATCATCAATGTAACTGTAAAAATAAGCAAAAACACTCAATAATAAAAATAACAATAGGTAGTTATTATTATTTTTTATTAAATCTGACTAATATCCTACTGATGGCATGGCAGTATACAAGTTTGCATGTGAGTATGTGTGTCATTCAATGGAACAAATCAACACGACGGATTTCGACTTTGGCACTTTTAAGCATTTAGTGTACACTTGGAGCAATAATCTTTAAGTCAAGGAGAATAACATCCAATGTTTCTTGGTTATATAATAAAGTAAACAAAATGATACTACGTAAAATAATGTGTTCATACAATTTTTTTTTGTAACATAGGGCGGCAAACGAGCAAGCGGGTCACTTGATGGTAAGCGTTCACCGCTGCCCATAGACCTTTCAAGAAAATGTGGACTCGTTTTTTGAAGGTTCCAACGTCTTATCGGTTCGGGAACACCGCCACAGGAAGTTGGTTCCACAGTTTGGTCGTACGTGGCAAGAAGTGTTTTTTAAAACGTTCGGTGGTTGACAGCTAGTCATCCAGATGGTATGGATGAAACTTCAACTTGTGACGGATGGTACGGTGGTGAAATTCAGCGGCAGGTATTACGTCGAACAATTTCTCAGAGCACTCCCCATGATAGATCCGGTAAAGAATGCACAAGGATGCGACATCCCTACGCAGAGTCAGAGGATCTAGATGGCTAACGAGAGTCGCGTCATCGACGATGCGAATCATATGACGTTACGCGGAGACTTTCCCAAAAAGTTTGAACTCTAATAAATTAGCTCAGTTTAAAAGACAAAAGGTGGACACAGCTAGCAACTAGATGGAAAGGACCACAAGGGAAACGAAAACAAGGGCATCCAAGACTTCGATGGGAAGACGACATAGTGAAAGTGGCTGGAAGGAATTGGATGCAAGTTGCTCAGGACAGAGACAAATGGCACTCGATGGAGGAGGCCTTTACCCACAGAGGGGTTCTAAGTTAATTTTGTTATTTTAAATCATATTATTTTTTATTTTATTTTATAACATTAGAAACTAGTTCTTTTAACTTGGAAATAAAAAGGCTTTTTATTTTATTTATTATAAATTAGCTCAGGAGAATAAACTCGCGCTGAAAAGTCGCAAAATGTGTTTAACTATATGTATTCTATCATAAAATTAAATATTTTAACAATTCTCATAACGTGTCCGGTCCCCTATTGCATTACCCGAAACTCCTTAAAAAAGTCGCTAATGGCAAAGAAAAAATACACTAACGCGAAAAGAAGCGACACTTAAGCATGTGTGCCGTAAAATAGCTTTTGGCTTTGTGTGAGTGACTGGACGTATGCGGGGACGTTGAGAGGCGCGCGGGACGGAGAACCAACCTCCACCAGGTGTTTATACTAGTCTTTCCTCAGGGCTGCTAGAAATGACGCGGCCTATCACTCATGTCAATCATGTCATGACCGGTGGGCGCTATTGTCAAATACTATAGAGTTTATTGTTTAAACCAAAATTTTGCTATTGTTTATTACTCATCAACTAGTGTTGAAAATCCGGCTCAAGGAGTTTTTTTTTTCCTCTATGGTCAAACTCTTACATACAGGGAGTGTCACGGGTGTGCTAATGGTCCGATGCACGCACACTACTATAGTTACCACCTTTTGCCAACTTAATGGAGCCGGTTTAATTTTGGTAGTCATCGGATCCCGATCACGCTGGTGATAATTTATATCCGTTCTCTCTATCGAATGTCTGTTTCCTTATTCTAATAGCTTCTTTTAATTAGACTTGGAATCACATTGGATACTTTTGTACCAAAATTCCCACTGGAGAAAAGCCCGGTAAAGAATGGCATGGAGCTAGAATTATATATGAATAAAGTCAAAACATTTACCTGTTATCAATCTTACAATTCAAACTATTGTCGGGATATTCAGATTCATCTTTTTTTGAATCGGTGTCGTTTAGATCATAATACTTCGTATTCAAAAAATTACTTGATTCATCGGAGAAGTTGCTGTCGATGAATGATATAACGCTTATGCTATGTATGTTTTCGCTTAGGTTAGAAATTGTAGACAGGCTCAATGAAGATTCAGTTTTAATTGATAAAAAGCTCAATACTGACGAAGAGTCTAGGTTATTGGATTGTATCATGGGTAATTTCTTTAGTGGTCTCGTACTATTTGACGAAAATCTCTTTACCAAATAATACTCCGAAGCGTTGTTATTTTGGAAATCCGTATTAATTTTATTTGTACTGCTACTCATATGAAAATTAGAGTAACAGTACTCATTACATCTACAATCAAGGATAGATGATGAGTTCACTTCAAAAGATGTATCTGAACCACTTGTTGAATACATAGCATATCTCAATACCATCTCTGAATCACTATTATATTCTCCAGCATGTACAAATTCTGACCAATCCTGTGTATTTTGTATACCGCTGGTTTCATTACTGTTAATATCTGAGTTAAATTTACCCACTCGATCACTAATGAAAATGGTTTGTAAGCTTTGTTGAACTTGATTTTTTTTATTATGGATGTTAGGAAAAGATGGTATCCCAGTTGCTCTTCCTACGGTCACTTTGATTCCTTCATTATCAACAAAAACTCCACCTTTTACACCAGGCACACATTCATCAGGGCACGGACAAAAGGACGAAATATCAGGTGAAGTTACTCTAATTTTAACGTAACTGTGTTTAAATCTAATTTTTTTTCGATCACATCCACATGCCCTATCACATTTAGTAGTTTTAATGATCTCTTGAACTTCCGAAGTAATGCCTCCTTTTTTACTAAGCTTCCTTTCCCCAACGCCGACACCTTTTGATTTTGTTTTTATTTTTCCTAACTTTTCCGAAGGTGTTATTTCGGGCGGAAGCCCTGAAGCTAGTCGCACTTTTTTTACTAACGCCTTTTCCGAAGCGGTCGCCCCTTCAGGCATTGGTAAACCAGCCGCCGCCAATCCTTTTAGAATCTTTTCTTTTTGTTCTGGGGTTTTTCCAGCCAAAGGTGTTAATAAACCTTCTGCTCTTGCCTTTCTTACAATTTCTTTTTCAGATGGTGTTTTTGCATCCGGGGGGGCCCCATATTCGCGAGTAATTTTTTTAATCAAAGATTTCTCTGAAGGTGTGTCTCCCTTCGGGAGTGGAACCCCAATTTCTGCTAATCCTCTTAAGATTTTCTCTTTTTCAGCTGGCGTTTTACCTGCTAGGGGTGTCATTAACCCTGCGGCCTTTGCTTTCCGTAACTTAGCTGAAGAAATTGGCACAACTGACGGAGTAGGGCCTTCTGATTTAACTTTTGCAATCAAAGCCTTCTCAGAAGGAGTCCTGCCTTCTGGAAGAGGTACGCCTGCAGTCAGCATACTTTTTAACGCTTTTTCTTTTTGTGCCGAAGTTTTACCTTCCAACGGTGTTATAAGCCCTTCTGCATGGGCTTTTTGAATTCTAGCTCTTTCAGCTGAGGTTTTGGGTTCCGGCGGTAGACCCATTTCTGTCCGAATTTTTTCAATAATTTTTTTTTCAGATGCCGTTTTTCCTTCCGGTAATGGTAATCCACGTGTAGCTAATCCTTTCAAAATTTTCTCTCTTTCAGCAGGTGTCTTTCCTGCCAATGGTGTCAATAATCCAGCCGCTTTTGCTTCTCGTAACTTTTCCGATGTAATTTTTGTGGGTTTTTTTTCTTCTCTATCAGATAATGGAGTTAAGAGTGGACAAATACATTCATCACTTGGACCTTTTCCTTCTTTCGTTATTTTTGCAGTTTTTTGATCCAATTTTTGTGCTTTATCGGGCGGCAACGGTGGCGGACCTACACCAGGAGGACCAGTGGTAGCTTTAATTTTTTTAATCAATGCTTTTTCCGCTTTCGTACGACCTTCTGGTAACGGTAAACCTGCTTCGGCTTGTTTTCTCAGAATAGCTTCTTTTTGTGCTGGAGTTTTTCCTTCTAATGGTGTTATAATACCTTTTGCTAATGCATTATTGTACTTAAGCTTATCAGCGGAAGATGTGGGCTCTGGTGGTAGACCCATGTCTTTCCTTACTTTGTCTATCAATTTCTTTTCGGATGCAGTTTTACCCTCAGGTAAGGGTACTCCATGCGCAGCTAAACCCCTTAATATTTTCTCTTTTTGTTTTGGTGTTTTGCCCTCCAATGGTGTAATAAGACCGGCTGCTTTTGCTTTTCGTAATTTTTCCGAAGGAATTGGGACTACTGAGGGTGCAGCCTTTGTAGTTGTTTTAACTTTCTCAATCAAAGCTTTTTCTGAGGGGGTCCTGCCTACTGGAAGAGGTACACCAGCCTCTATCATCCTTTTCAATGCTTGTTCTTTCTGTGCTGAAGTTTTTCCTTCGAGTGGTGTTATTAGGCCTTTCGCTTGCGCTTTTTCTAATTTAGCTCTTTCAGCTGATGTTTTTGGTTCTGGTGGCAAACCCAACTCTGTTCTAACTTTTTTAATCAATTCTTTTTCTGAAGGAGTTTTTCCTTCAGGTAGTGGCATACCTGATTTAGCTAAACCTTTTAATATTTTTTCTTTTTCAGCTGGTGTCTTTCCTTCTAAAGGAGTGAGAAAACCCCCAGCTTTGGCTTTACGCAGTATTTCAGAGGGCATGGCTACTTCAGAGGGTATAGGCACAGTAGTGGCTTTTACCTTGTCAATCAAAGCCTTTTCAGATTTGGTTCGTCCTTCTGGTAAAGGCAAACCCATTTCAGCTTGCTTTCTCAGAATAGCTTCTTTCTGTGCTGGAGTTTTTCCTTCTAATGGTGTAATAATTCCTTGTGCTAGTGCATTGTTATACTTTCTTTTTGCAGCTGAAGTTTTTGGCTCTGGTGGAAGACCCATGTCTTTTCGAACTTTATCAATTATATTTTTTTCTGACGCTGTTTTACCTTCTGGTAATGGAATTCCATGTTGGGCTAAACCTTTTAAAATTTTCTCTTTCTGTTCTGGAGTTTTCCCTTCTAATGGTGTGATAAGACCAGCTGCTTTTGCTTTTCGTAATTTTTCCGAAGGAATTGGTACCACTGAGGGTACAGCCTTTGTTGTGGCTTTCACTTTTTCAATTAATGCTTTTTCTGATGGTGTTCGTCCTTCAGGTAAAGGCAAACCCATTTCAGCTTGCTTTCTCAGAATAGATTCCTTCTGTGCTGGAGTTTTTCCTTCTAATGGTGTAATAATTCCTTTAGCTAGTGCATTGTGATACTTTCTTTTTGCAGCTGAAGTTTTTGGCTCTGGTGGTAGACCCATGTCTTTTCGAACTTTATCAATAATTTTTTTTTCTGACGCTGTTTTACCTTCAGGTAATGGAATTCCATGTTGGGCTAAACCTTTTAAAATTTTCTCTTTCTGTTCTGGAGTTTTACCCTCTAATGGTGTGATAAGACCAGCTGCTTTTGCTTTTCGTAATTTTTCCGAAGGAATTGGGACCATTGAAGGTACACGTTTTGTTGTTGCTTTAACCTTGGCGATTAAGGCCTTTTCGGATGCAGTTTTAGCCTCGGGTAATGGTAATCCACGTTCGACTAATCCTTTTAAAATTTTTTCTTTTTCAGCAGGTGTCTTTCCTGTCAATGGTGTTAATAAGCCAGCAGCTTTTGCTTCCCGTAATTTTTCCGAAGTAATTTTTGTGGGTATTTTTTCTTCCCTATCAGATAATGGAGTTAAGAGTGGACAAATACATTCATCACTTGGACCTTTTCCTTCTTTCGTTATTTTTGCAGTTTTTTGATCCAATTTTTGTGCTTTATCGGGCGGCAACGGTGGCGGACCTACACCAGGAGGACCAGTGGTAGCTTTAATTTTTTTAATCAATGCTTTTTCAGCTTTCGTACGACCTTCTGGTAACGGTAAACCTGCTTCGGCTTGTTTTCTCAGAATAGCTTCTTTTTGGGCTGGAGTTTTTCCTTCTAATGGTGTTATAATACCTTTAGCTAATGCATTATTGTACTTAAGCTTATCAGCGGAAGATGTGGGCTCTGGTGGTAGACCCATGTCTTTCCTTACTTTGTCTATCAATTTCTTTTCGGATGCAGTTTTACCCTCAGGTAAGGGTACTCCATGCGCAGCTAAACCCCTTAATATTTTCTCTTTTTGTTTTGGTGTTTTGCCCTCCAATGGTGTAATAAGACCGGCTGCTTTTGCTTTTCGTAATTTTTCAGATGGAATCGGTATTACAGATGGGACGGGTTTGGTTGTAGCTTTGATATTAGCAATCATTGCTTTTTCTGACGGCGTTCGTCCTTCTGGTAAAGAAAATCCTAGTTCAGCCTGGCGTCTAAGGATTTTTTCTTTTTCTGCTGGAGATTTACCTTCTAATGGAGTGATGACACCATCAGCTAGCGCTTTAGCATATTTATGTTTTGCGGCTGAGGTTTTCGGTTCCGGAGGCAAACCAAGCTCCCTTCGAACTTTTTCAGCTATCGCTTGCTCAGACGCTGACTGCGGTTCTGGTAGGGGCAAACCATTCATAGCTAAACCTTTAAGAATTTTTTCCTTTTGCTCTGGGGTTTTCCCTTTTAGTGGTGTCATAAATCCGGCTGCTTTGGCCTTGCGTATTTTCTCTGAAGGTAAATGCACTAAAGATGGAGCCTTTGCCGTGGCTTTTACTTTGTCTATTAAAGCTTTTTCTGAGGGGGTCCTGCCTTCTGGAAGAGGTACACCAGCCTCTATCATCCTTTTCAATGCTTGTTCTTTCTGTGCTGGAGTTTTTCCTTCGAGTGGTGTTATAAGGCCTTTCGCTTGCGCTTTTTCTAATTTAGCTCTTTCAGCTGATGTTTTTGGTTCTGGTGGCAAACCCAACTCTGTTCTAACTTTTTTAATCAATTCTTTTTCTGAAGGAGTTTTTCCTTCAGGTAGTGGCATACCCGATTTTGCCAAACCTTTTAATATTTTTTCTTTTTCAGCTGGTGTCTTTCCTTCTAAAGGAGTGAGAAAACCCCCAGCTTTGGCTTTACGCAGTATTTCAGAGGGCATGGCCACTTCAGAGGGTATAGGCACAGTAGTGGCTTTTACCTTGTCAATCAAAGCCTTTTCAGATTTGGTTCGTCCTTCTGGTAAAGGCAAACCCATTTCAGCTTGCTTTCTCAGAATAGCTTCTTTCTGTGCTGGAGTTTTTCCTTCTAATGGTGTAATAATTCCTTGTGCTAGTGCATTGTTATACTTTCTTTTTGCAGCTGAAGTTTTTGGCTCTGGTGGAAGACCCATGTCTTTTCGAACTTTATCAATTATTTTTTTTTCTGACGCTGTTTTACCTTCTGGTAATGGAATTCCATGTTGGGCTAAACCTTTTAAAATTTTCTCTTTCTGTTCTGGAGTTTTCCCCTCTAATGGTGTGATAAGACCGGCTGCTTTTGCTTTCCGTAATTTTTCCGAAGGAATTGGGACCATTGAAGGTATTCGTTGTGTTGTTGCTTTAACTTTGGCAATTAATGCTTTTTCTGATGGTGTTCGTCCTTCTGGTAAAGGCAAACCCATTTCAGCTTGCTTTCTCAGAATAGATTCCTTCTGTGCTGGAGTTTTTCCTTCTAATGGTGTTATAATTCCTTTAGCTAGTGCATTGTCATACTTTCTTTTTGCAGCTGAAGTTTTTGGCTCTGGTGGTAGACCCATGTCTTTTCGAACTTTATCAATTATTTTTTTTTCTGACGCTGTTTTACCTTCTGGTAATGGAATTCCATGTTGGGCTAAACCTTTTAGAATTTTCTCTTTCTGTTCTGGAGTTTTCCCTTCTAATGGTGTGATAAGACCAGCTGCTTTTGCTTTTCGTAATTTTTCTGAAGGAATTGGGACCATTGAAGGTATTCGTTGTGTTGTTGCTTTAACTTTGGCAATTAATGCTTTTTCTGATGGTGTTCGTCCTTCTGGTAAAGGCAAACCCATTTCAGCTTGCTTTCTCAGAATAGCTTCTTTCTGTGCTGGAGTTTTTCCTTCTAATGGTGTTATAATTCCTTGAGCTAGTGCATTGTCATACTTTCTTTTTGCAGCTGATGTTTTTGGCTCCGGCGGTAGACCCATGTCTTTTCGAACTTTATCAATTATTTTTTTTTCTGACGCTGTTTTACCTTCTGGTAATGGAATTCCATGTTGGGCTAAACCTTTTAGAATTTTCTCTTTCTGTTCTGGAGTTTTCCCCTCTAATGGTGTGATAAGACCAGCTGCTTTTGCTTTTCGTAATTTTTCCGAAGGAATTGGGACCATTGAAGGTATTCGCTTTGTTGTTGCTTTAACTTTGGCAATTAATGCTTTTTCTGATGGTGTTCGTCCTTCAGGTAAAGGCAAACCCATTTCAGCTTGCTTTATCAGTATAGCTTCTTTCTGTGCTGGAGTTTTTCCTTCTAATGGTGTTATAATTCCTTGAGCTAGTGCATTGTCATACTTTCTTTTTGCATCTGATGTTTTTGGCTCTGGTGGTAGACCCATGTCTTTTCGAACTTTATCAATTATTTTTTTTTCTGACGCTGTTTTACCTTCTGGTAATGGAATTCCATGTTGGGCTAAACCTTTTAAAATTTTCTCTTTCTGTGCTGGAGTTTTCCCCTCTAATGGTGTCATAAGGCCAGCTGCTTTTGCTTTTCGTAATTTTTCCGAAGGAATTGGGACCATTGAAGGTAGTCGCTTTGTTGTTGCTTTAACTTTGTCAATTAATGCTTTTTCTGATGGTGTTCGTCCTTCAGGTAAAGGCAAACCCATTTCAGCTTGCTTTCTCAGAATAGATTCTTTCTGTGCTGGAGTTTTTCCTTCTAATGGTGTTATAATTCCTTTAGCTAGTGCATTGTGATACTTTCTTTTTGCATCTGATGTTTTTGGCTCTGGTGGTAGACCCATGTCTTTTCGAACTTTATCAATTATTTTTTTTTCTGATGCTGTTTTACCCTCTGGTAATGGAATTCCATGTTGGGCTAAACCTTTTAATATTTTCTCTTTCTGTTCTGGAGTTTTTCCCTCTAATGGTGTGATAAGACCAGCTGCTTTTGCTTTTCGTAATTTTTCCGAAGGAATTGGAACCATTGAAGGTATTCGCTTTGTTGTTGCTTTAACCTTAGCAATTAAGGCTTTTTCGGATGCAGTTGTAGCCTCGGGTAATGGTAATCCACGTTCGACTAATCCTTTTAAAATTTTCTCCTTTTCAGCAGGTGTCTTTCCTGCTAATGGTGTCAATAAGCCAGCAGCTTTAGCTTCTTTTAGTTTCTCGCTTGTTATTTTACTCGGTGCTTTAGTTCTTTCAGATTCTGGAGTTAAGAGTGGACAAATACATTCATCAACAGGTCCTTCTCCTTCTTTCGTTTTTTTTGCAGTTTTTTGATCTAATATTTTTGCTTTATCAGGAGGTAGAGCTGGGGGTGGACCTGCTTTAATTTTCTTTATTAATGCTTTTTCTTTTTTGTTACGTCCTTCAGGCAGTGGTATACCCGCATCATGCTGAGCTTGTAAAATTTTTTTTATTTGTTCCGGTGTTTTGCCTTCTAATGGAGTAATAACTCCTTGTTTGAGTAATGAGTTATATTTTGCTCTTTCGGCTGGACTTGTAGGTTCCGGTGGGAGGCCCATATCTTTCCGAACTTTATCTATAATTTTTTTTTCTGATGCAGTTTTAGCTTCCGGCAAAGGTATACCATTTTTTACTAAACCTCTTATTATCCGTTCTTTTTCTTTTGGTTTTTTACCTGTAAGCGGGGTCATCAAACCTTCAGCTTGAGCCTTTCGGATCTTTTCTGAAGAAACTGCAGATGGAGTTGGAACTGTTGTAGCCTTAATATTTGCGATCAAAGCTTTTTCTGATGGTGTTCGTCCTTCAGGTAGAGTCAAACCCATTTCAGCTTGCTTTCTCAGAATAGCTTCTTTCTGTGCTGGAGATTTTCCTTCAAGAGGAGTTATCAAACCATCAGCTTGAGCTTTGTTGTACTTTTTTTTCTCACTTGAAGTTTTTGGTTCTGGTGGAAGACCCATGTCTTTTCGAACTTTATCAATTATTTTTTTTTCTGACGCTGTTTTACCTTCTGGTAATGGAATACCATGTTGGGCTAAACCTTTTAAAATTTTCTCTTTCTGTTCTGGAGTTTTCCCCTCTAATGGTGTGATAAGACCAGCTGCTTTTGCTTTTCGTAGTTTTTCCGAAGGAATTGGTACCACTGAGGGTATAGCCTTTGTTGTTGCTTTAACTTTTTCAATTAATGCTTTTTCTGATGCAGTTCGTCCTTCAGGTAAAGGCAAACCCATTTCAGCTTGCTTTATCAGAATAGCTTCTTTCTGTGCTGGAGTTTTTCCTTCTAATGGTGTTATAATTCCTTGAGCTAGTGCATTGTCATACTTTCTTTTTGCAGCTGAAGTTTTTGGCTCTGGTGGTAGACCCATGTCTTTTCGAACTTTATCAATTATTTTTTTTTCTGACGCTGTTTTACCTTCTGGTAATGGAATTCCATGTTGGGCTAAACCTTTTAAAATTTTCTCTTTCTGTTCTGGAGTTTTCCCCTCTAATGGTGTGATAAGACCGGCTGCTTTTGCTTTTCGTAATTTTTCCGAAGGAATTGGAACCATTGAAGGTATTCGCTTTGTTGTTGCTTTAACTTTGGCAATCAATGCTTTTTCTGATGGTGTTCGTCCTTCAGGTAAAGGCAAACCCATTTCAGCTTGCTTTATCAGAATAGCTTCTTTCTGTGCTGGAGTTTTTCCTTCTAATGGTGTTATGATTCCTTTAGCTAGTGCATTGTCATACTTTCTCTTTGCAGCTGATGTTTTTGGCTCTGGTGGTAGACCCAAGTCTTTTCGAACTTTATCAATAATTTTTTTTTCTGATGCTGTTTTACCTTCAGGTAATGGAATTCCATGTTGGGCCAAACCTTTTAAAATTTTCTCTTTCTGTTCTGGAGTTTTCCCTTCTAATGGTGTGATAAGACCAGCTGCTTTTGCTTTTCGTAATTTTTCCGAAGGAATTGGGACCATTGAAGGTATTCGCTTTGTTGTTGCTTTTACTTTGTCAATTAATGCTTTTTCTGATGCAGTTCGTCCTTCAGGTAAAGGCAAACCCATTTCGGCTTGCTTTATCAGAATAGCTTCTTTCTGTGCTGGAGTTTTTCCTTCTAATGGTGTTATAATTCCTTGAGCTAGTGCATTGTCATACTTTCTTTTTGCAGCTGAAGTTTTTGGCTCTGGTGGTAGACCCATGTCTTTTCGAACTTTATCAATTATTTTTTTTTCTGACGCTGTTTTACCTTCAGGTAATGGAATTCCATGTTGGGCTAAACCTTTTAAAATTTTCTCTTTCTGTTCCGGAGTTTTCCCCTCTAATGGTGTGATAAGACCAGCTGCTTTTGCTTTCCGTAATTTTTCCGAAGGAATTGGTACCACTGAAGGTATTCGCTTTGTTGTTGCTTTAACTTTGTCAATTAATGCTTTTTCTGATGCAGTTCGTCCTTCAGGTAAAGGCAAACCCATTTCGGCTTGCTTTGTCAGAATAGCTTCTTTCTGTGCTGGAGTTTTTCCTTCTAATGGTGTTATAATTCCTTGAGCTAGTGCATTGTCATACTTTCTTTTTGCAGCTGAAGTTTTTGGCTCTGGTGGTAGACCCAAGTCTTTTCGAACTTTATCAATAATTTTTTTTTCTGACGCTGTTTTACCTTCGGGTAATGGAATTCCATGTTGGGCTAAACCTTTTAAAATTTTCTCTTTCTGTTCTGGAGTTTTCCCCTCTAATGGTGTGATAAGACCAGCTGCTTTCGCTTTTCGTAATTTTTCCGAAGGAATTGGGACCATTGAAGGTATTCGCTTTGTTGTTGCTTTAACTTTGGCAATTAATGCTTTTTCTGATGCTGTTCGTCCTTCAGGTAAAGGCAAACCCATTTCAGCTTGCTTTGTCAGAATAGCTTCTTTCTGTGCTGGAGTTTTCCCTTCTAATGGTGTTATAATTCCTTGAGCTAGTGCATTGTCATACTTTCTTTTTGCAGCTGAAGTTTTTGGCTCTGGTGGTAGACCCATGTCTTTTCGAACTTTATCAATAATTTTCTTTTCTGACGCTGTTTTACCTTCAGGTAATGGAATTCCATGTTGGGCTAAACCTTTTAGAATTTTCTCTTTCTGTTCTGGAGTTTTTCCCTCTAATGGTGTGATGAGACCAGCTGCTTTTGCTTTTCGTAATTTTTCCGAAGGAATTGGGACCATTGAAGGTATTCGCTTTGTTGTTGCTTTAACTTTGGCAATTAATGCTTTTTCTGATGCTGTTCGTCCTTCAGGTAAAGGCAAACCCATTTCAGCTTGCTTTGTCAGAATAGCTTCTTTCTGTGCTGGAGTTTTCCCTTCTAATGGTGTTATAATTCCTTGAGCTAGTGCATTGTCATACTTTCTTTTTGCATCTGATGTTTTTGGCTCTGGTGGTAGTCCCATGTCTTTTCGAACTTTATCAATTATTTTTTTTTCTGACGCTGTTTTACCTTCTGGTAATGGAATTCCATGTTGGGCTAAACCTTTTAAAATTTTCTCTTTCTGTTCTGGAGTTTTCCCCTCTAATGGTGTCATAAAACCAGCTGCTTTTGCTTTTCGTAATTTTTCCGAAGGAATTGGGACCATTGAAGGTATTCGCTTTGTTGTTGCTTTAACTTTGGCAATTAATGCTTTTTCTGATGCTGTTCGTCCTTCAGGTAAAGGCAAACCCATTTCAGCTTGCTTTGTCAGAATAGCTTCTTTCTGTGCTGGAGTTTTCCCTTCTAATGGCGTTATAATTCCTTGAGCTAGTGCATTGTCATACTTTCTTTTTGCATCTGATGTTTTTGGCTCTGGTGGTAAACCCATGTCTTTTCGAACTTTATCAATTATTTTTTTTTCTGACGCTGTTTTACCTTCTGGTAATGGAATTCCATGTTGGGCTAAACCTTTTAGAATTTTCTCTTTCTGTTCTGGAGTTTTCCCCTCTAATGGTGTCATAAAACCAGCTGCTTTTGCTTTTCGTAATTTTTCCGAAGGAATTGGGACCATTGAAGGTATTCGCTTTGTTGTTGCTTTAACTTTGTCAATTAATGCTTTTTCTGATGGTGTTCGTCCTTCAGGTAAAGGCAAACCCATTTCAGCTTGCTTTCTCAGAATAGCTTCTTTCTGTGCTGGAGATTTTCCTTCTAATGGTGTTATAATACCTGCATTCATAGCTTTGGTGTATCTTTCTTTTTCTTTATCAGATTTAGGTTCAGGGGGTAAACCTAAGTCCTTTCGTACTTTATCATGTATTTTTCTATCAGAAGCAGTTTTGGGTTCAGGTAAAGGAATCCCGTGAGCTGCTAAACCTTTCAAAATTTTTTCTTTTTGTTCTGGTGTTTTCCCAGTCAGCGGCGTTAAGAGTCCGGCTTGTTTTGCTTTTCGAAGTTTCTCTGATGGCACTACTGCCACAGTTGTCTTAATTTTCTTTATAAGAGCTTTTTCAGAAGCTGTTCTGCCTTCTGGGAGTGGTAAACCTAATTCAGCTTGCTTCTTAAGAATTGCCTCCTTTTCTGCTGGAGTTTTACCTTCCAAAGGAATTATTAATCCTGCAGCTTCAGCCTTCCTTAATTTTTCTTTTTCTTCCTGGGTAGTCGGTTCTGCTGGCATGCCGAGTGTTGTACGAACTTTTGCTACTAATGCTTTTTCGGACGCAGTTTTTCCTTCTGGAAGCGGAGCCCCAGTCATAGCGAGTTCTTTTAGTATTTTTTCCTTCTCCGCTGGAGATTTACCCTCCATTTCTGCTATTGCGGCTTTAGTTTTCTTTTCTAATTCCTTTTTCCTTTGTTTTACGCTTAATGTATCTAATGCAGCGACTGATTTTCTTATCTCACCGGCTCGTCTTTCATCTCGAGGTAAATGACCACAAAGAATACAATCGCAATTATCACAATTTTTCTTTTTATAGCAGTCATAAAGACTTTTCATAACTTCGAACATAGCATCAGAATTACAAGAACAACAACAACTCTCTTCTTTAATGTTCAGTTGACATCTATAAATTTTGAAACTAGTCTGTAATCGATTTTCAGATTTATCCAAGTATTCGATTGGAATATGATACCCTGAACTTAAATTTACTATAAACTTATTGTCATATGCACGCAATGATTTGGTTTTCATTATTTTAGATCCCTTTATGATTTTTCCTTCGGATCGCTTAGTGCTTGTTTCCGTCCAACTATTTCGATTTTCTAATTTATTTTTTTGAAAACTAACTGTACCTTTTATTAGTTTGGCCGAACATTTATAGATTTTGTACTTTCTGCTGTTATGATAAATATCAAATGCTTTGATTGCTTTCATATGATTGATATTTTCTATAGGAAAGTTGATATTTACATCTCCATTTTGAGGGATGGGATCAACACCAAACGAATGCTTATATTTAGGGGAAAGTATAATATTAATGTCGTCATTGATGCTTTCTGTTGGAGCATCCATTTTGAAATATTCTCCCAAACCAGGCTTTTCAGTATGTTTGCTATGTAGCAAATATTTATGTGTACTCTTGCCGTCTGCCATGTCTGCCACATGAAATTACATTACTGACACAAATTAACGATTTATCATAATTAAGGCTTCAGTGTTCCACTTTCGATAAGCTGAGACATAGACGTTAGGCCAACTGAAAAAAAAATAACAGACTTAAATACCTATATCGATTCTAGATAGAAAAGACCGGAAATAGGGACACATGGAAAGAGAATAGGGAGGCTTTTGCCCAGCAGTGCGACATGTTATAGCTGCAAAAAAAAAAACTATACCAGTTATGCATATAAAATGACGCTACTGACTGGAACGCAAAGTCAAAACTACTGAATGTAGAAATTTGAAATTTTGTAAGGGGTTATATAGCGTACCTAAGTGGGAAATTTGGAAATACCACCCATAGGGAAATGAAATGGATGAAATATTAAATTCAAGTGGACAATGCTGGTAATTTATATTTTACTAGCTTTTGCCCGCGGCTTCGCCCGCGTGAATTTCCCACGGGAACAGTGCTTTTTTCCGGGATAAAAAGTAGCCTATGTGCTATTCCAGGTCATTATCTACGGGTGTCTATTAAAATACAGATTTTTATCACATCGATTATCATGTCCCAGAAAACTATTCCACGTTTTTTAATATATTTTTTTCTTAAAACATCGAAAATCTTATTATCGCAGTTTCATATTAACGAACAACATTTCCTAAAAAAAAAACGTTATAAAATTTCTACTATTCCAAGAAAAACAATATATCAAACTAACATTTCACACATGTATTAAGATATCGATATAACCATTTATAAAAACATGTTTCAATATGTAACGATGCGCATCATAACTTTTAATCGCAGTAACGTTTCATCGAACGCTGCATTCGCTTGTTGTTGCTTAAAACATGCAAAAAGGTATAGCAAGATTGAGGCATACAGCAAGCATGCATGCAGCAAGCACAACAAACATGTAGCAAGCATGCAGCAAGCATGAAACAAGCTTGCAGCAGGCATACAGCAAGTATGCAGCAGGCATGCAGCAAGCATGCAGCAAGCATTCAGCAAGCATGCAGCAAACATGCAAGCAGGCATGCAGTAAGCATGCAGCAAGCAAGTATTTCTGGGTGGCTCCACCAGAAGACTCGCTCCGTCGGCCCTTCGATTCATTCGGGCACTTAACCTCGCTCCGCTCGAGAGGTCGGCGGCTCGCTTCGCTCGCCACCTCGCCCCTCGCTTCGCTTCGGCCTCGTGCCCTCATTTTCTCAGGACCTCCTTCGCGAGCCTTCTGGTTCCGCGCGAAGGAATAACACTCTAGTATATGACAAAGTTGAGCCACGTGGAGTCGGGGTGCTCTGAGTCGGATTTGTGATCCATTTATAATTAGTGGACTAGCTATAAATTTACTGTTGATCAATACAATACTACCAGATTAATCTATATAGGGTAACATAATAATGTAATATTTGATGTTTCAAATATATTGCAAACTGAAACTTACGTGTAAATAAAATTATGGGTAACAAAACTTTGATGTTTCATTATTTCGATGAAATACATAAAATATGAAAAGAAATAACGACAGAGTGTGATTGTACGTAATGAATAATCGTGTAAATGAAATTTCGATGTAAACAGATTTAAGGATTTGTTACATATTGTATTAAAATATCTGCGAATGGTTTTATGGGACATGAAATCGTTGAAGTAAATTGCGATAAAGTGATGGGTTCCCCATTATCTACCTCTGTACCAAATTTCATCGAAATCCGTCCAGTAGATTTTGCGTGATTGAGTAACAAACATCCTCACAAACTCACAAACTCACAAACTCACAAACTCACAAATTCACAAACTCACATCCAAACATTCGCATTTATAATATTAGTATGGATTTGTGGATTCATATCGAAATCCTCCTCCTTAGTCGTATTGTATCTTTCGTGGTCATTATATGGAATACAACACATACAACGACTATCTTGGCAATGTCAATGGAGTAGTTTGCCATTGCCTTCTCCATTTCACACACTAGCTGATAATCATCAACCAGAGTGCAGGTTTCCTCACGATGTTTTCCTTCACCGGAAGCAAGTGGTGGTCGATTAAAACTACCATACATGAATCAGATTGGTACACAAACTCATGTAAGCACGGGCAGGATTTGAACCTGTGATCTTTGCAATTTGCAGCCACAGGCGGGGCACCCTATCACTCGGCCACCACCGCTTCATATCGAAATACGAAATCCCTTATAAAATTAGGGCTACCAAAAGAACAAAAGTATATACGCGATTGCATCAAAAATATATAACAACCTACCTAAACAAATAAGAACATGTAAAGATCTAAAAAGATCATTTATTTAAGCTACATAATCTTGGTAATACACTAAAAAGAATCCGCAACATGCTTCGTCAAAATGTCCACAGAAAAATATCCGATAGATAGATCTAAATAGTTATAGAAATCTATTACTTAATTTCTTGGTGGACAAAGCGAAAGCGAAGAAACAAACTCTATAAATGAATATTTAAGTGGTGACGTGCAATAAATATGTTTTGTTGATATGACATGTACGGAATTTAATATAATTGGACAAATATAATTCTCATAATCTGACTTCAAATTGTAATGTATTCGTCATGAGCTTGCCTAATTATTATTGTTTACTTTTTTTTTTATTAACTTATTCTAACTACTTCTAAGGTTTCATTTTGTAATATTTGACTTTGCATGAATTAAATTTAAATTTTTATGTTAATTTTGTATGCCAAATATGGCGCAGCATAGAGCATTTAATTCTCATATTCCATACACCTTGTACTACCTATGTCTGACGAAATAAATAAATGATTAATTGATCAGTCAGTGTGAATGACACATAGGCCGGAATACTAAAAATTCCGAATGGTTCAGTTCTGTGCTGCAAAAAGAGGACTGGAACATTTAATTTACAGAAAGATGGTGTTACATTTCTCTAGTAAGAAAATTCTTATCAAATGATCATAAATTAAACAAAAATTCATACATTTTATTACAATGTCATTGTTGGATTTGTTTACCAACATCAGTCCGGTCGCCGATAGAAACACGGAATAGTCGAGTGATAATTTCGTCCAACATCTAGATGGCAGTGGTGACACGGGAAATTGTTGATAGCGAGCAGACGAAGATCGTTTATTGAATGAAATATCACATTTGATTCATTTTAACGCCGCGACTGTATTAATATATTCCCGGGGTACGGGATAAACAAATGACTGAAATTTTTAGTAACTACGTGGTAACTACAGTTTGGAAAACTGATTTTATCTAAGCGAAACTTACCGCCTACGGGCAACACCTAGTACTCGAATAAAATAGTGTGTGTGTATGTTGGAACAATAATAACAGCAGACTACATCGTAGACCTCAACTCTATCCTATAGCAAGATTGTGGTCAAGACCAAACCCATCTTTGATAAAACTTTTTTCCAAAAAAAATGAACCGACTTCCATCATAAAACTTAAAATCATGAAATAACAATAAAGAAAAATGTATAAGCATACTACCTACTGAATGAGGTGAAGTCGGTGCCAAGTGCAGGAAAAAGAATATTATGTAATTGCTCAGCTAGGCATTTTTATATATGATTCTAATGTTAATTTAGCACCACACAATTTTAACTTGGCACCGACTTCACCTCATTCAGTAGGTAGTATGCTTATACATTTTTCTTTATTGTTATTTCATGATTTTAAGTTTTATGATGGAAGTCGGTTCATTTTTTTTGGAAAAAAGTTTTATTTTATCATTTTTAGTGCTTCTACACCTATTTTCTTTAATAAAAACTAAAACTTTTCTTTCACTGGCCGAAAATAAAGAATTTGAAACTTTTTTATGTCAGTTTGATTTGAAGTGTCAGAACATGTCAAATTGTCTATTATTTTTGGCACATAAATAGACCGAGAGCCTGTGATGACCAAACCTTCCTTATTTTCAAATTGCTGAATGTTTTTCTGCGTGGTATACACGGGTAAAAAATATTATCGACTAGCTATGAAATTTGGATCTTAGTTGCTTATGCTGGTAATATTTTATAGCAAGGATGATTTTTATAGGTATAAAAAGCACCCTTGGGGCCTCCCAAAGTAACATTAAATCATCAGTTTTTATAATAAAACAAATATAACTATAATTTAGTAAAGTTACAATATCTAGCAGTGGTTTATATCTACACCAATTGCCAATAAATTGATGGCGTGATTCCTAATATTATTAGGAATAAAATCGTTAAAAACTTTACTATGAGGAATTGAGCTACCACTTTAAATGTTGTTGCTACAAATAATCTGCCTAAGTAATCATGATCCAACTTTTATAGTCGCTAATCCCTATTTCTATGTTGGGGACGTACACAGAAAATATTGAGTTTTAATAAAATAAGGAAGGGCATGCTGTCACGGGCTTTTGCTCTATAATGCAATGTTGGTATTTTTATATTTTGTTAGGTATCTTTAAAATTACCGAACAGATTCTGACGTGGTTAAAATGGGACCAACTTGGGAATACACCATTACGAATAAAACAACAATTTAGGAAATCAGTCCACAATTGGCGGAGAAATCGGCGAACATACATAAAAAAAAAACATACATACATCGAAACATATAACCTCCTCCTTTTTTGGGAAGTCGGTTGATAAAAAAAAGAGTCTGTAACCTGTAAATCTCAATTGCCAATCATTCTCAAGCAATAGCCTGGTCATTTTAGATTTAAACTTACACATTTGAAATTACTGAAGGGGCCTTTTGGAATATGTTCGGACCCCTTCCGGGATGACGCTCAAAAAAGTCCCAAAAAATTCCTAATGGCAGAGCCCGGAAATCCTGGAAAACCTGGAATTTAATTTTAATATTCTGCGGTTTTACTATTATTTCTCGAAAACGACCCACAATTTCGAAAACATAGTCCTATTAAAGGTTTTAGAGCATTAAATTCTGCATTTTATGGGATTAAATACATATTTTTTGGACTACTCGGTCTCATACAAGTGCTTATCGAAGTTTAACAAATCCTACAGTTATTTTAAATACGAAATTTGAGACATGTGCGAGGATGTATGTTTGATACACAACTGTGCAAAATCTACTAGACTGATTTCGATGAAATTTGATACACTGCTTGAAAATTATCGGATATAGTACATAGTACTTTTTCCCGAAATTCTTACGGGAGTAGGGCCCCGGGGCGCAGCTTATATAGCATTTTTCATTGGTATGGAAAACTTACTGATAATGATAAGAACAAGGATAAGGATATATTTTATTCCTTCTTTCCTTATAGAATGAATCAAAATAAAGGACGATTTTAGGCACGCTCCAGGAATTTTCTTTAAATTCCAGTTTTTCCAGAATTTCCAGGCTATACCACTCATGAATCCCTGATACTTTTTTAGCGTCATACCGGAAGGGGTCCGAACATATTCTTAAACGGGAGTTTAGTAATTTAAAATGTCCAAGTTTGATCAAAAATTGGCTTAAAATGACTGAGCTACAAGGACGATTTAGAATCAAGAGTGAATCGAGACTTCCAGTACCACCATCGAAAAGTACCACCATTTTACTATTGTAATTAATAAAAAATATTGTGTTGCGGATATATTTCTAAGGAGTTTTTGACGAAGCATGTTGCTGATAAATGTTTGTGAAGATGTTTGACGAAGCTTATTACCGATAATAATTTGTACTTTTCTATAGGACTATTGTCATCGAAAGTATTGTACATAATATCTAAGATAATATCTCGATGACTATTGTTGTAATTAATATTCTAGTTCTCTTACTCACCCATCACTCAATAGAACAAAAATAATAAAATACTTTTATAAAAAGTCAAGCGTGGACAATTTTTTACATATTTACATTTTTTTTACTTCTTATATAAAATATTGTAAAAATTCAGATATTTTGCTAGTTTTCATTTTAATTTGTTTGCATTTCGTTGACGGTTGAATTCTAGCGTCAAATACTGTCAGACTTTTTCTTCTGTAGTTTTTGAATATATTTAATTCTTTGCAATCAGGTTGCTACATGGAGTTCTTATATTTTCCATGGGTCGGTGTCTGAGGTCTCTTTGATTACTATAATCATTGCCGCGCGCGGAAGTCCTTGTCAACTAGAATCGATCTTTAAACCTTTACCGCTGTTTTGGAAAATAAGACGATGAGATGTACAAAAAAAACGTACCTACCTTTGAAGTTGCGTAGGTACGACAATAATAAAAACCACAGAATAATTTAGTTATTTATTGAAATGCGCCTTGCGGCTTTGAATTACGACAAATAGTATTAACGTCTAATAGGCTGGTAGAATTAAGATTCAATTCGAACTTAAAGCCTACAAGAGCTTTTATTGTTTTGATGGCTTCGTTAGTAGCCCAATATGACTAAACTAGTGTTTCCCCCTCCAAAAAAATGTTATTGGGGCATAGGGGGTTAAAATGTACCTACAAAAATGGGTATTGTTGCGGTTTTACTATTATATCTCGAAAAAGACCCACAATTTTGAAATCATAGCCCTATTAAAAGTTTTAGAGCATTAAATTCTGCGTTTAATGGGACTAAATACATATATTTTTGACCACCCGGTCCCATACTAGTGCTCATCGAATTTGAACAAAATCCACAGATATTTTAAATGCGAAAGTAAGAAATGTACGAGGATGTATGTTTGATACTCAACAACGCAATATCTACTGGTCGAATTTCGATGAAATTTGATACACTACTAGAAAAATACAGGATATAGCACATAGGGTACTCTTCAACCCGAAAATCCTACGGGAGTAGGGCCCCGGGGCGCAGCTAATATAGCATTTTTCATAGATATGGAAAACTTTCTAAACCCCGGGGCTCCGCTTACTTGGGAATTTCGGGATAAAAATTGTGTATATGAATTTTCCAGTCTTTCTCTATTTGTGTGCCTGATTTCCTCAAGATCCGTCCAGTAGACTTTGTGTAATTGAGTGACAAAAATTGCAAGTTTGTATGGGAACTTTATCAATTATGATAATACATACTAGATGTGCCCCGAGTCTTCGCTTCCGTGAGAATTTCAGTAAAAAAGTAGACTATGTGCATTTAGGTTTAACTCTGCATGTGTACCGAATTTCATCGAAATCTGCTCAGTAGATTTTGTGTGATTGAGACAAACATTCATCCGACATGGCATTTATACTCTTAGCTGGCGCCCGGGACTTCACTCTCGTGACAATTTCAGAGTAAAAAGAAGCCTATATACTTTTAAGGTTTTACTCTATTGATTGAAATTACTGAATTAGTTATAAAAAATTAAAATTTGTTCAACTTCGATGAGTAAGTAATTTTATGGGAACGGGTTGTCCAAAAATCATATATTTACTCTCATTAAATGCACAATTTCATTCTCTAAAGCTTCCATTAAGACTATGTAACGAAATTGTGAGTCCTTATAACAAAGAATCGTAAAACCGCAACTTCACTACTTTTGACGGTTCATTTTACCTCCTGTGCCCAAAGCACAACTTTTTTGAGGGGGAAAGGCTAGGATAGTATTGGGCAACAAATGAAGCTCCTATGATAGTAAAGTCTATTGTAGGCTTAAAGACGATTCGTCTTATTTTTTGCTTTAATTCTACCGGCCTATAATATGTTTGTCCTTTTTTGTTTTTTATTTTGTAAAGAACGTTCCGCTGAGCAATTTATGCCGTAGGGCTGTTTCTACATTAGGGAATCATCATGTATTGTTTGATGTAAACTTGTGTGAGCCGAATCACTGGGCCTGGAAGATTGCACAAGTGGCAAAGAAATAATACACTAGCGGGTTGATATTTTTTGCTAGCGGGCAGCGCATGGGCAAGAAGGAGCGGGGTTATAACTCCAAGCATACTCTAGGTCGGGTCAACTTAAAACGCGCGCAATTTCAAATTAGTCCTAAAATCTTTTTTTGGTGTGGTTTTTGCAGACGTGAGAGTGAGACGTGATGCCCTAAGGACGGATTTTTTTGTGCTTCTTCTGGTACACCCCATACGTGTTGCCCTAGGAAATTGCATAATTTTATTATGTTGGAGGTTGAATTTTAATGGAACATTGGTGTATGGTTTTTGGATTTAAATTTATTTAAAAAAGAATAAGATTAGTGTCAGAGTTTATAAAAATCATAGACATAGAAAAAAAATTTCGAAATTAAAAACAAAATTCTAGCTCTACAGTAAAAATATGTTTGTTGAAGACACGGAATAGTTCTTTGAAGAAGAGTCGAAGAGTCGAAATTGTGCATTTAAAGTGTGTTGGTTTTTATATAAATATACCTATTAATCACAGACATATAATAATTAAAAAAAATTTACTTCTGTGCTATTAATAAACATCATGATGTTAAAGGAGTTGCCTATTTTTATAATTTTATCAGATTAATCAGTCACGGGTGTCTGGATCTGGATACCATCTAGCACTGTAAAGTTTTGCAAAATATATATTTTTTTATATCTATGATGATTAGAAATATGTATTTTTTTTTTTTATATTTTTGATCAAAAGACTTAAATACTCTTTAAAAAATATTTCTGTGGGTAGTGATTTTTTTCTCTCTGGTAATAAGTAGGTAATTTGTGTTTTTATGACAGAAGTACAGTACATAATGCATTACTGCACTTCTGTCATAAAAACAAACATGTCAAGAATTATTTTTCTTCTGACCAAAGTCAAACATGGGTGATCCTAAATAAATATGTTTATCCTATAATGATAGCACTCATTAATTAAAAAATATATATTGTGAGCGTTCAACAATGTAAAGTAAAAATGCCCTGTTGCTGTTCAGGTGTGAAGTACGAGAAATGTGCTTGTAAAGTGCTGGCTGCTTCGCACTCCTTAGGTCCAGCATTGGACCAGAGGGGCGCTTTCAAATTTCGCAAAACCTACTTAAACTCAAACAAGGATAAAGGAATTATATCTTGTCTTGTGCAAAATATATACCACAACTGTGCAGCTTACAATCTCAGGTAGTTTTAAAGTGTCTTAGGAATAAGGAAGTTTGGAAGGGGCAGGCTTCAAGGATGTATTTCACTTTGGATCCCATCGATAACCCAAATACACAACCAAACCTGTTTTATTCATTGTAATGTAATGCTATATAAAAGTCATAATACCACATTGTTTTAAGGAAAGCTGTTAGAGCTCCCTACACTTCCTAAGGATCCTTCATGCTAAATTTCAGCTTCCTACGTCTAATTTTGCTAATTTTGCCTGTGCGTTGTCTGTCAGTTATTTCGGGAAATCCTCTTTTGGTGCTCCCCTATACTCCCCAAGGAACCTGCATACTGTTATGTCACTGCCAGTAGTCCTCCGGGAAAACTAAATACAGGAGACGATATCAAAACCCGCGTTCGTGACAAGCATTTATTCAAGACTAAAACTGACATGTACATTGTTAACTTAATACTACCCTACGCCCATAACAATCATACCCTCATACATTACACATGCCAAATTCCAGCTTCCTACACCCGGTAATTTTAGCTGTGCATTGTCGGTCAGATACTCCGGGAAATCCTCTCTTAGTACTCCCCTACACTCCCCAAGGAACTTGCATGCCATATTTCAGCTTCCTACACCCAGTAATTTTAGCTGTGCATTGTCGGTCAGTTACTTCGGGAAATCCTCTCTTGGTGCTCCCCTATACTCCCTAAGAAACCTGCATGCCAAATTTCAGCTTCCTACACCCAGTAATTTTAGCTGTGCATTGTCGGTCAGTTACTTCGGGAAATCCTCTCTAAGTGCTCCCCTACACTCCCTAAGGAACCTGCATGCCAAATTCCAGCTTCCTACGCCCAATAGTTTTGCCTATGCGTTATCGGTCAGTCGCTTAGTCACTTAACCATTAACGAAAGAATATTATAAATATATTGATTACTAGCTGTTGCCCACGGCTTCGCCCGCGTGACTTTGGCTTAGATGAAAAGTCTTTTTGTGTTCCAAACTGTTTCCTGTGTTCCAATCTTCGATTTTTATACGTCTACAGAAAATGCTTATCAGATTAACCAAGTTTTGCTAAGGCGCCATTTCCGTATATGTTATAGTGTAGCTGGTCTCTTGGAGCCTTTTATCAGATGTTCCAGATCTTCAATTTTTATACGTCAGCAGAAAATGCTCATCAGGTTGAACGATTTTTGCTAAGGAGCCATTTCCATATATGTTATAGTGTAGCTGGTCTCTTGGAGCTTTTCATCAGATGTTCCAGATCTTCAATTTTTATACGTTAGCAGAAAATGCTCATCAGGTTGAACGATTTTTGTTAAGGCACCATTTCCATATTACTTATAGTTTAGCTGTTCTGTTATGGTTCTTCATCAGGTGTTCCAGTTTTCAAAATGAATTATAGCCTATATGTTGCCCAGGCTTAATAGCTATATAACAAAAAAAGTTTCATTCAAATCCGTCCAGTAGTTTTTGTGTGAAACGCGTACATACATACAGACAGACAGACAGACAGACAGACAGACAAGAAATTCCAAAAAAATGTTTTTGCTTTCTATTGTTCTTTTTAGGTCTCCCTCTATCCATTTCAGTCAAAAATATTAAATGTACAGACAAAATATTTTTACTGTTTTATTATATGTATAGAAGATGAATTGATGCCGCCCAAAAGATGGGCCCGACTAGCTACACTATGGGTACCAGAGGGACGTAGACCTAGGGGTAGACCGCGAACGAGATGGCGAGATGACATTGAATGTTATCTGCGGGAGTGGAAGCGTGTATCTCTGGACAGGGAATTGTGGAAGGAGAAAGGGGAGGCCTTTGCCCAGCAGTGGGACACTTCAATAGGCTAGAGAAAAAAAAAAGATGAATTGGTTTCGATGCGTTCGCATTTGTATTTCAGACACTGCCCCCTGCAAAGGATAGAGGATAAAAACAGTATGCTGCTCGCTTGCAAGGACTTCACCCTGTTGATCTGCTTCCTACTGGCAAACTTCGTGATCTTCCTGACCATTTTCGCCAGGATGACAGCACATGTCTCATTTGTTATGTTCCAGATAATTCGATTTATCCAAAAGTGAGTTTTATTAATGCTTTGCTCTTAACGGATATATTTACTGCATCCGCAACGAAAACGGAGGTGTTCGCGATGTTTTTGCGATAAAATAATTAATCAAAGATATTTTAAAACGATTAAGTTTCATTGTATGTAAGACTATGGTTTAGGTATTTACCAAATTTCTGAATACAAGAGCAATAGTGATTTTTGTGGCGTACTAGCGGACCGGCTAGTTCCCCGCTACCCGCACGGAGGTGTGACTCAATATATCCAGATCGGTCTCGGTGTGCGGACGGTTGCTTGAGTGCACGGGCTGTTGTCATTCTCAGTTACTGTTAAGTCGTTCTGTACCAACTTCTATCCATATTAATGTTAGTCTAGGAATACGGAGGAACACCAACTATGAGGCCGTGGTGTACTTCATGCGCGGGTCGAGGGGCGCTTGACTATTGCCGTATAATATTAGTGCCAACGGCACAATTTTTATACCAAACGGACTAATTCTAACACAAGTATTTTTTTATTAAAAGAAGACAATCTACCTACCATATAGCAAATACTATATGTATTATTAATATTTGCATATAGCCACAGTTAGCCATCCATTTAAGTTTTACAAAAGATAAAATATTAGATCGAATCTAGACGGCTCAAAACTCAAGTTGTCAAATTCAAATGACACTATTATAGCATCTGATAGACCATACTTACCAGTGGCGCCAACTAGTGATTGGAATATCGATAACCTTCATTCACCGTATTTTATTACATATTATCACGCCTGTATCTTTCCGAAGGTTATATGGAGAATGTGGTTGTAAGTTTTTTTTTGTCAACAGGTTTCTGTCATCCAAACTGAACCACGGGCGTGAGAATAATTTCCCATCATCAAGCACTTCCGAACTCTGCCTCAATAGCTTTAATTCCTGGAGTAAAAGAACTTCTTGGCAATGAATTGTAATTTTGTAATACATTTTTACCATTTGAACATTTCATTTTACTAACGATCAACTTCTGCTTCGCATTGAAATATAAATAAGAGCTTATTAACTATGTAAAATCAAATTTAATGGTGTGAACAGAAAAGTACCGGCAAATCAACCTGCGACGTCCACACTAGGGCGAGCCTCTCGTGGGAGTTCAATACATTTTAATTAACAAATAGATAAATAAACTGAAAAACTAACCCCCCTTCCTCACTGAATCCTATCCTAGGGTGGTCAGGTTTATTTGCCCTCGACTGTACCTAAATGAAAAATGCATCACGAGCGTAGATTTTTTTTTTAGATCTGCCAACAGGCACATAAGTTATCCAGTGGCCCCACCAGTAGGAAAATCGGTAGGACTACGGATACGATATGATTGTGTGCCCTTTTTTAGGGTTCCGTACCTCAAAAAGCAACAAACGGAACCCATAAAATCACTTTATAGTCCGTCCGTCTGTCAATTTTTTTTCTCATAAACACTTGTAGAATTAACATTCAATTCGAACTTAAAGCCTACAAGAGCTTTTATTGTTATAATGGCTTCGTTAGTAGCCCAATATGACTATCCTAGTGTTTCCCCCTCCAAAAAGTTGTGATTGGGGCACAGGGGGTGAAAATGTACCTACTGAAAGGGGTATTGTTGCGGGTTTATTATTATATCTCGAAAAAGACCCACAATTTCGAAAACATAGCCCTATTAAAAGTTTAAGACCATTAAATTCTGCATCTCAAGGGACTAAATACATATATTTTGGACCACCCGGTCCCATACTTGTGTTTATCGAAATTGAACAAAATCCACAGATATTTTAAATGCGAAAGTTTAGACATGTGCGAGGATGTATGTTTGATACTCAACTACGCAAAATCTACTGGACGAATTTCGATGAAATTTGATCACTATTAGAAAAATACAGGATATAGCACATAGGGTACTCTTTAACCCGAAAATCCTACGGGAGTAGGGCCCCGGGGCGCAGCTAATATAGCATTTTTCAGGTATGGAAAACTTGATAAACCCCGGGGCTCAATTATAAATTTCGGGATAAAAATTGTGTATGTGAATTTTCAATACTTGCTCTATTTGTGTGCCAGATTTTCTCAAGATCCGTCCAGTAGACTTTGTGTTGACTAAAATTTCAAGTTTGTATGGGTACTTTATCATTTACCTATACATATAATAAAACAGTATGAATATTTTGTCTGTACATTTTGTATTTTTGACTGAAATGGATAGAGAGACACTTAAAAAGAATAATAGAAAGCAAAAAAAATTTTTGGAATTTCTTGTCTGTCTGTCTGTCTGTATGTATGTACGCGTTTCACGCAAAAACCACTGGACGGATTTGAATAAAACTTTTTTTGTTGTATAGCTATTAAGCCTGGGCAACATATAGGCTATAATTGATTTTGAAAACTGGAACACCTGATGAAGAACCATAACAGAACATCTAAACTATAAGAAATATGGAAATGGTACCTTTGCAAAAGTTTATCAGTCTGACAAGCATTTTCAGTTGACGTATAAAAATCGAAGATCAGAAACATGTGATGAAGAACTCCAAGAGACCAGCTACACTATAACATATATGGAAATGGCTCCTTAGCAAAAGTCGTTCAACCTGATGAGCATTTTCTGCTGACGTATAAAAATTGACGATTTGGAACATCTGATGAATAACTCCAAGAGTTCAGCTACGCTATAAGATGTATGGAAATGGCGCTTAGTGAAAATTGTTCAACCTGATGAGCATTTTCTGCTGAACTACAATTTGGAACACAAAAAGATTTTTCATCTAAGCTAAACTCACGCGGGCGAAGCCGCGGGCAACAGCTAGTAATAATATATACAAGATGCGTCTCGAGGCTTCGCTCCCGTGAGAATTTCAGAGAAAAAGCAGATGTGCTTTTTTAGTTTTAACTCTACTTGTGTACAGAATTTCATCGAAATCTGCTCAGTAGATTTTGTGTGATTAAGTAACAAACATAAATCCGACATGCCATTTAATACTAGCTGGCGCCCGGAGCTTCACTCTTATGTCAATTGCAGAATAAAAAGTAGCCTATTTACTCTACTCGTTTATCAAATTTCATCGAAATCCGTTCAACGGATTTGCGTGATTGAGATTACTGAATTAGTTATAAAAATTTAAAATTATGTTACGAAATTGTAAGTCTTTTATAACATAGAATCGTAAAACCGCAATAACACCACTTTTGACGACACATTTTACCCCCTGTGCCCCAAGCACAACTTTTTGGAGGGGGAAAGGCTAGGATAGTAATATTGGGCAACAAATGAAGCTCCTAAGATAGAAAAGTCTATTGTTGGCTTTTTAGTCGATTTGTCTTATTTTATGCTTTAATTCTACCGGCCTATAAAGGTGTTCTGATGCACGGTATCTTTCTGCAAACAAATAATCAAAATTATACGTCAACGCGATCAATGGATATAAATATTATAATTACTGTAAATGTTGCGAAGTTTCGCATATTTTGCAATTTCAAACAGCAAAATCAAAATCTTATTGACTTTGTATTTTTCTACCCGTATACCAAATTTCATCGAAATCCGTCCAGTAGATTTTGCGTAGTTGAGTATCAAACATACATCTAAACTTTCACATTTACAATATCTGTGGGATTTGTGCAATTTCGATGAGCACTAGTATTGGACCGAGTGGTCTAAAATATATGTATTTAGTCCTATTAAACGCAGAATTTAATGCTCTAAAACTTTTAATAGCACTATGTTTTCGAAATTCTGGGTCTTTTTCGAGATATAATAGTAAGACTGCAACAATACCCCTCTTTTTAGGTACATTTTCACAACATGTGCCCCAAACACAACTTTCAGCTGGTAAACCGTCAAGTCTATCAAAATAAGACATGGGACATATTTTATTAAGAATTTGATATGGATCATCTTTGCCTTTGACACCTTTTTCGTATCTATAAGTCTAGTTTTCGAGAAAAAGTGAAAAAACCGGCAAAGGGGACACATTTCAGAGTAAGGGGGGGGGGGGGTAGCGTCAGGGGGAGGGCAGGGGAGTGAGCGTTGAACACCACCACAGAATTAATATAAGTACTACGTAACACCACAACCGAAGGTTTATGTCACACAAGTTTCAAAACTTTATAAATAAGTTTTTTGAAAACATAGAATGACCGGACTACAAAAGTGACTTGAGTTATTGAAGTAAAATTACATAGATGGTTCTTATCAGTTATATGCATCGAAATACAATTTAGTAGGTATATAATATCTCGATGATCATTTGTTTTTTTTTTGTCATGCTTGACTTTGAATAGGGGATCGGCCAAGGTATGAGAATTGTAAAAAATATGTAATTTTATGATAGAATACACATAATTAAACACATTTTGCGACATTTCAGCAAAAGTTTATTCTCCTGAGCTAATTTATTCAAGCTCAAACTTTTTGGGAAAGTCCATTTCCTACGCATGACGCGCGACATCATATGAATGTACATTAGTAAATGGCGTTTTGATATCATCCAAACATAGCCTAAAATATGAATTGTTTTTCGTTATATCTTGAAATACTTTGTTATTGATGTGATTCTTCCACTTAAGATTCTATTATTGTGAAATATTTCAAAGAAGCATAAAAAAAAGGGTGAAGTCGGTCGGGTGAAGAAGGAAAATAATATTTTTCAGATTGACATATGTATTTGTTATTTCGACTCGGCAAGAAGATAAAATTATAGTATCGTTGAGTTAGCATCCCGTAACGCAAATCTTGAACTTACGTTAGGGCCATGGAAGTAATAAGTACTTTGTACAAAGTACTTATTACTTCCATGGTTAGGGCTTACTCAATCTATGTGATTTGTCCATAGAGCAACACGGACTCATAGAGCAACACGGACTCCTTGCCGCGCGCGGAAGTCCTTGTTGCTCGAAGGATTTGTCCGTTTATATATCATTTGAAGGTAGAAAAAGAGAGGTTTCAGCACAGAAGTAAAATTTTTTTTTAAATATAAGACTTACTATTATTATTACTATATTTACCTATTTAAAGATTTTTCTCCTCTTTTGAAGAAAGAGGGTATACACCATACATGCGGGCCTAAGCCAAGCATATAAGGGGAGATATTATATACTGAAAGTGGAAGTTAATCTAGATGAGCTTAAGAATTTTCGGGTGATACGGCAGGTATTGAGAATGACGGCTTTTTGGATCAAGGTGAGTATATGGGATGGTATTTTAAGTGTATCTAAGCTAAATTTTAGAGAAACTGGTATAACTCCGGTAGAAGATAGTACTATTGGGACTATGTGGACGGTTTGGGCTTTCCATTGAGTTTTAATTTCAATTGCTAAGTCTTGGTACTTGCTCAGTTTATCGGATATAGTATTTTGTAAGTTGTGGGTGTTGGGAATGGCGATGTCTATGAGGTAGACATGGAAGTAATAAGTACCTTGTGTACAAAGTACTTACTACTTCCATGGAGGTAGACTACTTTATTTAGCTTGTCATGTACAGTTATGTCTGGTCTGTTGAAGTGGACTGTTTTGTCAGTTAAAATTGTTCTGTCCCAATAGATTTTGTAGTTGTTATTTTCTAATACAGGGTTTGGGGTATATTTGTAATACGGGGTCATTTGTGGAATGATATTATTATTATTACTATTATTATATGTCTGTGGGTTTCAGTAAATTTTTTAGTAGTTTTGACCAACCATAAGAACACGGTGGGGCCGGTGGGGCTTATGGGTGATGAGCCTTTTTACTTTCTTTCCAGCATTGGTAGCATTCAAAACTCCTAAATGTCTTTGCTAATCCAGGGACACGGTAAAATATTGGTTATTACGTGGTGATAAGGGCTCGCGAGGTCTACTGTTCTCACAGAACCACTAGTAATATGGGGTACCTACTTCCCGTTAACCAAAAATTATGAAATTTGGCAAAAAGCAAGGTTTAACAGTACTTATACAGGAATAAATCTGAAAATTGTGAATATGTTGTTGATAGTTTGAAAAAAAGTTTTACAAACTTATTTTTGCGCTGGATTCAGTATGAATCTTAGGGATCGAACTGCAAAGTTAAGTTTGTTTTTGAAACTAGTTGGTCTTTTAGTCAGGAGCTATAAATGTGAGATTGCTTTGCGTGTACGAACCCTCGGTGCGCGAGTTTGACTCGCACTTGGCCGCACCGTTTTTTTTTATTCCCAACTCTTGTTTTCTGCAGTCAGCGATTTCTATATAAAGTATTCAGAGGTTGAATTCAAGAAACTGAAATAAAAAATGCACTTGTATATTTTATTTACTGCAAAAAAATAAAGAATAAAATAAATAAAACTATCAAGTTTTAGACTACATATCAAAGTGCTAAAATAACAAGACATATGTATATGTTATAAAAATTAATATTCTTCCCCGCCTTCGCCCTCGCCCTCTCCGGAGTCCATTCCGACTTCCTCGTAGTCCTTCTCAAGGGCGGCCAAGTCCTCGCGAGCCTCCGAGAACTCTCCCTCTTCCATGCCCTCACCCACGTACCAGTGGACGAACGCTCGCTTGGCATACATCAGATCAAACTTGTGGTTCAGTCGGGACCAGGCCTCTGCGATGGCTGTAGTGTTCGACAACATACAAACGGCGCGCTGGACCTTGGCCAAGTCACCTCCAGGCACCACAGTAGGCGGCTGGTAATTGATCCCCACTTTGAATCCAGTAGGGCACCAGTCCACAAATTGAATAGTACGCTTAGTCTTAATAGTACCTATCGCCGCATTGACGTCTTTAGGCACGACATCCCCACGATACAACATGCAGCAAGCCATATACTTTCCGTGACGAGGATCGCATTTCACCATCTGGTTGGCGGGCTCGAAGCAGGCGTTGGTAATCTCAGCGACGGACAGTTGCTCGTGGTATGCCTTCTCAGCCGAGATCACTGGGGCATACGTCGCCAGCGGAAAGTGGATGCGAGGGTAAGGCACTAGATTTGTCTGGAACTCTGTCAAGTCGACGTTCAGTGCGCCGTCAAACCTCAACGAAGCGGTGATAGAAGACACTATTTGTCCTATCAATCTATTCAAATTGGTGTATGTAGGTCTCTCAATATCCAAGTTCCTCCTACATATGTCATAGATAGCCTCGTTATCAACCATGAAGGCGGCATCGGAGTGTTCTAGCGTCGTGTGCGTGGTGAGGATGGAGTTGTAAGGCTCCACCACAGCAGTGGATATCTGAGGCGCTGGATATATAGCGAATTCTAGCTTCGACTTCTTTCCGTAGTCTACGGAGAGTCGCTCCATGAGAAGGGAAGCGAAACCCGATCCAGTACCTCCGCCAAAGGAATGGAAGATTAGGAAACCTTGCAGGCCCGTGCATTGGTCAGCCAGTTTGCGTATTCTGTCCAGAACCAAGTCGACGATTTCCTTTCCGATGGTGTAATGTCCTCTGGCGTAGTTATTCGCGGCATCTTCTTTGCCAGTGATCAGTTGTTCCGGGTGGAACAGCTGGCGATATGTTCCTGTGCGGACCTCGTCGACGACTGTCGGCTCTAGGTCGATGAACACAGCTCTGGGGACGTGCTTGCCAGCGCCGGTCTCGCTGAAGAAGGTATTGAAGGAGTCGTCCCCTCCTCCCACGGTCTTGTCCGAGGGCATCTGGCCATCGGGCTGAATCCCATGTTCTAAGCAGTACAATTCCCAGCAAGCATTGCCGATCTGTACGCCAGCTTGCCCACCATGTATGGATATGCACTCACGCATTTCTTATTATTATTGATGCACTTACAAATAAAATGTTTCCGTCGCAGCTTTCCGCTCCTCCCTAGATCGCCGTAGCTTAGTAGCGCTTGACAAAAGACTGACTGGTTCAAAATCCTATACGATTTTTGAATTTGTGGTTAGTTTTTTTTTCTAGGAAATGACTGCCTGCCTGCATAGCCTGCCTGTAATAAAAATAAAACCATAAAGTTAGAAAAAACATGTTTTTTTCTATCTATGAATATAATTTTCTGTTCGCTGGCGGCGACGAAATTTCAAGAAATAAAAAATAAAATAAAAAACTTGTTAGCATCTTGTTAGTTGTATGAGAGCGTTTCGCATATGCCGTGTCTCGCTCAAACTAAGCGAGATTTGTATACAAGTAATATCTCATATAGAAATTAGATACCTATTCATATAGATTATTATTTTATTTTATCGATTTGTATAGTTGCATCCTTGCGAAATAGCACCGACGCCGACGAAGGACTTCCGCGCGAGTCCGTGTTGCTCTATGACCGTCGCAGGCGATTCGGTATGTCATGTTTCGCATCGCAATGCGTCATGCTATATAAAAATCTAACGTTTTCGCTATCGCCAGCGTTTCGCAGTGATTCGCTTTCGCCGGCGAACGCATCGGTGGACTGCTTCGAGCAACAAGGACTTCCGCGCGCGGCACGGAAGTCGTGTTGCTCTATGGTGGACTGGCGTATCAATTTTTGCCCCATTTCGCATTACTTTGTTTTGTCCATAGACATAGGAAAAAAAAATAAAATTAAAAATTTTTTTGCTAGCTCTATGGTTTTGTCCAAAACATAGCTATCATTAAAGGTGAACGCCGACTTGTGCCGCACCGCACGCACCGCTGTCCCCGCATTTGATTTCTTTATATGAAGTTATATGTAACCTCGCATACCTACACGCACCGCAGTCGCCGCAGTACTTGACACGGCCGCATTCCCCAAGCCGCAACGCCGGCCTATCGACATCGGACGCTGCGGAGCGGGTGACGTCATTCGCATCCATAGGCCGGCCGAACTTTATAACTCTTGTTGGATTTTCTTCTTCCTCTATTTAATAAACAACTGATAACAAATCGTTCGTCAAGAGCCATTCTGTAATGTACGCCTAATCTTGATTAAATTAGAAGCTAATGAAAAAAACAAAAACGAGTGCGGTGCGTGCGGCGACAGGAACGACTGCGGGGACTGTGGCGCGGGTAGATGTGCGGTGCGAGGCTATCAACAAAAACGATGAATGCGGTGTGTGCGGTGCGGCCAAGTCTGCGTTCACCTCAAAACTACGCAATGTCCGTTGACATCGAGGGGTCCGGAGGTTTGTCGAGCCTTGTCGAGCATGTGAACGTAGCATCAGTTTTAGTGTCATTTTCTTGAATTTTTAGGGTTGCGTATCTCAGATGGCAAAAACGGAACCCTTATAAAATCACTTTGTTGTCCGTCAGTCTGTCAACCATTTTTTCTCAGGAACGCTTAAAGGTATCAAATCGAAATTAATATCGGATACTCCTACTACCACACCGATCAGCTAACAGTCGATTCGAAAGGTATTTCTTTCATATGGCAATATGGCAGCAATATCTGACGATGCTAATGAGCGATTTTATCCTGTCCCGTCCCAATAGGTAGTACCATTTTTTCCAATGCACCATTTCCATGCTTCGAGCAACAAGAACTTCCGCGCGCGGAAGACCGTGTTGCTCTATATTACCATGGTATATAGTATATTGTGCTTTGATCTTTACACGTCATCAAAAAATGCTTATCAGGTTGAACGATTTTTTCTAAGGCGCCGCTCCCATATATGGAATAGTGTAGCTGGGTCTCTTGGAGTTATTCATCAGATAACCCAGATCTTCGATTTTCATATATCAACAGAAAATGCTCGACAGATTGATACATTTGAAAAGCTTTAGCTCGCTACACCGTAGACCTCATCTCTGTCCTCGGGCAAGATTGTGGTCAAGGGCAAACCCATATTTAATGAAAATAAAAAGAGAAAACATTTTTGCTGAGGCACCATTTCCAAACTTCTATTACGATTCTTCATCAGGGGTACCAGTTTTCAAAATTTATCAAACATTGGATGTGAATACAGATGTGAAACTTTCACATTTGTAATATTAGTATTTGTTACTCAATCACGCAAAATCTACTGGACGGATTTTGATGAATTTGGTACACGGGTAGAAAAATACTGGGAATAGCACATAGGGTACTTTTTATCTCGAAATTCCCACGGAAGCGAAGCCCCGGGGCGTGGCTTGTGAAGCTGTAGGATTACCCTACCTATCATATCAACTTTCAGTTTTCGACATGTTTCGGAGAATAACTCCAAAACCTGACTATTTATTATATTTTTGGTATGTAAAAAGATACTTTCGAGAATAAACATTTTTAAAGTTTGATTGAAAAAAAAACACTTCTACCTACAAAGATTTCGATTTCAATTAAAAAATTAACGATAGAAGGACTTTAGTCTCATCACCGAAGCAAAACTTATACTAAGCTTAACTTATAATAAACTTTTCTCTTTCCCCTCTTTATAAACTTTTTTTTTCAAAAACCTGTGCATAATCCGACGCAGTTACAATCAATGTTTCCTCCGAAAATGATTAAAATGCATTTATAAACAAAAATCAAAAAAGCACTCAGAAAAAATTTGCAAAGACGATTATTTCTTATATTACGACATTTTTAGGGTATCGAAATAAACCAAAAAGATATATTTACTCACTAGCTGTCGCCCGCGGTTTCGCCCGCGTGAGTTTCGCTTAGATGAAAAACTTCTTGTGTTCCAAACTGTTTCGGATTTTCGATTTTTATGCGTCTACAGAAAATGTTCATCAGATTAATCAAGTTTTGCTAAGGCGCCATTTCCGTATAATACCTATGTTATATTCTAGCTGGTCTCTTGGAGTTATTCATCAGATGTTCCAGATCTTCAATTTTTAGGGTTCCGTAGTCCGACAAGGAACCCTTATAAGATCGTACCGCACCATTAAAACCTTGAATGATATAGAACTCCTCCAAGAAGACTTAGATAGTATTAATAACTGGTGTACTTCAAATGGTATGATTCTGAACCCCAGCAAGTGTACTTATATCAGATTTACAAAAAAAACAAATGTGATTAAAAGTACTTATACACTGAATGGAGAAAACCTTTGTAACGTTTCAGAAGTTAGAGACCTGGGAATAATTTTAGACGAGAAACTTAAGTTTGCGACACATATACACAACATAGTAAACCATAGTGCAAAAATGCTTGGTTTTATAAAACGTACATTAAAAGGATTTAAATCTAGGTGCCGAATAATCCTATATAACAGTTTGGTACGTAGTCGCCTCGAATTTGCTTCTGTAACCTGGAATCCAGTCTACGCCGCTGCGTCACAGAGAATAGAGAGTATCCAGCGCGCGTTCACCAGGCACCTGGCCTGCGTTACTCACAGTATTGCTCCCAGTCAACCCTACGAGCAACGTCTTTCCTTCTTTCATATAACCAGTCTTAAAACACGACGTACTATCTCAGATCTCATTTTCTTACATAATATTCTTCATAATAAAGTTAATTCTATTGAAATATTAAACTCAATCAATTTTACGGTTCCTTTTAAATATCCTCGCAAACCCATAACTAAAACTTTCACCCTACCATACTCTAGAACAAACCTTGGCATACATCAACCTCTAGCTAGAATATGCACTACATACAATGAAATAAACAATAAAATTCCCGAAATTGATATTCTTCACGACAACCGCAATACATTCAAACGTAAAATACTGAAAAACATTGATAAAGAACTAAACTGTAGTCCTTTGAAAATTTTATGGCTTACACCTTTTATATTATTTTATAAGCTTTTTCATAAGTAATACTTTTTAATTTTATTATTATTTTCTTCCATTTACGGCAGCGAATTGTATTATTGGTAAAAGTTGTGCTCGCTGATAATTGGTATTTACATATTGAAGTAAACTACATGTTACTGTAATTTATTATATAATATTATATGTAAACACTGTATGCGTGCCTTAAGCTAAATAAATAAATAAATAGATCGTTCAGTCCGTCCGTCCTATAGTTATACGTCAGCAGAAAATGCTCATCAGGTTAACGACTTTTGTTAAGGCACCATTTCCATATTTCTTATAGTTTAACAGTTCTGTTTTGGTTCTTCATCAGGTGTTCCAGTTTTCAAAATCAATTATAGCCTAAATATTGCCTAGGCTTTGCAACAAAAAACACAGCTACACAACAAAAAAGTTTTATTCAAATCGGTTCAGTACTTTCGGAGATTACGCTAATCTCCGAAAGTACTGAACCGATTTGATCATACATACAGACAGACAAACAGACGGACAAGAAATTCCAAAAAAAATTTTTGCTTTCTACATACATACATACATATTATCACGCCTTTTTCCCGTGGGGGTAGGCAGAGACTAGCGATTTCCACCTGTTACGATCCTTACAGATCTCTCTTGCTTCCTCCCTCTACACTCATCACTCTCTTCATACATGCTCTCCGGTTATGGGTGCTCCTAATATCTCCCTTTTTAAGGAGGTCCGCAATCTGGTTGGAGTGCGTTCTTCTTTGCTTTCTATTATTCTTTTTAAGTGTCCCTCTATCCATTTCAGTCAAAAATATTAAATGTACAGACAAAATATTTTTACTGTTTTATTATATGTATATGTAGATATATAGATCTGATGAACATTTTCTGTAGACGCATAAAAATCGAAAATCCGAAACAGTTTGGAAAATCTATATATCTACATATACATATAATAAAACAGTAAAAATATTTTGTCTGTACATTTAGTATTTTTGACTGAAATGGATAGAGGGACACTTAAAAAGAATAATAGAAAGCAAAGAAGAACGCACTCCAACCAGATTGCGGACCTCCTTAAAAAGGGAGATACATATTATTATCTTAAAAAGAACAATAGAAAACAAAAAATTTTTTTTTGAATTTTTTTGTCTGTATGTATGTACGCGTTTTACGCAAAAACTACTGGACGGATTTGAATGAAACTTTTTTGTTGTATAGCTATTAAGCCTGGGCAACATATAGATAGGCTATAATAGATTTTGAAAACTGGAACACCTGATGAAGAACCATAGCAGAACAGCTAAACTATAAGAAATATGGAAATGGTGCCTTAACAAAAGTCGTTCAACCTGATGAGCATTTTCGGCTGACGTATAAAAATTGAAGATCTAGAACATCTGATGAAGAACTGCAAGAGACTAGCTACACTAAAACATATATGGAAATGGCGCCTAAGTAAAAGTCGTTCAACCTAATGAGCATTTTCTGCTGACGTATAAAAATTAAGGATCTGGAACATCTGATGAAAAGCTCCAAGAGACCAGCTACACTATAACATATATGGAAATGGCGCCTAAGCAAAAATCGTTCAACCTGGTGAGCATTTTCTGCTGACGTATAAAAATTGAAGATCTGGAACATCTGATGAGTAACTCCAAGAGACCAGCTACACTATAACATATATGGAAATGGCGCCTTAGCAAAACTTGATTAATCTGATGAGCATTATCTGTAGACGTATAAAAATCGAAGAACCGATACATCTGAAACAGTTTGGAACACAAAAAGACGTTTCATCTAAGCGAAACTCACGCGGGCGAAGCCGCGGGCAACAGCTAGTGTATAGATATATAGATGAGTTTTAAAAAATATTTCTGTGATTTAAACCTTTGCCATAACCTATATAATATCTGTGGTGTAGGGCTGGCCACAGACATATAAATATTAAAAAAAAATGTTGGGCAGGCTACATAAATAAAAAAAGTTTTAGGCACCGGATTTTTTTTTCCGTTGCGTCCCTGACCAAACATGTCAAACAAAAACGCACGTGTCGGATCCAAGGTAATCCTAAATATATCCTAAATAATATTATAAATGCGAAAGTGAGTTTGTTTGTTACCTCTTCACGCTGTATCTACTGAACCAAACTTCAAACATACACATATATACTGGTGCAGGCACAGAGTTAAATACCTATTTAACTCTGAACTACCTCTCTCTCTCTCAGCCGAAAGACGTCCACTGCTGGACAAAGGCCTCCCCCAAAGATTTCCATAACGACCGGTCCTGCGCTACCTATCTACTCTTTAAAAAAAATATGTCTGTGGGTGCAAGGGAGAAGGCTTGGGTAGGCAAAACTTGTGACAAGTACTCAATGGGACTAGTGGAATAGACAGCAAGTTTTAACGTTACGGGTTACGGCACAAACTCTTTTAAAATACCACAGAAATAAATTTTTATTAGATCTGTGAAATACACGGTCTTCCGTAAAAAAATATTTTGAACTATTTTTATCACTTCAGTAAATACAGGCAAGCAATTTATATTTTAAAAAAGGAAATATTTTCGAAATTTGTATATTCAAATTTTTCTCACAGTCAGACAGTCAGTCGGCAACTGCCAAGTTCGAAGTCGATCTATAAAGGAGCGGAAAGTGATAGGGAATTGTAATATTTATTGTATCGATAATAATTGATTGTAATAATAACTAATGCGTGAGTGCATATCAATACACGGGGGGCAAGCTGGAGTTCAGATCGGCAATGCTTGCTGGGAATTGTACTGCTTGGAACATGGGATCCAGCCCGATGGTCAGATGCCCTCTGACAAGACCGTGGGAGGAGGGGACGACTCCTTCAATACCTTCTTCAGCGAGACCGGCGCTGGCAAGCACGTACCCAGAGCTGTGTTCATCGACCTAGAGCCGACGGTCGTCGACGAAGTCCGCACAGGGACGTATCGCCAGCTGTTCCACCCGGAACAACTGATCACCGGCAAAGAAGACGCCGCGAATAACTACGCTAGAGGACACTACACCATCGGAAAGGAAATCGTCGACTTGGTTCTGGACAGAATACGCAAACTGGCTGACCAATGCACGGGCCTACAAGGTTTCCTAATCTTCCATTCCTTTGGCGGAGGTACTGGATCGGGCTTCGCTTCCCTTCTCATGGAGCGCCTCTCCGTAGACTACGGAAAGAAGTCGAAGCTAGAATTCGCTATATATCCAGCGCCTCAGATATCCACTGCTGTGGTGGAGCCTTACAACTCCATCCTCACTACGCACACTACGCTAGAGCACTCCGATGCCGCCTTCATGGTAGATAACGAGGCTATCTATGACATATGTAGGAGGAACTTAGATATTGAGAGACCAACATACACCAATTTGAATAGATTGATAGGACAAATAGTGTCTTCTATCACCGCTTCGTTGAGATTTGACGGCGCACTGAACGTCGACTTGACAGAGTTCCAGACTAATCTGGTGCCTTACCCTCGCATCCACTTTCCGCTGGTGACGTACGCCCCAGTGATCTCGGCTGAGAAGGCATACCACGAGCAACTGTCCGTCGCTGAGATCACCAACGCGTGCTTCGAGCCCGCCAACCAGATGGTGAAATGCGATCCCCGTCACGGAAAGTATATGGCTTGCTGCATGCTGTATCGTGGGGACGTTGTGCCTAAAGACGTCAATGCGGCGATTGGTACTATTAAGACTAAGCGTACTATTCAATTTGTGGACTGGTGCCCTACTGGATTCAAAGTGGGGATCAATTACCAGCCGCCTACTGTGGTGCCTGGAGGTGACTTGGCTAAGGTCCAGCGCGCCGTGTGTATGCTATCGAACACTACGGCCATCGCAGAGGCCTGGTCCCGACTGAACCACAAGTTCGATCTGATGTACGCCAAGCGAGCGTTCGTCCACTGGTACGTGGGTGAGGGCATGGAAGAGGGAGAGTTCTCGGAGGCTCGCGAGGACTTGGCCGCCCTTGAGAAGGACTACGAGGAAGTCGGAATGGACTCTGGAGAGGGCGAGGGCGAAGGTGGGGAGGAATATTAACTTTTATTTTATTATTTTGAATACTATATTTCCTGTAGGTCTAAAATATTTAAGACTTGTTATTGTTATTTTACGGAGGTGAAATATATAATTATAGAAAAATGTAATTTAATGGAAAATAATCTTTTATTTTCTTGGATAAGGTAGGAAATTTAAAAAATAATTGCCTTTTCAGAGGTATCACAGAAATGTTTTATCTGTTCACAAAAACGGTATTTAGGGTTCCGTACTTCAGAAGGCAACAGCGTAACCTTTAAGGTGATCGTTCGTAGCGAGCGTCTAATTCTATAGGTAGCGTCAGAGGCGCGTCTGTGACGTTCCGGTGCAAAAGGTCCATAGTATCATAACGACTAGTATAATTTCGTCTAGTTCATCAAATAGTCCACAGTATCAATTCATCCATAGCATTAATTCGTCTACTATAAATCCTACTTAATATTATTACTGTGAAAGTGTGGGTGTTTGGATATTGACATGAAAACGAACACCGCGAGCGATTGAAGTTCTATGCAAATGTATGAAGTTCTAGGAAACATTATTCGAGCGCAGCGTCACTTAACGGCGCGGTCAAACCGGCACTGACCCCACGTTAGTGAAAAAAAATAAATACTAGCTCAATGGTCTGGCAAGAGTATTTTTCTTTGAAATTTGGCATAAAGCAAGGAAACATATTACTTATTGCCTATATTTGCCTTGTAGTATATTCATTCTAGATTTCAATGTATGGAAAATTTGGCAAAATTATTTATTATGCTTTTATATATCTGTTATGCCTAACACTACCCTCCCCCTCCTCCCGCCTTCGGTGTCCCCCCTTCCACCTTGAAACGTGTCCCGTTATACAATTTTTTTAAATTCTTAAGAAAACTATACAAGTTAGGACAAAATAATCAAAGGCTTACATAATTTATCAATAAATTACCCACAAATACGAGACTTATATTCATATTGATACGAGTTATAGTTTCGACTCGTATCAATACACACATACTATAGTATGTCACGTACAAACATACAGACAGAAAGACAGACAAACAGAAATCCCAAAAATAAATAATGATTTGGCTTCTATTGGCCTGGCCCTATGAAGAACCATCGTAGTTTTTTTCTTAAATAAAAACACCACAAACACAGACCAGTTACAGTTTTATCATATGTAGGTATTAATATTGATTGATTGATATTGATGATGATGATGATAAGGCAGGCGAAATAAAGGTAAAACTTTTGTAAAACTAAACATTTGGAAAAATATCTGAAACAATCTTATTTCTGTGCGACGGGAACATAATATATTTTAACACGGACTCCGTTCCACGGGAGGAAGTCCTTGTTTGCTCAAACTCGAAGCCATATGGAAGTAATAAGTACTTACGAAGTATCTACCTTATATTTAAAAAAAAACATTATTTCTCTGGGTAGGTACCTACTTATTACTTTCATGCTCGAAGGATGTCCCGTTGCGAGTAGTAAGCATGGAAAAATGAGTTCTTAGTCATAGGAAGTAATAAATTCCATGTTCTTCGTAGTAAAGCGACCGGTCTAGAAATTGACTAAATTTTACCATAGATGAACGGTCATTTATCGTTTTTGACAATTGTGCAGATGCTGGTTTTTACCTCTTTCCCACTAGTGGGTGAACGGATAATTCGACATTACCCCTCCACCCACCCACTACTCTTCAGCGTTACTGCTCAAACTTGAATACAAGGCTATCAGTGGCAATAGTAAAAGATAACATGACTATCTAGTATATTTTGTTTCATCGTCACCTCATCAAAATACACATAAAATAAGTCTTAAATAATTTTGACCTAAAGGAAATATATAGTATTTAAAATATATATATAAAATGTCATAAAAGTTAATATTCCTCGCCACCTTCGCCCTCGCCCTCTCCGGAGTCCATTCCGACTTCCTCGTAGTCCTTCTCTAGGGCGGCCAAGTCCTCGCGAGCCTCCGAGAACTCTCCCTCTTCCATGCCCTCACCCACGTACCAGTGGACGAACGCTCGCTTGGCGTACATCAGATCGAACTTGTGGTTCAGTCGGGACCAGGCCTCTGCGATGGCTGTAGTGTTCGACAACATACAAACGGCGCGCTGGACCTTGGCCAAGTCACCTCCAGGCACCACAGTAGGCGGCTGGTAATTGATCCCCACTTTGAATCCAGTAGGGCACCAGTCCACAAATTGAATAGTACGCTTAGTCTTAATAGTACCAATCGCCGCATTGACGTCTTTAGGCACGACATCCCCACGATACAACATGCAGCAAGCCATATACTTTCCGTGACGAGGATCGCATTTCACCATCTGGTTGGCGGGCTCGAAGCAGGCGTTGGTAATCTCAGCGACGGACAGTTGCTCGTGGTATGCCTTCTCAGCCGAGATCACAGGGGCATACGTCACCAGTGGAAAGTGGATGCGAGGGTAAGGCACCAGATTAGTCTGGAACTCCGTCAAATCTACGTTCAGGGCGCCGTCAAATCTCAACGAAGCGGTGATAGAAGATACTATTTGTCCGATCAATCTGTTCAAATTGGTGTATGTTGGTCTCTCAATATCCAAGTTCCTCCTACATATGTCATATATAGCCTCGTTATCTACCATGAAAGCGGCATCGGAGTGCTCTAGCGTCGTGTGCGTGGTGAGGATGGAGTTGTAAGGCTCTACCACAGCAGTGGATATCTGAGGCGATGGATATATAGCGAATTCTAGCTTCGACTTCTTTCCGTAGTCTACGGAGAGGCGCTCCATGAGAAGGGAAGCGAAACCCGATCCAGTACCTCCGCCAAAGGAATGAAAGATTAGGAAACCTTGCAGGCCCGTGCATTGGTCGGCCAGTTTGCGTATTCTGTCCAGAACCAAGTCGACGATTTCCTTTCCGATTGTGTAATGTCCTCTGGCGTAGTTATTCGCGGCGTCTTCTTTACCGGTGATCAGTTGTTCCGGGTGGAACAGCTGGCGATATGTTCCTGTGCGGACCTCGTCGACGACCGTCGGCTCTAGGTCGATGAACACAGCTCTGGGGACGTGCTTGCCAGCGCCGGTCTCGCTGAAGAAGGTATTGAAGGAGTCGTCCCCTCCTCCCACGGTCTTGTCCGAGGGCATCTGGCCATCGGGCTGGATCCCATGCTCCAAGCAGTACAATTCCCAGCAAGCATTGCCAATCTGTACTCCAGCTTGCCCCCCATGTATAGATATGCACTCACGCATTTCTTATTATTATGATTTAACAACAAAATAAAATATTAATGTATCAACTGTTGGCAGCCGTTCGTTCCGTCTATTTAAACAAAAAACTGTCACTGACTTTCATTTTTTGAATATACCTATTTGAAGTTTGTTTCTAAATAAGAAGTGATGATATAAATGGTACAAAATAAATTAGGTATTTCAAAATTTTATATTCCTGATTAAATAAAATTTTATATTAAATAATTATTTATATGTACGTGGCGTAGAATAAAAACATTAAATTTTGAGTTTCAGACTCTCTTCAGTTGACTTTACCTAGTATTTGACTTCAGTCACTTTAGTTTCATCTCAATCTAGATAGCTACTGTTGTGGTTGTCGCGTGTAACAGATAGATGTCGCTACAAGGTACATACATACATGACATATTTTTCTAGTTTACAACAACGAAGATCGGGCATTACGTCTATTGTTGAACAATTGTTTCCGAAAACCCCGTTACGATAAGACTAGAGTGGTCTAGAGCCTTTATACTTAAAATTAAAAAGTGACGTGGTAAGTATTATTTATTTATTTATTTATTTATTTAACCTTTATTGTACAAACACAATATATGGCACAATAGGTGGACTTAATGCAGAAGCATTATCTAACAGTCGACCTTTGGGGTAAACAGAGAACTTAAGTTGGTCTAATAAAGGGATTGTTGGAGACGAGACGGGGGGGAGACAAAATAAGAGTAACATAAAATATATAATACATAATAATACATATATATATAGCTAATATGACATATAAGAATATCATTACATATAATATAAATAAATAATACCATAAATAAATACATACATAGAATACTACTGAAAAATAAAATAGTTAGGCAGCGAGGGAACTAGTCTTGCGCAAGTAGGTGCCTGAACACCCGGTGTTTGTAATATATTGGGTAAAACTAAACGCAGGCGTTTCGCATTGCTGCCGCCAGAGGGCGTTCGGGGTTTTCACACTGCTAGCGTGGATGGCGTGGTGTGTAGTCCGCCATTGCATTGTCCAGGGCGATATCGGTTTGATTTTGGTGCGCGGAGCGGTCTCGCGTCTTTTGCTTGTTGTTTAGTTTGAGTGATAATTGTGAATTTCCTGTTTGTTAAATCACTATTGAATTTGTGTTTGTGAAAAACTCTGTTATTGTGACTTTTTCTTGTGAGAGGTGAAACGTGGCTGGCTGTTCACATCTGGCTGTTCCCGAGTGAAACTACGGGAAGAAATCTATTTAGTTGTTATGGGGAATTGAGATCTCAAGGGTTAGGTAGGGTAATTAGGAATTCCCCCTTCCCGAAGACACTCAAGTTTGGATCCGAAGAGAAAGAAGATTTAGTTTGGTAAGTGTTCAATTCTAGTTAATTTATAGGTTAGGTTATCATATAGGGCCCTGTAGCTCCCTTCATAAGCTACGGTGGTAGCAGACTGCGTATAGCTTAAGTTAGATTCTAGTCGGACAAGCGTGGTGTCGCGTGGAGATTTTTTCCCGGTACTTAATTTTACCGGTAGATTTTTTCCCGGTAAAGTTCCGGTACAGAATTCTTCCCGCCGCTTCGTTTGTCCGGATTCGCTCTGCGCACATTTTCTGGCAGCAGAGCGTAGTTGCTCTGCACATTTTCTGGTAGCAGAGCGTAGTTTATCTACCCTCTATTTGTTCGTTTGTAAAAAATAATTAATTGTTTGTAAAAATTATTAGATTTTTCTTAGTTTGTTTGTATAAGAATATTTGTAACCTTTTTTGTATTTGTTTGCGGTTTGTACCGTGCGTTCCGGGTTTGTGCCATTCTCATACCTACCGCGGTTCTTCGTGTAGTTGCTTGATTTTGTTGTTTTTTATTTACCTTTTGTTATTTTTTGTTTGTGACTTGACGCGATGGCGAAGGCCTCCAATGCTAGGGCGACACTCGCCAACGAATTGAGATGGTTTGTGACGGCCGGAGGACTCCTGTCCCGGAAGGACAGGGAGGGCGCCATACTGCTAAGAGCGGATCACCTCCACTCACGATTGATTAGCGCGGAAGCGGCCATGGCGGCGCTTACCGAAGCCGATCTTACCCCGGAGGCCTACGCAGGTCACATGGCGGACATGGACCAGATCCTGAGTCTGCACGATGATATCGCGGAGGCGGTGACCGCAATAAGGGCGAGACAGGCTGGCGGACCAGCCCCTCGCACACCTGTTAGACAGGAAGGACCAGCGGTTACTGGTCGGCTCCCCACCCTTCAGCTGTCCCACTTTGGGGGTAGGATGGAGGAGTGGGTAGCATATAAAAATATGTTTGAGTCCCTGGTCGTAGCACGACAGGATTTGTCGAAGGCCCAGAAGATGGCCTACCTCCTCTCCACTCTTGAGGATGAAGCGCGGTCGCTCATCCAGCACCTCCGGGTGGAGGACGACCAGTACGATACGGCTTGGGAGTTATTGAACTCCCGCTACCAAAACTTACGTTTGTTAGCGGATGCGCACGCCGCACAGTTGATGGCCCTGCCCAAGGTGGCCAACAGGGCACAGTTGCGCCTGCAGTTGCTCACGCCCGTTACAGTGGCCTGTAACGCGCTCCGCACACTGGGGCTGCCGGTGGACCAATGGTCCTTTTTGCTGGTGCACATTGTATTGGGCAAATTACCCAATGACATCCGCTCGCGATTTGAGCGCGAGAATGCGGAACGGGATAGCACCACCCTACCAACATTCACTGACTTGGTGAAGTTTTTGGAGTTTGAGGCACGGGCTGCTGAGAATACCATGACGGACTCAGCGCCATCCAGAGCGCCTGAACGTAGGCCCCAACAGGGACGGCAACCGCCACCGCGTGGAGCTGGTGTGCGGGTTGCGCACACGGCAGCAGTCGCGAGGGACGCGGACTGCCTGCAATGTGGCCGGATGGGCCACAGCCTGCTACAATGCAGGGACTGGCAGAGACTGCCAGTACAAGATAGGCGCCGCATGGCAAAGCGGCATGAACTTTGCTTTTATTGTTTGGGCGGTCACTATGCACGTGACTGTCCCAGTGCCATACCATGCAGTGCATGCCGTGGGCGGCACCACGCGATGCTTTGCATGAACCGCAACGGGGATGGCACCCGGATGTTGAGGCAGGGGTCCCCTATGGGCGGGGGCGCTCCTGCGCGAAGCCCTCCACCACCGGACGGAGGACGCGGCTTCGCTCGTCGCACCCCCCTCGGGAGGGGGTCGCGTACCTGCGCGGGTCTTGGCGGACCGGGACCACGCGCCCCAAGGTCATGGCCAGTATGTAGCTGGCCAGGCCCCGGATAGGGCCCCCATGGGCGGGGGCCCTAGATCGGACGTGAGAGTGGGGACACCCCCTCCACGCGGGTTACCAATGCCCAACACATGCAGCCGCAGCGGTTTTCTCCGCCGCTGCACGAGTACCCACGGCTGGAGTACCACCCGCCGTACCATATGTATGGCCGGGCCGCGGGTTCTGCCCCCTCAGATGGGGATGTGCACTCGCCCGCCATATTATCCGGGTCAGTGGCGCGCCCCTGGTTTGGAGAGAGTGGGGAGCCCGTAACTAGCTTGCTCCCTTGCTGGGACAGAGCCGCGGACGGTTCTGCTCCCTACCGCGGTGGTCCGCGTATGGGGTCGTGGGGGAAGCCATTAATTTGAGAGCTCTGTTGGACTCAGGGGCTCAAAGCAGTTTGGTTACCACTCGAGTGGCACGCCAGTTAGGTTTAGTCGTGGAAGACTCGCCTGTGCCACTTCTTGGAGTTGGTGGCATACAAGTGAAGTGTCTGACGGGCCAGACACTTGTCACCTTTTCTTCGCTGAAGTCCTCCACAATGAGGATCACGACTTCGGCTATGGTAATGGATACCATTGCGGGTTGGCACCCCTCGACAGACATACCGCCGGGTGTGTTGTCTTTGGTTTCGGGTCTGGATTTGGCCGACCCCTTTGTCTTTCATCCCGGCCCAGTGGACTTGCTCCTGGGCTCGGACGTATTGGGTTGGATTTTGTTGGGTACACAGAAGGCTCTGGGTTCGTCTTCACTGATGGCAGTGTCTACGATTTTTGGTTTTGCCCTGATGGGCCCTGTGTTTGATAATGGCACCGCGGAGGAGCCACCGGTTGTCGCATCTGCGTCCTTGGCCAAGACCATGCAAAGGTTTTGGGAGGTGGAGGAGCCACCTATGAGTTCCAGGATGGATCCGGAACACGCTGAGTGCGAAGCCCTTTTTCGATCAACCACGGAGAGGTTGCCCTCCGGTCGGTTTGTAACTAGGTTACCTTTTGTTGCCTCTCGTCCTAGCCTAGGGCAAAGTAGGGCGCTTGCGGAGAAACGACTGCTGTCCATGGAGCGACGCATGCAGCGTGACCACGTACTTCGCGATAAATATATTGAATTTATGCGCGAGTACGAGGATTTGGGTCACATGTCTCCGGCTCGAGTTGATTGGAGCTCAACTGAGCATTATTTTTTGCCCCACCACGCGGTGGTGAAGGCCTCAACAGGCAAATTGAGGACCGTCTTCGATGGGTCCGCACCCACTTCGAACGGAGTTTCGTTGAATCTATGTTTGCATTCAGGTCCCAAATTGCATAGGGACATAATTGACATCATCTTGAACTTTAGAAGACATCAAGTGGTTTTTGGCGCGGACATCCGGATGATGTTCCGCCAGACAGTCATACATCCTGAGGACAGGCGATTCCAGTTGATACTCTGGCGTGAGCGCCCTGAGGATCCTGTGACGGTGTATGAACTCAATACAAACACCTATGGTTTGAAATCTAGTCCCTATATCGCCATCAGATCATTGCTTGAATTGGCAGAGCGGGAACGGATCCGCTTTCCCCGTGGGGCTTCCGTGCTGTCACGTGACTTGTATGTTGATGACGTGTACACCGGAGCCCAAAGTATTGAGGAGGCCCTCCTACTGCGGGATGAATTGATTGAAATATTGAAGACAGGTGGCTACGAGCTACGTAAGTGGTTGTCTAATGAGCCTAAAGTTCTAGAAGGGATCCCGGAGGATCACCAACAGAACCCTCACCTGTTTGAGGATGTGGATGATCCCAACAGGATAGCGGTGCTGGGCATGCAGTACCAGCCGCTAACCGATATTTTCACATTCCAAGTGGACTTGGAAATACCAAAAGTCTGGACTAAGAGAACGGTGTTGTCCGTAATAGCCCGTATGTTTGATCCAAGCGGTTGGATCAGTCCAGTGATATTCTCTGCAAAGTGTCTTCTTCAGAGACTTTGGACTTTGGGCGTCTCGTGGGACGAGCCGCTGTTTGGCTCTCCATTGGATGATTGGCTCGAGTTGTTTTCATCGATTAAGGAAGTCAATCGGATTGCCTTGCCTCGTCGAATATTGCCCCCGGGAAATATCGAGCCAGCCTGCATGGCTTTTGTGACGCGTCGGAGCGAGGCTACGCCGCGTCAGTCTATATGCGGACAGTTGACGCCGATGGCCGGGTCAATGTCTCGCTTTTGTTAGGGAAGAGCAAGGTCGCCCCCATCAGGACTAGGCTGACTATTCCCAAGCTTGAGTTGAGTGGAGCTCACCTTCTCTCTAAATTGTTGCATCACGTTGCATGTGAGCTGGCGGCCACGGTCGAGATACGGGACATCTTCGCCTGGTCGGATAGCCAGGTCGCGCTTGCATGGTTGCGCGCGGCCCCACATACCTTGGAGGTTTTTGTGGGAAATCGGGTTTCCCAAATCCAGAATATCGGAATTGATATAACATGGAGACATGTGCCGGGAGAGCTTAACCCAGCGGACTGTGCTTCCCGAGGTTGTACGGCACCAGAATTGGTGTCACACCCGCTCTGGTGGGGTCCAGAGTGGCTGATGGGATCAGAAACTTCTTGGCCTGTCTGTCAGACAGATGTTACTTCTTTGAGTTTGACTGGGCTCCGTGTACATGCTGTAGTCGCTGAGACGACGTCGGAGCCGGATTGGCTACTTGCTCGGTATAGCAGCTTGGATAAGCTTCTGGGTGTCACCAGTTGGATTAAGCGTTTCATACATAATTGTAGAAACCCACAGGCAAAGCGGTTGGAGCCGATTGCAGGTGCAGAAGAGCGCCGGAGCGCATTGTTGCATTGGGTCCGTGTCGTGCAGACCGGACGGTTTGAGTCAGAGCTTCAGATTTTGCGCGACGGACGCGCTAAGTTGAAGGGCGCGGTCGCTCGTTTGAACCCGTACATCGACTCGGATGGGCTTCTTCGGGTTGGAGGCAGGCTCCGGAAGGCGGATCTTCCATATGAGACTCGCCATCCTCTGTTGTTGCCCAAGGGCGGACCCTTGGTGCAGCTTTTGGTGTCTGATCGACACATTCGTAACGCCCATGCTGGGTGCAATGCTTTGTTGGCTATTTTGCAACGCGAATTTTGGATATTGTCTGCCCGAAGAGCAATCCGTAGTGTTCTGTTTCGATGTATTGCATGTTATAGGTTGAAGGCATCCACGATGCAACCACAGATGGGTGATTTGCCCGTTGATCGAATTCGACCTTCGAGGCCGTTTGACGGCGTTGGAACCGATTTTGCCGGTCCCTTTTCGATCAAGGCTTCTCCCTTTCGTAATGCCCGTATTGTGAAGGGCTATTTGTGTGTATTTGTTTGTTTGGCCACCAAGGCTGTCCATTTGGAGGTGGTATCGGCTCTGACTACGGAGGCCTTCGTCGCCGCGTTGGATCGCTTTGTTTCGCGTCGAGGTCTACCTTCCCTTATTAGGTCTGATAATGGCACAAACTATAAAGGAACTGTAAATTATCTTAAGGATGTTTCCGTGTTTATTGATAAAAATTGTACTAGTTTAAGTCAAATTGCTGCCCAAAGGGGAATAACCTGGAAATTTAGTCCCCCAAGTTGCCCCCATTGGGGAGGGATTTTTGAAGCGGCTGTGAAATCCGCAAAGACCCACCTCCGCCGCATTATCGGAGAAACGGCTCTAACTTTTGAAGAGCTGGCCACAGTGTTTTGTAAAGTTGAGGCGGTCCTCAACTCTCGTCCTCTCTGTCCGCTATCTCCAGATCCAAATGACTTGGAAGCTCTCACCCCTGGTCATTTTTTGGTGGGAGGGCCGTTGAATGCCCTGCCCGAATACCCGTGGAAGGATGAACGCGTATATCGGTTGTCGCGTTTTCAAATGTTGCAGCAAATGAGCCAGGACTTTTGGCGTCGCTGGTCGCTTGAATATTTGCATTTGCTGCAGCAAAGAGTGAAGTGGACAGACAGGACTGAGCCTCCCAGGGAGGGTGATTTAGTATTGTTAAAAGAGGCAAATTTGCCCTCATTGCTTTGGCGACGAGCTCGCATATTACGTTTGATTCTTGGCGGAGATGGCACTCCGCGTGTGGCTGAGGTGTTGGTCGACGGTTCGATTTTAAGGAGAGGTGTGTCCTCTCTCGCCCGCCTTCCCGTAGAGTAAGCTAGCGGTCTGCTTCTCAGACCGGGACGGGGGGATGTTTGTAATATATTGGGTAAAACTAAACGCAGGCGTTTCGCATTGCTGCCGCCAGAGGGCGTTCGGGGTTTTCACACTGCTAGCGTGGATGGCGTGGTGTGTAGTCCGCCATTGCATTGTCCAGGGCGATATCGGTTTGATTTTGGTGCGCGGAGCGGTCTCGCGTCTTTTGCTTGTTGTTTAGTTTGAGTGATAATTGTGAATTTCCTGTTTGTTAAATCACTATTGAATTTGTGTTTGTGAAAAACTCTGTTATTGTGACTTTTTCTTGTGAGAGGTGAAACGTGGCTGGCTGTTCACATCTGGCTGTTCCCGAGTGAAACTACGGGAAGAAATCTATTTAGTTGTTATGGGGAATTGAGATCTCAAGGGTTAGGTAGGGTAATTAGGAATTCCCCCTTCCCGAAGACACTCAAGTTTGGATCCGAAGAGAAAGAAGATTTAGTTTGGTAAGTGTTCAATTCTAGTTAATTTATAGGTTAGGTTATCATATAGGGCCCTGTAGCTCCCTTCATAAGCTACGGTGGTAGCAGACTGCGTATAGCTTAAGTTAGATTCTAGTCGGACAAGCGTGGTGTCGCGTGGAGATTTTTGCCCGGTACTTAATTTTACCGGTAGATTTTTTCCCGGTAAAGTTCCGGTACAGAATTCTTCCCGCCGCTTCGTTTGTCCGGATTCGCTCTGCGCACATTTTCTGGCAGCAGAGCGTAGTTGCTCTGCACACCCGGGCTTATACTTATTAGTACGATTATTACTCACCGACTTAAATACTCTATAAAAAAAATATATTTATCTTGGATTTTCTAAAAAAAAGCAGCGGAAAGTTACTTGGAAACTTCTCGGGAACGGAAAATTTTCGGAAATTTTCAAAGGAAGAGGATTTCGGGATCGGAAAAATTTTCGGCGGCACTAGCTACTTGTATTCACCGTACCTATAATAAGTAGACTCTTTATAGATATCAATAATGTAGAAACATCATGCCATTTTCCGTCGTGACAATAGATGTTTTGCCTAATGCATAAAATATTTTTTGAATCGAAGAAACCATTTTCGTATATTTTCGTATATATTTAGGTACATATATAAAAATTACGCGGCATGATTATATGTATATTAAAGTACGGGATTCCTTGAATCTATACTGTATTAATTTAAAGTTACAAAATGGTCCTGGGCCGTGGGTGGGCAGCGCCCAGAGAGAAAAAAATGCCCTCAATCAAATATTTTATTTTGTTTTGTATCAAGGAAAAAAAAAATAAACACTTGTTGTTTTCCACAGACATATAATAATAGTAAGTTGTTTTCCTATATCTGTGGTTACATGCATAAAGTTAGGTACAAAAAAAAATTTTACTTCTGTGTTGTTTTCCTATATCTGTGGTTACATGCATAGAGTTAGGTACATGTTTCATGCACAGAAATATTTTTTTGTCTGTGATTACATGCACGTTACATGACATAAGATACTATTTATTAAAAAATATTTCTGTAGTTACCATAAAAAACAAAATGAAATATATTTTACCATAATAGTATGTATAAGTACTTATTAATCCATGAATAGAATAGAACATTGACAGTTTGATGCGTAGAATATTAACTACTAGCTTTCGCCCGCGGCTTCGCCCGCGTGACTTTCCCACGGAAACAGTGCTTTAACCCAGGATGAAAGGTACCTTATGTCCTTCTCCGTACTTCCAGCTATGTGTATGCGAAATTTCAGGGAGGTTGGTTCAGTAGATAAAGCGTGAAGAGGTAACAAACAAACAAACAAATAAACAAACTCACTTTCGAATTTATAATATTAGTTAGGATTGGCAAGTATGTCGTGCATTACAATGTAAAAAAAATATATGTGTAAATGTTTATATATAAAAAATACATGTAAAATAAATAAAAATTAAGGTTTTTGGACACCAACTGCGTTGCCACTGCTGGTGGTCAGTGGCATATTATTGGAAAAGTCTACTGTCCATCAGTGCTGGTCAACGACACAACTTTTTCCTTTTATTCCCGTTTTCCACCACTCTCTTAATCTAAAAGTTCTCTCATCTCCAAAAAAAAAGTCAGTTTTTTTTTCAAATAGGCTTATAAATAGCACTTTTAAATCGTCATAGGTACTTAATTACTACTTGACGACAAAAATGTATTTATAGCTAAGTTAGCGCAAGTAAAGAAGAGGCGGCGCAACAAACTCACTTTACAAATACTTATATGTGTACAAGCCATGACTATATAGACGAATATCAGAAACTCCCCCATTCGCAGCAGCATTCATGTCCGTCATAGCAGACAAACTTCAAACGCAAAACGTTGCCGTACCAGCGTAGACGGCTACGCTGGTATAGTTGCCGTCACGTAAAAAGGTCGCTGACGGTTAAGCTGCGCAGTAGGCTTATCGGTCTATGCGGTGAGCGGGGTCGGGCGCGTCTCATCCGGCGCACGCGATTGGTTCGTCAGACGTACCCATGCGCAAGTTTCACCCCACCTCACCCTACCAGCGGCCTTTTCACGTGATGGGAAGTATACGGCCACGTTTTGCGTAAACGTGAATCTCATAGAGAACAAATGTCGTTCCATGTCACCACCGCCCAGTTCTGGCAGAAGGGGAAAACCCAAGAAGAGCTGGCTTGATGTCGTCAACGAGGATATCCGTACCAATGGTCTCACAATGGATGCCGAAGATCGTACGAAGTGGAGAACAAAAAGCAGGAAAGCGGACCCGAGGCTGAGGTTTCAACAGGGAAACGCTCAGATGAGAGAGAGAGAGAGAGAGAGAACTATCCTAATCCTAACTAATATTATAAATGCGAAAGTGAGTTTGTTTGTTACCTCTTCACGCTTTATCTACTGAACCAATCTTCCTGAAATTTCGCATACACATAGCTGGAAGTACGGAGAAGGACATAAGGTAACTTTCATCCCGGGAAAAAGCACTGTTCCCGTGGGAAAATCACGCGGGCGAAAGCTAGTCGTTCATATAGTTGTCCATGTACACACCTTTCTAGTTCGGTCAAAACGGCCAAAGCAGAGATTTGCTTTTTGTCAAAACGATAATCAATATGAATAGATAGAAAGGAAGAGGATATCCGAAAAAGTGATGAAAAAGAGTATTAGTCATAGACTATTGAATCGTTCCCTAGTATAGACCAAGCCTATGATTCACAAATCGTGACACGTCGGTACATCGCGTGGTGCATCTTTTGATAGTTAAATTCGATAGTGATGAGACATGTAAACTTTTCAATCATTAATCATGCTGTTTTTTTTAAGTATTTAATTTCGATTATAATAAAATAGAAGATAAATAAAATATTTGAGGCCTTTTGCATTTTATTTTGTGTTATGAACTTTATATATTACTTTAAACTATTTACATGTAACAAAAGAACTCCATATAAAAATGATTATGATATTTATGTGCAAGTGTCGGCTGTGCCAATCGCTAATACATCTATCTTGTCATTTGTTTCTATCTTGTTTATGAATTGTCTGCAGAAAACAATAGGACTTGGCCGATAATAGTCCTCTAATAGTAAGAGAAAATCTTTGAAGCTATGGTATTAGTTGTAACATTAAAGTTTTAAAGGCGAATGATGACGCACTGCGATCAGATGGCGGACCTCCTTAAAAAGGGAGATATTAGGAGCACCGGAGAGCATGTATGAAGAGAGTGATGAGTGTAGAGGAAGCAAGAGAGATCTGTAAGGATCGTAGCAAGTGGAAATCGCTAGTCTCTGCCTACATCCACGGGAATCAGCCGTAATAATATGTATGTATGAATTAAAGGCGAATGATGGAATAACTGGAAATAAAGCGTTGGATGGAAAAGACAGTGTGCGCCGAGCCAGTATAAAATAGGAAATGATAAGGCAGAAAAGAGATCAAAGGGATGGTAATAATAAGTATTGTACACCTACCTTATACTTATTACATCCATGATCAAAGGTAAGAGGCTGATTACACAGCCCGGCTTACTTGTTGACTGAGAGATATTAAAAAAATAATTAAAGCTGTATACACTAAATACAAAATACACGTTAATAAAATAATTTTCAAAAATCGTACACTTTCAAAAGCCAATAGTGATTTTGTAAACTAGCTTGTGCCCGCGACTTCAGTCGCGCGTAATTTACTTTATATCTCAGGTTCTAGCGTATTAAGATGAAACCTATGACAATTACACTTTAACGCCTATACCCCTGAACCATTTATGATGAAATTTGCCACATGTTTGCAACATGGTATAAGATAAGACCCGATTTTGAATATGTTACTTTCAATCCCCAAGAGGTTGAAGCCGAGTGTGAAAGTTTGTATAAAAAACACACAAGATACTTTTTACCGCGGGTGAAGTCGCAGGCAACAGCAGGGGCAGTAACATATACTTAATTGTATGACCACCACCTGCATTGTCATATTTTGTCCTTATTTTACGCTAGTGTCTGCACAATCGTAGCTATAGTTGGAGCAAGCTACGAAATCTGTAGCACTTCTACATTTTTCGTAGCAAGGTCTACGAAGTGCTACGATTCATAAACGCAACGTTGAAGTTTTAACTATATGTATGTATACTTGTATAGGTACAAAGTAAATTTTACATCATTGTACTCATAAATATGAGCAACTTTTTGTATAAGACCGACTCTGGCATTTCAAAAATAAGTCAGACGGTACCCATCGAAATACAACTATAATATACCCGATATATACGATTTGGGCGAGTTGTTGTGAAAATAGTATAGGACAGTCGATTTTTTTGAGATTTCAGAGTCGGTCCCATACAAAAAGTTGTTAATTTTTAAGATTACCTTCACGAGTAGAAAGATGCCAATGGTTTAGAATTTCACAAGGCGCTTCGAATCTCAAGATCTGTACGAGATGCAAGGATGAATACCACATTCACGTCCATCTATCTACTTTGAGCCTTTACTAGCTGGACATAGGCACAGAATTAATATGAGTACTCTGTACATAGTACTCATATTAATTCTGTGCCTATGTCCAGCAGTGGGCTAATATAGGTTGAAAATAGATAGATGAACGTGAAGGTGGTATTCGTTAAGGAAACTCCCTGTCCCTCCCGCAATATGGCACCCCCCCCCCCGCACTCCCCGTTCTTTTGTGTATTGGAACGTGACTATGAAAAAGCACACATTGACGTGTTATGTTACTGACGTGTTCACGGATACACAGTTTCATTTGTAGTAGTCGACCGAGCGAGCGCAGCGAGCGAAGCGTCTCAGTTTCCACTAGCCGAAAATTCTTTTGTCTGTCCGGATGTTATCGCCTACAGGTCGCATTTCTGAACCGATTCTCATGAAATTTTGTAAGCAGGTTCGGTAATTTTATAGAATTTTTTAGTCGAGCCAGTTTTTCGAAAATTTAAAAAATGGCCGAAATATATAAAAAAAACCTCATATCTCAGCTATTTAAAAAATAATTCAAAAATGTCATTAGACATTTTTGTTATTCTTATTAAGACGCATTTTTTTTGTTTGAACAACATAGTAAAATTCAATAAAACCGCTATAAATCCATATGTTATAAATTCTCATACGATAGTTCACAAAAAAAACAATAGATGGCGCACCAAAGCTTTTAATACTCGCAAAATCGCTAATACGTTTACAAGAGTGACTTGATTTATTTATTAAATAAATTAAATGGTTCTTAAAAATCATATGACTTTTTTTTGTCTTGCTTGGCTTTGAATTGTGTGTATTTATTTGGTTAATGGAATTGTATTGTGGATTGCTTTGCATGGTAGAATTATCTTGAACACTTGAAACAATTCTGATATCAAAAAACTTCATTGTATGATTAGAATCCTATTATAAAAAAGTAATATATATAATACCTACATACTTACTAATCAGAGAGATTCGATTTCAAATTGAACTTTCTTTTTTGAACTTTAATTTTGTTGCACAAATAACATACATATAACCAATAGGTACCATGCATTTCTGACGACTGACGACCTCCGTGGCCTAACGGTCATCACGCCCCGGACGGCTACACCAGAGGTCCCGGGTTCGATCCCCGGTCAGGTCAAGATGGAAAATAATATTTTTCAGATTGACGTGGGTTTTGGATATTTATCTATATGTATTTGTTATAAAATATAGTATTGTTAAATTAGCATCCCGTAAAGTCTTGAACTTACGTTGGGGCTAACTCAATCTGTGTGATTTGTCCGTCTATATTTATTTTTATATTATTTTTTATATTAATTGAGGCAAAAAAGGCAGGTTTCAGTAATTTTTTTAGTGGTATTGACCAACCACAAGAACATGTTTCGGCTTATGGGTAAAATATGAGAACTTTTTACTTTCTTTCCAGCATTGGTAGGTTGGTTTCAAAACTCTTTTTAGCCAGGGACACGGTAAAATATCGGTTATTTCGTGGAAGGGCTCGCAAGGTCTACTGTTCTGACAGAACCACTAGTAATATTTGACGAGCCGTTTCTATGAAGTGCCCGCTCTGTGACATAGGCCTCCCTTTTTTGACGCCACTTACTACGGTCCTGTGCCAGTCTCATCCATCGCTTTCCCGTTACGCAGACAATGTTATCTAACCAATGACAAAGAAAAAATACACGAACGCGAAAAGAAGCGACACTTAAGCATGTGTGCCGTAAAATAGCTTTTGGCTTTGTGTGAGTGACTCGATGTGCGCGGGGATGTTGAGAGGCGAGCGGGACGGGGAACCAACCTCCACCAGATGTTTATATTATTATGTCTTTCCTCAGGGCTGCTAGAAATGACGCGGTCTATTGTCAAATACTATAGTTTACAGTTTGAGCCAAAATTTTGCTAGTTTATTACTCATCAACCCTAGTGTTGAAAACCGGCTCAAGGAGTTTTTTTTTCCTCTGTGGTCAAAGTCTCACGTACAGGGAATGTCACGGGTGTGCCAGCGGGCAGGGGGCTCATACCTCTTTTCTGAGCAAGCAGCAACAGCGTTTCGGGTGAAATTAACTGTTTCAACCGGTCTTCAGTACTCAGAATAAAATCAGAGGCGGGTAAAATAAGCAATTTTTTTCTAATTTTATTACGCCTTTAGGCGAATTGGAAACATTCTCGAAAAGACCAAAATAGACCTTTAAGTACCTACATAATCTGTTTCAGGCAACTTAATCTTAGGATAATAAATCATGTTTATTCGCAGAAAAGTTCTTCGTAAGCTGACGAAAATATTTAATTGCCATGTCTATTTATAACATGACAAGATCATTTTATTACGATTTCTTCGCAAAATACTCGTATTATGTCGTCTTTCGCGCAAACATTGAAATGAGATTTGATTTTGTGTAAATAATTCTATTTGAAAGTCTGATACGTTTTATTTATTTTTCTTTAATTGAAAATGTAATTAAATTGTTTTTTAACAAAAATATTTATTTGTGGGCGAAAACGGCTAATATTTTATGCTTGCGTATTCAACAGTTGCAATATGCAACCTGGATACCGTCTCTCTTCTTATCCAAGATCACCTTGGTGGAGTATATGCCACACTTCTCTATTATCGGCTTAACATTTAAGGTCTTGATATTTGACATTTAAGGGCTTAATGACAATTTAATTGCAACGCCCTTGCAGGGCTCATTTGTGCACCTATGTTAAATGTATAAGACCTAATGTACCAAATGAACGCAATAAAAACCGGCTAAGTGCGTGTCGGACCACGCTTAAAGTAGGGTTCCGTAGTCATTTTTGGAACCGCGCTGTTTTGCATTTCTTGCAAGAAAAAAGTATATATTTTTATTTTATTTATAATTTCAAAAGTATTCATCACAGGATACCCGAAACAATTTTAAATAAGAGTTTCCGCGCCTGTTTCTTTACGTAAGTGATTTGAAGTTTATAGGTCCAAGACTTTAGAAATTACAGGGGGGGGACACCGTGTAAACGACTTTGGCGGGCTATATCTCGCAAATGGTAAAGCTGATAAAAAGTGTTATTTTCATAGTCCTTTTCAACGATACCCCATACAAGGAAGTGCACTTAAAATAATAAAAAAAATAATTCACCCCCCCTTTACATGTATGGGGAGGTACCCTTAAAAAGAGGTAATTTTAATTTTTTGTATTTTTAAAAACGAGATCTATATGTGAAGTATCCTCGAACCAAGTAACATGCAAATCAGTCCATAAACGTATAAGATATTCTGCTGTGACAGACTAGGACGGACGGACGGACTGAACGATCTTATAAGGGTTCCTTGTCGGACTACGGAACCCTAAAAAGATTGAGATATGACACTTAGCCAGCCTTCTCTTTCAGTCAACTCTTTCTCGGTCTCTCTAGACCTCTTCTTTCCTTCAACTTTCCCTTAATTATATTTTTAAATAGGTCATCGTGTCATATCAAGTGACCAATCATTCTCCCCTCTCCTATTTTCAATTTCAATGAGTAAACTCCTCTTTTTATTTACAATCTTCAGCACTTCCTCGTTAGTTTTCCTTTCTATCAAACTGATTTTCTTCATATCGTCACAAAATTCTGTAGAACGAGTTTGCTATTTTTTATATGATGACAAAAAATATGCCTATTGACGCTGCTTGCGACTGTAGGTCCTATTTGGCATTTTTTGATATTTTCGACATATTGAGTACTTATGTCATGCTCACTGGATGTTCACATTGGTGAACATCTCGTGAGGTTACCTCTATGATTGAGATTCGCGATGGCTGACCCATGCGTAAACTCGTGAGCGAATGATGCCAGGGGGAACTGGTCTGCTCGATTCTCCGGGCTATATTTTTATATAAAAAAAAAATCTTTATTTTTGTACCATTTACATTATCTTATTTGTGATCGGGATCTCCATTTAACTAAATAATTACCTGTGTTAGGAGATCCCGCTCTTCAATAACAACAGTATGTACATATTAAGGTACTTATATAACTAAAAACTATTGCATTAGTCTATTTTAACTACCTATTTTATGTTTGATGAGAGAATGCGTGTTTGTGTGTGTGAGCATAACGTGTGTGTGCTGTGCTGTCAAATAAAAGGGACTATTCACATAAGGTTTCAATTTCATCGTAACTTAGGGATTCTAAATATGCAGTAATAATTTTTTTAGATATGTATCTTGAATGAGAATAAAATTTAATTTATTATTTTATCTATAATATAAGAATGCAGATACTTATCTTGAATATTTTGAACACAGAACTTGTCTTTATTTATTTTTTATTTATTTTTTTTTTATTAAAGAAACCAACAGCGTTTACAGTAATACAGTTCTTAATCTATAATAAGGCCAATAAAAGGTTTCTCTTTCTATAACAATAATATTGTCGATTAAATGGTAAAGAAAATGTAATGAAGGTGCACTAAATAATACCCATGAATGTTAAAAGTGTAACTAGGTATGTATGTTGTAATGAATTAATGAATGAATGAATGAATGTGACCTGTGGAATGAGTTTACATTAAATTTTGGATACGAATTCAAAGTCTTATCTTGCAGCGGTCCGTATTCACGGTAGCATGTCGAGTCTTGGACCCTTACTTACCCACAAGCCTTACCCACACACAGCGGGATCCCTGAAGAAGGACTGCATAAGCTTCAGAATATCACCTACTGCCTGTAGTCCTTATAGTATATAGTAGGTAGAATACAGTACTTAGTTATAGTCCTTTTTTGTGGTATATCTATGGAGCCCTGTTGTGGTTTACACTGTAGTGTAAATAGGTATGAAGTCCATATGCGTCCATTTGCCTGCTATTACAACTATTAACTCCAGAGATTATGATCCTTTCGGGAGCCAGGGCAACTGAGTTTAACTCCAGAAAAAAAATATTTTTCTACTTCTAATGTTAGAGTAGAAATTTTTCAGATAAGCTTTAATTTTAGGAATTTTGGGGTGAAAAGTACCCTATGTGCTATATTAATTTTTTTAAGCAATTTTCATAGAAATCCGTCTAGTAGTTTTCGGGTGAAAGATTAACAAATATCCCAACATAACAATATCCATATTTTCTCAGACTTTAATAGCGGAAAGATTCTAACTATTGATGAACCATTAAACCTTACACGTCATTTAGGAAGTAAGGTGTAATAAAAACACACATACATGCATAAAATAATGATAGAGATATTAACGTATAGACGAAACCGCAAGAAACTTGACATTTTGCAGAGAAGTTTTTATATACCGTAAGTTAGCACTGAGAAAGGAATATTGGAAATTCCACCCTTAAGGGTGAAATGGATGAGGAACAAAGCACGCGGGCGAAGCCGCGGGCAAAAGATATTATTATTAAACAGCTTTAGTCAACGTCCCTCCCGCCCTACGCTCCACTCCTGTTAAAGATTCGGAGTAGTCAATATATATGTATAAGTACCCGTTTATATGAAAATCCAGGTCATATTTACGAATTCCAAAATCTGATTAGTGACTTTTTTTTAATAGGGCTGCCTTTAAGTTAATGCATGTTGCTTTAAAAATACAGTGGGTTCCTTAGCTCTTATAAAAGTTATAAGTCAAAATTTTAATATAAAGTTTTATTTTCAAAACGAACAACAAACTTTCCCATTTACGAAATATTACTACGGACACGTACGCCCCGCTGACGTTTAGTGGACTAGGCCTTAGCTAATGAGGACTTGGTATAAACGACAAACTATCGACTTTAAATTCTTTTTGATCTTCAGTTCCATATATCTCAAAGGGCAAAAAGAGAACCCTTATTGCATTACTTTGTTTGTCGTCTGTCTGTCTGTCTGTCAAGACTCCATTTCTTAGCAACGCATGGAATTTCCGCGGCTTCCCTTACGTGAAATTGCCGAAAGTTAGTAATGAAAAATCTATACGATAGACTGTAATAAGTTACTCTTTATTGCACCATGATTATAAACAGGAGTACAATAGGTTTTGTATCACTTTAATTTTAGTGTGTTTAGTACCTATTCATTTCAATAAGTTATGTCTTTAAATTCCCTAACAATTTATAACATACACCACAATAAAAATTCTACACGGTAAAGATGCATAAAAAATTCAAAGCGCATCCGAAGCGGAGTTCGAGAAATCTTTGAACCATACCTAAATTCCTAGCGTAAACCTATCGCCGCAAGTTAGTAGGTTAATATGCCAGCGTGTTAGCCTGCGTTCACACTGCAGCCGCGCGCGGTAGCGGAGGCGGGAGCGGCCGCGCGGCCGGCTGCCTCGCTCCGGTCCCATTGTGACGTCGAGTCCGAACGTCATCGTATAAATAAAGGGTGCCGTACATTCGCGCGAGTCGGATTCGGGCGTCGCAGCGCACGCCCCACACTATCGATCGTGCGCGCGGCGGTGCGTTAGCCTGCCGCCGCCCGCCGCCGGGCCGACCGCCTCCCGACGTAGTCATGCGCGGGCCGCGTACGCCATAACATCGACCGAACAAATTAGAGTGGTATTAAACGCGCGAGTGCGGCCGCCGCGCTCGCAGCTATATACGTACGTATACGCCCTAGGTCAGACACCGCCGGGGCCCGCTAGTTCGCTCCATGTGTCGGCTCGCGATCGCGGACGGAGGCCACGCGGCGATGCTCTCCAGCTAATCACTAGGCTTATGATCCAGCCCGCACCACCCATCATTGAGGCCCGCATCAGGTACGTGGCCTCCTCCATACAGGCACCCGCCGCCCGGGTTCGCTCGGCTCTAATGCAGTAGTTGCCAAATCTGTGACACACATTTATGTAAGTGCGTCCGTCGATATCGCAAAAGAAGAGAGGTGCGTGTGAGGGAGACGGAGTATGTACATGTTTAAAAAAACAGTTGTTAACAAAAGTTAGGTTGTCGTTTGAATAAGTATATTCTTTTTGTTATCATGTGAGAAGGGTTCGCAGCGGCCGGTCTGAGTTTAAATAGATTAAGTATGTATGGCAAGTGTACGGCCGTGTCCCACTGCAGGAATGTTTCAATAATTAATCTGTGGGTCGTCATTTGGCGACGTTAAGCGTTGGCACGACGCGCGTGGAGATTGGCTCGGAGAATATGTAATCAGGAGAGCCGTGTGCTGGCGATATAACCTTTGCTGGGCGAATGTGCTGCGCGAATTGAGGCCCGCTCCAGGCCAGGCTTGCCCCGGCCTCGGTCTGCCGCTGGCCTAGGGCCTGCCCCAACGCGGGCCAACACTGCAATTTCCTAAATCACGCCACCACAAGTTTTATTACCTCCAATTTGGTTCTGTTACTTTATTGCGATGCGAATTCTTATGTTGAGACGTTGAATAACGATATTTTGCTTTCACGACCCATTTGCATATCAATTTCTTTAGCATACTTACTTTACTTTGTGTTGCTTCCGTTTCTTATCTTACTTTTTGAGGTAGGTGATTGGTTTGTGACATTTATTTGAATTCATATTTTGCGTATAACGAAAAACATGTCTGTTTTTTTTTGAGTTTTTTTTTTAGTAATCAAGGTTAATCGAGCGAAGTCAATCGATCTTTCACGCTATGGTGTCGTAGCTTTCAGCTCGCATCCCTTTGATCATGATTTTTAAAAAACACTTAAATTTACTTACTGATATTATAACTAATTAATTACGTTGATATAAAATTCTATATTCTTTAAAAATATATAAGAACAATAGCTGTCTTTATTAAAAACAAAACTAACAAACGCTTACTCAATCTATTTTAGTTTAAATATATTTTGTTATTCTTTTTCTTCAATATTTGACATTGAAATAATAAGATTAAAGACCCTTTATAAACTAAAGTTTAGCAAATATTTTTTTTTCATAAATAAACGTGAAATTTACAATGAATTTATAATAAAAATAAATTTTTATTCAAGTAGTATCAAAAGAGTTAAAATCATCAGATAATTGTTTCGTTGCACTTGCACCACCTTACCTCTCCGTTTAGAGTTTCATTATTTTTGTAATTTTGTGCAATAAAGTTTTGAAATAAACAATATTTTTTTCATTCACAAAACGAAAAAGAAAATCAAAATCAATTCTTCATTCGAATTCTTAACAATAGAGTTGGCATAAAAGAATCATCATTCAAATTATGAAGAAAAGTAATGGTAATTAGAAATAGTCTAATGAAGGTTCGAATTCCTTACTACTAGAGTGATAATAAAGGCCAAATCCTATTGTTTTCTGCGTGAGCAGAAAATTCATAAACAAGGTAGAAACAATGACAAGATAGATGTATCAGCGACAATCGCACATAAATATATCATAATCACATTCATTTAAATATGGAGTTCATTTGTTACATGTAAATAGTTTAAAGAAATGTATAAAGTTCATAACACAAAATAAAATGCAAACAGGCCTCAAATATTTTATTTATCTTCTATTTTATTATAATCGAAATTAAATACTTAAAAAAACAGCATGATTAATGATTGAAAAGTTTACATGTCTCATCACTAGATATCGAATTTATCTGTCAAAAGATGCACCACGCGATGCACCGACGTGTCACGATTTGCGAATCACAGGCTCGGTCAATGAACAAATAAAAGATAAGTACCTAAGTACAGTCACGAGCATGTTAACACTTCGGCCCTTAAGACAATGTCTAAAATTGGATCCTTGATTTAAAATTGGATCCTTGTTGAAATCTCAATTGGTACAAGTTGTCAAGTCAATTATAAAAGTCATTGCGTTGACCTGCGTCCATTCTTTAGGTGAATGAACTCAATAAATGCCAAAATATAATTAACTAGCTTTTGACGTCGTCTTCGCCCTCCCACTCCCTAAGAGGAGGAATTTCCAAAATTCATTTCTTCATTAATGCCATGCTGGTCTAGGAGCAAAGAAAAAACATAGAATATGCCAGCTGCTTCTCTTACCACGCAGATTGTATAGTATTATAGAGCTACAAACTACTAGCGATAAAGCCTCTAAAAGCTACAAACTACTAGCGGCAAAGCTTCTCAAAGCTCCAAACTACTAGCGATAAAGCCTCTAAAAGCTACAGACTACTAGCGACAATGGCGGAACACGTGACCCGGCTCTGAGTGCCAGCTGACGCGATGCACGAGCATTGCGCTCTATAAAGCCTCTAAAAGCTACAAACTACTAGCGATAAAGCCTCTAAAAGCTACAAAATACTAGCGATAAAGCCTCTAAAAGCTACAAACTACTAGCGACAAAGGCGGAACACGTGGCCCGGCTCTGAGTGCCAGCTGATGCGATGCACGAGCATTGCCCTCCATAAAGCCTCTAAAAGCTACAAACTACTAGCGATAAAGCCTCTAAAAGTTACAAACTACTAGCGACAAAGGCGGAACATGTGGCCCGGCTATAAGTGCCAGCTGATGCGATGCATTACGCTCCATAAAGCTACAAAATACTATAGACAAAGACCCTCAAAGCTACAAACTACTAGTAGCGATAAAGCCTCTAAAAGCTACAAAATACTAGCGATAAAGCCTCTAAAAGCTACAAACTACTAGCGACAAAGGCGGAACACGTGGCCCGGCTATGAGTGCCGGCTGATGCTCGAGCATTGCGCTCCATAAAGCCTTTAAAAGCTGCAAACTACTAGCGATAAAGCCCCTCAAAGCTACTAACTACTAGCAACAAATCCGGAATACGTGGCCCGGCTATGAGTGACAGCTGATGCGATGCATTGCGCTCCATAAAGCTACAAAATACTACAGACAAAGCCCCTCAAAGCTACAAACTACTAGCGACTGATCCGGAACACGTGGCCCGGCTATGTCCCGGCTGCACCGGCATTGCGCTTCGACTGCACCGGGCACGTGCCGAGCGCACCGCGCAGTCTCCGTCAGATTACTGACGGTGCAATCGCGTCGCTCGAAGGCAGGGCCTCCTTACCATAGAAATATATCTATGCTCGTTACATATATTTCTATGTTCCTTACTTTTGTACTGGCTTTTCACAGCCTGCTTTTGCGTATCTGTGGCCAATCGACGGACGTTGCTCAGTTGTAACTAGCTTTCGCCCGCATATAATATGTTTGAAGACGATAATTTTTACATAATTACATATTTAAATTGTAAAATCGTTGAAAATCCGCTTGCCGTTCCGCTCTATTTTAATTGCAATGCCCGACAGGGTTTACACTGTACTTACCTAAAATTTGTAGGGACATGTTACCTTTATGTACTGTACAATGTGAAAAGCAATAAATTATTTGAATTGAATTTTGACGAAAGTAAAAAAATATATTACTATGCAACTCTCTAAATAAAATTCCACCTAAATCTGATAAGCAAAAATACGCTTGTTCCAGGGTTTTTTTTTTTAATTTGAGCGATTTTTCTGACAGTTAATTAAGAAAAAAAAAATCAGTATAAAAAAATCTCAACAGATGGAGTTTTATTGAAAGCCGAGTTGTACTATATTGTGCGTTTTTTATTGGCAGCCAGAGGCAGAAAAAAAAATCACCTAACAGTTTGACAGTTACACGAATCACAATATTGATACTTTTTAGATGTTTTTTTACAAAAATTTTTTTTTAATGAAATTTTGCTTTTTGTATGGAACTTTTTCTCTCGCCTTTGCTTAAGCGCCATCTATAAAGTCATCTGGACTAGTTTTTTTTCCTCGGAATTTTTTTTTTTTTTTTTATATACTGACAAATCACACAGATTGAGTTAGCCCCAAAGTAAGTTCGGGACTTGTGTTATGGGATACTAACTCAACGATACTATATTTTATGACAAATACATATATAGATTAACATCCAAGACCCAGGCCAATCTGAAAAAGATCATTTTCCATCTTGACCTGACCGCGGGGATCGAACCCAGATCGAACCCGAGACCTCCGGTGTGGCAGTCTGGCGTGATAACCGTTAGGTCACGGAGGTCGTCTCAAAATCCCTCATTATTTCCGAAATTAAAACTTCTCTATGTGTTAATTTATAATTTTTTTAATTGATCAATAATATATCGTTGCATGAAATAAAAAGGAGAAACTACGTGCAAGAAACCCATTGGTCCGTTGATACATCAAAAATCCAACCCAATTGAAATTTTGGTTCAACATTTCGAAACTTAAACGATGCTTTTCACGTAATGAAAACCGAGCCAACCAAGCAGATATTCGATTTCCCTCATTTACTATCGTTGTCCTTGTCTATCTACTGTAGTGATAACTACAGAATTATCTTGAACTCCTAACTGGTCAACCTTGCATGTCATATTTTAGGTGAATTAGTTGATATATTGGGATACTATTCCTATGGCGTATTACCTGCATGATAGGCTCTCGACGCATCACAATAGCAGGCATTCAAATCCATTAGTTTCCAGACAAATTGAATTGGAAAGTGACACACCGGTACACAAATCTCAAATGTTGTTTTTACAATACTTATTAAGAAGCCAGGGAGACCCGCACATTAAAACGTTCTTTGAGTCACGCCGAAACCATTGGTAGCAATAACTCGACGTGATTTTGTGTACTTACGGAATTATATCAAAAACTAAACATTCATAACAAAACATTCCATGATTAAATTAGACTGTCAACAAGATCTGCAGAGTTGGACGTCTGACATTGACAGCTAGTGACACACGTTCCGTCTTGGGTCCTAACAAACCTTTCTTATCATAAAAAAATAAGAAATCATGGTAGGATTGTTGTAGAATTTTAATCATTCTCCTTTAATATCGTCGACTTAGATTATTATAATATTCAACGAATAAATACCTTATTTAAACATTAGTTCTTTTAAAGAATATTAAAAGTTGGTTTGACGTGCGTTCGAATTAAGCGAAACGGAGCGCGACAAGATGGAATGTCAAATCGAATCGAGGGGATTCGCTCTTCCCGGATGGCCGCCACGAGTATGTAACATGGCTTGAGCAATTATTAATTTTTTGGGGTTTTTTCACTTTCGCCGCCCTCGGCTCCCCGTCATGGGACTATAGTTTAACCTTTAGCTTTAAAATCCGCGATACGCGCAAGGACACAGGGGATATTTGCCGCCACGAAGTTGCCAGGAACATGAGCTGTTGAGATCCACGTGCCCGCCCGGCCATATGAATTGACGCTTCCTGGAGTGTCCTCCCATCGCCAGAGGGTGCGGTTTTCCCGGACCGTGGACCGCATGCCACGGCGCAGGCCCCGTCGTCGGCGACCCCAAGGTGCAACACACGGATCCTAACCTTATTTCCAAAGGCCGCATCGCCGCCTCCGATCCGATGTCCCCGTAGTGGCTCAGCGCAAACCTCGGAAGGTCCAGCCAGCGTCTACTATCTCGCATACAACGGAGCGTTGCAGGAGCGCCGCGCCGCTTTGATGACGCGACCAGCACCAGTGCTCGAACCCAACGGATCATAATGGTGAACGGGACAACGTCCTAAGTGCGCACAGACGTTTGTGTACGGACCTGGCCAGGTACCCTATATTTGGTTTATGTTAATTTTAATTTTCTATTGCGGCAAAGACTTAACAGATTTTGGTATTAGTATAACTGTGCCCGCCTTCAGCGGCTACTGTGCCTATTGAATAAGATGCTATATTCTTAACAGATTTTGGTATTGATGTAACTGTGCCCGCCTTCAGCGGCTATTGCGTTTATGGAATAAAATGCTATATTCTATCCCAACCATATTGTATTAATGATATCACCCTGCCCGTGACTCCCAGAACTTAAGGCTTACTAGACAAGAGGTCCTTGTACTTCAAAAGTACGAGGCTCTATCCTGAGCATTACATCCGGCTCTCTCTAAAGTAAGTGTTCGTGTATAATCGCACTGCGCAGGGATATTGCCCGTCTTCGCTTCAAATAGTTGGGGACCCCTGCGCACACCGCACCAACAATACACTTCTTATTTTTTTTTATTTTTTATACACGACACTACTGTCGTTTATTTCTTTGCTTTCGTTGTGTTAGATAGACCCATGGAAGTAATAAGTACTTTGTACAAAGTACTTATTACTTCCATGGTTGGACCTCACCGGAAAATTGCATGGGGCCGTATCCTTTGATGTCAGATCCGTGATCTCACAAAGAGTATTGGTTTCATTCGCAACAATCGTGTTGACAAATCAGTAGATGAAGTCTTTATGCATCCATTATAACCTACTCAAACTCATCGCAAATCCGCCTCTATTACTGCCGCTTAAAGCCCATGGTAACTCTGCAAGCAATTGACGTTACGGGATTAACGTTGCTCGAATGACCGGCATTTCCTGCCTCCTGTGAATATTCGAATATCTTTGAGCTCACTAAAGCCTTTGAAGTCGAAAGCACAACCGTATGTAGCTGCATGCCAGTTGACGGCAAGCTTATTGGCTAGTCCACTACCATTTGTTTCTGACTCCCTTTGAATCATAAACCTAATGTATGACGTACCCAACTCTATGCTTTGAACGGCCTTCCAAGCAAACGTCGGTGAAAAAATAGCACTTTGATGGCTTACGATTAATTTAGGTATATTGAATACTCAATTTTAGTTTTACAACCATCCCGAGTCTCACGACTCTTTCGCTCTGTCTACCCCGTAAGGAATAAAGACGTGATTCTATGTTCTATGTTCTACAGCAGTGTTTTTAGAAAAAAAAATTGTACAGGGAAATGATGACTTCGCCACGAACTTAGGATACAAACGACGTCTCATTTTTATCGCCAAGTCAAAACTTGGGTGAAGTTTTGACTTGGCTTGGGAATTGGGAATTTCCTTAGGGAAGGAAATTCCCAATATTCCTTTCTAAGTACTCACTTAAGCGCTAGTAGTTTGTAGCTTATAGAACCTCTTTTCAACAGTTCAAGTTTCTTACAGATATAGGAACATCTTGTGGTCATCTTGTAGTCATGAACAAAAGATGTATACTTGTAGTAATGTTCCTATATCTGTGAAGTTTCTACGTTCAGCTGATTAGACTTTGTGTGTATTTTTTCTTTGACTCTTTGTTGGTATCCTAATCAGTCAGTCAGTGTCTAATTTTCATGGAAGTAATAAGTACTTTGTACAAGTACTTATTACTTCCATGCTAATTTTATATTTTGTATTGTCTATTTTTATTACAATAGCAACATTTACAATGCCATAATTCGCGCGCAAACTATTGATGTCTCTCTCATCCTAACCTAATCGGATGAACTCGGTGTCAGATGCATCTGCCCGCCCGAATGCATCTGTCTCTGCCTCTCGAGCGCATCCTTTGCTAGGAGTGAGCGAGATGGCTATATGGCTCGTTCACCACTGAACACTGACCGACAAATATTTTCCCTACTGCTTGACTGCATAGTTGCATACCTTATCACTTTTAAGTTTAGTCTGAATGAGTGGAATAACCAGTTTTCAGTGTTTTGTTTAATGTAAGACGAAAACAACATTATTAATATTGTCCCTAACTTAAATATTTGATTATCTCATTAATATTATATATTTTTTTAAATAAATCAAGGAACACGTGTGCCAAAGAGGGATTTTCCGAAACCCAAATTAAAAAAAAAAAATAGTTCCAGATGACTTCATAGATGGCGCTTAAGCAAAGACGAGAGAAAAAGTTCCATATAACAAGCTAATTATTAAAAAAAAAAAAACACGACTGACAAGTTTTTACACAAAAAGTACATACAATATAAGTTATATACATTTTTGAAATCGCCTTTCAAAGCCCTTCAATTTGATACCCTACTCGATAAGATTGATCAAATTTAATTTTTTTGGTCTGCTATTTATCGCATATATAATCCGCCATTTTGTTTTTATGATGACGTCATATAGCCTATGTCACTCGGAGGAATGCAAGGAATCTAAAAATACCTCTCACATCAAAATCTGTTAAGCCGTTCAGGACTTATGGTGGAATAAAGAAACTTACATACATACATACATACATACTTACATACATGAACCCTGAAAACATAACACTCCTTTTTGGTCAGTCGTGTAAAAAGCAAAACTTCACGGGATTAACATTAAAAAAAAAAACTTAGTAAAAAAAAACATCTAATAAAAAGTATCAATATTGTGATTTGTGCAACTGTCAAACTGTTAGGTGATTTCTTTCTGCCTCTGGTTGACAAGAATAAGCGCATCATAAACGTTTAGCCATTATTCGGCCACGACTCGGCTTTCATAAAACGCTATCTGTTGAGACTTTTTTATACTGATTTTTTTTCTTAATTTGGCTGTCAGAAAATCGCTCATTTTCATAAGGATCCGTTCAGAAATGCGACCTCTCTAGGCCGCAAGAAACAAACCCACATATATACTAACAAAAGCAAAATTGGACATTCTTGAAATGGAAACCCCAGCTCGCTTCGCTCGCTTGGTCAATAAAATGCAAAAAATTGATTATGTGTGAATCCAAAACCCGTTGGTAAAGCTAGAAAAAAAAATCATTACAGACACACACAGCTGAGGAAGCGGGATGTCAGATATGGTTTTTGCCTATGTTGGGGGGCCGATTCCACTAATGAGCGATTTTTCTGACAGCTAATTAAGAAAAAAAAATCAGTATAAAAAATCTAAACAGATGGAGTTTTATTGAAAGCAGAGTTGTAAAAATGGCTGTACCTATATTGTGCGCTTTTTATTGTCAGCCAGAGGCAGAAAAAAATCACATAACAGTTTGACAGTTGCACAAATCACAATATTGATACTTTTTATATGTTTTTTATTAGGTTTTTTTTAATGCCAATCCCGTGCATTTTTGCTTTTTAAATGGTCTCGTCTTTTACTAAGCCCCACCTATGAATTCATCTGGAACTATTTTTTTTTTAAATTTGGGTCTGGGAAAATCCCTCATTACAAACGTAAATGTTGTTTCAATTGTCTCAAAGTCTAAGGAAATTGAAATAAAATGACAAGATCTCTGTAAGACTTCTATGTTTTATTATGATTTCTTTGTCCTTTGAGACACAACTGAGGCACGAGCACGACATCTACGTTTGTAATTTGTAGAATCAAGGGCCAGGTAATACCTTCTGTGAGGCTCATTTTTGTCAAGTTTAACATTTTTAGTGTCTTTTGGTTCCCTAGAATTTGTAAACAATCAATAAAAAAAATGAATTTGGAGCACACTTTTATGAACGTTTTTGGACTTCATTTGACAATCAAATTTAAATGTTTTAGAATGGAATTTCTTCTACGTCTATTTCATGACATCTATAATGCTACAGTGCGAAAAGGATCTTTTTGCACGTGAGTGAGGGCGCCACCTACGTTTTAAATAAGAAATTTTAATAGTTTAGACGTTAGTTCCGTTTTCTACCACGTGCAAAAAGATCCTTGTCGCACTGTATAAGTCCTTCCTTGTCTATCCTCTTTCTAATGGACGTCATTGTTTTAATGCTAGTAATAAAAATGTCTAACAGCGGTGGTCACTAATTAGAAACAATATTATCTAATCACAATTAAAAGCAATTTCTAACTGTAAAGTGTTTAAATATTAAGCTACGGTCTGGTTAGTGGTAGTTGATGTAATTTTGATGATCCTGGAAATAGAACAAAACCATTAGCATTAGTGGAATAACTTAGAAACGCTTAGCTATTTATGAAGATATGTGAGATAGGATGAGAATGTGTACCTTCTAATGTTCAGTATAGACGGTAATAATATGCCGCTGTTTCGTGTTTGCATTTCAGTTTTATTTTAGTTTTGTTTAATTTTTATTTAGTTTGCTTTTATTCTTTACTAGCTGAGCCCCGGGGTTTCCATCTCGTGGGAGCAGGGATTGGTACCGTTTGGTACCGGTATTAAATTGTCATATAAAGTACTGGTTTTGAATTAAGTTTTGTAAGAATTGAATTATTTATTTAGATAATATTTGAAATAAAAATAAAAATGAATGAATCACGATATTATTTTATATAATATTTTTGTTTTTCCTACAATGTATCTTTAAAATAAAATTAAAACTACTCAATTCACTACATTCATTTATAAAGTATTTGCACCCACTTAATGTTCTCTGAATGACCCTAAGGTAGACTGGTAGAAAATGCTTTTGCATTAAGTCTGCCCATTGTTCTTTTACATATGTTTCTGTGCAATAACGTTTAAATAAAATAAAAATCCCCACTACCTCACCGAATCCTATCACAGAATACAGGTTTATCTGCTCCCGACTGTACGTCGGATTTACCTACCACAGGACCACAGGTTGTTGTAAAAAAATAATACAAAAATGGGGAAGTTTGTTAGTGCTACGATGATGGCGAGGTCTACTGTTCACAAAACCACCATAGTTCTAAATTTTAGATACTAAAACCTATATTAAAATAGCCTGCATTCCGTCGTTGCAAACGGAATCTCCCGAGGTTCGATCGTGTGAACGCGAGTCATTCGGGAGGCGTTACCAAGCTGACGCGCCGCGCATGCCTGCAGAATGCGGCTGTAGTGTAAATATATTAACTGTTCTGCTTGATCAACATCAAATAATATAACCGACATTCATATTGGTTATATTGACGTTGGAAATAAACACGAAAATGCAAATCCTAATCCTAACTAATATTTTAAATGCGAAATTGAGTTTGTTTGTTTGTTACCTCTTCACGCTTTATCTACTGAACCAATATTCCTGAAATTTCGCATACACATAGTTAGAAATACTGAGAAGGACATAGGGTACCTTCCATCCCGGGAAAAAGCACTGTTCCCGTGGGAAATCCACGCGGGCGAATGTTTATCTAACTCTTTTCAAAACCATATGAATAAGCTGCTTCTGGGTAAGCTCGCTACACCATCGTAGACCTCATCTCTGTCCTCGGTTGGTTATCGGTAATTATGGTAAAGAGCAAACCAATCTTTTATTCTTCTTCTTTCTTGCTTTGGTTCCAATTTATATGGGGTAAATTTTCGCCACGCCGTACGGCAAACCAATCTTTTATTTAAAAAAATATTTTTTGTTATAAAATATAGTATCGTTTAGTTAGTCTAACCCCATAATAAATATCCCATAACATAAGTCTCGAACTTACTTTGGCGCCAGCTCATTTTGTTTGGTTTGTACATTTATATTTATTTATTTAATGCTAAGCTTCATATAACGTATTCCTGAACCAATTTGAATTAAATGGTGTTAAATATATGTAGCATCGCCGTCGTGAATTTCTTTAGGGTTTTTTTATTTCTCACGAAAGATTCCTTAATACATTCGGGTTAAAATTATCAAGTTACAATACTTAGCAACTACAACCACACTTTTTTGATGGTAACATAAGGTTGCATAAAATTGATCGACTCGCAATCGGCCTAACGCGATCAGACAAACCTTCATATCAACGGAATAAGGTCGCTAACCGAATGCACTCCGTCGATCAGTTTGATTGCACCGTAAGGGTGCCATTGACGTCAGAGCGCCACCTTAACCCAGCATGGGACATGACCATGGACATACAGCACCACCAATAGTGCCAAGGGCAGGGCAGGCAAACCTTCCCACCAACTGTGCCATATATATTATTCAGGTATTCGGCTGTATTCACAACCAATGTCACAGTAACCACTATAATCACACCTATTTACATGCTTAACGCGAGTCATTCAAAAGTAAACTATAAAAACGCGCAGTAAAACGCTTATTTGCTTGCAGGTCTTTCTAATATGGACCGGAACCGATATTGAAACTATTGTATGACTAGCTGTGTTACGCGGCTTCGCTCCCGTGGGAATTTTGGGAATCGGATATTTGCTTCTCATAAATGTAGGGTTCGTTCAGTTTTCGTACATTTTTCGTCAAATATTTAGCCTGAAAATAGATACAATGTCTATATGAATCATTCATTAAAACCGTGCGAGGTGGAGAAGAATAAATAGTTAGTAGAAAAACGTTTTAACAAGCTAATTATTAAAAATAAAAAACACGACTGACGAGTTTTTACTCAAAAAGTACATACAAACATATAAGTTATATACATTTTTGAAATCGCCTTCTAAAGCCCTTCAATTTGATACCCCACTCGATAAGATTGATTAAATTTTATTTTTTTGGTCTGCTATTTATCGCATATATAATCCGCCATTTTGTTTTCATGGTGACGTCATATAGCCTATGTCACTCGGAGGAATGCAAGGAATCTAAAAATACCTCTCACATCAAAATCGGTTAAGCCGTTCAGGACTTATGGTGGAATAAAGAAACTTACATACATACATACATGCATACATGAACCCTGAAAACATAACACTCCTTTTTTGGTCAGTCGTGTAAAAAAAGTTTTTATTGTTACTCTCAACAAACCTAAAAATACCTCTCATATCAAAATCTGTTCAGCCGTTCAGGACTTATGGTGGAATAAAGAAACTTACATACGTACTTACTTACTTACATACATGAACCCTGAAAACATAACACTCAGGAGTTGTATAGTGCCGACATAGACAAACTTAAATCCAGCATCTGTAAACTTGAAGGGCGATGCTCTGAGCTCATGAAAAAAATTGATTCATGTCTAAATGAAGTCTCCGAACATGTGGTGGCTATGGAGTCACTGATTGAAGATAAAAGGTACATAGAAGAGAAACTAAACTCTGCAACCAAGTTATGTACCTGTGGGGTGATTAACAAACCCGTTATCAGTGACTCCCTACCAACTCTCTCTCCATGTGACGGTGACTTACATACATCCTCAACCACCCAGTTTGACTGTGCCGGTGCTGATAACTCGCATAGTACTTTGATATTTTCTGACAGTGTAGGTCGCAATATGGGTTACTTGTTCAGCCAGCACCTAGAGAACATCACAAACTATTGCCTACCTGATGCAACCTACACCCAAATAATAGACAGTATCAAAACTACTAATATAAACAGCAACTCAACTATTGTATTACTTATTGGTAACTGTAATAAATTGTTAAAAAAGGATATTATTCGCGGTTTAGAATCTCTGAATGATTTGAATGTATATAAAGTAATAATATGTGCTTTCCCATATCTCAGTTGCCAGCCTCCAACAAAAAATAAAAGCATTCACTATTTTAATACATTAATTCATACTATGACATGTAGTCATCATAATAGTAAATTAGTCTTTTTTGATACTAATAGTTTTATTGGTGAATGTTCACTGACTAAAGATAATATATATCTTTCCAAGTTTTCTAGACGTAAAGTTGCTACTTTGGTAGCTTATACTATAAATTTTTGGACGAGTTTACATTGTAAACAAAAAATTAGTCATAAGACAACATCTACAGAAGTGCCAAATGCCTGTAATGGTAATTCTGTAGACATGCCCATTAATTTAAACTGCATGTTAAGACAAAGGGAAAGCCACATGAACTAACCTTAGTTCACCAAAATCTAGAAGGGCTTCCCGGCAAGGAATTAATTATTGAATTATTTTTAGAAGAATATAATGTAGATATTTTATGTTTGACTGAACATTGGATTTTAGAGGGTGAGACAGTGGTCAGTCCAAACAATTATAATACTGTTAGCTGCTATAAGAGAGGGTCTACGAGTAGAGGCGGATCTGCAATATATATCAAAATGGTCTACGCAGCAAGGAGCGTCATGACATAGTAAGACTCTCTCTTGAGCGGTGTGTTGAGGTATCCTGTGTCGAGCTTGATGGCCATATCATTATCTGTGTATACAGTCCACCCAGTAGTGTTTTCAAAGATTTCTTAGCAGTAATGGATGAAGTTCTTAGAGTAGCTTCAAATAGTAACAAAAAGTTAATTGTTTGTGGTGACTTTAATGTTGATTTATTAGTTCATTCTACTGTAAGCACCCAGTTTCAAAATCTTTTCAAGAGCTACAATCTAGATAATGTATTTTTAGAGCCTACTCGCACCACTGCCACATCTGCTACATGTATTGATAATGTCTTTAGTGAACAGGACCCACAAAATAAATCAGTTTTCAGAAAATTACCATCAGACCATTGCGGCCAATTAGTTACATTTAATATAATACCTAGCTTGAGTGAGGAAAAAATCATGTGTAGACCAATCACTGCTCAAAAAATTAATAAATTCAAAAATACGTTGGAAAATAAAATGTGCTCGGTGACATACACTGGTAGTGATCCAAATGCCCACTATAACAACTTATTTAGTACTGTTTCTGATGCTTTTTCCAAAACATTTACATTGAAGCAACGTAAGTTTAATAATAAATTACAATTTAACGAATGGGCTACTACAGGTATATATATAAGTAGACAAAAATTATTTGACTTGTATGCCCAGAAACAATATAGATTTGATAGTACTTTTGTTGATTATGTTAGAAATTATTCAAAAACTTTTAAAAGAGCTTGCAGACAGGCTAAGGCTAATTGTATTAAAAGGAAGATCAGTAACGCTCCTAATAAGATGAAAGAAACCTGGAGCATTATAAATAAAGAGACAGGCAAATTTAAATTAAAAGAAAATATTAAGGAAATTAAACATAATGACAAAAAAATTACTTCTACACAAGAAATAGTAAATGTTTTTGAAAATTACTTTACAAACATACCTTTAGAATTAACCTCTAGTATAAATTCATGCCCTCAAAATGCCGAATCCCTACTTAAAAGTAATGTCACCACTTGCACCTCTAAATTTAAATTCTCGCATATTGACCCTAGTGATATAATTAAAACTTTTAAAGAACTAAACATTAAAAAGTCTGAGGATCACTGGGGTATGTCTGTTAGCATAATTTACCATATAATAAATATCATAGCTGTCGACTTAGCTTATATTTTTAATGAATGTGTTGACCAAGGCATTTTTCCAAATTTAATGAAACTTAGCAAATTAATTCCACTGTTTAAAAAAGGTGAAAAATCAGAGCCTGGCAACTATAGGCCTATATCTATTTTGCCAGTCTTGAGTAAAGTATTTGAAAAGATTATGCTTAGTCAAATGCAACAGTACTTTAATATCCACAATCTATTTCACGGCCAACAATTTGGATTTACTAGTGGTAAATGCACAACTGATGCGGGAGTGGCTTTGGTTACTCATATCTTCAATGCATGGGAAGATTCACAGGATGCAATTGGAGCGTTTTGTGATTTATCTAAGGCGTTTGATTGTGTTGACCATGAGACTCTCTTGCTCAAGCTCTCTCAGTACGGTTTTGACACTAAATCAATAGAACTAATAAAATCTTATTTAAGTGATAGGCTGCAGACTGTAGACCTAAATAACGTAAAATCTAAAGGATCAAAAGTTATGATTGGCGTACCTCAAGGTTCAATTTTAGGACCTTTCCTTTTTTTAGTCTATGTCAACGACCTGCCTTATATGGTTGAGAAGCAGGCTGGTATAGTGTTGTTTGCTGATGACACGTCTTTAATTTTTAAGACTGACCGCCATAGCGAAAATGTGGATGCTGTGAACAGCACTTTGTCTGCCATATCAGACTGGTTTTCTGCTAATAACCTGATGCTTAATGCAAGTAAAACCCATTGCATTAAATTTACGCTTCCTAATGTTAGGCAGGCCCATGTTGATATCAATATAAATAGTAATAAGTTAGAGTTCATTGAAAGTACCACATTTTTAGGAATAACATTAGATTCTAAATTACAATGGGGTGCTCACATTTCTAATTTGTCTAAAAAACTGAGCTCCGCGGCTTATGCTGTAAGACGAATCAGACAACTGACGGATGTGGCAACTGCTAGGTTGGTTTATTTTAGTTATTTCCATAGCCTAATGTCGTATGGCCTATTACTTTGGGGAGCAGCAGCCGATATACAAACAATTTTTATACTTCAAAAAAGAGCGATTCGTTTTATTTACAGATTAAGAAAAAGAGATTCACTCAGAGATTTCTTCAAAGATATAGATATTTTAACCTTACCATCCCAATATATTTTTGATAACATTATGCATGTTAGGAAAAATATTTCGTCTTTCAAAAAAGTTTGTGATGTCACAGATATATCCCTGAGAAACAAACATAACTTGTACGTTCCAGGGCACAGACTGGCTAGGGTTAGGAAATCATTTGTGGGAAACTGTATACGCTATTATAATAAAATACCAAAATCTGTCCTTGATATGCCTGACAATAAATTTAAACATTATATTAAGGAGACACTTTGTAAGAAGGCATATTATACGACGGATGATTATGTAAATGACAAAAATGCGTGGCCCGAGCCTGGTACAGTGATCTCCTAAGACTGTCATATTACTCTCTAGGTACTTTGTGTACTTTTACCAAAGTCAAAGTCAAATAAAGTCAAATATTTTTATTTATATTGGCTTAAAAATAGCACTTATAAATCGTCACTTTCTTATTTTTTAGTTAGTTGACGTCATAAAATTACTTAAAGCTAAGTTTACCACCGCCTCCAAAGCGCAAGTGGAGAAGAGGCGGCGCAACAAACTCCACTGCTGCATTTTCTCCAAAGACGTCACTTTACAACATATGTCTTACAATTAAATAACTGTATATGTGGACGAATATACATTGAGTATATATATTAAATGTCAAATTTATAAATTAATAAAAATTATATTATATTATTATACCTTTTTCAATGACATTTTATTTTATTAATTTATAATTTTTATTAATTTATAAATTTGACATTTAATATATATACTCAATGTATATTCGTCCACATATACAGTTATTTAATTGTAAGACATATGTTGTAAAGTGACGTCTTTGGAGAAAATGCAGCAGTGGAGTTTGTTGCGCCGCCTCTTCTCCACTTGCGCTTTGGAGGCGGTGGTAAACTTAGCTTTAAGTAATTTTATGACGTCAACTAACTAAAAAATAAGAAAGTGACGATTTATAAGTGCTATTTTTAAGCCAATATAAATAAAAATATTTGACTTTGACTTTGACTCCTTTTTTGGTTAGACGTGTAATTAAAAAAAATAAATAAATAAAAAAAAATCAAAATAAAAAAGCCTTTATTGCTACCAATGATTTTTAAAATTACAAAGTTTTTTTAGGTTTTTCCACTTAATATCTAAGTATAACTTGTTAAAAAAAAATAACAATCTTAGTTTCACTTTAAATGAACTTTAAAAATGTAATTAAGAAACCCTAAAACAAAATAATGCCAAAACTTTTACATTGGAAGTCGCCTATGTGGCGTATAGGCCTCCCCTCCTAATTGTATACCTACATGAGACAAGCATTTTCGGTACATAGGTACGTTTATATATTTTTACATGTAATTGGTTTCTCCGAAGGGATGAATTTCTAATGCTGATTCAGATCCGAACAAAGCCCGGTCGTCTAAGTAGTACATTTTAATATAGAATACTATTATAACATTATTACATAACTACTTACGAATGAGAAACAGCTAAAGTAAAAGAATAAAATTAAAATACAATATTAAAGACCTCAAAAGTTTACCATTAAATTGAACTTGTAATAATTATAGGTACTTACCCTCAGATCAAGGGTCACAAAAACCACGCGAAAGAAGTCGCGGACACTAGCTAGTTAATACAAATAATTACATAACCACGTAGTATCATTACATTGATCTTGTCTGATGTAAAATAATAATTACGTATCTACATTTTATTTGAATTAAAAAACATTAAACATACATATAGATTTACAATGTTTCTAAATTAGGTACAGATCATATATTTTTTTCTGTCAGGCCATTTAAATTTAAATTTATTCTATACTAGCTTTTGCCCGCGGCTTCGCCCGCGTGAATTTCCCACGGGAACAGTGCTTTTTCCCGGGATAAAAAAGTAGCCTATGTGCTATTCCAGGTCATTATCTACCTCTGTACCAAATTTCATCGAAATCCGTCCAGTAGATTTTGCGTGATTGAGTAACAAACATCCTCACAAACTCACAAATTCACAAACTCACATCCAAACATTCGCATTTATAATATTAGTATGGATTAGGAGGGGGTTTTACTCTACTTCCACCACGGTGACCAGCCGGCTTGGGGAAGGTGGAGGGCAGCTTGATTTTTTCTTTAGGAACTAGAAAAAAGAAATTATTTCTGAGACTGCATATAACTAGTTATAGTTTTGTTTTTCTTGGAAAGCTGTTTGGCACGTTCTTTGGTTTTCGAGATCCCTTCGGATTCTGGAGATAGGGACAGGAATCTTTTATTAGGTTTTTTACAGACTTATTTTGTATATCCTCGACTATGACTATTTTATCATATTTAGTATAGCTAGTAAGTATAGCTTTTTTGCCTGCGTCTCTTAGCAGTTTCAGTTCCTCTTGAAGATTTTTCCTTTTCTCTAAAACTTCAGGTTTCTTCTTTAATATACATTTCTGTGTTTTCCAATGCTTTGTTCTTCATTAAAATTTCGATTTTTCTACTCGTGGTGGAAATGGTAACGACAACTGGTCTAATTTTTTCACTCTTTTTTCCTTTTCTTTATACCGTTTCTATTTCCCATTTCTGACAAGTTATACCCATCTCAGAATTGATAATATCATACATTTTTGTTACTAATTCTTCATAGTTACCTTCTGTCTCTTCAACTCCGAAAAATAAAATGTTCTTCCTTCTCATTTGTTTATCCAAAAAATCAATCTTCTTTTGTTGTTTATCAAGTTTTTCTTCTAATTTTTGTGTTCTTTTATCAATAAAACAAAATTTCTCGTCTGTATTTTTGTTGATAGATTCTTTTATATTTTCTTCTATTTCTTTCATATCCTTTCTTTGGATTCTCATTTCTTCTTGAATAGTTACGAGTAACTTCATAACCTCTTCCATTGTTTTGATTTTGATGATTATCAGCATGTAGTTCGTCTAATCGACAATAGATGGCGATATTTTTATTGGGCAAGTGACGGCAGTCGTATAAAATAATTTTAATCACGAAGATTATAAATTACAAAGAAATTTATTTTTACCACTTTTATTCCACTTGTCTATTTTTAGGTTTTTAGCTTGACGCTTGAAGTTTTTGCGAACAAAAGAAATACTTTTTCTTCGCTGTCCTTGCATAGATGAATGTTTTGGATGAAGTATTATTTTTTGCAGATTTCTCTTCACAACACGACTATTTAGTTATTTTTCACTAATTTTCAGGAACTTCTTTAATATCACCACTCGAAACACACATTTTTTTCTTCGGTAACAGTTCTTAATATTTTTAAAATGAAATTATACACGGAGCTGAAGTGCACAGCAGCGCCCTCTCTCCAGACGTGTAATTAGCCTGTCTAAAATTTAAAATAAAATAGCACTAAATACAAAACTAATATAAACTGAATAGTAATAACCATTACTACAGTCTATTTGCTAGCGTTGATAGCCTAGCTTTGATTTATGCAAGTATATTTGCTGTCTGGAAAACTCCGCACTCTCAGCCGACCCGCCTCTCGCCGCCACAGAACTTAGAATACAATGGCATATAGAAGTGCTAATAAGGGTTATCGCTTTTCACAGGATAAATAACTTTATGGTTTTTCCAGTCAGTTGGCGCTACCAGCGATTGAGGTAAAGCCTGACCAGAAATATAAAAACCCTGAATTAGAGGCAGCACTTAAGCGTTTTATATTGCAACATTATTGAAAGCATTAGCGGATTTATGGGGGGAGCACGGGGACACGTGCCCACCCCCCAAACTGCTATTTTGTCTACATACTGTGGAGGCAGGTTCCATAACAGTAAATATCGAATTTAGATTCGAGTTGTTAAATAACAGGATTTAGTAGTAATAGTTTCTTACAAGTTTATTTTCTAAAAATTAATCCGCCACCATTAGTGATGAGCCGTTGTCGAAATTTTCAAAGAACAAGCGGAAACTTCCTTAAAAAATTCTCGGAAATATTCTCGAGGACGGAAAACGGGCACCGTTTTTCCCAGAATTAAAAAAAGTACTGGATCCGCCCTAGATTGAAAGTCAAACTTTGACAGGAGAAATGACAGATAGCTTTTTAAATTAGTTGCCAGTATAAGAAATTAGTTCTATTGCTTTTCCGAAACATGGCGAGGGTTTTTATATTCCTGGTCAGGCTATACAGTATATTTTCAATCTTATTATTCAGTCATGATTGTATTATTATAAGATACGCGAAAAAAAACAATTTTATTCCTTTATTACACTGCTATTTAAAGAGATTTTATTTCAATGGCAAAACTAAAGTGACTGCAGCGCCCCTGACACATTTATTTAGAGCCTTGTCGCACTTTATGTCAGATGGTATAAAATTGATACATTGACAACTGTTGTCAAATTCAAATGACAGTATTGTACCGCGCAGTAGTAGTAGCGCTAACTAGTTAGCGGAAAAACAATAACCACCATCGCTATCTTATATACGAAAAAATCTGGTGCTTTTACATTCACTATAAACTAGTGTACGTACGTTACACAGCAATCATCATCATTATATTCAGCCCACATCAACCCATCGCTGGGTATAAGTTACCCTTTTTTCGCGCTTCTTCTTACGGTCCTGTGCCAGTCTCATCCATCGCTTTCCCGCTATCCAAACAATGTCAGCTGACCAGCGGGTTGGTGGTTTACCTACTGGTCACTGTCCCTGTCTCGGCCTACACAGCAATATTCGATTGTAAAGCTCCTTATTACATTACAAAAACCGCGTCTATGCCACTTCTATTTGGCGGAAATTATTGCAAATTCTGTGCTCGCAACTGACCTTTAAGATGATATTTCAAACTTTAAATTTAACTTGCTATCTTGGTGTTTATTAATTTTAAAAATAAAACTTTTTTCCAAAAAAAATGAACCGACTTCCATCATAAAACTTAAAATCATGAAATAACAATAAAGAAAAATGTATTAGCATTCTACCTACTGAATGAGGTGAAGTCGGTGCCAAGTGCAGGAGTAAGGGTGTTATGTAATTGTTTAGCTAGGTATTTTATATATTATACATGATTCTAATATTAACTTAGATTATTTAATATTCAATTTGGCACCGACTTCACCTCATTCAGTAGGTAGAATGCTAATACATTTTTCTTTATTGTTATTTCATGATTTTAAGTTTTATGATGGAAGTCGGTTCATTTTTTTTGGAAAAAAGTTTTATTTTATCATTTTTAGTTTAATAAAAACTTTTCTTTCACTAGCCGAAAATAAAGAATTAAGAATTCGAAACTTTTTATGTCAGTTTGATTTGAAATGTCAGAACATGTCAAATTGTCTATTATTTTAGCACATAAATAGACCGAGATCCAGTGACGACCAAACCTTCCTTATTTTAAAAATGCTGAATGTTTCTCTGCGTGGTATATACGGGTAAAAAATATTAGCGACTAGGTATGAAGTTTGGATCTTAGTTGCTTATGCAGGTAATATGGATAGTAAGGATGATTTTTAAAGGTAAAAAAAGCAACCTTGGGGCCTCCCAAAGTAATATAAAATTAAGCTTTTATAAAACAAATATAACTATAATTTAGTAAGGTTACAATATCTAGTAGGGGTTTATATCTGCACCAATTGCTTGGTAATGGATGGCGTGATTTCTAATATTATTAGGAAAATAAAATCTTTAAAAAACTTTACTTTGAGGAAATTGAGTTACCACTTTAAATGTTATTGCTACAAGTAATCTGCCTAAGTAATCATGCACCAACTTTTATAGTCGCTAATCGCTATTTCTATGTTGGGGACATACACAGAAAATCTTGAGTTTTGACAAAATAAGGAAGGGCATGCTATCGCGGGCTTTTGCTCTATAATGCAATGTTGGTATTTTTATATTTTGTTAGGTATCTTTAAAATTACCGAACAGATTCTGACGTGGTTAAAATGGGACCAACTTGGGAATACACCATTACGAATAAAAAAATAATTTTGGAAATCAGTCCACAATTGGCGGAGAAATCGGCGAACATACATAAAAAAAAAACATACATACATCGAAACATATAACCTCCTCCTTTTTTGGGAAGTCGGTTGAAAACTAGTGCATTATTCGTTAAATTTATACATATATCTCTATTTCTTATTATATAACGAATTAAATATTTTAATTAAGAACTTTATACGATAAATAAAATTTGTACTAAATAACCTACCACAAATATTAGTAATTTGTGTATTTAATTGCCCATTTCGATCGAAGATACATGACCTTCATAGGTACCACTTGGGTAAATCATTCTTATTCTTCATGCCTTGTCCCACTATTTGGGGTCGGCCTTCCTCGTACGTCCGCGCCAGGACGGACGGTCTTTACTGGATTGTCTGAGGGTCCAGTCGAGCCCGTCCCAAATCTTTGGTGATGGTTGGTATCCACTTTCCCAGCGGTCATCCTCTGCCCCATCTCGTTTTAGGAATGGCCAAAGCTCTTCTAACCGCAATCTACTTAGGTTAATCATTGTTATATAAAAAAGGTCTTAAAACTAACATGCAGAGGATGTAAGGGTCGGTAAACTATGAAAAGTCTACTGGCAGTAAATGTGTAAATCATAGACAAAATGTCAAAACGATTTTAAAAATCAGTTGTTAAAATACTTTATTGCACCAAACATATTATAGACAAAAACATTGTGACTTAAAACTGTAGATGATGCGTACAATAGGCGGCCTTATTGTTAGTCCAATATCTTACATTAACATATATTTATTGTGTAAATACACCACTGATTCTAACACCTAAGTTAAAAGCAAAGAGCATTCCTATTTTTCTACGATTTGAGTAGTCATTGAGCGGATTTAATATCCTCCATGTCTTTACAATGTCGGCAAAAATAGGTCGAATATCACCCCTTCGAGCTTTTCAATCTGAGCTTAGCCGATGTGCACTCGGCAGATTGGAGACGCAATGAGGAAAGTGTCGCTAAAACAGACAAAAGCATGCTAGTAACAAAAGCATGCTAGTATGTCAGTAGCACAGGTATATACCCTCGTTTATTTTTAACTAGCTTTTGCCCGCAGCTTCGCCCGCGTGAATTCCTGCGAAAACAGTGCTTTTTTCCCCTATGTCATTTCCAGTACGTCTAACTATGGTTATGAAAATTTTCCGAAGATTGGTTTAGTAGATACAGTGTGAAAGGGTAACAAAAAAACAAACAAACTTACTTTGGAGTTTATAATGATTTTTTACGGAATTTTTCTATTTTTTATTTTTACTTTAGGCACAGAATTAATATAAATACTTAAGGTTGAATCCAAAGGCTACGTAATACTGCATGGACTCTTACCAATTTGTATACCTACCTACGTTGGATTTTTTCATAGGTAATAAATAAATCGAGAATGTAAATTAGCGTCGGATTAAAAAGTATCATATATGCTATTCTTTGTTATATTCTACCCGTATTCCAAAATCTCATCAAAATCTGTCCAGTAGATTATACTTGATTGAGTAACTAACATTTACATATTCAAACTATCGCTTTGAATTCATAATATTCATGGATTTCGGTGTGAAAATGTACTGTATGTTGTTCAATTCTCCAATATTTAATTAAACAAACAACACAATAGGTCATTTGCTTAATAAAATAATAAGTAAAATAGCTTAAAATTAAAACTGATTGCTTATTCGTACAGTACCGGCACAGAATTAATATAAGTACTACGTACAGAAAGGAAACTCCCTGCCCCTCCCGCAATATGGCACCCGCCGCACCCTCCACACTTCTCCCCCGTTCTTTTGTGTATTGGGACTCTATGACTGAAAACGCACACATAGACATGTTACTGACGTGTTCACGGATATACATAAAACATTTGTAGTAGTAGTAGGTATATTTGACGCCCCGTTTCTATGAAGCGCCCGCCCTGTGGTACAGGTTAAACATTGTGTTAAATTTTACCGAATTACCGCAAAATAACGTTCGGAAAAAGCTTTCCGAGTGCAAACCACCAGCAAATTATGCGATAACCGCATTCGCTGTTTATTAAACAGAGAACTGAAATTCTGCCCGGCTGTTTAATACTGAGTGAACCTCAAAAAGTTAACCACAAAACGTACAGTTAATCATTGACCGCTCACATGATTTACTTCCTGTTTGTGGCCATATTAAGATTAAATTGGTGTTGATCATAAGTTTAATATGTTTAGTTTGTTAACCAATTCAGAATCGTTTAGTGCAATTGAAAAATATCATTTAAACTACATAACTTTTAAGTGTTCGATAGATATTCATGTATTGATATCAAAAAGACACATACTAACAGGAGATCTACAATTACATTAACAGGAGTAAAAGAAAGACAACAGTATGACAAAAAAAAAACAATAAAAAAAATGAAAACTAAAAAGAAAATGAGTGTTTAAAATTTTGTTTCTTATGAGAAAATATCAACCTAACAAAATATAGATGTACTTATATAATTTTTTATACATACCGTAATGAAGTGACGTCATCGTTCTGTGAAAACGATTTTAATTACCGCCAGGCGTGCGTGAAGTGTCCGCGGACGTGTTTAAATATTAATTAAGAGGAATTTAATCCAATAAGAGTCGTGATTTTAATCGTGAGTTTAGATTTTTTTTTTTACCTTATAAATTACAAATTTACACAACCCCACGACTTCTGGTAGCAAAGATGCTAATAATTCAAACGACTAAATCGATGTGGATGAATCATAGCATTCATGGCTATGAACACCCTCGACCCCAGATCAAATTCGGTCCACAGTTTGGCAGTTTCAATGCCACAGACATACACACAGATACACAGACACCTTTGACTTATAATACCCCTTTTTTGGGTTAAAAAAAGACTCTTCTTTGCCTAGTACGTTAGACTCAACTAATAAATTTCGAGCAGGAGAAACCAGTCTTATATTTTTAGAAAATCAAAATCATAAATTAAGCAGACTTAAAAAAGATTTGCGCCTCGCCCCGGTTTCGCTCGGGCGGTACAGACATAAATTGTAGCATTTGTCACTACGGTATAATGTAGCTTTCTATTAGTGAAAGAATTTTTGAAATCGGTTCAGTAGTTTCGAAGATTACCCTGCACAAACAAACTCACAAACTTACAAAACCTTCTATTCGTCTTTGTGATATTAGTGAGATATGATTTAAACCTTGTACTTTGTCCTACAAGTCCTATCATTGAAACTAATCGTCATAAATTTCCATTGATCGTTTAGACTGCCAATGTCAATACCTTGCAGCCACTTGCGCAGGTTCACATACATTAATACCACTGATGTATAAAAAGCTAGATACAGCATCTTCACAAATTAGACAGCATGAAGCATGTCATTTTTTATCTGCGATTAAGAAACTCACAATTCTTGAAAATATTTGTCGGAATGATATTTTATTTTAATTTATTTAACCTTTGTTGTACAAAATATACAAAAGTAATCTACCAGCCTTTTATTTATTTATTAAGGTATACACAACAGGTTACAAAATGCATACAATACTTTACATAGGTTCTGAGACAGATTGTGACCCTAAAATGACACATAATATGACATGCATTTGAAAACATAGTTCCACGCATTTTTTTTTAAGTAGTCAAGTAGATATAATATATGTAATATTAATATGTTGAATTTTTTCGCTCTTTTCAACATTATTATTACGAGTGCGACGTTAAGATTGTGGTCAAGAGCAAATCCATCCTTTATTTAAAAAAAAGTCGCACTAAAATGAGCTTGGCATGATGGGCATCGCACGGCATGCGGTATCTATGGTAATATAATCTGTGGTTTATACAGCTTGTCGTACATAATAGAGGAGGCATTGACAAGCCCTTCGATAATATTGGCAAGAAAATAGTTTTGTTTAATTTCACGTAATGGTTACGACCCTCGACGATGGAGAATACGAGGAAACATAAAGAATATGTAGTTTTTTGCTTTATTCACAAAATACCAGATTCTTAAGACGTAGTCCACTTAGAGCACTAATACGAATAGCACAAACGCAAACAGCACAAGGTCTAGTCCACTAATAGCACATTTCAATATTTTTGCATGTGCTGTTCGTGGATTCATTTTTTTTTTAATTTTCGTCCACGAACAGCACATTACAACTATTATACTTATATTGATTTGTAAATACTGTTGGAACCTAGTTCTGTCTGCTAATGTGTTCCTTATAGAGGACGATATTAAATGAAAGATATCGATAACATCTTTTGATCGTTTATTAATTACACATACTTTCGTTGGTACATACGAAACATGTCTAGTAACAAAAATAATAAACGACCAAGTGACATTATTGATATCTTTCATTTAGTATCGCCTGTATAAGGAACACATGAGCAGACAGCACTAGGTTCAACAGTATGGTATGACCCGATCCGGAGAAAGAGGAGGGGGGTGCGGCGAAGGCGCTATTTAGCGCGTCTAGAAGCAAATGGTGGGACAATTTAAGGTCCCACCCGGCGGCAGGGGCTTTCCAGGTGTCGGAGGGCCCCTGAAAATGGTGAGACCGGTCTCTGGTGAGAGACCGGCCAGTCGCTGAGGTGCCTTGTGTTAGTTAGATCCGAGGCGCCTCCCTGCAAAGCGGCCGATGGCATCCGCAGGGGGTTTTAGTGGGTAGTCTGGGCCGATTAGCAGCCCAGGAGTCCCACACTCAGTGCGCAAATAGCATTTCCCCCTGCGAATCAAAAAAAAAAGGTTCCAACAGTATTTACAAATCAATAAGTATAATAGTTGTATGTGATGAAAATAATAAAAACAAGAATACTTTACTGGCACACAAGAAATTACATATTATAGATACATATAGTAACTTGAAACTAAATAATATTTTTTTCCAAAAAATTAACCGACTTCTATTATAAAACTTAGGTAAAATCATAAAATAAAAAAAGAGGCAGATTAAACAAATGAACCCCGAATATTCAACCCGTTACTTACATCAAATTACCTACACTACTTTCAGAGTATGAGAAATGAGAAAAGTCATTTTTATTTTACGGAATAATATATAGGATAATATATATATAGGTACTTAAATGTGGAATAAACTTCCCTCAGCGGTGTTCCCGAATAGGTGCGACATTGGGGCCTTCAAGAAAAGAGCCTATCGTTTTCTCAAAAAGTCGGCAACGCATCATTAGGGTCGTTGGTGTCTATGGACTGCGGCCATTGCTTCCATCAGGCAACCTGCATGCTCGATTGCCTACTATTCTATAAAAAAAAAATGCCTACTCGTATGTCCTTATGAAAACCCATTCAAGTAAAAGAATTTTTGACATTGGTTCGGTAGTTCTCACAAACTTAGAAACACTTCCTTTTTACACGACTGACCAAAAAAGGAGTGTTATGTTTTCAGGGTTCATGTATGTATGTAAGTAGGTATGTATGTATGTATGTAAGTTTCTTTATTCCACCATAAGTCCTGAACGGCTTAACAGATTTTGATGTGAGAGGTATTTTTAGATTCCTTGCATTCCTCCGAGTGACATAGGCTATATGACGTCATCATAAAAACAAAATGGCTGATTATATATGCGATAAATAGCAGACTAAAAAATAAAATTTGATCAATCCTTTCGAGTGGGGTATCAATTTGAAGGGCTTTAAAAGGCGATTTCAAAAATGTATATAACTTATATGTTTGTATGTACTTTTTGAGTAAAAACTTGTCAGTCGTGTTTTTTATTTTTAATAATTAGCTTGTAATAATATTAGTGTGATTAGTGTGATATGTAATTTAATGAAAGAATATACATAATTGAACTCATCTTGCAAACTTTCTGCACAATTCTCCTAAGTTAACTTTTTGGCAAAGTCTATTTTCTACGCGTGACGTCATAATATGAAATCTTGGGAAATATATTTGGTTATTGATGTGATTCTTTTACGGATGAAGTGATTGACTTTTCTGCACTGCAGTCCGTATCAAAATCTTTGTGATGACAAATGTACAGTGACTAAAATATTAAATAGTGAGTTTGTATTAAAAATGGCGTCTGATGACGAATTTACATATACTTTTTGATGGTAAATTGACTTTGATGGCAAACTTACAATAACACATTCTATAAAAGGGGTATAAAAAAAGTTGCCCGATTCCTATTTAGTTGATAGATGGCGTTGTTCATTTTTAAAACGCGCTATGGGTTGTATTGTTAGTTAGATTTCTAAGACGAATTTGATTAGTGTACCCGTAGCATTTTTACAACAACATGAACATACCTACAATGTTTCTTTTTGAAAGCCTGGCAATTTTGATATGAGTCAGGCAGATAGAATGATATCCCAACTATATTATAAATGCATGTAGACTGACAAAAAAAATACTCCACCGACGAAAACAAATGAAATGCCGAAGTGCACACAAAAAGGCCAAGGGCGAAGCGTACTTGCATTGGAAGTTCCGTACTACGTTCAAGGTATGAAATGTAAATAGTTGTGATTTTTCTTAGCTTCAAAAAATCCGCAGTACCATTCTACCAAAGAGCAACACGGATTCCGCGCGCGGAAGCCCTTGTAGCTCGAAGCATTCTATACCAATCGTGCATACGAGTATTCGATAAAATGCCATTACCTGCTGCCCGCAGCCCTATTCACTACAAGTGACAAAACAATTTTATCAAAAATATGATTGATTCATTGATTTGCAATTTGTTTTGCAAGTGTGTGATTTAAAAATACTAAGTTTCTCCTTCTATTATACTTTTAGCAAGAAAAAGTTATACATCAAATGGAAAGCCATTTGATCTATAATTTTTTCTTGGTTTTGTAATTGATTATTTAGTTGATTGTATGTTTGCTCTAATCTTTTGCAATTTTCGCTGATAGCATTGTTAATACTATTTGTAATATTTGATCTGCTAAAACCATTTGAATTGATTTTAAAATATTGGTTATATCCTCCATGTTACTGCCGTTCGCTACTAGATGGCGTTAGTTCTATGATGACTATCGAATTTAAATTAGCACATACTACGAATCTACACGCAATTTAATCCTTTTTTCATTTATTAACTTGCATTGATATGATTTTGATGTAATCCTTTCTTCTTCTTGTTCTTCTGCACCGATAAACTGATAGATCTTGTGAACGATTAAATAAATTTAAAGTTAAATTAAAAGCACATATAATTTTACAAAAAAAAAATATTCTTCAAATTTCGGTATGTAATTGCCACGAACCAGCGTGGTCAAGGTCAAGTATTTTAGAATTTTTTATATAAAAATATTAATAAAAATTCATAATTAGGTCAACGGAAAGTACCCCATAGGTTTTGATTGCTGCCAGAAATCGCAAAATATGCGAAAATTCGCAACATTTACGGTAATATCTCTTGATCGCGTAGACATATAATTTTTATCATTTTTTGCTGAAAGAGACCATGGATCAGAGTATTCGATATTCATTTTTAACTTGATACCTTTAAACGTTCCGGAGAAAAAAAATATTTATACTCATCACGCTCATTTATACTCCTGTAGTTAGCACGAATTATAGGCAAAACTCATTTCTCTGGGGAACTGGATTGCCAGTTCAGGTACAACACAACATTGTGGCTGAACTTGATCTCGACTTATTCCACACTAGTCTTCAAAGACTAAGAAGTCTCTTAATCAGTTTTTATATGGATAACTGACATTAATTTATTTATAAATATTTCTTGAGTAATGCTATTTATATAATTTTGTGAGATATATTTATTAAATTTAACTAGTTTAACATCAACATTTGTGTGTGAGAGAGAACTTATTTTTATTATATTTTTAGAATTAATTTTCTTTATCGTCTTTATGTTTTCTTAAGAGATCACAATTGAATGTAACTTTATTTCGTTTCTAGATGTGAGAACCTGTAAATGACTATCTGTTTTTTAAGTGTTGTCTATATAATTTATAAGAAAGTTGTTGGTCTTCTTTGTAAATAAAAAATAAATAATATTAGCATGTCAAACTTTTTGGCAAAGAACGCGTGACATCATAATATGAAATCTTGGGAAATACATATACTTATTTGGTTTTTAGTGTGATTCTTTTACGGGTGAATTGATTGATTTTTCTGCAGTCCGTACCAAAATCTTTGAGATAGCAAATTTACAGTGAAAAAAATATCAAATACCGAATTTATATTTAAAAAAATGGCGTCTGATGACGAATTTACATATACTTTTTTGATGGCAAATTGACTTTGATGGCAAACTTACAATATCAAACAAAATCTATCAAAGGGGCAAGTTGCTCGGTTCCTATTATTTGATAGATGGCGTTGTTCATTGGTTCATTGGTTAAATGCATACTTTGACGATGATTACGTGTGATGTTTACTGATCTTTCGGTTTCTTTATACATTTGATTTACTTTTTGAAAGCTTGGCAGTTTTGAGCCAGGCCAATTATTAAATCAGGGTTGCCAGATTGGGTATTTTTTTCGCAATTCTGGGTAAAAATTTGAGTCTTGGAGAAATCGAATTTTTGGAGAAATGTTTGGAGAAAAAATATATCTCGTGGAGAATTTTGGGTATTTTTTTTTTTAGGTTTGTGACGCATCTTTTCTTATTGAAATGAAACGAAAACGCATTTTACAAACATGCAGGAAGTTTCATTTTACAATCGTTTTCGAACGTAGACTATCTCTGTACGTTTTAGAACGTTCAAATAATATTTATTTGTACGTTTCTTGTTCGATTCCCTCAAAATTGTTGTTGAAAAAAAAAAAAAAGCTCGTCAGCCGTTAGGAACACGGGCAAAAAACCTTTTGGACCTTTGGGTAAAATTAAAGAAAATACTATCGTTTTGGAGAAATATAATTTCAATGTTGGGGAGAAATAGAAAATTTCATCTTACAACCCTGTATTAAATATTTTGTGGTCAGGCAGACAGATATAATAAATAATAAATATAAATATATACGGACAAATCACACAGATTGAGTTAGCCCCAAAGTAAGTTCGGGACTTGTGTTATGGGATACTAACTCAACGATACTATATTTTATGACAAATACATATATAGATAAACATCCAAGACCCAGGCCAATCTGAAAAAGATCATTTTCCATCTTGACCTGACCGGGGATCGAACCCGGGACCTCCGGTGTGGCAGTCTGGCGTGATAACCGTTAGGCCACGGAGGACGTCAATAATGATGACAGATTGCTCATCTGCTGGACATAGGCCTCTCCCAAAGTGCGCCATTGCCTCCGGTTTTGCGTTTTACGCATCCAGTTATTCCCTGCAATCTTGCGCAGGTCATCTCGCCATCGGGTACCCACCTTGCTCATGCGCGGTCTCCACTCGAGAACACGTCTGCTTAGGCGGCGGCTGTCAGTTCTTCTGCAGACGTGGCCAGCCCATTGCCACTTTAGCGTGCTGACTTTTTTGGCTATATCGGAGACTTTAGTTCTCTGTCGGATAACCTCATTTCAGATACGATCCCTGAGTAAGATCCCGAGCTTAGCTCTCTCCATAGCACGCTGAGCAACTTCAAGCTTATGGACCAGTTTCACAGTCAGCGGCCACTGATACATACAGATTGATATCTCAACTATAGGTATTATAAAAGCGAAAGTGAGTTTGTTTGTTTTTTTGTTACCTCATAACATACATCAAACTTCCTGAAGTTTCGCATAGGTACACATAGTTGGTTTAGGGGAAGAAACTTACTCTTACATAGAATACTTACTCTTAATTCTAAAATTCCCACCAAAGCGCAGACCCGGGCAGCGAGTGTAAGTATAAATTTCAAACGAGATTATATTGTGATGTAGGTAATGGATGTCGGTCGATGTACCAGTAACCCTGTATAATATAGGCAAATAAAGGCATAAAAATCTTTCCCTTTGATTATTGTTTATGTTGTTTAAAATAAAACGCAAAAATCTTGCTACAACAATAAATTATGTGTCGCAAAATCAGTCTTAACAATATTAAAATAATAATATTTTCATAAACAAAATTAGCATAGGAATCCCGCATCCGAAAACCAAAGGTTTGCTCTCAGCCTTAATATCAAACACAACAAGATTGATTGAAGACCACTCAAATGCTAAACAAATTTTAAACTAATTTGATATTAAACTTTCTTTAGATTACACTAAGAACCAGAAACTTTACGTAATATTTCAGGTTTTTTAATTAACTCCAGAAACATTATTCAAAAAATTCTGAAAAAAAATATACATTTTTTTTTCAGAGCTTTGAACACTAAAATGTCGAAAAGATTTTAAAATTTTTGTACTTTATCAAACTGAAATATTGTCTTTATTGCTTTAATTTAATATTTTTTTCGCCCGACTGACTTATTGGCTTGATCAATAGAATTTTTTTTAAATTTGTGAGTGGTCCCAGTCGCCGGAAAAAAAAATAAAATTAAAAAATCCGGTGACTCGGCCCCCAGGTCGAGTGAGCATCGGGCCGAGTCGCCGGGATCCTCCTCAAGAAAATAGCGAACTCTAAGCGGTTCAAAAATCCTTTGATCTCAAAAAAATGCCGCCCATACAACTACTCACAGGCGGGTCCACGGCAATAAAAAAATTGTTTCAAGGTGATGCCAAAGTGCAGGAGTAAGGATATTATGTAATTGTTTAGTTAGGCATTTTATTTATACTACATGATTAATTCATTAATTTAGATTATAAATTTTTTTAATTTGGCACCGACTTCACCTGGTTCAGTAGGTGGCATGCCAATACCTTTTTCTTTCTTTTTGATAAATCTATGTTATTTCATGATTTTAAGTTTTTTGAAGGAAGTCGGTTAATTTGTTTTTTGGGAAAAAAAATTATTTTATCATTTTAGTGCACCTATATTAACAATTTTCATTAATTTTGTTGCCATGAAAACTTAAATTTATTTTATCACTGGCCGAAAATTAAGAAATCTTATGTCATTTTGATTTGAAATATCAAAACATGTCAGAATTCCATTATTTTTGGCACATATATAGACCAAAAGACCGCGACGACCAAACCTTCCTTATTTAAAAAATGCTGAATATTTCTCTGTGTGGGATATACGGGTAAAATAAATTAGCGACTAGGCATGAAGTTTAGATCTTAGGCCGGTATTTATAAACCAAGCTCAAGACAGCTGTCAAGTGCGAACTCAGCCGATTCGCACTCAAGTTATGTTCACGCACTTAAGATCGTCGCTAATTAATAAACCTATATCAACGGCGTATCACTTGTGATCTCAGAACACACACAACTTCAAACTGACAAGCTGAATTTTGACATGGCGTACGGTGTCAAACCATAGACTTAGTAAAAAATAATAGACCCGGCTTAACAATCTTTATCCAAACAGTATTTATGCGGGCGGTTTTCATGTTTTGAAAAGTACTTTGTGCCGTGCATACCTAAACCCGGCACCGACAAAGGATTTGGCACAAAGTACTTAAAATAGTGACAAAACATGGAAACCGGCCGCATAACTACTGTTTGGATATAGATTGTTAAGCCGGGTCTATTATTTTTTACTGAGTCTGGTCTAACTACTTTCACAAGTCACTCTCAAGTCATGGTTGTACTGTCATCAGCAAATACGCTCTTGAGTGCTGATATTTGTTTATTAATACGTCTGCACTCGGCTGATATGCGGAACTCAAGCAAGAACTCAAGTAAGATTTATAAATTAGCACCGCGACTCAAGTGCGCTTTCAAGATCGAGCTAAGTCTTGAGTGTCATTTATTAATACGGGCCCTAGTTGCTTATAGAGATATATGATATAATATGGATAGCAAAAGTGATTTTTATAGGTATATAAAAAGCACCCTTTTATTACTCACTATAATCACCATCCACTATAATTTAGGTTGGCATGGGTTTATATCTAAACCAATTGCTTGCCAATGAATGGTATAATTTCTGATAATATTTGGAATAAAATCTTTTAAAAACTTTTACACTAAGGAAATTGGGCTACCACATTAAATACGATTTCTAAACTTCATTTATTCATAATTGTCCTATTATGTAAACAATCACAGTACTTTTTGTCGAAATTTGTTGAAAATAAATCAAATATTAGTTCAAACCTAAACATTCTAAAGTAAAACATTTAATAACCACGAAAATGATTTCCTAAAAAGTCTATTTTAATTTATGTTATTGTAAAACCATAAAAAGACATGTTAAGATTGTTTACATGATAGGAAAATTATGAATAAATGGACTTTACATATTATCTGCCTAAGTAATCATGATGCAACTATTGTAGTCGATAATCGCTATTTCTATGTTGGGGACATGCAAAGAGAATCTTGAGTTTTCATAAAATAACGAAGGGGATGCTTTGCGGGCTTTTGCTCTATAATCCAATGTTAGTATTTTAATATTTTGTTCTGACGTGGTTAAAATGGGACCAACTTGGAAATATTCTGTTTCGAATAATAAAATAATTTCGGAAGTCAGTCCACCATAGGCGGAGAAATCGGCGAACATACATAAAAAATAATTGGTCAAGTGCGTGTCGGGCCACGAACAATGTAGGGTTCCGAAGGTACCTATCCTGTAGAAATGCGGACACATGAACTTCCACTTTTAAATAACTAATGAAAATAATCTAAGTATATACCATCATATAGAAAGAAAAATTTTCCTACGAATATTTTTCATACTAAAATCAATTTTGTAAGTTTATCATCTATTTATTTTTGGATTTTTGAGCATCTCAGATGCAATATTAGTACTAAAGTACTCTCATATAGAAATAAGATATGGTGAAAAAATTCCATGCGAGCAGGACTTGAACCCGCGACCAGGTCTTTATACGACCTTGCTCTTCCAACTGAGCTATCGCATTTCAATCCTGCACATCGAAGACCTGGTCGCGGGTTCAAGTCCTGCTCGCATGGAATTTTTTCACCATATCTTATTTCTATATGAGAGTACTTTATCATCTATTACTCATTAACGTGTAAAGTCTACATAGCCGTGATAATTTTCCTTTTAAATTCATTATATTTGCTAGTTATTGACCGAGCGAGCGAAGCGAGCGAGGGCTATAATTCAAGTTGGAGCGAAAAACACATTGTTTGTATGTATGTATGTATGTTTGTTCCGCGATAACTCTCGAACCGTTATTCCGATTTTGATGAAAGTTGGAATATATGTAGGGATGGTTAATAGAATTTTCAAGTTCGTTGGGCATCAAAATCGGTCCAGCCGTTTTTGAGATATTTAATTTTTTGTGAAAATAAATATTGTATTTTAATAGTCGCGAGGTCTACGTTCGCAGCGAACGACTAGTTATAATTTGTTTCATGTATCCACCCTCCACCATTTTCCTGTTCGAGGGGGGGGACACTTGACTCTAACAAAATTTATCACTTTAAAGTTAACTAGTCGTTCGCTGCGAACGTAGACCTCGCGACTATTAAAATACAATATTTATTTTCACAAAAAATTAAATATCTCAAAAACGGCTGGACCGATTTTGATGCCCAACGAACTTGAAAATTCTATTAACCATCCCTACATATATTCCAACTTTCATCAAAATCGGAACAACGGTTCGAGAGTTATCGCGGAACAAACATACAAACATACATACATACATACATACATACATACAAACAATGTGTTTTTCGCTCCAACTTAAATTATAGCCCTCGCTCGCTTCGCTCGCTCGGTCAAATATTTCGCACACGGATCCCTAAATCAAAAAATGTTCTTTAGACACTCATAATATTTTTAAAAGACCTATCAAATGATACCCCACACGATGGTATAATTGAGAGAAAAAAAAATCATCCCCACTTTAGGTGTAGGGGAGGCCCCCTAAAAAAAAATATTTTTCCTAATTTTATTCTACAGTTCGCTCCGCGCAATAAATATGTATATCTCTACCAAATTACAGTTTTCTAGTATTAGTAGTCTCTGAGATTAGCCGCAGACAGACGGACGGACGGACGGACGGACGGACAGACATGACGAAACTATAAGGGTTCCTTGTTTACTTCGGAACCCTAAAAACATACATACATCGAAACATATAACCTCCTCCTTTTTTGGGTAGTCGGTTAAAAAGAGAGGAAGATGCGCAAAAGGCGGCCTTTACTGTAAGCATCGAGATATTATACTGTAAGCAATTTCTTTCAGGCATATAATTGAAAAATTGGAAAAATATATATTTTTTTAAATTAGCCTGTACTGTCCCACTGCTGGGCAAAGGCCTCCCCTCTCACTTACATACAGAGAGGAAATATTTCTTCTCTGGATTATCAAAATAGCAGATGCTCAATATAACCTAAATTGGACACTCATCGTGAAAATATATTTGTTTATGTACTACTAGCTTTTGCCCGCGGCTTACAGCGTTACTGGCTAGTAAAGTCTACTCGAATGCCATGACGGCAAATGGCATGACGCTATCGTGAGACGATACTCAGATATTTTACATCTGTCGTGATGATCGTGACGGCCATTTTTTTTACAATACTACGTTACCTGGTGTCCTAGGTGAGCGGCAGAACGCTGCGAGGTTTGATGCGATGCTGTGCTACAAGGCAATATTACACGCGACAAAGCCGTCAATATGACCACACATACATTTGATATTTACGCATTGCGGCGCATCGCACTACCTTGTTGCTTTTGACGCTCACCTAGGACGACTGGTGACGAAAATTAATATCTCCCTAGGAATGTTTTGGAAATCCAACATTGAATTGCGAGTATGAATCGTAACAATGAGCGATTTTCTGACAGCTAAATTAAAAAAATATATATCAGTATAAAAAAGTCTCAACAGAGCGTTTTATGAAAACCGAGTCGTAATAATGACTGAACCTATATGGTGCGCTTTTTCCTGTCAACCAGAGGCAGAAAAAATCACCTAACAGTTAGACAGTTGCACAAATCACAATATTGATACTTTTTAGATGTTTTTTTACTAAGTTTTATTTTTTTTTAAATGCCAATCCCTTGAATTTTTGCTTTTTGTATGGAACCTTTTCTCTCGCCTTTTATGAAGCGCCACTTATGAAGTCATCTGGAACTATTTTTGTTTTTAATTTAGGTCTCGGAAAATCCCTTATTCGTAGACTATGCTACGAAAAATGTAGAAGTGCTACACGTTTCGTAGCATTCTCCGACTACTGCTACGATTGTTGCGTTTATGAATCATAGCAATTCGTAGACCATGCTACGAAAAATGTAGAAGTGCTCCACATTTCGTAGCATGTTTCGACTACTGATACGATTGTTGCGTTTATGAATCGTAGTAATTCGTAGACCATACTACGAAAAATGTAGAAGTGCTACACATTTCATAGCATTCACCGACTGCTGCTACGATTTTTGCGTTTATGAATCATAGCAATTCGTAGCCCATGCTACGAAAAATGTGCTACATTTCGTAGTTTACTCCGACGCTCACGCTTTATCTACTGAACTAATCTTTCTGAAATTTTGCATACAGATAGTTAGATGTACGGAGAAGGACATAGGGTACATTTCATCCCGGGAAAAAGCACAATTCCCGTTGGAAATTAACGCGGGCCAACGCTAGTTACTTATAATTTTTATTGCAGCATATTGAAATCAAAAATCAGAAATTCTTTATTGAACTTGGCCTTGAATTAAGGCTCTTTTTCATTTCAAAAACTAATTATATAATCATTTCGGAACGACCACTGCTGAGAAGAAATGCCGAAAGAAAGTCATGAAACAGTCTTGGTCGCTTAACATGCTAGAGGGGCTTTAAATCTTTATACATACACTAGATTGTGTACAGTCAAAAATATAATATAAGAAACAAATATAATATAACATATCATGTTATGTTTGTGTCGAGTAACCACAATGAAATGGTTAAGAACAAAAAATAAAAATAAAATTCGAATCAGAATCGAGCAGACCAGTTCCCCCTGGCAACACCCGTTCACGAGTTGACGCAAGTTTTTATTTTATTTTACTTAGAGACACAGACAGCTGAGGAAGCGGGATGTCTGACATTTTTGGATCCATAGAATTTGTGAACAACTGTAAAAAAAATTAATTTGGAGGACACTTATGAAAGTTTTTGGGCTTCGTTTGACAATCAAGTTTATATGTCTTTTTTTTTCTTTGTCTATGATTTCTCTACGACAAAGAATTTGAAAAACAACTAAATAATGCCACGGATTCATATTTATTAATTTTAGTTAGAAGTTATTACCATAAACGTAAGAGTGGCCTTTTATTAAGTAACAAACGCACAACCATACTAACACATTTATTTAGTAAAACAAAATATTGGAGTTCCTACGTCGTAAATTACTTGATTTAAATTTCCGTTTGCCATTTCCAGTGCCAATGTCAATATGTTGCTGCCATGGAAGTAACGTACTTATTACTTCCATGGTTGCTGCAAGTTGCGAAGTGCCACATACATTAAATACCTTAGATTATTTAATCAATCGGAGAGGCCACTTTCGTTTACGGTAATAACTTGTAACAAAAAATAATAAATTGCATATGACCATGCTCACACTATTTGTGATTGTGTGCGTAGTTTTTAAGCTAGTGTGTCAGCATTAGCATAAATAACGATTAGGAAAAGATAACACATTGTACACTATTTTAAATCACTTTCCAAAACTACACTTACCCTTTAAGGGTCTTATTAATAATTACAGTATTGTAAAATAGTTTTATTTTATCTTCACGATTGAAGGTAACTTCTATAAACTGAATAGCGATAGAAACTGGATCAAGAATGACATCCAAAAACCGGCCAAGTGTGAGTCAAACTCGCGCACCGAGGGTTCCGTACACGCAAAGCATCTAACATTATAGCTCTAACTAAAATACCGACTAGTTTCGAAAACAAACTAAACTTTGCACCCCTAAGATTCATACTGAATCCAGCGCAAAAATAAGTTTGTAATACTTTTTTTCAGACTTCCAACAACATATTTACAATTTTCAGATTTATTCCTGTATAAGTACTGTTCCTTGCTTTTAGCCATATTCATAATTTTAATCAACGGGAAGTACCCCATAGGTTTTGATTGCTGCATGAGATCGCAAAATATGCGAAAATTCGCAACATTTACGGTAATATCTTTTGATCGCGTTGACGTATAATTTTGATTATTTTTTTGCAGAACGAAACCTTGGATCCGAGTATTCGATATTAATTTCAACTTGATACCTTTAAGCGTTCCTGAGAAAAAAAAGTTTGACAGACAGACGGACAACAAAGTGATCTTATGTGGGTTCCGTTTTTGCCTTTGGAGGTACGGAACCCTAAAAATGAAGAATAGAACATTAATGAATCAATACAGTTTAAATTTGTGACAGATTAGATAGGTGAATGTGCGCGCACGCAAAATTGATCGAAAGAGGATCAACGCGTCGTCGCGTTACAATATGCTATATTACAGCTGCAAGTTGCAAGACCGGTCGATCGATACTTCAAAGGCACCTAAGACGGCCTTTACCGTGCTTTGAAGGCAATGCTATAAATAAATCTTTACCTGTCATTCGAGGTTGACTTGTCTACTCATTTATTTATTTATTACACTGCTTGTGGTCGTCATTTTCACGTTATACATTCAAATATGTATAATGTGTAATGTCCACCACAATAAGTCTGACAATAGAAGGGGCAGAATTAAATTAAACGTCAGTACTTGGGGGCTATCAAACCAATATTATTCTCTAAACTATTTGTTTACATTATAATTTTGGGGCTGTGACACAGGCACAGCGGCTTGTTGTTGCATTACTTTATTGTATACACATGATACAAAAGACAGGGGGAACTGGTCTGCTCGATTCTGATTCGACTTTTATTTTTATTTTTTGTTCTTAACCATTTCATTGTGGTTACTCTATCACAAACATGACATGTTTTATTATATTTATATTTGTTTCTTATATTTTATTTTATTTTTGACTGTACACAATCTAGTGTATGTATAGAGTTAATAAATAGCCCCTCTGGCATGTTAGGCGACCAAGACTGTTTCATGAGTTTCTTTCGGCATTTCTTCTCAGCAGTGGTCGTTCCGAAATGCTAGTAGTTTGTAGCTTTGAGACATAATATATTATCTATACATATAATAAAACAGTAAAAATATTTTGTCTGTACATTTAGTATTTTTGACTGAAATGGATAGAGGGACACTTAAAAAGAATAATAGAAAGCAAAAAAATTTTTTTGGATTTTTTTGTCTGTCTGTCTGTCTGTATGTATGTACGCGTTTCACGCAAAAACTACTGGACGGATTTGAATGAAACTTTTTTTGTTGTATAGCTATTAAGCCTGGGCAACATATAGGCTATAATTGATTTTGAAAACTGGAACACTTGATGAAGAACCATAGCAGAACAGCTAAACTATAAGAAATATGGATAATTATGGTGCCTTAACAAAAGTCGTTCAACCTGATGAGCATTTTCTGCTGACATATAAAAATTGAAGATATGGAACATCTGATGAAGAACTGCAAGAGACCAGCTACACTATAACATATATGGTGACGCCTTAGCAAAAATCGTTTAACCTGATGAGCATTTTCTGCTGACGTATAAAAATTGAAGATCAGGAACATCTGATGAATAATCCCAAGAGACCAGCTGCACTATAACATATACGGAAATGGCGCCTTAGCAAAAATTGATTAATCTGATGAGCATTTTCTGTAGACGTATAAAAATCGAAGATCCGAAACATCTGAAACAGTTTGGAACACAAAAAGACTTTTCGTCTAAGCGAAACTCACGCGGACGAAGCCGCGGGCAACAGCTAGTGATAATAATTAGTTTTCGACGTGAAAAAGTGCCATCTTTGAAAGCCAAGTTTCAATGAGGGATTTTCCGTGACACAAATTAAAAAAAGAAATAGTTCCAGATGACTTCATAGATGGCGCTTAGTAAAAGGCGAGAGAAAAAGCTCCATACAAAAATCAAAAAGTTCACGGGATTGGCATTTAAAAAAAATAAAAAAACTTAGTAAAAAAAAACAACTAAAAAGTATCTATATTGTGATTTGTGCAACTATCAAACTGTTATGTGATTTTTTTTCTGCCTCTGGTTGACAAGAAAAAGCGCACCATATAGGTTCAGCCATTATTACGACTCGGCTTTCATAAAACGCTATCTGTTGAGACTTTTTTATACTGATTTTTTTTTTCTTAATTAGCTGTCAGAAAAATCGCTCATTAAAAATTTGACTTTTGACACACAAAAGTACAGAATTCTTCAACTGAATGTTAAAAATGTATTTTTTTCTTTATGATCTAAACTAAGCGTAGCCTGACTCAGGTGACAGTTTACCTCTATTTCTACAAATACCTATGCAGCTGCTTCTTTTCTTTAAAAAATACTCGTAAAATGCTGGGTCTTCCTCACACGAAGAGTACTCATCGTGTGAGATTATAACTGTGATAACAAGCTATTTGCCCAGTTAATATGATGAAATTCGAAAAAAAAAACATTCCAGCATTTATTCTATATCTATGGTACTATACTTTTTAAAAAGTTAATTTCTCTTTAACCAATTTTTTTTTAAATGCATTGTTAAATCTAATTTTTTACATGACATGGCTTGTTCTCTTCGCCATACACTAGAGTTTTGGTTCGTTTCAAAACTTGATTTTATATTTTATATAAAATAGCGTTTAGTTTAGTAAAAATAAGAGTTTTCAAATAAACTAAACATATAGTCTTATACCCTACAGATATATACATAAAGATTTAAATAGCTCAGAAAACCAGAACGGTACACTTCTTGAAGGAAAGTGTTTTATTTATAGACCAAGAACTTGCCGGCCGAGTCTACGAGCCGCTACGAGCGGCTACGCTGTCGTAGCCGTCGTAGCCCTGCTACGATATCTTGAATGGATAAATTTATTTAGCTCCGCTCTGAAGCGAGAGGTCAATTCATAGCGGCTTATTGAATTTATTTTAAGAGGCAGTTTTTCTAACTGCATCCATTATAATTTTACAACCTTTTTCACTATTATGTCCAATCCAATCTTCAAAAAAATTTTTTACTTTTGTTACCGGTATAAGGAATTTTAATATAATGCCGGTTAGTTTTGGCGATAATTAAAAGAGTTAATGTAAATTAAGTAAAAGAATTAAAAATGATAGGGTTGCGACAGTTTGTGTGAATGTGTGAATTCATTACATATAATTTTTCTTTGGAAATTAATAAGAAATTCCGTGCGCGGACATAATTCAAATAAAAAAATCTAAATTATACTATTTAGATTTCGTACGTGTGACGTCATAAAACCGTTCTAAATATTACTCGTATTGTAACATTTTAAATACCTAGGTATGAAAATAAAAAAAAATAACTTATTGAAACTTTGCCTTCACATGCATTTTATACATCAAAAACTAATGACACAATCATATTGTATTATAAATCTCAAAGCTACAAACTACTAGCAATTCGGAACGACCACTGCTGAGAAGAAATGCCGAAAGAAACTCATTAAACAGTCTTGTTTCTTATAATACTTTTTACACTATCGTCAAGTTTCAGTGTTAAGGCCTGCGCTGCGACACTGGTATTATAAATAGCGAAGGCGAATAATGAACTTTGAACCGTAGTTATCTGTGAAGTCATCATCATCATCATCCACAGCCTTCCGTGACCCACTGCTGGGTATAGGCCTCCTTCTGTCTACGCCGACCTTCTCTGTCCTGGGCCATCCTACTCCAGTTGTTGCCAGCAATATTCTTAACATCGTCGACCCATCTAGCTGCCGGATTGCCCTACACTCCGTTTTCCATTTCGGGGGTACCACTCGGTAATAGCTTTACTCCACCTTCCATCGTTCCTTCTAGCCAGGTGCCCAGCCCAGTTCCACTTTAAAGTTGCAACTCGAGAAACCATCTGTGAAGTACACTAATTCTATTCTTAGTGCCTCTTCAAAGTTCTTGTATGTTTATTTTAGCTTTTGCCCGCGGTTTCGCTCGTGTTAATTCTTTCTTAGCGGATGCCTACGTCATAACATCTACCTGCATGCCAAATTTCAGCCTGATCCGTCCAGTGGTTTGGGCTGTGCGTTGATAGATGTCAGTTTTAGTCACGTCAGTCTCAGTCAGTCACCTTTGAGTTATACATTACAGGGTTATTATGAAACCATTGTCAAAATTTTCGCAGCAGATTTGGTTGATGAAATTGAGCAAGTTTCCAAAAAATCTATGTCAAAAAATAAAAAAAATTTTTTGCTTCCCATACAAATTGGTCGATCAGCTGATGGGACTTAGTATGGAAAGTTGAAATTTTATGTTATTCTTTTACTATAAATTTCTTTCGGACGTAGTTGTATTCCAAGTACTGAGCATATTGTAAAAATTTGGCCAGTAGATACAAAATAATCCTGTATATATAGATAGATACACACAAGAAATTACAAAACATAGTGAAACAAAAAGAGAGGCGTACAATGGCAGACTTATCCCAAAAAGGGATTTTTTTATAAGTTCTTACTAAGAACTTTTTCAGAAGTCAACAACTTAGGTCATTTAGTACTGCATTTGTTCACAGGTAATAAACCGCGATCACTTTTAAAAACCTGATTGTTACCGGTACTTAATTCTTCATACAAAGTCCCGGAAAGTTACCAGTACTTTGTACAGTAGTACAGAATTTGGTACTGGGGTAAATTCCGATAACAAGTCCATTTTTAAATACTAGACTTTCAGTGACAAACGTTGCATTTTATTTTCAATAGAATATTGACATACGAAACTTTACCAATTATTGAAAACCCGACATTTTTCTCTGTTAAATTCCGATGAAAACACATCAATTTTACAGACATGTAACCGATATTTTGTGATATTCGAATATCGAATGCATTCGTCAGTAAATCCAATATGGCCGCTTGATCAGGACGTTCCTTTGTGCTTTCACTGTAACCAAATAGTTTATACAGTATTTTCTGTAACCACGTGTTACTGATACCTATAGTAGGTTCTACCTTTCGGCTCTCTTTAATTTGTTTTCCGGAATAATTGTACGTAAGTTAATTCCATGGGCAGTACATTATAATAATCCATAGAGCAACACGGAATTCTCGAACAACAAATTGAAATCCGATGCCGTCCACTGTCAGACTTGCCACTGCAGGCCCAGATTTGCAAAAAATCAAGAAATAAACCAGATGGGCAGAAAAAAATCTGTTCTTTCTTTATTTGATATGCACTGTCATGGAATTTTCTCTCCACAGTAGGTACACAAAAAACAGTCTGGGGGTTTATGTTTATGTTATTTCTTGGATGTTTATCTATATATTTGTACAAAATATAGTATCGTTGAGTTAGTATCCCATAACACAAGACTCGAACTTACTTTGGGGCTAGCTCAATCTGTGTGATTTGTCCGTATATATTTATTAAGGTATTGTAAATTAGTATGGAACAGCAGATTTTTTGAGATATTAGAGTCGGTCCCACAGAGCAGAAAAGCTGTTTTCTTTTCTGACCCATTCTCATAGTTGTTCATATTTGTGATAGTAGAATTTTTTCCAATGATTTTAGATTCACCCTGTAGAGAGATATCAGCTTAATATAGGGTACTAATTAGTGTACCAATTCTATAGATTCGACATCATTATATCGCTTGACATACCTTGGATCCAGTCAATAATGTACCTATGCCTAATTGGCGCGTCCAATTATGTGCGTCAGGTGTCAGTTAGTGAAATTCTGGCTCACCGATGATTGGGAATTCTATTGTTGCCTCGCAACCAAATTATTTATGTTCTAAAATAGAATTTAATCAAGAATAATGAGGGATTTTCCGAGATCCAAATAAAAAAAAATAGTTCCAGATGACTTCATAGATGGCGCTTAAGCAAAGGCGAGAGAAAAAGTTCCATACAAAAAGCAAAATTTCATTTAAAAAAATAAAAGTTAGTAAAAAAAAATCTAAAAAGTATCAATATTGTGATTTGTGCAACTGTCAAACTGTTAGGTGATTTTTTTTCTGCCTCTGGCTGCCAATAAAAAACGCACAATATAGGTACAGCCATTATTACAACTCGGCTTTCAATAAAACTCCATCTGTTGAAATTTATTTATACTGATTTTTTTTTCTTAATTAGCTGACAGAAAAATCGCTGATTGTACTTCGTTGCGCGCTCTACGTGTAAACCTTCTAAACCATAGAGTTATTTACTTAGGAATAATTAACTGTTCTAAACTCGCATAAAATATTTTTCTTCCTTAACCAAAAATTCATGATTTATTATGATTATTTGTGGTGCTGTCTCTTAGTTCTTCCTTTGAGGCTAGCCTGTGTGATTTGTCCTCATATTTTTTAATGGAATGCACAGTAATTAAATATACGTACACCGGGTTAAAGATAATTATTATGTTTAACCCGGTGTACATATATTAAATTACTGTGCATTCCATTAAAAATATGAGGACAAATCACACAGGCCAGCATCAAAGGAAGAACTCAGAGACAGCACCACAAAGAACCCAAAAAAAAAAATAAAGAAACATTACAAACAGTCCATATCCAACAAACACATTAGCGTAAACACTACATACAAAAAAACTACACGCAAAATGAAATCTTGCCCTATGGAAAAATGTTTCATTGAAAGTCTGCCAGCGTCAGAAAAGCAATTTAAAAAATGCACCTGTAACTAACCCACAACGCGATGTGAGATTTCATTTTACGGAATTTCCTCGGTTTTTATCTAAGCAACTTATTGCAATCCTCCCCGCTTTGACTTCACAAAGTCAAAGGGTTGATAATTACTTTCGTTGTTGTCAGGAACAAAGAGAGTACAGAGGTATACCCGCATGAAAAGTGGGAAAACATGTAAGAAGATATTTGCAAATATTTATCCTTTCGATTGGGTTTCAGAGTCAATCGATCTGAGCAATCTAGTTCTAATTAGTGTCAAAGTTATTAGCCGTCTGATGTGGTTTATATAACAACCGCCAAATATTATTCCCATGCCACTGAATCATGGTCTGCTACGTCATAGTTAACTGACAGTTTAGTTAGTAAAGAATCCCGTGTGAGCGTGACTTTTGAAGAGAAGGATCGCATACCAGCAGCAGCTTTAGCTTATTTAACCCTCAGTTTTGATCAGAAAGCCTTTATATTTTTCTTGATACATACATAGAATGACGTCTTTATCCCTTACGGGGTAGACAGAGCCAGGAGTCGTGAGACTTAACGAAGGCCACGCTTAGCTGAATAAGTAGTCTTTCTGATGGAATGTAGATTCGGATATAGCGACAGGTTGCTAGCCCATCGCCTATGATTCGAGGAATCCCCAGTTCAAAGCCCTTTCCCTCGATTGATATATGTGTTATATGAACTAATAAGTGCAATATGAATGCAAAAGAGACAATTTATGATCTAAAGCTGGCGCCATTTTGATCAGTCGAGTATTGAAAGGCCGAGCGGATCGGCGTGCAATTACAGAACGCAACAGCAAAAAGCCTAAATTGCAAAATGACTATGAACCAAAACGTCCGGTTCAGTGATCTGATTAGTAAACGTTTTATTACACCTTCCAAAACGAATATGAGGCGATAAAAAGAGATATTCTAACATGTATTGAAACAACCAATCAGATTTTTACACTCATCTTCGCTTGTGACTCCGGCTGAGCTGATATGAGACTAAATTTGTTAGCTATAACGGAAACGGAACTATCCTTTGCAGCGACGAGACGAGGTAGCTTGCGGCACCAATTCGTTTATCTCGACATCCAACGTTCCCTAGCTAGCAGATATAAATCAATATATATAAACAAAATTCTTCCTTTAACTGAGACTGACAGACAGCACACAGCCAAAAGTACTGGTTGTCGGCTGAAATTTGGCGTGTAGTTTCCTTAGTAAGTGTAGGGGAGCACTACGAGAGGATTTCCCGAAATTTTCACGGAGACAAAGTCTTAAACCCATGCTAGTATACTATATAATACAGATGTATGTTCAGTCAAAGTCAAAGTCAATTATTTTTATTTATATTGGCTTAAAAATAGCACTTATAAATCGTCACTTTCTTGTTTTTTAGTTAGTTGACGTCATAAAATTACTTAAAGCTAAGTTTACCACCGCTTCCAAAGCGCAAGTGGAGAAGAGGCGGCGCAACAAACTCCACTGCTGCATTTTCTCCAAAGACGTCACTTTACAACATATGTCTTACAATTAAATAACTGTATGTGTGGACGAATATACATTGAGTATATATATTAAATGTCAAATTTATAAATTAATAAAATGTCATTGAAAAAGTAAAAGTACACAATGTACCTAGAGAGTAATATGACAGTCTTAGGAGGTCACTGTACCAGGCTCGGGCCACGCATTTTTGTCAGTAAGCTGTATATAGAGATGTGTGTATAGCTTTATTAACATGGCCGAAGTTTAGTACATACAACCATGTATATAATTTATATGCTCCCATCTCTCCTTCTCATTTTGGTATATTTTGAGGCTTTCACACTTTAGACAGAAACCAGTGATAGAAAAAGTAAATTTGAAAGGCGTTTGCGCTCCCCGCTCATTGGTGGAAAAAAGAATGATTACAAATAGTTATTTGTCATTGGTCAACCAACGGCTTTTAAACAAAGAACACCGTTCAAACTATAGAGTTAGGTACATCCTGGTCCGAACACCAACAAGGCCGGGTTGTTTAACGAGTACACAAAATGACGGAACAGCTGTTTCGATCGGCTGCCGGCAGTCGACCGGAATCCGGACAGATTGTACGACTAGTTGGGCTTCCAGTTGCATTTCAAATGCATTTTCATTTTCAACCGGATCGCGACACTCGCTCAGTAACGAACTGAAAGTGTTTGTACGATTTGATGTTTATTATACAGCATTATACGTTTGAAGTATTCTTTGAAGTATTATTGTAGTAAAACTAAAAGTATATAAGTCATGAAAGCTAAATACTTCAATTCGGACATACAAAAACTTACTTTGCATATGATCTGGAAGCAAGGATATTAAAAATGAAACAGGAGAAAAAAGGCATATAAAAACAGCAAACTGATACACGTGTTCAAATTAGAATAATTATGGATTATAATTTAATTTGTGACCGCATGAAAATAAAAAGTTTCATAAACTAAGAAAATTACTAATATGATAATGTTGAAGATTTTGTTATGTTTGTTTTACTATAAATAATACCATAGGTCCTAATCCTAACTAATATTATAAAAGCGAAAGTGATTGTTTATTTATTTGTTTGTTTGTTACCTCTTCACGCTTTATCTACTGAACCAATTTTCCTGAAATTTCGCATACACAGAAGTACTGGGAAGGACATTTCCCGGGATAAAAGGTACCCCTTTTATCCCGGGTAAAAGCAGTGTTCCCGTGTGAAATTCACGCGGGTGAAGCCGCGGGCAAAAGCTAGTAGATTATAATTAAGCAGAGGTAAACCAAATACCAATACAATTTTATGATTCATATACATAACATATTGAACTAACCGAGGATATCGATTCGAATCCGGGATAGGAGTTGCACTGGCGTGCTAGCCAAGCCTCGCAAAGTATTGATTAAACACAATGCATGAACTAGACATATGAACTGCACTATGGCAAACTGTGGTACATCAGTAGCAAGCTACAAAAAAAAAATTACTACTGTCCGACCGAAAAACTTGTGTAAAGGTGCATGTGAAAGCAAAGTTTCAAAATTTTTGAGTTGTGACTTTTGAAACTTGATTTATGGTCGTAACCGAAACTAAAAAATAATAATAATAAAAGAGCAATTAAGTTTTAAATATAAATAGCGACTTATTTGCGTTATAAACTTACAAATAACAAGTTATTTATAAAAGAAAATAAGCTTTTTTTGTTGTTTTAAGGCCGAAACACGGAAACGGCCTAAAATATATGGAGGGTATGCACAATTTGGGTATATAGATACAGAAACTGGGGTTGAAATCAAAACCCTACAAATTACTTTTCGCTACCCAAAAGTGGCTTGAAGAGCTTGCTAAGCAATAAGCCTGCCATTGTCCATACGTGTAACGATTACATTTGTGCACTAGTGTCTTTTTATTTTTGGGCAACTATTATATTTTACCTGCGGCTTCGCTCGCGTGAATTTCCCACGGGAACACTGCTTTTTCCCGGGATAAAAGTTACTCTATGTCCTTCTTAGTTCAGGAAGATTAGTTCAGTAGATAAAGAGTGAAGAGGTACCTAATAGACAAAGTAATAAATAAACAAACTCACTTTCGCATTTATTTTGGATACGAATTAAAAAAAAATTGTACTTACGAGCAGCGTCAAAGGGGATATTTCATTCATCGCAGCTATGAAAATAATGACACTGCTCATATTATTTCGGAAAGATGCAGCGTCTAGCCTCTCTTTCAAATTTATACTCATGGAAACTGGTAGAAAGCAAGCGTACCGTTAAATTTGAACCAGACTCTAGTACACTGAAAAGTACATTTTAACGACCACTCATGATTTGTAAAACTATTTGCCGTAGGAGCTGTTTCTACCTGACTGCCTCTGAAGCAAATTCCAAGCTGGTCTGGAAGCGAAGAAAAAGCATAAAAAAAGCCAACTGCTTCTCTTCACGCGCAGATGGTAAAAGTTAATCAAGAGAGACTGTTTCATGAGTTTCTTTCGGCATTTCTTCTCAGCAGTGGTCGTTCCGAAATGCTAGTAGTTTGTAGCTTTGAGACATAATGTATTACGATTAAATAATTAGTTATCGACGTGAAAAAGAGCCTTCTTTGAAGGCCAAGTTTCAATAAAAAAAATTGACTTTGACTTTGACTGAGAAAGAGCTTTAAAGTGGGGTTCCTTCTCATGGGCTGGAACATGTCACTATAGCTATCTCCATTCTATCAATAAGCCTTCGTGTCTCGCGACTCATGGTTGTCTGCCCCGTATAAGATAAAAACGTGATACTTTATCTATATTTGAATCTGAAGCGATGTGCCCTGCAATTCTCTCTTACTAAAATACAGTTTTAATGACGAATGAAGCGAGGGCACTGCATCCCCCTCTGCCAGATTTCTTATGATCTGCTCATACTGTTTATGACTGTGTGCGTAGTATTGTTTAGCTAGTGGTCGGAATTATCTTTGTGTGCGTGTATGTATACTTATGTCGCAGTCGGATTGTATAGGCCGCCGTGTTACATTACGGCTAGTCGTTTTACAAAACAGCGCCGTTTTATACTACGGCGGTTCAACGATTAGCCGGATTGTCACTGCGATACGTCCTCCAATATGGCGGCACATGTTAAGCCGCATCGTACTACTAAGTATTTATAATGTAGGGTGACTATACTTACAAATCTATTTTAATAAGAAAATGCTAACAGATTTTCTTTTTACGATATTCTTTAGCAACCAAGAATTATTATCATAGTTATTCGCCATCGTTGTTGTTACATCAGGCAGCACCACGAGTGTTAAAAATCGGAACTAAGAACCGTCAAAGTAGCGGCTAATGACTCGCTATATTACATTACGGCTATCCGTATTGAAGAACGTATGGTGCCAAATACATTTCGGCGGATTTTCATTCAGCCGTATTCAAACCGGCTAATCGTTGAACCGCCGAATTACAAAACGGCGCTGTTTAGTAAAACGGCTAGCCGTAATGTTATACGGCGGGTTATACAATCCGACTGCGACATATATATTATGTTGTCTGTCAACATTGCGTTTTTGAGCGCGTTTTCCTACACCGAAAGTGCAGACTTTTCTGACAGCAGAAAATAGAAATAGAAATCTTTATTTACGAACTAGCTGTTGCCCGCGGCTTCGCCTGCGTGAATTTCGCTTAAATGAAAAATCTTTTTGTGTTCCAAACTGTAGTAACCTAAACTCCAGTACTCAAAATTTCAGCCATTTGGTTATCCCATGTCCCGTGGGAATATATTAGGTACTTGTAGTACAGTCGCGGTGTTAAAATGAATCAAAAATGATATTTCATTCAATAAAAGATCTTCGTCTGCTCGTTATCTACAATTTACCGTGTACCACCACTCCCATCCCGAGTCCCTCTTTGTCCTATCCCGTGTTCTGTCTATTTACACGTTAGTAGAAAATGCTCATCAGGTTGAAAAACTTTTGCTAAGGCCCCATTTCCATTTATTTTGTAGAGTAGCTGGTCTCTTGGAGTTCTACATCAGATGTTCCATAATCTTCAATTTTTTATACGTCAGCACAAAATGCTGATCAGGTTGAACGACTTTTGCTAAGGCGCCATTTCCATATAGGTATGTAATAGTGTTGTAGCTGGTTTTTTGGAATTCTTTATCAGATGAGCCTGATCTTCGATTTTTATACGTCAACAGAAAATGCTCGTCGGATTGAGAAACTTAACTAAACTTGATAAATTTCCATATTTTTTATAGTTTAGCTGTTGTGTTAAGGTTCTTCGTTAGGTGTTCCAGTTTTCAAAACCAATTATAGCATATATGTTGCCCAGGCTTAATAGATATACAACAAAAAAGTTTCATTTAAATCCGTCCAGTAGTTTTTGCGTGAAACAGACAGATAGACAAAAAATTCCAGAAATTTTTTTTTGCTTTCTATTATTCTTTTTAAGTATCCTATGGATAGGGATCCATTTCAGTTAAAAATACTAAATGTACAGACAAAATATTTTTACTGTTTTATTATATGTATAGATACGGGAACATACGATGACAAACTTGATTGCATTAAAGTAAACCATACATATTCTGCCATGTAGGCGTGTAAATATAGCTATATTTAACATAATAATAATATTTGTTAACATAAAAAAGATTGATTCAATTATGGATTTAAGTTAAGTTGATTATAATTATATCAATAAATGATAATTAAATACAATTTAGTCAATATCATTAAAATTATAAAAAAATATTTGTAATATTAGTAAAAAGAGTGGAACAGAAATAGCTAGAAAAAATATCTCCTACTGGCTAAATACTCTATGGAGGGTGCAGATGTAAAGGACTCAGGAATCTTCCCAGCGTCCACAATACAGATATCTCTGTATTATCGGTATTGCCAATTAAAGATGAAATACTGGTGCTCTCTCTGCAACTAATTGGATTGAAGTATCAGTGTTGTACGTCTTTTTGGTCGAGAATTACCGTTGCCGTGCCCGCGTTCGTTTGCGATTTGAGTGCAATTGGAATTCTCGGTTGCAATGCAAACAATCAATTGTTTGTAATAGAAAGCAAATTTTTTAAAGTGCTCTTCTGAATACTTTTATCTGAATACAATTGAAAGAGGGAATTGTTCCCTATTTATTGTACGTCTCCTTTTTCTTTCGTATTTGTACATATGTAATTAGGGATGCGTCGATTGACATCACTCTTTAAATAGGAGTAGCACCACTTTTTGAAATAGGTATTTGAAATTACCCGCCTAGCCCGCTCTCGAAGTAAAGGGGGTTTGGTATTTGTTTAGTTAGGCTTTTTATAATTAATCTATACATATAATAAAATAGTAAAAATATTTTGTCTGTACATTTAGTATTTTTGACTGAAATGGATAGAGGGACACTTAAAATGAATAATAGAAAGCAAAAAATTTTTTTGGAATTTCTTGTCTGTCTGTATGTATGATCACGCTAATCTCCGAAAGTACTGAACCGATTTGAATGAAACTTTTTTTGTTGTATAGCTATTAAGCCTGGGCAACATTTAGGCTATAATTTATTTTGACAACTGGTACACCTGATGAAGAACCTTAACAGAACAGCTAAACTATAAGAATTATGGAAATGGTTCCTTAACAAAAGTCGTTCAACCTGATGAGCATTTTCTGATGACGTATAAAAATTGAAGATCTGGAACATCTGATGAAGAACTGCAAGAGACCAGCTACATCATAACATATATGGAAATGGCGCCTTATTAAAAGTCGTTCAACCTGATGAGCATTTTCTGCTGACGTATAAAAATTGAAGATCTGGAACATTTGATGAAAAGCTCCAAGAGAGATTTTTCATCTAAGCGAAACTCACGCGGGCGAAGCCGCGGGCGACAGCTAGTATATTTATATAGATCTTTATATACTTGGCACCGACTTCTATTCAAGCAGTAGGAAGCTTTTATTTCTCGATTCTGAGTGTAGCATTGAAGTCGGTACAATTTTGTAAAAAAAAATAAAAAGGAATAAGGCATCTTCGTAATTTTTTATTAAATAGATGAAAGTACTTATAAAAAATATTGAAAATGTCTCGTCGCCGCCGGTACCTGCCGTTTCGCAGACAACAATACCTCTCAAACTATTTTTATTCGCGACTTTTATTATTGACTTCAAGAAATCTGTTGACGTTTTTCAAATCACTGAGCAGCGTCTAATATTTCAATTCTATTCATAAGAATTCAATAAATACTTTTTACTGTCTGCTCTAGTTAGAACTTGTTAAAAGTTCTAGCTAAAAACCAGTGTATTTCTATTATAGAAACATATTTGGGAATTACTGAGATGTTAACAACTTGTTTTGCTCTAGCAGCCTCTAGATTATTAGCTGCGCCCCGGGGTTTTTCTCCTTAGACATTTTAAAATTTATAGTTATTAAATTCTTGTGCACAAATAACATCGAGCCATGATATGGCAATTTGTAATTATCCTTACCTCGTGCCATTATCTGGGTCCGGCAGTGGTTCGGCATCAAACTAATTGTGGACGGCGGCCTACGCTGAATGAAGGACATACATACATATTATCACGCCTTTTTCCCGTGGGGGTAGCCAGAGACTGGCGATTTCCACTTGCTACGATCCTTACAGATCCCTCTTGCTTTCTTCTTTTAGTCCTTTCCCTTAGGGCTCGTGCAGCGTGCCGGCGACTTCGCGCGACCTCGGTCGCACCGACTCGCGGCGACTTGATTGAACGTGTATAACTAAACGGCTGAGTGCAGCGTGCACGCGACTGGCGGCCAGTGGTCGCGCGACTTGCAGCGACCAGTCGTCACAGTCGCTTGCGATTGCACAGCGCAGTACTTTATTGATATCTATTTTATAATAATAATGGATGCAAAATGTTTAATAGATGCAGTTCGTAGTCGCCCGGCGCTTTGGAACCAAAAACATAGAAAATACCAAGATAGATATTTTGTTGCCAAATTATAATTGTATATACTATATGATATGCTTATTCACGAAGACAAACATTATGCCGTATGTTCAGTTTTAACACCAATAGTTAACTATTGTAAATTGCTATTGATCGGTCGTAAGTAATCGCTGGTCGCTAGTCGCCCGCACGCTGCACTGTTTTTAGTAGCTGAGAGTCGCCGCGAGTCGGTGCGACCGAGGTCGCGCGAAGTCGCCGGCACGCTGCACGAGCCCTTAATTGACTTTTACTGCACGGAAAGAGAAGCGGCTGGCACATTCTACGTTTCTTCTTTTTTACGTATTTTCTTTCTTTTTTACTAGAATAGTAAAACATATATACATACATATTATCACGCCTATTTCCCGTAGGGGTAGGCAGAGACTAGCGATTTCCACCTGCTACGATCCTTAGAGATCTCTCTTGCTTCCTCTACACTCATCACTCTCTTCATACATGCTCTCCGGTTATGTGTGCTCCTAATATCTCCCTTTTTAAGGAGGTCCGCAATCTGGTCGAAGTGCGTTCTTCTAGGTTGACCTTGAAAACATGTAGACAATACATTGTTATACTATTGTGTGCGATCTCGTCAACAAATAAATCGTTTTATCTATCGTAATGAAGCCTTCAAGTTACGATGTTAGGTCAAATAATTTATTCATAACGTACCGCTTGTAACGCATAGTTGGGGTTTTCAACTTCCAAACACAGAACTCCAAAGTTGAGTTAGAACTTGTACTTCTACTATCCTTCAATTATTGTTTATCTCCGTTTGGTATTAAGATAGTTTAACATGTCTTTTTAATTGGCAGCACCCCCAATCGTGTTTATCATATTTCTCAACAAACAGACAAAATTTCAAAAAAACCCTTACGCACAATCTGTTATTAATATAGGTAGGTTTTGATTGTGCCAATGTATTATTTGTTACTAGATTTTGCTCGCGGTTTCGCCCGCGTGAATTTCCCACGGAAAGTGCCACTCCAGAGGGGACATTAAAATGGATGATGATGAGGAGTTGCCAGGGGGAACTGGTTTGCTCGGTTCTGATTCGATTTTTTTATTACTTTTTTCCTGTTCTTAACCATTTTATTGTAGTTACTCGATCACAAACATATATTATATCTATTTCTCATATTTTATTTTTGACTGTACATAATCTATGTATGTATAAAGATATAAATAGCCCCTCTGGCATTTTAGGCGACCAAAACTCTTTCATGAGTTTCTTTCGGCATTTCTTCTCAGCAATGGTCGTTCCGAAATACTAGTAGTTTGTAGCTTTGAGACATAATTCACTATGATTATACATATAATTAGTTTTCGACTTGAAAACGTGCCTTCTTTGAAGGCCAAGTTTCTTGATCAGATTTTTGATTTTTTCCATTCTGAGGATAAAAATTAACTAATTGGAAGAAACATGAATCTTCAAGCATTTATACAAATGTAGTGTTAAAAAAACTTAATTAAGAATGTTTACCAGCTAGGGGTATGCAAATTTGCAAGACTGCTTCAGCCGATAGTGTGAAGTTCACAAACATCACACCTTACGTGCTCAAGACATGGTCGATTAGCTTATTTCCATCGCGTTTGAGGTATGCTACAGACTGGCTGAATCCACGACACGACACGAGATCAAATAGACACAATTTCAATATTAGGAATGTCTTCTGTGGAAAAATGCTCAAAAAGGGAAATAAAAAAAAATACTTCAGAAATAATAAATAAAATCTATCCAAAATCATGATTATCAAAATCAACCCACTGCTGCTAGGTATAAGGCTCACTTTCTTCGCGCCATTTCTTATGAATCTGTGCCAGTCTCATCCATCGTTTTCCCGCTATCCAAACAATGTCATCTGACCAGCGAGTTGGTCTTGGTGGTTTACTGCCCCTTATCCAAAATATTATACTGCAATATGATACTTTAATCCAGACTCATACATTTTCTACTGCGAAATTCTAAACTACCTCAATATTGTCAGAATTCTGGCCACATAAGTATCGATTTTTTACATAATTCATAGCGAGCCGTATGTCAATGTCAGTACGTTTGGTACGTAAATTGCAGGTTACAAGCAATTAATTTCAAAGTTCGTCGAAGGTCTTAGTTCAGCATAGAACATAAAATTGTAACAATAATTGGTGCAAGAAGGCTGCCTTTCGAAGTGCATGGAAGACTGCATTTTTGTGACTTTGCTGGCATTATTAATCCGTAAGGCAATCGAGGGAAATTGGCTACTATTGACCCTAAAAAAATTGTGACACTCTCATTATATGTGTAGATAGGACTTAGCGCAGTAAATAGAGCGAACCTTCCCTAGGGGTTAATTACGTGCGGTCCAGTAACTCAATTTTTTTTATATTATTGTTTAGGATGGTTGTAAGTATTTAAAATAAATATGGCACAATTGAATAGCTTTTGCACTCGCCGCCAAATTGGAAAAATAAAAAAAAAATCACCACTTTGTTCGGTTTTTCGCTTATATTTTCTTTTAAGTGCATTTTTGCTAGAAAGTGTTCTACACAATATTGTAGAAAATTAAATTTGCCGTTATTTACATTTTATATTTTGTTTGTAGGACAGACAGTTTCCGAGAAAAAAAAATCCTTTGCCTTAAAAAAAACCTCATTTTTCAAACATTCGACAATCTTTTTTAATTTAGAACGATGTAATCCAGTCATGACCTATTCTAGGAGAAAAAGTAGCAGAACAAACATCGTAGGGAATTTAATTACCTGCAAAACGCAATTGCATATTTCTTAACCAACCCTGCAAGGTGGAGAGTAAAACTAAATAATAAAACAACGGAAATTGTATTTTGCTATAATATTTTACTTTTTACTAACTGAACCTCTCTCCCATGGAAATATCGGGATATAAAGTACCTTATGTGCTAGTCCTGATATTTTTCTACTAGTATACCAAATTTAATCGAAATCCGTCTAGTAGATTTTGTGTGATTAAGCAACAAATATTACATCCAAACTTTCCCATTTATAGTGTGATTCATTGCAGGTGAGTAACCGATACCTGATCGGGACACTGTAAAAGTGTCTGTGGACATTATCAAGTACAGATATTAGATAATATTTGCTTCATCAGCAATAAAGATTGGGAAAGAAACCCGATTTTAAAATGAAAAAGTTTGGATGTGATATTTCTTGCTCAATCTTAAAAAATCTACTGGACGGATTTCGATAAAATTTGTATGCTAGTAGAAAAATATCAGGGCTAGCACATAAGATACTTTTTATCCCAATATTCCTATGGGAGTAAAGCCCCCGGGTGCAACTAGTAGGCAATAAAATATGATACTAAAAACGTAATATTTTAACTTTTACTTTTACTCCCTACTCCGTAGGGTTGGTTAAAAAAAATTACATGTGTTTTGTAGGTAATTAAATTTCCTTCAAATTTTATTCCAATATATATTTTCCTAGAGTAGGCCATAAATGAATTACAGCGCTCTGAAGTAAAAAGTTTCACAAATTTCCAAATGCGATCAAAAATGCGATTTTTTTAAAGTGCACATCTCCATAACTATTAGTCCTAGAAACAAAATATAAAATGTACATTATAGGAAATTTATTTTTACAACATTGTGTAGAACTCTAATGTAGCTAAAATGCATCTAAACGAAGGTAAGAGCGCAAATCTGAATAAAGTGGATTTTTTTTGTTTTTCCAACATATGGCGGGCGTGGAAGGGGGAGAAATTGTGCCTCTTGCATTTTAAACACTTACTAACCATCCTAAATAACATATCAAAAATTCAGAACTATTGAACCATTTGTAAGTAAACCCTACCCTTAGCTCTATTTTGGTCTTTATTCAATGAACTATGGACGGATTTGTATTAAATTTGGTATACTAGTAGAAAAATACCAGAAATAGTACATAGGTTACTTTATATCCTGAAATTCCCACGGGAGCGAAGACCCGAGGCGCAGTTAGCAGAAAATAAAATATTATAACAAAAAAAGCAATATTACGTAGTTTTAACATTGAGTTTTACTCCCCATTCTGTAGGGTTGGTTAAGAAAAATGCAAATGCGTTTTGTAGGTAATTAAATTTCCTACAAATTTTGTTCCAATACTTATTCTCCTAAAATATGCCATAACTAGATTATAGCGTTCTGAAGTGAAAAGTTTGACAAATTTCAGAAAAAGAAGATTTTTTTAAATTTTTTTATGAGCACACATCTCGGTATCTATCAGTCTTAGATACAAAATGTAAAATGTAAATAATAGGAAATTTAATTATCTACAAGATTTTGTAGAACACTTTCCTAGCAAAAATGCATCTAAAAGAAAATATGAGCCTAAATCTGAAGAAAGTTTTTTTTTTTTTTAGTTTTTTTAAGATTACTACGGTCGCGGAAACTTGGCAATTGTGCCCTTTTTATTTTGAATACTCACAATAATCCTACACAACATTTCACAAAATTCACAATTACTTGACCGTTTGTAATTTGATTCTCGTCTATTTACTGCGCTAGACTGATAAATATTAAAATACTTGCAATTTCGAATGTGTTCGCATATTCAGCAAATTCAGCTTAGGAAGTATCAAACTTAGGAACATTCAACGCGCAATTGAAAACCTTTTTACAACACCATCACTTTTTGTTGAAAAGTATTAATAAGAAAACTACCATTTTATCGGAGTTAGTAGTTTTAAAATCTTCAACGAACGCTAATAACTTTATACCAGCTTCATCAGTCTGAAGTTCGCGAGATTAGCTCAGAGATGCAATTACTTGCAACAAACTTCACGCGCTTGGAAAATTAAACGATCTTTATTTTTATTTTATTTTTTTGTTTTTCTGAACAACCTGTTGTGTTAACGTCACTATTTTTTATCGAGTTATAGCGAGGTAAAACTAGAGATGGGTAACTACCCGGGGTAAAACCCGAGATTGGGTTAAAACCCAGTAATCATCCATTTCAGTCCATACATCGAAATGGGTGATAACTGGGTTTTAACCCAGTCTCGGGTGTTACCCGGGTAGTTACCTGTTTATAGGTAAAAATAACCGTGCATGGTAGTGTTTGACTTTGAAGTTTACGCCAAAGTAAACATTATTAAAAGGAGAGCATGCTATCTCATAAAGGATCCTCATCCTACTGTGCATAAAATGAAAATAAATTATATTTTTTTATCTAAGTCACATCATCATCGTCAGCTTTCCATGACCCACTAATAATAATAATAATATGTATTTTATTTCTCATCCACAATCTAAAACCACTGCTGGGTATAAGACTCATTTTGTCTACGCCAATCTTCTCTATCCTAAGCCATTGCAATCCAGTTCTTGCCAGCAACATTCTTTACGTCGTCGACCCATCTTGCTGCCGTGTGTCCTACGCTTCTTCTCCCATTAAAGAAACACACTCAACACACACACAATCACACACTCATAACACAGAATCACACTCTCAACTCTCAAGTTAACACTCAGATTTCTACAGATATAGATACCAATATTGTATTTATTTATATATTTATACTAATATAACTTATCTACATAACTATTCAATGCCGTCCTTTTGAATTCATATTTTTTTGTAAATGGCCATATTTTTTTATTACTGTCATTATTTTGTCCACAAATCCACCATAATTATTGAATCAACCGTATATTTGAAATATTTCCATGTTTATTCTGTTGGCATGTAAAATTACAGTGCACATTGTTGTTTTTTTCTGTAAAATATAGCCGATGCTCGGGCTGCATTAGGAGATGGATCAATACATAATTCAGAGGAATACCTCGAACTACCAGTAAATACCTTCAAATGTATAGTTTACAACCGTTAAACTTATTATGTCGGACTATATACGTATCTTGGAATTGTCGTGATAAGTAAAAAGAAATTGTAATAGGAACATTCACGACACGACATTCTAACTCGTGTATTTAAGGTACCCGTCACGGTACGCCTGGCAGATGTAAAACATCTGGAGGCCGATCTTGGAGGATTTCTGGGGGAGCACAAGGACCGTGGCGGACTATGCATGTTGGGGGGGGGGAGGGTGTACAACAAATCGAGATCGTTCCTGATGCGGCCGGTTTCCATGTTTTGAAAAGTACTTTGTGCCGTGCATACCTAAACCCGGCGCCGGCCGCCACCAAAGGCCGTACCAAAGGATTTGGCACAAAGTACTAAAAATAGTGACAAAACATGGAAACCGGCCACATAACTACTGTTTGGATATAGATTGTTAAGCCGGGTCTATTATTTTGTACTGAGTCTGGTCTAACTACTGTCACAAGTCACTCTCATGTCATGATTGTACTGTCATCAGCAAATACGCTCTTGAGTAGCATCTTGAGTGCTGATATTTGTTTATTAATACGTCTTCACTCGGCTGATACGCGGAACTCAAGCGAGAACTCAAGTAAGATTTATAAATTAGCACCGCGACTCAAGTGCGCTTTCAAGATCGATCTAAGACTTGAGTGTCATTTATTAATACGGGCCTAAGTCGTTTGGCCCGTTCGGGCGAACAAATGGCGGGCGAAACGACCTATAACTCTGATTATGCACAGAGAATAACAGCATACCTAGGCAGTTGATAACATTTCGATGTGCAATTCTAGCTTTCCTGCAATCTATTGCAGTGATTTCCTGAAAAGAGACGGAAGTATCGAACAGGAAGCCAGGGAATCGCGCGCAATTCGATTTGACCATCCCGCGATGATAGAATCAGATTTTCATATCCGACTCATGGAGTTATCACGAATAGGAAGAATCCCGATTGCGTTATATTAACGACTGTGTAGAAAAAAATGACTGTGTAGTCATTTAATTGTAAAACATATGTTGTAAAGTGACGTCTTTGGAGAAAATGCAGCAGTGGAGTTTGTTGCGCTGCCTCTTCTCCACTTGCGCTTTGGAGGCGGTGGTAACCTTAACTTTAAGTAATTTTATGACGTCAACTAACTAAAAAACATAAATGACGATTTAAAAAAACAATTGACTTTGACTTTAAATCACGAATAGCAGATGTGCTGAATCCATATTATATGGGAATCACGAATTTGAAGAATCGCATTTGTGTAGTCGATCGCATAATTCAGTCTTTTAGCTTTCTGATTCGTCTACGTAGGCACAGAATTAATATAAGTACTACGTAGGTAAATCGCGTTTTTTATTTCAATTTTTTTGAAATGTTATTGTATCAGAAATTAAATGAAAAAAACTATGAGAGATCTTCATAGAGCCTATAGAAGCCAAAACCATGTTTTTTAAATTTTTGTCTGTCTTTCTGTCTGTATGTTTGTAGGCGCATTATGCAAAAACTACTGGACCAATATGATGCGGTTTTTACTGTTGTATTATTAAAGATCTAACTTAAAATCTGGCATAGGTTTAACCTTGACATGCCACTTATTAGAACCTGAGATATAAACAATAGTAAGTTGCGCGCGGACGAAGTCACGGGCACAAGCTAGTTATATACATATTGCAGTATATTTTCCAGGTGAGTGAATGGTTCAAGAGTTAGAGTGCATTCAAAAAACACATTGAATTTAATACCACTAAACTAATTTTGCTCTCGGTCAATAAAGTCGAAGAGATTTTTCTTTGTTGGGACGCACTAATCCGGCAGTTCAAGACTAATGGACTGAGAGGAAAATCTCTTCGTTTAGTATGAAAGCTAGTTTCAAAAGGAATATGGAATATCTAAATAGGTATCATGCAAAAAACTACAAAACCAGAGTGAATAGGCTGCTTCTCGGTAAGCTCTCTACACGGTAGACCCTCATCTCTACCCTCGGGCAACATTCTGGATTTTTTATGCCTATTTTGTAAAAAAATAGGCATAAAAAATCCTTATTTAATAAATAGTAAGCCAGGCAATATTTTGTAATTAACCCAAACTTTACTACGATAATGGTAATAAACTTCAACTAGTATTTAAATTTTCCAAAGCAAAACGTGTACATTTTTTTTCTATCCTGTTATCTCGAACCAAGGTATTCTTTTTCACTTAGTGTAAAGTTCAGCCACCTTGGCTCTGTTACTAGTACGATCTAAATTCTGAACTTCCAGTTAACTGGCCGGTAACTTCCCCATAAGTCAATATATGTTAGGTAATGTAATTCCGCGGACTAACGTCGCTCGGCGAGTCACTTAGTGTTCAGCTGGCCTGGCCAATTAATCTAGCTTCAAATAGCCGATGAATAGGCCACTATTGGCCCATTTGTCTCAGTGACTGCGAATAGGCCACAGGATGGCTAGTCGACAGTAACAGACGGAATACCTACCACAAAGACTGTGCGTGAATTTGTAATAATGTTACCACATTTTTGTAAACGTACGAACATGTTTTAATTCTACTACCAAACTAAAACTACTTACATTATTAACTACCTATTAAAATTAATTTAATCAAATATACCACCCTGCACAGTTTGTTTAAAGGTACCCATGACGCTGGCTGAGTTTCCTCTCTGGATAGCTAGGGATATCCTTTGTTTCACAATTGTTTGGTTTATACAGATAAAAAAAAATATGTTTTTTTTATTGAAATACTAGCTTTCGCCCGCGACTTTGCCCGCGTGAATTTCCCACGGGAACCGTGCGTTTTCCCGGGATGAAAGGTTTCCTATGTCCTTCTCCGTACTTCTATGTGTATGCAAAATTTCAGAAAGATTGGTTCAGTAGATACTCACTTTCACTTTTATAATATTAGTTAGGACTAGCGCGAAACCGGGACTTTGTTCCCGTGGATATTTCAGGAAATCCTCTTTGAGTACTCCCTAAGGAACCTACATGCCAAATTTCAGCTTCCTACGCCCAGTAATTTTGGCTGTGCGTTGTCTGTCAGTCACTCAGTCAATATCGGAAGAATTTTATATTTTAGCATAACACTTTTTTTTGTAAAATTAAATTACAGATACTTCGTACAACAAAAAGTAACTGGAAATTACAACCTGCGTTAGAGTAAACATGCATTATTTTCTTATCGAATGTGTTATTACTGACACTGGTGTCAGATTTTTATTCAACATGACATGACATGACTTTTACGACTACTGCCATCTAGTGGCAGTAGCCGTATACACACTAGTAAACTAAATAGTCAGCCAATGTGCAGGTTTCCTCACGAAGTTTTCCTTCACCGGAAGCAGTTGGTGATCTATTAGAAAACGATGAGTCAGATTGGTCTACAAACTCATGTGACACAGGTAGGATTTTAACTCGGGTTCTACCCGACCTCAGGCGGGTGTCATTACCACTTGGCCACCACCGCTTCAAACATGCATTGATATACGATCGGTAATGAGTAGTCATTGTGGACGAAAAGCAATCAAATTGAAAAACTCAGATAGGTTTTTCGATAAAGTAGCCGTATCAAATACAATGTTTGTAGGTGTAGTTCCATACTAGAATATGAAGGCATAACGCTATTTGCCCAATATACATAAAACATACGTATTTTTTTCTGTTTGTAAAACGGATATTAACTTCTCGGCAGTCCATTATCTAAGATATGATAACAGGCGTTTCTCCCCCCTCCTCCTTCTGTTGCCCCCCCCCCTCCCTCCCCTCCACCGCGAAGATGGATAATAAATGCTAGCATAAAGAAATTAAAATGATTCAGACAGACCACACCGTTAAGAAATTGCAAAAGAAATTAAGTCTGTGTAGTTACTTTTTTTATTCTACAAAGCACGCTTTGTATATGTTTTGCGAATTGTTATATTGAATTACACTCCCTCCCTATTATTTTTTTCTATATTGAATTTAATACTCATCATAAATTCATAGTTAGGTACATCAATAAAATTATTTTGTTTTGGAGTCGTCCAGTGAATTTGACGTACACTCCCCCTCCCCTCGGTGAGAGCCCGACCCCCACCGCCAAAAATCAGGCGAGATTATTAAAAATCATTATTTTTTATTTATTAATAAATAGTTTATATTTTTCTGTATATTTTTAAGTAATATTTACGTAATATCATAGAGTTTTTTATTCTGTTGGAGGGTAATATTTGCCGAGTCAACGCTCCCCCCTCCCAGTGTGTGTATGCCTCAGGCAATTAATAGATTACGCTATAGCATCATTTCATTTTGTGAACATCTTATCTATAAATCAAGAAAAATTAAAAAGTAGGGGTCGTGTCGTATATAGGTCAAATAATGGCAGAAAAGAGGCATACATGGACATTACTTCACTGACAAGAACGAAGTTCTTAAATTAATTTATTGATAAAAATTATGGAAAACCATTTGTACATTAATTTCGGCTAAAGTTAGCTAAATTAATATACCGTAAACGAAATACATTTGGATGATTACATTAAATTTTAATTACCGCTACGTTTCCACCGAAAACAACATTTAAACGCAACTAAACATAAAATAATTATGTAACAAGATTGGAAATAATTCAGACTAGTCCGTATTCCGTAATAGAAATAAATTTGCCACGAGACCCGAAGTGGTCCCTGTAAAACGGATATCTAATGCCGACCCTACACGGTGGCCGAATGCATTTGCTAAATTGTATTCGCGAATCCTGTCACGCCGACAGGATTATCCGGCTAAAATGTTGTACCGTTTGGGCATTACTATCAGCGTAATATGTGTCAATCCACAGGAAAAGGTACCTTAATAAGGTACCTATTCCTGTGGATTGACTTAAGCGCCAACGACCATAATATGGTCGTTGGCGCTTAAGTCGTTCAGGTGTTTTACTTAGCTTATAATAAGCACATTGTCGCAAGTGCCAACTATCATAAGGTACCTTTTTCCCGTGGATTGACACATGGCATATAATTTTCTGTTCTGACAATAAATAAACATTATTAATGCGAGCTGGCTATTTCTAATAAATGATAATTTTTGTTGTTAGTGTTACTGTAGTCAAGCAAAATATTTAAGACGTTATCATAAGTAGATTCAAAATAAATAAACTCATTTTAACAGATTACGATTAGATAACCTATAAATTACTATAGGTCGTCCCGGAAACGGGCCTCATTATTTTTGACCGAGCGAGCGAAGCGAGCGAGGGCTATAATTCAAGTTGGAGCGAAAAACACATTGTTTGTATGTATGTATGTATGTATGTATGTTTGTTCCGCGAAAACTCTCGAACCGTTGTTCCGATTTTGATGAAAGTTGGAATATATGTAGGGATGGTTAATAGAATTTTCAAGTTCGTTGGGCATCAAAATCGGTCCAGCCGTTTTTGAGATATTTCATTTTTTGTGAAAATAAATATTGTATTTTAATAGTCGCGAGGTCTACGTTCGCAGCGAACGACTAGTTTAAATGAATTGGACCACGGAACTCTCAAAAGGTGCTGTAGTCCAACTATTTTTGACCGAGCGAGCGAAGCGAGCGAGGGCTATAATTCAAGTTGGAGCGAAAAACACATTGTTTGTATGTATGTATGTATGTATGTTTGTTCCGCGATAACTCTCGAACCGTTGTTCCGATTTTGATCAAAGTTGGAATATATGTAGGGATGGTTAATAGAATTTTCAAGTTCGTTGGGCATCAAAATCGGTCCAGCCGTTTTTGAGATATTTAATTTTTTGTGAAAATAAATATTGTATTAATAGTCGCGAGGTCTACGTTCGCAGCGAACGACTAGTTAAAGTGAGACAACTGCCCCATGGTCCAACTAGTTGGACAGAGCAGTTGGACCACTGCCCCGGAATGGGTTTCAAACGTTAAATCTATGTCCCGTTTCAAACGTCTAATTACTTAAGTACTAAAACTTGTCTGATCTACGTGTCATTTCCGTTTCATTAGATCCGAAATTCTAAATTTAAGTCTGCAAAAGGGTTAAACGAGCTGTTCCCTCCAGCCAGCGCGTTAGAAAATTTGTGAAATTTCGAGCTAAAAAGGATTTCCTTCTAATAGGAGAGATTTTTCGGTCTAATACATGTATAATTACTGCGTCCGGTGAAGAGAAGCAGATAATCCGATAGAAGTGTTTATCCCGAAGTACGGACTGGGTTTCCAGCCAGTAAAGTAATTATTAAAGAGCTGCAGTGTTCGCTGCAAGTTGCATTAACGGCATAAAGTATGAGCCTAAAGATCCTATTACCGGCCCGGAGCCGATCAAATCAGAAAATATCGAGAGGTAGGCGATTTTCTCTGGATATATATTCTTTATTTAAATAAAATTTTAGTACAGTATAGTTGGTACAGAAGTATATTACTTTATGGCTAATCTTTGCCACTTAAATCAATGTTGCCAGCATTTTGGGGACGTTGCTGCCTTCTGGGCCTTATGAGGCTCTACACATTTTGTAGTATTCTTTTTTTATTAAGTACCTATTTAGTTTATTTTCAAATTTGTTCATTAAATAAATGTCAAGAGCTATATAGAATAAATAAAAACACACGATATGTATTCATTTGTTTAGTTCTTCAATGTGTCCTGCGTAAATTATGTTTTGTTTGATTTAAAAAAATTGAAATTATATGCATTATAAATGTAGTATTTCATAATATATTTTTATTTTTTATAAAGTACTTGATGATACAAGCGTGCTATGTTGGTCATTACGAAACAAGGTGATTATAAAGCCGTAATGCACACATGTTTATATTTACTACAACGTTTTTCTTGCTGAATTATTGAAGTCAACATTTTTGCCACTTGATGTCAACATTTTTGCCAACTAAGCGGATAATCCGATACATCGTTTAAAGTCAAAGTCGGAAAAATCAACATTTTTATTTTTTTTAAATAAAGAAAGAATTTCAAATTCTGCTTCCCATTAATCTGATAGATAAATCGGATACCGAACGGCGCGATGCGGTGGCTCGGTAATGAAGTGGCGAGCGGGTTGCAGACGAGTCTAACCAAATAAACGAGCTTAATACAACTAACTATTCATTAAAGTTTTCAGCTTTTCAACATTTAGTGGTAGAATTTATTAGTAGTTTACTTTAGCTGTCACAAAGATATCACTTTAATGGTTAAAATAATAATAATAATAAAAACAATACAAATAAATAAATGAATAATAATAATAAAATATGCTATTTTTAATAAGGTACGCCTATTTTCCTGTCGCACACTTACATATACAGCAATAAGGCAAATTCGAATTAAAAAAAACTTTTTTTTTATTATACTTTCGATTTAAAAATTTGGTTGAACCGCTAAAAATATAAAATTTAAATCTCTCTCCTCTAAAAGCAATATTCTAACTAATACTGATAATACAAGCGTGCTATGTTGGTCATTACGAAACAAGGTGATTATAAAGCCGTAATGCACACATGTTTATATTTACTACATGCCTACCAAATTTCATCAAAATGATACTATACTGATTAATAGGTGATTCTACGTATGGATTGGATTTTTCACAATAACAAGGCAAATTGAATTAAACAGACCATATACTGTATGGGTCGCTGTATTAAAAAAAACTACAAAAAGGCTTTTTTACGTCCAACGGAAAATTCACCGGTATTTTTTATTTAATCCCAACTCGCTACGAATAGGAAAAATTTGTTGATTTGTTCATCATGAAATTTTTCATGGACTACAAAAAGCTAGTTTTTTTTTTAATTTACTATATGTTGTGTATGTGTTACATATTGAAAACATCATAAGTTGAACTAGTGCTGTGATTTGGATCAACGTCAGCAGAACGGAAAAATTAAAATTATGTTTCAATATTAAATAACTACAAATAAGAGCCACGTTGTATAGTTTAATATAGTTGAACTGTTCATTATACATGTTCAAGGAAAAAAGTTTTTAGCCATACAACATGGCAATGCTGCCAGCTTCCTGGGCTCGCTTCCGCGGGGCAAAAAAAAAACAAAATTATTTATTCATTAATTATGTATTAAATATTACCTGCGGGATATTTTATACTTATAATTTTAATTTATTAGAAGTTATTTTTGACCGAGCGAGCGAAGCGAGCGAAGGTCTCTAAATCGAGTTGGGGGCGAAACACATTGTTTGTATGTATGTATGTATGTATGTATGTATGTATGTTTGTACCGCGATAACTGCCCAACCGATGGTCCGATTTTGATGAAATTTGGTAGGCATGTAGGAAATATCAATAGAATTTTTAAGTTCGTTGGGCATCAAAATCGGTTCAGAAGTTTTTGAAATATTAATAAAAATATCCGCGATTACGTAGCAAACGAAACCATAGCGTGTTCTAACTTTGGATAGCGCCATCTACATTTTACTTAGGGAACTGAATTAGTTAGAAAAGTCGAAATCAGATCTAAGCAGCGGTTGTAGACTTGTAGATGATTTGTAAGGTACACCCTCATATTACAAATTATTATTTAAAAAACATTCATTTTATAAACAACGCATATAAAACTATACATTTGAAAATCATATGCTTTGACAAACTCATCCATTTAAAAATGTAATCATTTTACGAACTAATTACTAGACAAATATTGTTATTTTTCAAATCATCATTTTAACAAATTATTTAACTAAATTTTCAATTGGTAAAACAACGTTAGACAAAATATCTTATGGCAAATACATCGTTTGATAAATATTATTTACCAAAACTAATAGATATGAAGTTTCAAGTTCAAACTTACTGATCCCAAGATTTTCATTGTAGGGTTAGGTACAGAAGTCATTACTCGTCTTTTATTTGTAAATTAACTCACAAATCGTATTGTGACATGATATCAACATGCTAATACCTTTTATTGTGTCACACCGGGTGGGGGACCTGGTAACCTGCAACACAGGATCTTTGATACCAAGCGCGGGCACCAGATCTTCACAACGATACTGTCCTTTATGGTATTAAATTTAATTAATGTTTATCACATACCTATGTAATGTAGTCCAAGGCCATTTGTTGTGGAGTAAATAAACTATTTTTATTTTTTTTATAAAAAAAAAGAAAGTTTGTCTCCAAACGATCTGAGCTGTAAGTTGGTTATTTTTTTATGACACCCGGAAAGACTTGAGGACAGAAAATAAGTTGGGTTCAGGTTATTTTTTTTATGACCACCTGGAAGGACTTGAGGGCAGATTATAAGTTGGGTTCGGGTTATTTTTTTTTACCACCTTTGGAAAAGACTTTGAGGGCGGAAAAGAAGTTAGATCCAGGTTATTTTTTTATTTGGAAAAGAAACCACCTTTTGAAAAGACTTTGAGGGTGAAGAAGAAGTTAGGTTTAGGTTATTTTTAATGACCACCCGAAAAGACTTTGAGGGCGGAAAAGAAGTTAGGTTCAGGTTTTTTTTTATGACCACCTGGAAAGACTTTGAGGGCGTAAAAGAAGTTAGGTTCAAGTTATTTTTTTTTATGACCACCCAGAAAGACTGAGGGCGGAAAAGAAGTTAGGTTCAGGTTTTTTTTTATAACCACCCGGAAACACTTTGAGAGCGGAGAAGAAGTTAGGTGTAGGTTATTTTTTTTTATGACCACCCGGAAAGACTTTGAGGGTTGAAAAAACGTTCTAATTCATATTGTTGTTTGTTTGTTTGGTTTGGTCGTTCGTCTCGTTAGTCGTTTGGTAAAAATAATTTATATGTATAATTTACATAAAAGAAAATACAAGTCGTGTTACAGTGAAATAATAATTTCAGCTTCGTATGCCCAGTCGTTTTCGGCTGTGCATTGTCTGTAAGTCAGTCAGCTCAGTCAGTCACTCCCTAACGCAAGATTTTATATATTTGGATGATTGATTGATACTATTTTAGCGCCTGGGCTTTTAAGAGGTCTTCTAATTTTTTTTATATTGTAAATTATACTATTTCTTTAACTGTGATTTTAAACTGCTCATCAGCACTCTTCAATCATACATACATACATACATACATACGTACGAGTAAATCAATAAAAACGCGAGTACTAATCGCGAGGTCTAAGTTCGCGGCGAACTACTAGTTTAGTTAGTATTAGTTCACTTTTCAGTTTAAGCTTCTTTTTTCCTATTATTTACTTGTAACTAAAATGTCTAAATAAAAGGAAAAATTTGAATACATTTTTTGTGACTTCAAAACAGATATTAACTTCTCAACCGTCCATTACCTCGGAGAGGATAAGAGGCGTCGTAGTAACCCCACTTCCCCCTCTCTATGCTGGATAATAAATGCTTTGCTCCGCTAAAAATAGATATACTGGGAAATTACCAAATGAAGGTAGAAACACGTAACTTGATGTTCCTGAAAATTTATTTGGTCTTGATCGCAATGATATTTTATGTTTAGAGATAAGAAAGAGCGGGGTCTCCTGGCTCAGGCATTTTTATGCTTAAGAGGAGGCTCCGTCATCTAGTTTATATGTAAAATCCACTAAAATATAGAGATCATGTTAATATCAAACCATATATATCTTAATAACAACTACAGTTAAGTTTTCAATAGTTTATTTCTATAATAAACACCAGTGAGTTAACACAATTTAATTTAAATAACAAACAACACATTTTATACTTAGCCATCACTTCCTTAAGGCAATCAGATAGACACATACATAATCTCCAATAGAATATTCTATACAATCACTAATATTACACTTTAAATTCAATGACAAACGTTTCAGAACGCAGACAACACACGAATGGGCGATTTATACCCGTTACTGTCCCAACTAACATTCGATAGGAGGGATCGCCCGCCATATTGGTGGGGTATATCCGCAATGGCGGCTATTCAAATAACAATTTTGCATCTTATTAAATTATTAAACAATATAAAATCAATTTCAATTACTATTCGTAAATTAATATTATTTAATTTTAATGCCTATACTTAACTAAAAGGATTAATTAATACTTAAATGAGTAAACTAATAGTTAAAAGTACATGTTTCCGGCGAGGCGACAACATCCGGCCGTCCTGCTTACGGATCCGTCCCGGATCACGTCATGGTCTGGTGCATTGCTGTGAACAAAATAAACAAACATTAGAATATTCGCCACTGTACACTACTGATTTTGCCACAAACGTCCTCATTTCTGCTATTCCATCGACGGCCAGCAGAATGAGGATACACCATATTATATCGAACTCTGGACATTCCTGATACTTGGACATACTTTTAACTATTCCATCGACGGCCAGTTACTCATAAAAATCAGGATTTATAGCTTCCCCTAGGCGATGCCTTTGGCCAACCCTAGTTGCATATCACTACAATCCTAACCTATCACAGATTTATTTTACAAGGATAAATGCTGTGACTTTGATTGTTTGTCCAAGCATCAAAAAGTATCCAAGTTCAAAGCAAATGCATCAGACAATTAAAATTAAGTTTAGCAAAATAAATAATTGACAGTTTTTTTTTTAGTATAATAAATTAAATGAATACCTGACAACATCCTAGGCTATGTTATTCTTCTGTGTCCCAGTTTTCTAGTCGTATCCACGGTTTCATATTTTCTGCCACCGTGGTACCCTCGTACTTCTTTATGGATCTCTCAGCGCATCGCATATCCTTCACCTTGTAGCGATCGTGACCTAAGACCTCTGTAACTTGAAAGGGGCCTTTAAATAATGGTAGTAGTTTCGTGCTCTGCCCATCATTTGATTGACTAGGTATCTTAACGACCACCAAATCATTAACATTATAGATTCGTGCAGGTTTACGTTTTGAGTCAAAAAACTGTTTTTGTTTGTCAGCATTATCTTGGATTCGAGCACTAACCTCATTTCTTAATGCCGTAATATCTATAGGTTGTTCTTCAATATCATTTGTACCCTTATCAGATTCCATTTGGAGACGGTATCCAAAGAAAACCTCACTAGGAACAGCCATTGTAGATTTGTTAATTGTACTGTTAATGCCTTGTTGGATGTGTGCAATGTGTGTATCCCATTTGTTGTTGTCGGTGTCAGCGCCCATGGTTCGTAAAGCGTCAAGGATAGTGCGGTTATAACGTTCTACCTGGCCATTTGCACGTGGAATTGCCGTCGCGATAACATGTCGCCTTATGTTATTATCCTCACAGAACTTAATAAATAAATTAGATGTAAATGAGCTACCCGCATCACAAATAATTCTTTTTGGGTTACCAAAAACTTTAAATATTTTCTCTAGTTCATTAATGGCAATTTTACTTTTAGTATTACGAACTGGAGATATAAATACGAATTTAGTAAAAGAATCAACTGTAACCAATAAATACATATTTTTAAGTGTCGTCTTTACAAATGGGCCTAGATGGTCTATATGTATAGTATGAAAGGGCCTAGCGTATTTAGGTATTGGGTACAATTGACCTTCTTTTCTTCCATGAACGGTTTTACAGTAAATACAATTAATACAATTTTTTATATACTTTGAAACTATCTTTTTCATTTTAGGAAACCAATATTGTGATTTTATTCTTTCAATACATTTATCCACAGCAAAATGGCCTAAATCGTCGTGATTAGCTCTAACTATTTGCCAAATACAGTTTTTTGGGACTAACCACCGTCTACCGTATTCGGTTTTACGATAAACCTTATTACCTACCAGTTCATAATCGTGAAATATTTTTTTATTGAGTTCGGCCTGACCTGACTCTAACACTTCTCTTATCATACAAATATTAGGGTCTTGCAACTGAACTGACATTAACCAATCAGCTTCTGTTATAACCAACACACTTTCATTACATATAGGAGCGGAATTGTCTACAATAGGGTTTCTGCTGAGGGCATCAACATGTTGCATTTGAGTACCTGGTTTATGTATAATTTCAAAAGAAAATTCCTGTGTCAAGAGTACCCATCTGCCTATCCTAGAGTTAACTTCCTGCTTGTTAATTGTATACTTCACGGCATTGCAATCCGTATAAATTTTGAATAAGGAACCCAAAAGATAATGACGAAATTTTTGAAGGCCCACCACTATGGCTAGAAACTCCAATTCAAAGGAGTGATAGCGTTTTTCTTCAATAGAGGTCTGACGACTATAGAAATGTACAGGTTGCTCCCCATTTTCAGTTTGTTGTACTAAAATGTAACCTACTCCATCACGACTAGCGTCGGTATACAAAACAGTGGGTAATTTAGGATCGAAAATCGTTAAGAGAGCGTTTTGTAATAACTCTTTTTTTAATTTACTGACTGCATCAATCTGTTTTTGGCCCCATTCCCATGGAGCATCCTTCTTTAAGAGCTCTGTCAATGGTTTTGCGATAATTGCACAATTTTTTATAAATTTACGGAAATAATTAATGAGGCCCAAGAATTGTCTAACCTGATGTACGTTTTTCGGTTCGGGGTATTCTTCGACAGCTTTTAACTTTTTTTTACCAGGGCGTACGCCATCTTTTGAAATATCATATCCAAGAAAATTGACAGAGCTCTGAAAGAAGTGGCACTTTGATAAATTAATTGTCAACCCATTGTTTTGTAAAATTTGTAACACTTCTTCCAGGATTTTAATATTTTCCTCAATTGAATCAGTAGCTATTAAAAGATCATCCATGTAACAAATAACTTTATCAAAGCGTAGCTTGCCAAGAACTTTGTTCATTAGTCTCTGAAATACCGATGGGGCATTACAAAGGCCGAAAGGCATCCTTTTAAATTCAAAATGCCCATCAGGAGTCACGAACGCAGTTTTGGCCACAGAATTTTTATTAACATTGATCTGATAATAGCCACTTTTTAAATCAAGTGAAGTAAAGCAGCTACGGCCTTTCAACCTATCTACTAGTTCATCTACAATAGGCATAGGGTATTTTTCTTTGACTGTTACTTTATTAAGGGCCCTATAGTCTACGCATAAACGTTTCTCGCCAGAAGGCTTGTTCACTAGCAAAACAGGGCTCGCATAAGCAGAATTACTTTCCTGAATGATATCATTTTTCAAAAGATCATCTATAATTTCACGTGTTGCAACTTTTTCAGATTCCGACATACGATATGGTCGATAACAAATAGGCTTATTACTAGTTAACTCGACATCTAACTCTACGCAAGAAGTTTGGCCTAAAGATTGTAAATCTTGTGCTATGACTAGAGGATATTTTTGAAATATTTTATTTAATAAAGAAACGTGTTCTAGAGAGTCTGAATGAAATAACGATGCTTCTATCAAAGCCACTTGATCATTATTTAAAGGTTGGAATAGCAAACTGTTTCCAATACGGGAGTACATAATATTTTTATCTTCAGTGAAATTTCTACCGATAAGAATAGGGCAGCCAGATAATTCATCAAAAATATACAGATTAATAATAAGTTCTGCTTCATCGACCTTAATACTGGTTTGTACGCCGTGAGTAACTTTAGAACTGGAATTAACTTTAAATCCTGTTAATAAAACTGGAGAATTTAAAGGAAAGAAATCAAGACCTAATTCATTCGCCAAATTGCTTGTTATCAACGAGCAACCACTACCCATATCAATGAAAGCCCGTTGTTTACATCTATTTAATTCAATGTCTTTAAAAAATTTGTCTTTGGAGGTAGTTTCTAAAATTAATTTGACCTCGCTATCCTTTTCAACTTTGGCTTTAACCTTCGATCGACACGCTGCTTCCAAATGGCCAAATCTGTTACATGAATTGCACGTCACATTTTTCTGATTACAGTTAAACTTTTTGTGACCAGGTTCACCACAACGAAAACAAGTGATATTTGTATTAGAACTCGTACTTGGTTGATTAGAAGACGTAACTGGATTTTGTGATCTTTCAGTTTTACTATCACTATTGCTGAAGGTAGACCGACAAAAATTTTTGTTTTGTATGTTACTCGTATAAGATTTCTGAAAAGGCTTTTGTTCCGATTCAGAGTGAATTTTCCCATGTAAAAAGGACGCTAAGTCATCACAATATCTAAAATTACCAGCTTCAGCCGCTGTACTAATATTTTTATCACCAATAGAACCTACGATTATTGATATAATGTCTTGGTCAGAAAAAGTTAATCTCATTTTATCAATTTTGCCTTTTTGTTGGAAATAGAATTCATATAAAGACTGGCCATCGGTAGGTTTTGTCTGCACTAAATCTTTTAATAAACTATACATATTGCGCTTAATTTGAAACGTATCTAAAAGAGTACTACGCCAATCCTTCCACTTCCAAGTAGTCCAACGAGTTTTATTTTTTGTAGCGAATCATACCAAGTTTTCGCTGTATTTCGCAATTTTTGTAAGGCTTGATATTGCATAACTCGATCGGACCACTTAAAAGCGCGAGCATTGGCTTCCACAACGTTAATCCACATTTCAATATCGTCTACTAAAGGGTCAAACTCGGGAATCACTGATGATAAAATAACATTCTGGCTTACTGCTGGAGACGCACGCCTGGTGCGTCTCGATTTTCTGTGCCTGTGTCCATCAGAACTGCTACTGCTGCTCGTAGACGGCGATCTCGAGGTTGACGAAGAACTCGAGCTGTCGGTCGAGGCCTGTCGCTTGCTCCGCTTTCCTCGCGCTCTTTTTCGGCTTCGCGGCATTGGGCTGGGTCGCACGGCACACTTCTGATGTAAAATCCACTAAAATATAGAGATCATGTTAATATCAAACCATATATATCTTAATAACAACTACAGTTAAGTTTTCAATAGTTTATTTCTATAATAAACACCAGTGAGTTAACACAATTTAATTTAAATAACAAACAACACATTTTATACTTAGCCATCACTTCCTTAAGGCAATCAGATAGACACATACATAATCTCCAATAGAATATTCTATACAATCACTAATATCACACTTTAAATTCAATGACAAACGTTTCAGAACGCAGACAACACACGAATGGGCGATTTATACCCGTTACTGTCCCAACTAACATTCGATAGGAGGGATCGCCCGCCATATTGGTGGGGTATATCCGCAATGGCGGCTATTCAAATAACAATTTTGCATCTTATTAAATTATTAAACAATATAAAATCAATTTCAATTACTATTCGTAAATTAATATTATTTAATTTTAATGCCTATACTTAACTAAAAGGATTAATTAATACTTAAATGAGTAAACTAATAGTTAAAAGTACATGTTTCCGGCGAGGCGACAACATATATAATCAAACTGCAGTTGATGAAATAAAGCTTTTTTTTTTATTATATCTTTTTCCGCTCCCTAGTTGGCGTTACTAGCTAGTGAGGTCTCTCAAAAAGTACAATACAGTCGCTGTCGAATTTAAATGACAATATTGTACCAAGACTGCCAGATTGAAGTGGGACGGGGCGGGACACGTTTGTCGTATGCGGCCAGAAAATTGGGCGAGACTGGCTACCTTCTGTTACCGGACGGCCGATTTATTCCGATCCAATACCACGGACGAATACCAGTGGTATTACTTTGAATTTTTGATTATTTTCTATTCCTAACGGATACCACTGTTTAAACCAATACAAGTTCAAAGGTACAGTCAGTAAAAGTTCTTTAATTACAGCATTTTTCTTTGCAATAAAAAATCTGTTGGATCAACATAAGTTATTTGTTGACTGAGCTGACTGTACCAAATTCAAGTTTTGGTATGCGTTTGTATTACATAAAATTCAATAATTTGAAGAATGGTATTGGTTCAGAAAAGAAAATAATTAAAAATTCAAAGTAATACCAGTGGTATTCGTTCGTGGTATTCGATTGGAATAAATCGGACGGCCGCAGAGGACGAGTTAGACCTAGAAGGAGATGGCGGGACGACATAGACAAAGTGAGTGGCCACAACTTGCAATAGACACTGTACACAATCTAGTGTATATATAAAGTTAATAAATAGCCCCTCTGGCATGTTAGGCGACCAAGACTGTTTCATGAGTTTCTTTCGGCATTTCTTCTCAGCAGTGGTCGTTCCGAAATGCTAGTAGTTTGTAGCTTTGAGACATAATATTATGATTAAATAATTAGTTATCGACGTGAAAAAGAGCTTTCTTTGAAGGCCAAGTTTGAATAAAAAAAATTGACTTTGACTTAGAGAGAGACGAGTGGACGAAAAAGAGGGATGCCTTTGCCCAGCAGTGAGACACAACAACTACAAACAAACAAGACAAAGTTACATTTGATTCTTAGCGATGCGATTTCTAAATTCGTAATCGTTCCTACAGATAACAAAATCAATTTTCTTCCGTCGTCCAAGCGAAAGCGAACGTCAAATATATGGAAGTAAGCGATAAAACAGCAGGTTTAGTCAAAATTTTATTTGATTCTCAGCGATGCGATTTCTAAATTCGTAATCGTTTAGCGTACTATACCATCACACTGCGATCGCCAACCCGCCTGCCAAGCGTGGCGATTACGGCAAAACCCCTCATGGATAAAATCCTTGGGGGAGGCCTTTGTCCAGCAGTGGACGTCTTTAGGCTGAGAGAGGAGGAGGAGGAATCGTTTCTACAGATAACAAAATCAATTTTCTTTCGTCGTCAAAGCGAAAGCGAACGTCAAATGTATGGAAGTAAGCGATAAAACAGTTCGTAACTCTACGGTTGCGCTTCTCTATGAACTGGCGATCCCTCCGGCCGTCTACAGAACCAGAGTTTCGGAACTGGTTCCGTACAAGGCTTTTAATGTACTTGTATGGAACTGGTTCCGATCGCGGCTTTTAATTTACTTGTAATGACGATGGCGATGTCCACGTGATTTAACGTGGATGTCAATCCCATACATTTATCGTTTTCGAATTTCGTTTTCGTTTTCGAACTCTGACTTCGTCTAAAGGTCCAGGCTAGTTTAAAAAAAAATTGTACCATCTGACAGTCCTCACTCGCCAGGAGACGATTACCCTCATTATAAAGTTGCAGCACTAACGCTCTACGTGGCTTTAGTCCGTGGCTGTACTAACTTTAGTTTGTTTTCAGTAACGAATATGAGTTTCATTAAATTATTTGTTAGACGAACTACGCTTCGCTGATAAGTTATGGAATGGTTAAATTTGTAACAGTGTTCGCACAGATTTCCCTATTTTAATAAGCCCAGCTTGCAATTTGGAACAATGAGAGCTATTGGATGCTATTGTCCAAGTTTGACATGATAGTTTAAAATTAAAATGAACGGCTAGTAAGAGAGGCTGGATTAATTTCAAACTTCGTTGAAGTCTGAGGGCGGTTCTTTCAAAGAGAAAACATAAAAAAGCCCCTCGCAATTGGAGTTCCAAGACATAATTTTAATTGTTTTAATATCTATATTGCGAGTCGTCTCAATGTACTTAATTAGATTCTTCTTAATCCTAATCCTAACTTTATCTCTCTCTCTCTCTCTCTCTCTCTCTCTCTCTCTCAGCCGAAAGACGTCCACTAACTTTATCTACTGAATCAATATTCCGGAAATTTCGCATATACATAGTTAGAAGTACTGAAAGGACAAATGGTACCTTTCATAAAGGAAAAAAGTACTGTTCCTGTGGGAAAATCACGCGGGCGGAGCCGCGGGCAATTTGTATGCGAATATGCATGTGTATGCGAAATTTCAGGAAGATTGGTTCAGAAGATAAAGCGTGTAGAGGTAACAAACAAACTCACTTTCGCATTTATAATATTAGTTAGGATGATGTAAGTGAGCTCTGTATATCATAGAGCAACACGTTCCACGGAAGTACTTGTTGCTCCATGCTGTATTTTTTGGTGCAATAAATTTTTACTTACTTATAGAAACATGAAAGGCAAGATCAAGTGCATTGCCACTTCTATGTAATTCTTAATTCCGTGGTTGCAGCACTTAAACATGTAATAAATAATATAGTATCTTTGAGTTAGTGTCCCATAACGCTAGGAAACTAACTTTGGGAATTGGGGCCAAGATTTATCTTCATCTGACTTAGCATTTATTTATTTACTTAGTTAAGCTGTGCTTCTTATACCTGGGTGTAGTATTTTAGTATTCACATGACATGAATTAAAAAAAACAAGTATTTTTTTACGAAAAAAATTTTTTTTTGATACAACTTTTTTTTATAATCGAAATATTTTGGTACAATAAATAAAAAAGAAAACAAGATTTTTGTTTAATAATAATTTCATTTTGGCACCTGCATTCATGTAGCCCAAATGTAGCCCAAATATAGTAAAAGCGTGACAAAAATTACATGTCAGTGCAGTTAACCGTTGAGGAGTTCCGTTCCATTCCGTCCTGGGCGCATCATCAGGTCATGCTTATCATAATAATGCAATATCATCGGCAAAAAAGTAGTGTATTTTTTCTTTGACTGAAGAGGCTTTTCAACTCTGTAGGACAAGCAAACATTTCATTGAATTTCACTGTACAACGGGACAGGTAAAAGTAACATAAAAAAATCATTAATGCAGAAATATAAATATCTTATTCTGAAATTGGAAAAAAGACTAACTGCCAGTATGTACTGAAAGAAATACGGTTTGCTATTAATTAATGTACAAGTGATTCTCCGTCTCGGCGGATCCGAACAACATTTAATTAGACTAGAATAAATCAAATAAAAGAACCAACAGAATTTTTAATTGAAATAATATTTTCCAGTTTTATTTGTTTTTCTACTGCAAATCTGAGCTTCCCATTGCAAGAGTAACTGCTTTTATTTTATACAGGTAGGTAATTTAAATTCAACTTTTTTAGTTTGCAAACGGTCGCGCTGTAAGTTTTAATTTACCTGTAAAAAAATCTCAACAGAAAAAAAATCAAAGTACTCTTATTAAATATAGGAATTAGATATATAAAAAATTCTAGTTAGTACTTACTACCTTTACTTTACTACTGTACTTATTATTATTAGCATTTTTATCTTAAGTACATTTACAAATCTTTTATATTTTATTTTATATTTTTATACTTTTATTTCTTACACCATTATTTTTCTTTCTTAAATTGTTTAGTGTATGTTTAGCTTTAATACGCCTGAAATACAGGGTAATTTTTATCCTAGCTCAGGTACCATTTATCTTTGTATTTCTTTATTTGTATGTGCCGTAAAAAAGTACCATTTAAGAAAATTGAATACAGACTTATTATTATTATTTATTATTATTATCTTGAGTGCACAAAATCCTTAAAAAAATAAAATAAATCATTGAAAAATAAAATATTTTTTATACTACCGAATACACGAGCAAAACTTAAGATAAAGTTCGCAAACATCTGTGTTGTGATGCATCTTCA